>CM031600.1:66983771-66988917 GCA_018398815.1 Conus ventricosus | reverse complement strand
GTGTGGATGGCTGGTGCATGCGTGCGTGCTGCGTGGGGTGTGTCGTGTGGTGTGTGTGTGTGTGGTCTGTGTCTGTGTGCGTGCGCGCGAGCGCGCGCGCAGCGTGTCTGTGTGTTGCGTAAGAGAGAGAGAGAGGGGAAAGAGAGAGGAGAGAGAGAGAGAAGAAGGCTGTCACCAGGCTTAAGCTCTTACAGACACAACATGGTGGTAACATGTATGTCAAAGTAGACTGAAGTTGATATTTCAAACACAATTTATATGGGTCCATTCACGGAGTCAGTATTGACTGTTCATGTTCATGCTTGCGTAGACATGTTTTCCAACATGAATTTTCAAATCTACATTGCATAATGTTTCCCTGGGCATTGGTAACTTGAGTCTGGGTCTAGTGAATCGTGAGATAAACGTCCTGTTTAGAACAGTTTGTTGTCTGGAGCGGCTATCCTGGAAATAAATCTCAACTTCGACCATGCTACACGCTGTGCATTGTCTGTCTGTCTGTCTGTCTGTCTCTCTCTCTCTCTCTCTCTCTCTCTCTCTCTCTCTCTCTCTCTCTCTCTCTCTCTCTCTCTCTCTCTCTCTCTTCTCTTTCTCGCTCTTTTTCACTCTCTCTGTGTCTCACTCACTCTCTCTCTCTCTCTCTCTCTCTCTCTCTTCTCTCTCTCTCTCTCTCTCTCTCTCTTCTCTCTCTCTCTCATCTCTGTCCAATCATGCACCACCAACTTTGAAAAATAAATTTAAAACGAACCTGATTCGCAATGTCAGAAAGATTCAGATACCCCTACCGAGGATTGATCTTTCTAAATCTAGCCTCATTTACTCCGGTGGTTCTTTGTGGAATGACCTAATGTCTTCATTTAATGTAAATTCTAGTCTAAACGCTTTCAAAAAACAATATTTCTCATATCTGATGCCACGCTTCCTAAACAGTGTGACTAATGATAACATCATATAACCTTCTTTATACTTTTTCAAAATTATTGTATGTATTCAAGTACAAATGATTTTTAAATGTATGTGAATGTTCATTTGTGTTCATTCCTTACCCCTTCTCTATATCTTCTCAGGACATACTCTTCAACTGTCCACCTTTCATTGACGTCCTTCATTTCTCTTCTTCTTCTTCTTCTTCTTCTTCTTCTTCTTCTTTCTTTTTCTTTCTTTCTTTAAATGTATTTGCAAAGTTGTTCTCTCTCTCTCTCTCTTCTCTCTCTCTCTCTCTCTCTCTTGTGTGTGTGTGTGTGTGTGTGTGTGTGTGTGTGTGTGTGTGGTGTGTGTGTGAAAGGTTGACTGTCATATTTTTGGATTGCCTTTTGTATTTCAGTCTAGTATTCTTTTCACTATTTAGATGGTTCGTTAATTTTAGAGTCGCATATCATCATCATTTTTTTCTGCTTCATCGAGGGCAAGATGTAAAAAAGCCTGTATTGTGCTTATTCTTTATCCTCATTAAAAAAAAAGATTCCATCGTTCGTTTTCTCTCTCTCTCTCTCTCTCTCTCTCTCTTCTCTCTCTCTCTCTCTCTCTCTCTGCCCCCTTCCCATATCTCTCTCTCTCTCTCTCTCTCTCTCTCTCTCTCTCTCTCTCTCTCTCTCTCTCTCTCTCTCGCCGTATGTGTGTGTGTGTGTGTGTGTGTTGTGCGTGTGCGTGTGCGTGTTATTCAAAGCACGGGGGAGTGGCGCTTTTGTTTTGTTTTGTTTTAAAGAGCAGAAAAAGACAACCCAGTCTTAAGTGAACCAATGGGAAATGCCTTTTTTTTCACAATTTAACATCGATGAAAATGGGTCAGACGATCTTTCCTGACCAGTGGACAATGGCTTGTTTTCAACCCATTCAAAACAAACAAACAAACGATGTAAACAATCTCAACCAACCAATGGATTTGAACAGGTTTTCTAGCAAGCACCGATGAAAAACCCGCACATTAACAAATCATTTACCTGACCAATGGGAAACGGCGTGTTTTCAGGGCGCACCAATGAGAAAACGTGTATAGAGGAAGCGACCAGCCAATCAGAAGCGCAGGATGGGGAGCGGCGCGTCTAGGAGGCCGTCGCCGGACAGCGCCTCAGACACCGACTCCAGAGGCTCCATGTCTCGCCCCTCGTCCAACGCACCCAGAAGGGCAAACCGGTCAGTACAGATCTATGGCACATCGATAGCGTCGAAAGTCCCCAAGAACCTTTTTTCTCTCGAAAAGTACGATTTAAGAAAGAAGAAAAGAAAAGGGGGAAAAAAAAGAGAAAGGAAAAAAAGGGGGGGGGGGGGGGGAAACGATAATTCATTTTTCCGACCAAAACCAGTAAATATTTTTTTTTATTTTTTGTTTTATAACTACTCGTTTTCTTGCTTTTCAACCTGAAAAGTTGGTCAGAATCGATCAGAAAGTCCAGGGGATAGGGGATATTCGAGTGCGATTCTTGTAAAGGTACTACATTAACATGCTTTTAATTGTGACATATTGGATGCAAATAAGTAATTGCACATAGCCTGCATGGATTTTGTGAGGGAGAGGAAGGGACTATGTGCATCATCTGGGGAGGGAGGGGAGGGCTCTGTAGTTTGTCGGGGGGGGGGGGGGGGGGGGGGGGGGGGGCTCTGTAGTTTGTCTGGTGGGCGGGAAGGCCTATCGGCTTTTTCTAAGAGAGGGGTAGTATAGGTGAGCGTGATCGTCCGTGGGGAGCAGGTCTATGCGAACTGTCGGGGTGGGGGGTGGGGAGGGGGTGGAGAGAGAGAGAGAAGAAAGGCTATGTGGATTATCTGAGGGGGGGGAGACAAGTGTGGATAGTGTTGGGAAGGGGGAGGCTTGCATGGAATGCTTGGGGGAGAGGAGGCCTATATGGATTGTTTAGGCGAGGGGAAGGCCTCTATGGATTGTTTAGGCGAGGGGAAGGCCTATATGGATTGTGTCGAGAGAGGGGAGGCCTATATGGATTATGTCGAGGGAGGGAGAGCCCTATGGATTGTGTCGAGGGAGGGAGGCCTATATGGATTTTGTCGAGAAAGGGGGCCTATATGGATTGTGTCGAGGGAGGGGAGGCCTATATGGATTGTGTCGAGGGAGGGGAGGCCTATGGATTGTGTCGAGAGAGGGGAGGCCTCTATGGATTGTGTCGAGGGAGGGGAGGCCTATGGATTGTGTCGAGAGAGGGAGAACCTATATGGATTATGTCGAGGGAGGGGAGGCCTATATGGATTATGTCGAGGGAGGGGAGGCCTATGGATTGTGTCGAGGGAGGGGAGGCCTCTATGGATTGTGTCGAGGGAGGGGAGGCCTATATGGATTGTGTCGGGTGAGAGGAGGCCTATATGGATTGTGTTGAGGGAGGGGAGGCCTCTATGGATTGTGTCGAGGGAGGGGAGGCCTATATGGATTGTGTCGAGAGGAGGGGAGGCCTATATGGATTGTGTCGAGGGAGGGGAGGCCTATATGGATTGTGTCGAGGGAGGGGAGGCCTATATGGATTGTGTCGAGGGAGGGGAGGCCTATATGGATTGTGTCGAGGGAGGGGCGGGCTATAGGGATTGTGTTGAGGGAGGGGAGGCCTATGTGGATTGTGTTTAGGGACGGGCGGCCTATAGGGATTGTGTTGAGGGAGGGGAGCCTATATGGATTGTGTCGAGGGAGGGGAGGGCCTGCATGGATTGTCAGGGGGAAGGGGAGGCCTATATGGATTGTCAGAGGAAGGGGAGGCCAAATGGATTGCCAGGGAAAGGGGGCCTATATGGATTGTCAGGGAGGCCTATATGGAATGTCAGGGGGAGGGGAGGCCTATATGGATTGTCTAGCGGAAGGGAGGTCTATGTGGAATGCCAGGGGGAAAGGGAGGCCTATATCGAATGTCAGGGGGATGGGAGGCCTATATGGATTGTCTGGGGGATGGGAGGGCCTTTATAGATTGTCTTGGGAAGGCAGGTCTATATGGATTGTCAGGATGGGGTGGGGGGGGGGCTATATGGATTTCAGGGGGATGGGAGGTCTTTTTGGATTGTCTTGGGGAGGGGAGGTCTATATGAATTGTCTTGGGGAGGGGAGGGCTAGATGAATGTCAGGGGAGGGGGAGGCTATATGGAATGTTAGGGGGAGGGGAGGGCTATGGAATGTTAGGGGGAGGGGAGGGCTATATAGAATGTTAGGGGAATGGTGAGGGCTATAGGAATGTTAGGGGGAGGGGAGGGCTATATGAATGTCAGGGGGAGGGGAGGGCTATATGGAATGTTAGGGGGAGGGGATGGGCTATATGGAATGTCAGGGGGAGGGGAGGGCTGTATGGAATGTTAGGGAAGGGAGGGAGGGCTATGTGGAATGTTAGGGGGAGGGGAGGGCTGTATGGAATGTTAGAGGGAGGGGGGAGGGCCCCATTGGGAAGTCAGGGGGGGGGGGGCTATATGGAATGTTAGGGGGGGGGGGGGCCTTTGAATGTCAGGGGGGGGGGAGGCCTTTTGGTGTCAGGGGGGGGGGGGGCCCATATGGAATGTCTGGGGGGGGGGGCCCCATATGGAAAATCAGGGGAGGGGAGGGTTATGGAATGTCAGGGGGAAGGGGGGGGCTATTGGGAAAGTTGGGGGAGGGGGGGCTATTGGGAAAGTCAGGGGGGGGGGGGGCTGTATGGAAGTTTGAGGGGGGGGGGGGCTTTGGAATGTTAGGGGGGGGGGGGGCTTTTGGAATGTTGGGGGGGGGGGCATGTGGAATGTTAGGGGGAGGGGAGGGCTTATGGAATGTTTGGGGGAGGGGGGGCTTATGGAAAGTTAGGGGGGGGGGGGGCTATTGGAATGTTAGGGGGGGGGGGGTATTGGAATGTTAGGGGGGGGAGGGTTTGGGTGTCGGGGGGGGGGAGGGCTATATGGAATGTCAGGGGGGGGGAGGGCTTTTAATGTCAGGGGAGGGGAGGGCTATATGGAATGTCGGGGGGGAGGGCTTATGGAAAAGTTAGGGGGGGGGGGGCTTTGGAAAGTTTGGGGGGGGGGGGCTATATGGAAAATTAGGCGAGGGGAGGGTGATGGAAAATCGGGGGAGGGGGGGGTTTGGAATGTTGGGGGGGGGAGGCCTTATGGGGTTTTCTGGGGAGGGGAGGCCAAGTGAAAGTCAGGGGAAGGGGAGGCCTTTGGAATGACTGGGTGGGGGGGGGGGGGGCTTAATGGAAGT
>CM031600.1:66806271-66978771 GCA_018398815.1 Conus ventricosus | reverse complement strand
CCCATCATTAGGGCAATGGCCTATTAAGGGGTTTAAAAAAAATTGAATCTCTCTCTCTCTCCCTTCTCTCTCTCTCCCCTCTCTCTCTCTCTGTTTTTTCTGTTTTCTCCTCCCCTATCTGTCCCCACTCTATGTGGGCTCTATTTTTTTTTAAACCCTTTTAAAAAACTGGGCCCTTTTTAGACTCAGTTTTCCCCTTTTTTGTTTTGGTTTTTTTTTTTTTTAAACTTTAAAAAGACTGGCCTGTGGAGACTAAATAAACTTCCTCCGTAGCCCCCACAACCCAAAACTGTTTCGCACCCCGGGGGAGGGGTTCAGGTAGCCCCCAGTGTCTGGTCTTTTCTAAGTGAATAAGGGTTACTCCGAGTAATTCAGCTCCTCTAAGCCGGCCCTTTTTCCCTTCCCCCAAGTTTGAAAAAAGTTAAATTCCCCCGAAAAAGAAGAGAAAAAAAAGAAAAGTCACACATTGGGTTTTTTCGGGGCAAAACGGGTGCGCGGCACCCACACACACAAAACACACACCACCACACCCAACACACACCCCACACACACACAACACGTACGCCCCCACGTACCACCCCACCCCACCCACGCACGCACGTGCACGCGCGCGCACGCCTCCGCTCCCCCTCCCCTCCTCCGGGCCCCAAATTCCGTTTCCCCCCCCACTTCCTTGCCAGTTTATTAACCCTTTCTTTTTTAAGGGTGCTGGACATGCTCCCGCGTGCTTTAACAACACAAAACTCACTTCCTTAGGGGAAACTGGGAACTTCTTTTTGCACTTCCACTTCCTAAAGACTGCGCAACCCCAAGAAAACCTGCTGGTTTTGGGGTATAAACAACTGGTATGGGCTGCTAATGCTGCTGCTGCCCGCTGCTGTGCTGCTGCTGCTATTCCTATGGTTTCCAAAATAAAGTTTCTGCCCTGAAAGGGCCCACTGCACTAGTACTACTTAAGCTGCAGCTTTTTTGCTGTTTTCTAATACTTCTCCTCCTCCTCCTTCCCCCCTACTACCCTATGACGCGATTTTTTTGCTACTACACTACTACTATTTCCCTGCTGCTTCCACTTATGTTACTATACATGACCCAATGCCAATTCCCAAAAAACTGTACTTTAACCATCCTCTACCCGCAAACATAATGACTGCCCACTACTTTACACTACTATGACTACGAATACACTACTTTTTACACTACTAAATACTACTTTTACAATTACGGGGGGTTTTGCTGCTTTCTATTTTTTTAAAGAAAAAAAAAGGAAAAAGGCAAAAAAACACAAAAGGGAATAACCCTTTATCTTTTGGGGTTTTCCCCCCCCCCCCCCCCCCCCCCCCCCCCCCCCCCCCCCCCCCCCAACCCCCCCCCCCCCCCCCCCCCCCCCCCCCCCCCCCCCCCCCAACCCCCCCCCCCCACCCCCCCCCCCGCCCTTTCCCGTTTCCCCCCCCCCCCCCCTCCCCCCTTTGGGCCTTCGCCTTCCTGTGGGCAAGGGATGGCGATTTGGGCCCCCTTGGTTGGAAGCCAGGGGGGAAACCCAAGAATGGGGGGCCGTGGGAGGTTTAGGGTTTGGCCGTGTGAGGGGGGTTTTGGGGGTTTTCGGTTTGGGTTGTTGGGTTTTGGGGGTTTCTGGTTTTTGGGGAGGTTTTTTTGCCCGGTTTTGGGAGTTCCAAGGGATATTAAAGGGGCCCAGGGAAACGAGGGTTTTGTACTGGGACCCTTTTCAAGGGTTTTTTGGTTGTGGTTTTGTTTTTTTTTGGGTTTTCCCTTTTTTGGTTATTTGGTTTTTTTTTTTGGCCCGGTTTTTTGCTGCTTTTTCCCCCGAAAAACCTCTTCCTTTTTTTGGAAAAAATTTAAAATTTTCCGGTTAATCTTTCCTGGGATTTTTTCCCCTTTTGGGAAAGAAAGGGGATTTCAAATATTTTGGGTTTTCACCCCCCTTAAATGGGGCCCTTCCTTTTACTTTGGGGATCCCGTTCCTTCCCCGTCGGTTTCCCCCCCTTTTTTTCGGGTTTCGGTTTCTTTTTTTTTCTCCCTCCTTCTACTTCCCCTTTTTTTTCCTTTTTTTCACTCCCTCCCTCTTCTCTTTGTCGTTCCCTCCTCTTCCTTTCCTCCCACCCTCTTTCCCCCCCCCCCTCCTTTCTAGGCTTCCTTCCCAACCCCAGGGGGGGGGGGGCAAAAACCCCCAACTTTAAACCCCCTTCCCCCCGGGCAAACTGGAATTTGCAGGCTGGGGGAAAACCCCGGGGGGGCAGGCCCAAGGGGCCCCGGGGCCGGGCGCTTCCAACATTCCCAAAATCCCAAGCGCCCCATCCCAAAGACCCCCCTTTTGTCTTCACCCCCCAAACCCGGGGAAAAGGCGAGATGGGAACCCAGTTCGCCCCCCGCCTTTCCCAAAAAGCGCCACTGAGGTTCAAGCAATGCTGGGACCCCTTCCCGGTTTAAGTCGGCAGTTCCATTTGGGCACCTACCCGGGGCCGCCCTTTGTGCTCTTTGGCACCGCCCAGGATCGCTGCGCTTTTGGGGGTGAGGCCCGTCCCGGGGGGAAAGTTTTAAGATGGGCCCTTACGGGCCTTTAAAAGTGGGGCGCCCCGGACATCTTCGATCTGTGCTGCTCGTAGTAAAATTTAGTGTCCCCAGGCGAAGGCCCCAAATGCCCGCCTTTTTGCCCGGGTGGGCCGCCCCTGGGTGGGGGGGGCCCTTTGGGGGAAAACGAAGGAGGGGGGGCTGAAGCCCGGGATTTCACAGAAGGCGCAGGGGCTGGGGCCCAAGGAAAAGGGGACTGGGGATCCCCTGGACAAGGAGAAAGGCCCCGGGTTTTGCACCCGCAGCTGAAAACGCCCCTCCTGGACGACCCAACGCTCAGGGAAGTAATTTCCCCGACCCGCGTGGGGGAGAACGAGGTGGGCTCTACCCCCTCTTCCCCCAAAAAGGGTGAGCCGTGGGGGTCCGGGGGGGGTTTAGGGTGGGGGAGGGTTTGGAAAGGGGGAAGAGGGGAGCCAAGTGAAAGAGAGGCAAAATTTTTTTTTGGGTTTTTTTGTTTTACCCTTTTGTGTGTTGTGTGTGTGTGTGGGTTGGGGTGTGTGTGTGTGTGTGTGTGACGTTGAAAATGTGGGGTGGTGGGTGTGTGTGGGTGTGGTGTGTGTGTGTTGTGTGTTTTGTGTGGGGTGCGCGTGCGGGTGCTGCAATTTCGCGCCGCGTGCGTGCGTGCGTGTGTCCTTGAATGTACAAATTTGGGGGGGCATTCCCACATTTAGGGGCGTGGGCCCTTTTGGGGGGTCTGGTTTGGTTTTATTTTTTTTTCTTTTTTTTAATTTTTTCTTTGCTTTAAATTTTTTTTTTGTTTTGGGTTTGTTTCTTTTTTTATGAGCTTTCCCCTCCCTTTGCGTTCCCGCCTGTCGGGAATTTTGGATAAACTGTATTCCCGGGGCCAATTGAAATCCTTTTTCAAAGATTGACGACAGGAAATTCGGCCTTTTTAAATGTCGAAGTCCCCCGGGTGCAAAAATGAACCCCCAAATCCCAAAAAAAAAAAAAACGTCCAACTCAGCAGTAATTCCCTTTCCTTTTGGCAGGGCTTGGGTTAGAAATACGCAGGGGAAAAAAGGGCCCCTTTTTTGGAGTTTTTTACATTGAAAAAATGGGATTTTGCTGTAAAGGCCAAAATTTTTTATTGTTTTTGAGATTACATTGTGGTGTGTGGTGTGTGGGCGCCGCGGGGGCCCCGTGTTTTTTGTGTGGTTTTGTGTGTGTGTGTGTGGTGTGTGTTGGTGTGTGGGTGTGTGTGGTTTTTTTACGCTTTAGAATCGCTTTGGCCTGTCAATTTTGCGTAGACTAGTTTTTTATTTTCCCCTTTTTTTTTGTCTTTTTTTTGGAAAATTTTTTGACATCAAAGTTTTCAAATTTTAAAATCCCCCTTTTCTCCGAAGCCACATGGGACTTCTTTCCCCCATTTAAAAAATGTTTATTTTCCCCCCCCAACCCATCCCCCCATACACATGCTTTCCCTGTAAGTTTGTGATTTTGTAGTGAACGCGCTTTACTGTACTTTTTAAAAAAATTTTTTTAAATTTATTTGGAAGTCTTTTTTGCTAAAAGTTTTTTTTTTGACGAAAGGGAGCAAAAATGTTATCTTTTTACGTGTCACACCCTTTGTGGTGCGTATGTGCGCGCTCGCGGAGTGGGCGGGGGCGCGCATTTTGTTTTGCGTTTCGTGCGTGCATGCGCGCGCGCGTTTCGTGCGTGGCCTTTAATGTCCCGGGAAAGGGTAAAGAAAGTACGAAGGGAAAGAAAGTAAAGAAAAGTGTGGGTTTAAAAAAGTGAACAAATTTATTTTCAAGAAATTTTTTTGCATTTCAGTCTGTTTTTTAATAACTTTAGGTGGGTTTTTTTTTCCCCCATTTATTTACAAAAAATCAGAACAGAACATCCAGGAAACCCGATCATTGTGTCAAAAAAAATTTTAACAAAAATGGGAGGTTAGAAAGAGGGTATGGAAAAATTTTAGCCCCCCAATTTTTTTTTGCCCCCAAAGGGGAAGGGTGGGTTTGTTTGGTGTTGATCAGGATCCGGCATTCACTGTGAGATCATCAGCGGCATGAACAAGAGCGCGGCCTACGAGATCGGCAAGCAGGCGGACCGCAAGTCCATGGGCGCCCAGTGGAACGCCGTGTTCGTGGAGGGCGACTGGCGGTTCGTGGACGCCTTCTGGGCCTCTGCCTGCGTGGTGGGCAAGAAGACTGGCGAGTGGGCCCTGGTGGACGCCGAGGGCGACCCGGATGACGACGATGAGGAGGTGAGGGTTCGAGACCTTGTGACTGGAGTTTGGCAGGGTTTTCGGTTTGTTGTTGTTGTTTTTGTTGTTGTTGTTGCTGTTGTTGTTATTTGTTTGTTTGTTTGTTTGTTTGTTCAATTTGACTACGGAATCTGAGGATATCTGCTCATCTGCACAACCATTACACTGTTTTATATGAAAAAGATGTCAGCATGCTGGTATTTGTTATTTCTTTGGATTCTTTTAAAGGTTATTCCTGCAGTATTCGTGGCTAGGTCTGCTGCTACCCCCCGTAAGAGACCTTCTCTTTTTGAGCTTTTTGACTCTTTCGTTAACCTTCTTTCCGTCGATAGATCGTCTTCTTTTACGGGAATGAATGTGGATGTTGCTGTATTTGTTGAATCAGCCCCCTTCAAATGGAGCTATAGCCTTTACTGGAGAGTTTCCGTTCCGTTTCCCTTTCCCCTCCCTCTGTCTCTCTGTCTGTCGTCTCTCTCTCTCTCTCTCTCTCTCTCTCTCTCTCTCTCTCTCTCTCTCTCTCTCTCTCTCTCTCTCTCTCTCTCTCTCCCGTGTCGTTCAGTTCCTAACGATTCACGTTTCACGTGCAAACCACCCAGATCACGGAAGGCACCACCCAGCACCGCATCAACGAGTTCTACTTCCTTCCCAACCCGGACGAACTCATCTGGACCCACTTCCCGGACAAGACTGAGTGGCAGCTGCTGAAGACCCCGGTGCCCGTGCAGGCCTACCAGGAGCACTTCTACGTCCGCGAGCGCTTCCACATCCTGAACATGACCAAGACGCCCCAGTCCAAGATCCCCTGCGTGCTGCACACCACGGACGGCGAGATGGACATCGAGTTCGCCCTCCAGCCTTCCAACAGCGCCAGCCTGAGGTTCAAGCACATGCTGTACCGCTCCAGGGTGAAGTCGGACAGTTCCATAGACACCTACCTGGACCGCTTCGTGCTCTTCGAGCACCGCGAGGATCTGCTGCGCTTCGCGCTGAGGTTCCCGGTCCGGGGCACGTTCAAGATGGACATCTACGGACTGGACGTGGACGACTCGGACATCTTCGATCTGTGCTGCTCGTACGTAATTGAGTGTCCCCAGGCGAAGGCCAACTGCCTGCCTCTGCCGGACTGTCCGCCCCTGGGCTGGGGCCCGTCGGGAAGACGAAGGAGGTGGGGCTGAAGCCGGTATCGCACAAGAAGGCGCAGGTGCTGGCCAAGGACGGGCACGTGGAGATCCGCCTGGACAAGGAGAAGGCCCTGGCTCTGCACCAGCAGCTGAAGCACGCCGTCCTGGACGACGCCACGCTCAGCAAGTACTGCCTGACCCGCGTGGAGGAGAACGAGGTGGTCGTCTACCTCCGTCTGCCCCAGAAGGGTGAGTCCGTGGGAGGTCCGGGAGGGTGAGGGTGGGCAGGGTGTCTGGAAAGGGGGAAGAGGGGAGCCAAGTGAAAGAGAGTGCAGTTTTTATTTGTTTGTTTGTTTTACGTTTTGTGTGTGTGTGTGTGTGTGTGTGTGTGTGTGTGTGTGTGTGTGTGTGTGTGACGTTGAAAATGTATGTGGTGTGTGTGTGTGTGTGTGTGTGTGTGTGTGTGTGTGTGTGTGTGTGTGCGCGTGCGTGCGTGCGTGCATGCGCGCGCGCGTGCGTGCGTGCGTGTGTCCTTGAATGTACGAATGGGTGGGCATTCCACATTTAGGGCGTGGCGTTTTGTTTGTCTGGTTGGTTGATTTTTTTCTCTTTTTTTAATTTTTACTTTGCTTTATTTTTGTTTTGTTTTGCTTTGTTTCTTCTTTTATGAGCTTCCTCTCCCTTCGCGTGCCCGCCTGTCGGCAATTTGGAATAAACTGTATTCCAAGACAATTGAGTCTTTATCAAAGTTGACGACAGGAAGTTCGGCTTCTAAATGTCGAAGTCCACGGGTGCAAAACTGACCAAATACTAAAGGAAAAAAAAAAACGTCCAACTCAGCAGTAATTCTTCCTTGTGTGCAGGGCTTGGCTTAGAGTACGCAGGAAAAGCGTCCCGTTTTTTGGAGTTGTTTACATTGAAAAGTGTATTTTGCTGTAAAGGCCAGATTAGCATTGTTTAGAGATTACATTGTGGTGCTGTGGTGTGTGTGCGCGCGCGCGCGCGCGTGTTTGTGTGTTGTGTGTGTGTGTGTGTGTGTGTGTGTGTGTGTGTGTGTGTGTGTTTCTTACGCTTGATCAGAATCGCTTTGGCCTG
Organism: Conus ventricosus; assembly: GCA_018398815.1. NCBI lineage: Eukaryota > Metazoa > Mollusca > Gastropoda > Neogastropoda > Conidae > Conus > Conus ventricosus. Next base: position 66,971,760 of record CM031600.1, on the reverse strand, counting down.
TCAATTACGTAGACTCAGTTTTCAGTTCCCTTTTTCTGTCTATTTTGCGAAGTGTTTGACATCAAGTTTGCACTTTAAAGTCCACCTGCTCCGTAGCCACAGTGGTGACATCTTCCAGCCATTAAAACATGTTTATTCTCTCCCCCAACCCATCCCCACATACACATGCTTCTCCCTGTAGTTGTGAGTGTGTACGTGAACGCGCTTTACTGTACTTTTTAAAAAAATTTTTTTATTGATTTGAAGTCTTTTCGCTAAAAGTTTTTTGTTGACGATGGTAGCAAAGTGTTATCATATACGCGTGCACACGTTTGTGTGTGCGTATGTGCGCGCTCGCGTGAGTGCGTGCGGGCGCGCGCATGTGTGTGCGTGCGTGCGTGCATGCGCGCGCGCGTGCGTGCGTGTGTCCTTGAATGTACGAATGGGTACGAATGTACGAATGGGTACGAATGTATGAATGTGTGCTTTAAAGAGTGAACAAACTTTATTTCATGATTGATTTGCATGCAGTCTGTTATGAATAACTGTCAGGTGGGTTTTTTTTTCTCCATTTATTTACAAGAAATCATGAGACAGAACACTCCAGCAGCCCGATCATTGGTGTCATTAAAAGGAGGTAGAGAGGGTATGAGTTTTAGTCCATATTGCAAAGAAAGGTGTTGTGTGGTACCATCATGAAACGCATGTCGGCAATATGGAATAAACTGTATTCCAAGACACGGCTCAGCCCCCTCACTCGAATTTCTCTCATCTTGGTGAACATTGTCTCACGTAATGACGTCATCACATCCGTCAGCAGAACAAAGTTCCGTCTCGGCAGCTGAACACAAACGATGCTTCGGGGAGGAAGAAGAGTTGGTTGCTCGCTGTTTGAACATGTGAACGAAAATAACCTGATGCTTTATTGATGCACTGTTCTGCGCCGTTATTAGTGCTGAACAAATGAGCGCGCGGCTGGACCACCACGTAAAGATTTACGTAGGCGTATGACGTAATTCGTGAATGACGAAAGCAATGCAGCCTTGTCTTTTGGAATGCCATCTTTCTGTCTACAGAATGGGACAGCGGTGAGCTGATATATTGCACGCTAGTCAAGGGACCAGGCAAAGCGCTCTCTGATTTATTGCGCTGGAGGGGGTGGAGGGAGGGTTGTGAGAAGAAATAATGTCGGAAAATGATTTGAAAAATAAAATGTTTTTCTGACATCAGCAACTTGTTTGTATCTATAAAAAAAAAAAATAAATAAATAAAAAAATTTAAAACAAGCGAAAAAGCTGAAGCAAACACGGGAATGTTCAAGTTTCCCCAGTGTTTGGGTTTACGCCGAAGTTTCCTCACAAAATGATGCAGCAACAAGAAGAAAATTTACAGTGCAGCAAACCAAGGTTGTTTGTAGCACGTACACGACTTACATAGCAATTTATCAGTTTTGACTGCCGTCGAAAATTTATAGTAAATATTGAAAACAGAACATTGAACAAGAAATGAGTACGAAAATACAATAAGCAAACACTCGGACAACGACCACACAAACACACACACACACACACACAACACACACACACACACACACACCACACCACACGCGTATGCATACGCACGCGCGCACGCGCGCACCCCCCCCCCCCCCCCCCCCCCCCCCCCCCCACCCCACACACACACTCATAATGGAAGGGGGGCGATCAGAAGGAGGTTAATGATGTGGAGAGACCTAGATTAACGCTAGGCATCTTTTAAAATTATGCCCAGGGAAAGATATTGAAGTAGTTAGGTGCAAACAAGGGGCATCATTCATTCATGTGTGGGCCATGTACGGCATGTCCTAGTGTTACCGCATGTCCCCAGAGTTTAATGTAAACAGGTGTGTGTTTGTGAGCGTGTGCGTATGTTTGCGCTTGTGTGTGTGGGGTGTGTGTGTGTGTCAGTACAACCTTGAGTTAATCTGACAATAAATTGGTTTCAGTCTGTCAGTGTGTGTGTGTGTGTGTGTGTGTGTGTGTGTGGTGTGTGTGTGTTTTCGTGAGTTTGCATGTTGTGTGTGTGTGTGTGTGTGTGTGTGTGTGTGTTGATTGAAGTGCACATGTGGAAATGCATGCGAACTATTTCGCAGATCTAATCTCGTGGGTTTTTTTTTTTTTTTCCATCTTTATCATGTAAATGTAACAAATACATACGTATTTTGCGACGCGATTGGTCGATTTTTTGTAAATTTCGCCGGGATTGGTAGCAATGAAGAGCTCAGTTCACCAACTGTTATTGGTTTAGTTCGCACGGATTCAAACACGCTGTTTGCTCGGGCTTTTGTTGTCTTCTCTTCGATTTTCTGCCGGAATGTTTACACGGCAGAGTAAACTAACGTGCGTTGGTGGGTGGTGAAAGGCTACTTGGGGATAAGAAGGATGGAAGGAAAGAAAGGGAGGAGGATATGAAGAATAGGCTTGGGGAAGAGGGGTTACCAGTTTTAGATATGCCTGTACTGTATGCTTTTGCATGGTGTGTGTGTGTGTGTGTGTGTGTGTGAGAGAGAGAGAGAGAGAGAGAGAGTCTGTGCATATGTGTGTGTTCGAGCGTGCGTGTGTGTTGTGTTGATAGCGATTGCTTGCGTGCAGAGAGAATGAATAATTTTCGTATATTTTGATATGGCTTTAGACAGACAAAATCGTGCAGATATCCATTACATACTGTATGGTTTGCATATAATGTATGTATGCACGGAAGTAAGGGAGGATAAGGGAAAGGAATGTTGAAGGGATTGAACATGCAAGGGTACGGGGATCGGGGAGGTAGTATCTAATTTGACCACGCTTCTCTTACGTACCCGTATTTCCTACAATATCAACAACAGCAGAGACATTGTTGTGCCTCTAAATTCTCAAAATGAACTAAATTCTGAATCACATATATAAGACACTGCACCCCAAATGCTTTTCGTCAGCGTAAAAAAAAAAGAAAGTATAGAGCTAAGTGGCTGTGTTTAGGATTTCTGTTCCAGGGTTGAGCTATGAAGGAAGAGAAGGTCAACCGTTTAACCGAACGCACGCCTGAAGCTCTCCAGCATGTCAAAAGCAGCTATTTTCCCATGTCAGACGGGCACTTCATAAAGCTTAAACACTTTCCCCACAAGATGGAACGTCTTCACGCTCTGTCACCTTTCACAAAACGGTGAAATATGTCAAGGCTTTATTTCTTTGGGATCTCGTTAACACTCCAACAGATCACAAACTTTAACTTGCCTTTCACAGAGCTGTGCCTTAAACTCGTTGACCAGTACAGCGTGTTAAAACCGTAACCCTTTTCCTTCCAGGGAGGCTTCGCCCCCCCAGCTCCCCAAACTGTCACAAAGTTCAGCTTCTGTCTCTTCCAGGTTGGCCATGGCTTCAAGCTCTTATGTCTGTCAGGGGACTTTTAACTGGGTGGTCTGATGTTTATAATGCACTGACCGAAGAGACAATAAGCTCCCAGGTCTTTGTTGTTGGAATCCACCACGAAACGACTGGCGGTAGTGGTAGGTTTTTTTTTCCGTCTTCGTAGTGTCCATTAGACTTGAAATCGCTTGAAATCTGAGGGTTAACATTTTTGATGAGATGATAGAGGCATTGTGTGTACGCATGCACAAAGCACACATTATAGAACTCAAAGCAACATGGACATGGCTATAGCAACATTTAGTAACAAACAAACAAACAAGCAAACAGGCATTTACTGATGCGTGCGAAAACAAAAAAAAAGAGGGAAATATGACCACGGAAACGAAACTGTAACCAGTTTATACAGGTATATTGAGATAAAGATAATCATAAAAATGTTTTTTTCCTCAAGCGATCCTGCCGCAAATAACAAGATGCTAAAGATAAGCACGAATAGCATGCCTATAACAAGAGCCTACACTATGTATTATGAAAAGAAGGATATAATTGGCGCGACTGGTGGACTGGAAGAACAAAATGAGAGACAGACAGAGAGAGAGAGAGAGAGAGAGAGAGAGAGAGAGAGAGAGAGAGAGAGAGAGAGAGAGCTGGGGATGGAGCGGGGGAGTGATAAGGGAGATAGAGAGGAGGGGGGGTGGGGCGAGGAGGGGCGAGAGAGAGAGAGAGAGAGAGAGAGAGAGAGAGAGAAGAGAGAGAGAGAGAGAGAGAGAAGACTCACAGAAGACTACCGAGACTAGAAAAGCACCTACAATGCAGTACGAGTCCTTAATTCTCATCCGGAATAGCTCAGTTGGTAGAGCGCCTGACTCGTAATCTTGGTGATCCTGGGGTTGCGGGTTCGAACCTCCGCCGGGGCGTTTCGGTACAGGGGGATTTTTCCCTCGGAGTTAACATTGGTTCTGACTCCATTTCCCATACAGTCCTTCGAATGAGACTATAAACCGAGGTTCCGTGTGTGAACGCATGCATAACATCTTGCACACACGTAAAATCCCATCACCAACTTTCGGAAGAGTAGGCCAGTTTGGCCGTTGGTATGGATGACACGTTACACATAGCATGCACCCTGTGTGAGAAATGGAAAGAATGAAGGAAGTAAGGAAAATGAGTGATCGATATTGAACGATACTGACTGGATGACACGGGAAACGACTGAATGAAGCGCCAGCTGGCAGCTCTTCAGTCGGCACTACCCAGGTAGGCAGCCCGTTGTGTAAACGAGTGTTGATTGTAAAGCGCTTAGAGCTTGGCCTCTAGCCGAGAATAGGCGCTATATAAGTATTCATTATTATTATTATTATTTATCCTTCCAGGCGAGTATGCCCTCAAGCTCTTCGCCCAAGACGCTGGGTCCGAGGGGGACGCAGAGAACGTCCTCAACTACCTGGTCCAATGTCAAGGTCAGACGGACCAGAGCAAGCCTTTCCCCAACACCTCGCACGGCATTCTGGGTAAAGGGCCCGATGCCGAACGTTTTGGGGTCAAACCTCTCAGCCACCCGGGTGGTACCGTCGAAACCAAGGAAGGGAAGGTAGGTGGGGACTTTGTGTGCGTGTGTGTGTGTGTGTGTGTGTGTGTGTGTGTGTGTGTGTGTGTGTGTGTGTGTTTATGTGTCTGTGTGAGTCTGTGTGTATTTGTCTGTGTTGATGAGCGTAATCGTGTGTGCGTGCATAAGTATGTGTGTGCGTGGGTGCGTGCGTGCGTGCGTGCGTGCGTGTGTGTGTGTGTGTGTGTGTGTGTGTGTGTGTGTGTGTGTGTGTGTGTGTGTTTGTTTGTTTGTTCGTTCTGTAATTTAACGTCTATCCACCTAACAGTGATCTTAGACAGTATGTAAGCGTTATGTGTGTGTGCATGTGATGTTTTTGGGTGTATGCGTGCGAACGGTTGGTGTTGATTTTGGGCGTACGTAGGTATGTATAATGCAATTAGGCCTAGATAAAAAGAAAAAAGAAAAAGGAAAAAGAAAAAGGAAAAAAAAACACATAACTGAATCCAAAACTATAAAAGAAACACTAAATAAGCAACTCACACACACACACACACACACACACACACACACACACACACACACACACACACACACACATACACACGCGCGCGCGCGCGCGCATGTAGGCACGCACGCGCACAGAATACAAAACAAAACATTAACCCTTTCCGACTCACCTCTCCACAGGTCTCGGTGAAGTTTGCCGCCAAAGACAACGCGGAGCTGGTGTGCGAGGTTCACACAGTCGATGGCAAGGCCTCCCAGCGCGTGGTCGCCACGCGTCGTAACGAGAAAGGCGAGTGGATCTTCGACCTTGACCTTCCGGACTCCGGGGAGTACTCGCTGAACGTCTTCGCCAAGGAGAAGGGTCACGAGAACGAGATCTTCAACGTCCACACCTACCTCGTGCATTCCGACGGCCACGAGACGGCTGAAGGCGATAGGTATGTGTCGGCGTGTGATTGGTTGGTTGGTAGAAAGGTTGGGTGGATTTCTTTGGACGGACGTTGGTGATGTTGTTCAAAAGTCGAAAGTGGAATGACTGCACTCGATTGCGTTGAAGCAAAAAAAAAAAAAAAAAAAAAAAAGAGAAAAAAAAAGAGAAGGGAGAGAAGGAAAATGGGTGAGGGAACTTCATAACATCTTCTATGTCAATCATCCTTACCCTCGTTAGTCATTTAAATGGGAAAATTATCCAGTTCTCTGGCCCTTCAGGCCCTTCAGGTCCTCTTCTCGTAATGACCTCAGTGTTTGATTTCTTCTCCACGTCCTTGCTTGTCAGTGGTGAGTTGGTTTCGAGGTGTCGACATCGGTAAGTTCATGGCACTGTCGTGGATGGTCGTGTTGAAAAAGTTTCAGAAGGGGATGCTCTCTCACGTTGACCCCGTGACTAGGCGATTGTTTTTGTCAGTAGGCTAGGGGGCTTAGTGGGTGGTAACCTGCATAATTATGTCAGAGCCCAAAGAGACACCGCCGACCACCACCAAAGTGACTTGGCTGCTAAGCAGCGTGTTCTCTGGTGGGTTGCCCTAATGGTGACCGACTATTGATTACTGCCTGTAGACTGTGGAGCTAGGGCAGCGATGGGGCGCTCGAACTCGAATATATTCTGTAAATGCCATAGTCCCATTAGAAGGGGCGTGCAAAAGAAACACAGCAAGAGAGAGAAAGTGTGTGTGTGTGTGTGTGTGTGTGTGTGTGTGTGTGTGTGTGTGGTGTGTTTGTGTGCAGAATGATCGTTGGGAGAATAATCCCACTGAAGGGACATAGAAGAGGAGACAAAAAAAATAGGGAGAAGGGGAGGATGAGTGTTTGTAGGATCAAACCCCATATCACATGACAATGTTTTCCAGGTGAAATGCGTTTTCCAAGGAGACACAACTAATCAAGAGCAGTTAGTATTTTGCATCGAAGCCGTTTCGTGTAAAACATGTCACACGATGAAAAGCCCACAACAAAACGCCAGGTTGGAACAACAGCACAGCACCACTGACTTCCTCACGGAGGCACAGTAGTCAGTGGGATCCAACTCACTGAGTTTGTTTTCCGTTTTTTTTTCTCTGTTTCTGTCGGCCTTTCGTCTTGTGTCCTGCGAGTCAAGTGACCTAAGAATAGGTCAATCCGAGAAGCTTGTCCATGTTCAGAATTTAGAGCAGGCCATCCACTTCTTATCTGTTAAATTTTTATTTCAACGGATCTGTAGTCCTACTTCTGCCAGCAGCGCTTGTCATTGGTTCATGATGCCAAAACCCCCAAGTACTTTGCAAAACTGCATGTAGTTGTGAAGTAAGAGTTCACGCGAAATATCTTTGAAATCTGTTCCTTGCATGAGAACGTCAGAAGAAAGGATGGAAGCACCGTTTTCATGAGAATTTTGACATGAGGTTGTTAGGCGATTTCCATGTGATATGGGCCTTTTTTTAAAAACAGAGAACGACACAAGACGTGTTTTGGCTTCAACGTTATTATCAGCAGACTTGACAAACAAAAATAAAAAGATAGTATGTGACACAATATGTCTCTGGTATCGGTTAAAGCACTACATCTTTACGGCTGGCTACACGACGCTTACGTCTACTTGAGAAGGAAGTAATGATGGTGACTGATGATGAGGGTTGTAGTAATTATGGTGATGATCTTAAACGAAATGATGACAGTGATAACTTGTATACGTTGATGATGAACTGACGATGACGATGGTGATAATAACGGTGGTGGTGATGATTATGACAGAAGAAAGAGTATGGTTTGAAAACAGAAAGAGGGAGACTGGAGGAAAATAGACTTAAAATCTGACAGACAAACGAAGACAAAAACACTAACAGAAAACAATAAACTTCTTCTGACTGCTAACAACAACAACAGAGAAAAGAAAAGAAAGGAAAAAAAACATGCTCTCAGACCTACTCAATTTCATCCTCCTCCTCCCCCCTCCCTCCCCAAAACAATACCCAACAGACGCCAAAGGCGAAGAATTCGAGGACAACGTCATCGCCAACGAGACGGTGGAGACGAGCGACAAAGAGGTCTTCATACCCATTCCACCTGGCCTGGAGAACGCGGTGGTGGAGTTCCATAGACGCAACGGCCAGTCGGCGGCCAGCACGGATCACGTGGAGCTGTTGAAGACCGAGGACATGAGCATGTTCAAGCTGTCCCTGGACGACTACGGGGAGTACATGCTCAACGTCTACACCGAGCCTGCCCCGGGCTCCGGCCGGGTCCGCAACGTGGCCAAGTACCAGGTGAGAGGGACGGTCTGAATGTGCGGAGTCAGCATGGAGCCGATTCAGGTTGGACTGGCCCTTGGAAAATGAATGAATGGGTGGGGCTGTGAAAAAGTGCTGTTGTTTTGTTGTTGTTGTTGTTTTTAACTTGGAGGACGGATTAATGAATGGGAGAACATTGGGACAATACATTTCGTATTGAACTTGAAAGATAAATGAAGCCATGATCGTAGAAACAATACGTTGTTGACTGAACCAGGAGTGTGAAGAAGTAAATGCATGAGGGATTAGTACATGAGCGAGCATAGCGATAATACATGTTTGTATGAAGTTAGGAAATGAATGAATAAATAAATGGGTGACAAGGGTATAAGACGCTGTTGATTGAATTGTGAAATGTCAGGTTACGTGGTTTACAACCGCGCCAACAGCAGGGCCTACATCAAGGGTATGAACTCGTAGATGAATGCATAAATGATTGACTGAATAAAGGAAAGGTCACAGTGAGGAGTTTGGTTATTACCGAGAAAAAAAATTAAAAGATTTTTTTATCGGGATAAATATGTAAATGCCTAGCACTTTTCTCGGTAATAACCAAACTCCTCACTGTAACGAAACTCAGACAAGAGAGAGAGAGAGAGAGAGAGAGAGAGAGAGAGAGAGAGAGAGAGAGAGAGAGAGAGAGAGAGAGCAATTGAGAGCAATTGAGAAAAAAAGAAAGAGAGAAAAGACCAGGAGAGTGTTCTTGTGAAACTGAAATAGATTTGGTGGTGGTGGTTGTCTTTACTTTTACGTTTTTACACTTCGAGTAGAAGTGATTTGGTGATGGTACCCACATGAACACATCTGTGGCGGGGGAAAAGCCCTGCTGTTTTCACAAACAGATAAACCATTGAACGCTAAAAGCTTCGCCCACACATTCACTCCACCCTCATTCTTTCCTCTACTAGACGAAGTTAACTATTTACAATACCGTCACTAATGGACATCATAATTAGTATGAATAATATAATCAATACCAAATCATCCTATGACGTCAGGTCAATCGGAAACGCCCCGGGGAGCTGTACAGCGGCAACATCAACACCATCATGGATACCATTCAGGACGAAGACCCCAAGTCCGCCACTTCCGCTGAACCCACGCCTGCTGCCGGAAGTGACAGTAAGGTCATGTGTTGTCGAAATTCCGGTTTTGTGTTCGATCGTTTCCTGGCATATGGTTCTCGATCAAATTGTGTAATTTTTGTGTTTGGGTTTATTTTCAGGCTGAATGTGTGCATGTGTGCGTGCATGCGCGCGCGCGTGTGTGTATGTGTGTGTGTGTGTGTGTGTGTGTGTGTGTGTGTGTGTGGGTGGGTGGTGTGTGTGTGTGTGTGTGTGTGCTGTTTCCATTGTCTATATTACTTTAATGCAATGATTTTGACATCTGTGTAGTGAAGAACACATCTCTGGTGTTTCAGTCCATTTGTTTAATATTGAACAATTCAGATTTTTAAAAAAAAATTGCCTCGTCATTCGGAAGTGAATTCATAGGATGCAACAGATCAGGCTGATTTCAACAAGCATGCATTTCTAACCAGATCGCTTTAAGAATACAACGGTTAAGCTTTTGGTGGCTATATACACTATCCTTGACAAATGTCCACGATGTTTGAAAATGATGTCAGTGGGCCGTATGTTGATAAAATTTTCCCTCCTGTCTCAATTGATGATAGGGTCAAGCCAGTTCATCTAGAGCAAATAAATCGACTCATAACGAGGAAGAAAAAGGTCACTTGATCCCTTATTAACTTGCCTAGAGATGCTGACAAATGTGTAATGTATTGTATACGTGGAAAGAGAGAGGGCAAAAAGGGAAAGTTAGTCTATTTACACAGGGCCAGTTAACAGCGGGAAGGCGAGCGGAGTGTGGGCAAATAACATTCTACCTTCACTTCTATTTGCAGACATGGAGGCGAGGGGTTGTATGCCCCAATCAAACCTTTGTTGAAAATTTATCCGGGTCTCTGTCAGTGGATAGGGTTGTGGTTCAGAACTACAACGAGCATACCCCGGGAAGCATTCGAAGGTTATTCGTTGATCGATACTGAATGTGAAATATAAATCTCCCCGTTCCAAGAAGTGGGGGAGTGGGGAGGGGGGGGGGTTGAAGACGACCTTTCATTTCATGTGAAGAATACAGCATCTGTACGTTTGCTACTCTTTCTAGTATTTGATTCTCTCTCTCTCTCTCTCTCTCTCTCTCTCTCTCTCTCTCTCTCTCTCTCTCCTCATTGGTAATCTCAAGGCCGGAAAAAGTTCTGGTCCTGACAAAATTATTAGTGAGATGCTGAAGCATGCCAATTCAAAAATTATTGATTTCTTAGTTATTTATTTCAATAAATTGTTTGACCTTGGTGTTTTCCCAGATGATTGGTCGAAATCTATAGTTGTTCCAATATATAAAAAGGGAAATCCAAACCTGCCATAACTATCGTGGCATTGCCCTAACGAGTGTTGTAAGTAAGGTGTATACACATATTTTAAACAAAAGACTTTCAAAGTGGGTAGAGAAAGAGGAAAAAATAATAGAAGAGCAAGCAGGCTTCAGACCAGGTTATAGTACCGTAGATCATATTTTCACCCTATATGCGATAGTGCAAAAGTTTCTTATAAAAAAGTCTAAACTGTATGTTGCCTTTGTGGACTTCAGAAAGGCATTCGATTCTGTGAACAGAAATGTTTTATGGGCAGTTTTGAGAAAATGGGGTGTGAAAGGAAAACTTTATCAAGCTATACGAAGTGTTTATGATTCTGTATTAGCATGTGTACGAGATAAATGTTGTTATTCTGATTACTTTGAATGCCCAAGGGCATGTCTACTTAGCTCGCTCTTATTTTCCTTTTTCATAAACGAATTGGCTGTTGATTTGTCAAGCAATGGAAAACATGGTATTCAGCTTATTCCTGGTAAAGTTGAAATATTCTTATTATTGTTTGCGGATGATGTTATTTTGTTATCTGACTCTGTTATTGGGCTCCAGAATCAAATAAATAGTCTTAGAGAAGGGGCAGATCGATTAAAGTTAACAGTCAATCTTGACAAAACAAATGTAATGGTTTTCAGAAAAGGTGGCTACTTAAGTGACAGAGAAAGATGGTTTTATGGAAATGAAGAAGTAAAGGTAACTAACTCATACAAATACTTAGGGATGGCTTTTACTACAAAGTTGAGTGTAAGCAATGCTCTGTCTGATGTTTGTAGAAAGGCAAAAAAAGGAGTGATGGAAATTATGAAATCATTAAGAAGACTAAACACTACTGATATAAATTTATTTTGGAAGCTTTTCGATACACAAATTCAGCCTATCCTAACATACGCAGCTGAAGTTTGGGGATTAGAACAAGACAGTAAACAGATTGAAAATGTCCACATGTTTGCCATAAAAAGATATCTGAATGTACCCCTACATACATCAAATAAACTGATATATGGAGAAACTGGGAGGTATTCTCTACGCGTTACAACTACTGTAAAATGCATCAAATACTGGTTAAAACTAGTCAGGCTCCCCATGTCGATAATATGTAGGAAGCCTACGAAATGCTTCTGTTACAGCACGAATCTGGTCACTTTAATTGGTGTCAGAAGTACAAAAGACTCTGACTGAAAATGGCTTTGGTATTGTTTGGCTGAACCAGGGAGTTTGTTCCGAATATGGTTTTATAACAGAATTCAAAGACAGACTCATTTCCTGTTTCAAACAAAATTGGCATGCAGAAATAGACAATAACGATAAATATAGATATTTCTGTTCCTTCAAAAATATTTTTCAGGCAGAAAAGTACCTAACGTTAGTTACAAATAAATGGCACAGAATCAGTTTGGCCAGATTTAGGTTAAGGGTTAGTGGTCTGAAAAACTGTAAGCAATGGTTCTTAAGTTCTGAATATTCGAATGACACTATTTGCCCATCTTGTGGAAATGAATTAGAAAATGAAGAACATTTTTTGTTTCATTGTACTACTTATGCTGACAAACGTAAAAGCAGCAGTGTGTTGAATAGTCGTTCATTCCACCAAAATAGTGCTAGCGTTGCTTCAGTGTTATCTAATAATAATGAACGTGTTGTTAAAGAAGTGGCTAAATACATAGCTGAAGCCATGTATGTGAGAAAAAAGATAATTGAGCAAAATACCGGTTAACATAAGGATGATCCAATGTGCGCATGCTCTGGGAGGGCGGGGGGCTGGGAGGGTTGTGGGCTGGCGGAATAGGGGGAGGGAGAGGGAAGGGTTAGTGGTCAAGTGTGTGTGATCATGGCGGTATGGATGTTGGGGCAGTAGTAGAAAGGTAGCGGGGTGGGGCGGAAGGAAAGGTAGGACGTGTGTGTGTGTGGTGTGTGTGTGTGTGTGTGTGTGGGATACGCATGAAATTTCTGCTTTTTGTATCGGTGAATGCATTTGCCAACCCCCTTGTCTAAAAGGCTTAACTGCTAAACGGACAATAAAAAATGTCAGTGTCAGTGTCAGTCTCTCTCTCTCTCTCTCTCTCTCTCTCTCTCTCTCTCTCTCTCTCTCTCTCTCTCTCTTCTTCTTCTTCTTCTTCTTCTTCTTCTTCTTCTTTCTCGCGATCTTTGAGTGCTTGAAAGAGATTAACATTTTTCATCGGATCTCAGGTTTTACGGTGGAAAGTTTCTTTTTTAACAAACTTTCGGATGGGTTTTTAGAAGATGTATTTTAAAGAATTGTGTGAATGAAAGACTTGTGAGTTGATTTTAACGTGGTGACAGCCCTGATATGGCCCTTTGCGGTCGGCTGGGCTATAAGCAACATTATCTTATCCTATCTTATCTTCTTCTTTTCTTCTTCTTCTTCTGCCTGTTGATAAACATGTACCTGCTGTACAATAATACTGAAAATTTATTTAGAGTTTAAACCCATCAGCGCAGATTAACGTGCTACAGGTAAATAAACCAACCAAACAAATTATCAGTTTCAAAATACATTGTCATTGGACTGCATCGCGATCTTTTTATGAAAAACGTAAGATTGTAAATGCTAACCCAAAAAATCAGTAAGGAAACCAGTCATGCACATAACAAACGTTATTCATAGATAATATAAAACGCTCGTCGACATGTGTATCTCTTACAATCACAACAAACAAGCTGTTTAATTCTAGTCATTTTTCATCTCAAAATAAAGCACACGTCAAAAATTGTTTTCCTGTCTACCTGAAAAACGTTTCTTTGCACTTTGTCGTGCTCTGGTATCTTTTTATTTTTTATTGATTTATTTTTTGATTTCCCAGAGATATGGATCTTCTTCATGCGTAGGTTTCTAAGCATGTATCAAGACAGAGACGAAATGACTGACTTTTGTCGACTGGTTCACTGTTGTTCTTTCAACGCAAGACGAATTCGGATATATGGAGGAGGAAGACGACGTTGCCGCCGAAGCAGAAATGAACGAAGCAAACGATTTTGACGCGGAGGAAGAGGAGGAGGAGGAAGGAGAGGAAAAGAGAGATGAGAACGATGCAGAAGAAGAACATGAGGATGACAACGAAGGAGAAGAGGAAGAAGTGGCCACAGAGTTCAACGGCGGACCTCCTGACGACAGCGAGTTTGTGGAGGTGCCGTTTGTCATGGCTTGCCGCGCCATCAGGCCCAAGACCTGTATACCCAAGAAACAGAAGTTCCCGCGTTTTGCCAACGGACGCACGTATAAAGGTACCCTTGCTGTTGTCCGCAGATCTGCCCGCCTGCTTGTGACCCAACGGTTAGTAGCTTAGAGTCACCTGCCCTCAAAAACAGACTGCAGCCATGTGTGTCCTTTTTTTTTTTTTTTTCGTCACTTTCAAATACGATCGATTTTCACGTCATCGAGGGTGGATTTGCATGTTTTGACGTCATCACCTCGAACTTCACGTCTGTTGGGTCCCTATCCTCACTGCAGTACCGTATCCTTACACAAATGCACATTCCTTTGCGGATGTACTCTTGTTTGCCCACAATGGCGCTCACACGCGTGTTGTTCTAGATCGCGCGCGCCAGCAGCCAACTCTTACCTGTTGGAATGTGCTGAATTTTACCGTATCTACTGGCATGTAGGCCCTCTCTGTCTCTGTCTCTCATACAACGCACGCACGCATGCACGCACGCACACACACACACACACACACACACACACACACACACACACACACACACACACACACACCACACACGCACGCACGCACGCATGTCCCGAATACCAGACCTCCCATTTCCTTCCCCATCCAAACCCAATCCATTTCCAGTGTCAGTTTGTACCAGAGAGAGAGAGAGAGAGAGAGAGAGCTTGCCTTGTCGTACAGCTGATCGTCATTCCGCGTGTTGACTCGCTCAGACACTGGTTTCAAAAGGAATTCCAGCAGCCACTCATAATTCTCATCTGTAGGTTGTGGTAGACGATGTATTTTTCCTGGCCTGCCCTAAAAAAAGTAATATATATATATATATATATATATATATATATATATGATGTGTGTGTGTGTGTGTGTGTGTGTGTCTGTGTGTGTCTGTGTGTGTCTGTGTCTATGTATGTGTGTGTTATTTACTGTAAAATTACATTTTTTATCATTCGCTCTGGTAACTTGGATTCTTTAGATCGATCTCTCGTTTCTTCATTTCTAGCACCTAATGAATCATATTTAACTGTATTGGAATTTTGAGTGTGGCCACGTTAACTCTTTTCGTGTAAAATTGTCAGTTGCGGTGGACGATGTCTTTGTCTTGGCTTTGCCCTAAAGAAGAAACACAGCTGTAAAATGTTCATGAGGCTGTGCCAGTACTGAAATTTCCATCGGAATCCACGTGACTTACTCGATTTGAGGCAGCAGGCAATGCACACCTTTCAGTGACACCTTCCATTGCATTTAGAAGAATGTTTACGGTATAACTGGTTCACAGACTCGCGCTATGAATTGCTCGCCACACTTAGTGGCCGGTTCACAACTGGGAAAACCTTTCAAAGAATAAAGTACAAACGAATAGAACATGAAAGTCTGAGTGACCTTGTCTGAGTGGAAGTATGAGTGTACTTATCGGCTCAGTCTTTTCTTCTTTCTCATTTGCTGGCCGCCTGTTAACAGCAGCGCGAAGAAAAACAAGCAAACAAACAAAAACAAACAGAAAAAAGGCGCGGCCATCATTTACACTTCACAAGAAGTAATTTAGAAGTGACACTGATCTAATTCAATCCACGTTCGAAGCAGAGTATCACGTTATGGTATGCATTCATTCATTCAACAAGGTGTGTGTGTGGGGGGGGGGGGGGGGGGGGGGGGGGTTTACAATACTGTGTTTCATTACAGAAATCGTATTTTCTTTTTAGATATCCGGTCTTCACGGTGGATTCCATACTCGGTGCGTCAGTAACAATACACATGTCCATGCTGAGTGAACAAGAGTGCCGGAAATAAACACAAAATGCTCTGTTTGGACTGATGTAAGGATACGGTTCTGCTGTAAGCGTAGGGAGCCACAGACGAATGTTTACTTTGATGTTGTCTGCAGATATGCCTATATGCATGAGACCAACGGTAACTTTGTGTAACCTGCCCTCAAGAAAGACCGCGGGCTGTGCATGTGCATTTTTCCCCCTTCAGTTTTAATTACAAGCGATTTTTACGTCATCGAGAGTGGATTTGCTTGTTTCGAGTTCATCGCCTTGAACTGCACATCTGTGGGTACACCTTGTCGATGAAGTCCTGCATGATCTTAAGTTACGTCACATTGGAGTGCATGTCTTTCGTGACGTCATCCCGACCAACCTCCACGTTGTTTACAAAAATGACCTCACGTGGTACTTCACATCATTACGCAGCATTTTACCAGTTAGCTCCCAAAGCATTGCCGCTTCAATCTCCTTTTTTTTTTCAACTCCGCATATATCTTCATTTAAAACGGTGTAACTGTAAGTATTAATAATATTTTGGCAAATTACTTCAGTAGCATGATTGCATGACGTTAATCTTTGATTGAATATACTTATATTACGCTAGAGTTATGACGTGACTGTGTGACAAACTGAAGACGTGAAGTGACGTACAGTGGTATCACAAGATATAGCGCATCACTTTCCACGGTTTTCTTTTTTTTTTCCCCCTCACCATTTTGGTTGCCATAACATAAAGTTAATACCATCTGTGTATTAATTCTTCCATCGTTGCATGACGAATGCTGTATGTTGTCTTTTCGGTTCTCTGGCAGTGCTTATAATTTAGGATAGTTGACTTACAGTTTGGGACAGAGTAGTATAATGTTAACACTGAATTTTATCCGGCGGGCCGTCCGCGATCATACTCCAGCTTATCCCGTCGCAGCCCTGGCATTGACAAATCCATAGGGTTGGTCAGCCTCAAGTCTTCAAGAGGCAACCTACCGGAGGAGACACTGCACTGTTGCTGAGTGTCTTCGGTGGTGTTCAGTGGTGCCTGTTGTATCGACCTCGACACGAACTCACCAAGGGCATAGACGTGGAGCGGAGATCGGAACTGAGGTCACCATGAGAGCAGGACATGGAGGGCCACTGAATTTGAGACATTTTTTTTTTTTCTTTTACGATCGATGGGGATGAGGCTGG
Source organism: Conus ventricosus (assembly GCA_018398815.1). Taxonomy (NCBI): domain Eukaryota; kingdom Metazoa; phylum Mollusca; class Gastropoda; order Neogastropoda; family Conidae; genus Conus; species Conus ventricosus. The sequence goes on along the minus strand of CM031600.1, from coordinate 66,955,004 downwards.
TGAAGAGGATGCTAGAGAGTTTCATTCCATTCTGAGACTGCATGAAAGGGCTATACTCTATGCTATTTTCATTATATACCCAGGCGTCAACCAGACCCGAGATATACAGACACCTGCAGTGTTGGACAGGAAACTTGAGCAACACTCTCAGAAACGCATCTATTAAGTCGATGAATCTCTCGATGGTATGGTTCCAGTCTTTCCCACCGAGTTCATAGCAAACTCAGCTCCGAGTAGGAGCCGGTCATGGCCGAAATACCCCACAAATATAGATTGCTGTAATGGGAATCGAACCCACTGTCCCCCAGCTGTTAATCCGCGCCGCTAACTACCGCGCCACATGGGACTACTGATTTTAATGAAACCTTTGAACAGGTAAAGTATAGACCAAGGACTATCCCGTGAACTTATGGCGCAGATCCGTTTGGAGGGTCCAGATCAGAGGTATAAGGGATCCGTCCAACTATTACAGGGTCTGTGCTGTCTCTTGTGGCTTTCTAATGGTTATCGGTATAGTTGGAATCCTTGTTCGAGTGCATCATCAATGTTTCGTGGTTGTGTGTAAATTGTGTTCTGTATGCCCATGGTCTGATGACATGCGATTTAAGAATGTAAATAGCTCGAGATGTGAGAAGTGTTGACGATGAACTGAAGTAATGTGTGTTTTCGTCGCACCCTTCCCCAACTCTTCAATCATTCCATGTCACTGCACACCCGTACTCTTAACCTCTCGCTCCCACCATCGACCCCACCCCCCACCCCCACCCCCCTCCAATCCATTTCTTCCGTAAACAGCCATTTTTCATACAACGATTTCTAGATGTTTTTTTGGTGTTTATCACGTCATTAAATGTAGGAAAGCTCGTGTTGATACACGTTAGTCATCAGTGATTCCTAAAATAAATCTTTACCTAAAATGAATGTTTTGCAACAACAAAAGAACAGAAATTATAGCTTTTCTTGTGTGCCCTTATTGTATTTTTTGTGTTACGCTGATTGCGTTTTTGTTTTATGCATCATTCACAAGATGTTTTTGAAGGGAATGTGTATAAAGCTACTAAAGGACTACGAATGTGCGTAGTTGTTTGTTATGCTGTTCTGTGATTATTGTAATACATTGTAGTCTACATAACATGAACAAAAGAAAGTAACCGTACTATATCTTTTTCAATTGTTCTTCATTTGTAGCTGACTCTGCTGGAAGAGGTCTTCCATAAATGTTTTTGTTGAGATAAGTTTGAATTGAAACACGTTTGGCCGTATTAGTTTGAACAGGTGATAGGCCTACTGCAAAATATATCATACTGATTTAGTGTTTGTGTTTGTCGGATATCGTCTCTGTTGTTCATAGGATGGTGTGATGGTTTGTTGGCTAGTAAACTTTATTTCTGTTCTCCTTCATAAGATGAGTTAGACTCAATTCTTTATGTGCATGAAATACCCACTCTCTCCCCCAACCACCCACCCTCCCCACCCCAAATCATCCAGTCATTCAGTCGGTCAATCAGCCAACCAAGAAACGAACGGCACTAGACAAGCGAGCTCTAGACAAGGGCATTTCTAACACAGCTTACATTTCAGAAAGTGTGAACAGACTGGTGAAAGAAAGTAGATTCGTACTTGTGTGTGTGTGTGTGTGTGTGTGTGTGTGTGTGTGTGTGTGTGTGTGTGTGTGTGTGTGGCGCGCGCGCGCGCGCGCTCACGCGTGCATGCGTGCGTATGTGTTCGCGCGCGCGTGTGTGTTTGATGTGTGTGTGTGTGTGTGTGTGTGTGTGTGGTGTGTGTGTGGTGTGTGTGAGAGAGAGAGAGAGAGAGAGAGAGAGAGAGAGAGAGAGAGAGAGAGAGAGAGAGAGAATGCAAAAGGAGTTAATACCGAACAGGTTTTTTGGTCAACTGCCTCACCGCTTAATGGCTAGAATACTCTAACCGTAAAACGCAGCTCAGAAGACGTACACACACACACACACACACACACACACACACACACACACACACACATACACACACACACACACACACACACACACACACACACACACACACCTGTGTGGTAGGCTGGGCTGTAATTAAACTGAAACTTTAAAACAGAGCTGCTTCTTAATAAACCGTTTCATTTTTCAGTGCATCCTTCGACCCCCAACTTCATTCTTATAGCATCCCACATACATCGCCATCTTTGTCCCTCTCCTCCCACCCTCTCTCTCTCTCTCTCCCTCTCTTCCCGATGTCTCTCAGGGCCCGTCTCTCACGTCTTATCTGGTCGGTCTTGGTTTATAGGTTAACGTTGCCATGTTGTTGGGTTTGTTTGTTTTGTGTGTGTGTGTGTGTGTGTGTGTGTTTTACCGTTAACCAATCAAAACCTTCGCCGAGGGTGGCTGTCCTTCCATGTACTAGTGCGATTGACTGTGACGGTAATCTCCCTTGTTGTCCGTATTGGGCTTGATGGTCTTGGTCATTGCGTTGTTGCGCCCGTCTCCCGTTTCATCTGGTGTCTCTCCGTCTCTGTCAGTTTGTCAACGTCTCTCTCTCTCTCCTCTCTGTCTCTGTTTCTCCCCCACCTCCATCTCTCTCTCTCTCTCTCTCTCTCTCTCTCTCACAGCAGCTGGAGGGTAGGCATGGTGATAGCTCTCGTCCAATCAAACACCAAAGCTGGCTAACATCGTCGCAAACATGGTACGACTGCGTCGCAGGTAATTAACGAATTGATCAATTCGGCTTGATTGATTGATTTGACTGATCTGGCTTGATTGATTGATCCATTGATCGATCGGTTGTTTACGGTCATTAACAGATCAAAATAAACTCGGCATCCTTGCCTGCTAATGGGAACTTTGAGAACTCAAGGCTGCAAGCAAGCAACAAGGGAACAGAATATGAATAAGATAAACACAGAGGTAGAAAGTCAATTTGTTGGTTGTCTGGTTGGTCGACTGGCTGTTTGGGTGGTTGGTAGATCGATCGGTCGGTTGGTTGATTAGTTGGTATGTACCTTAGTTGGTTGGTAGCTTGACTGGTCGGTTGGCAGGCTTGTTGGTTTATCGGTCGTTCGGTTGCTTGGTCGGTTGACTGGTCGGTTATTCGCTTGGTAGGTCAGCTGGTTGGGTGGTGGGTCACTGCAGGTAGATTGGTTCTTGGTCGGTGTATTTGGTTGGTAGGTAGGCTTGTTGGCAGGTCAATATTTGGGTTAGTTGGCTAGTTGGTCTTTTGGTCGGTTATTCGGTTGGTAGGTCGATCGGTTGGTTGGTAGGTTGTGAGATGGTTTGATTGGTTGGTTGTGTGTCGGTTAATTGGCTGGTCGGAAAACATAGTGATTGGGTCGGTTGGTTGACTGGTTAGTCAGTCAGTAGACTGACCGTTTGATTTGTTGTTGTGTCGTAGCGTGGTCAGTTCGTGGGTCAAAGGGTCGACCTATTTGTCGCTGGGTAGGTCGATCGATCGGGTTAGTTGCTTGATTGGCAGGTTAACTGGTCAGTATGCAGGTCGATCAATCTGTCGACTGTCTATCTGGTCGTTCGACCTGTTCATTTGATTGATTAGTTGGTCGATCGGTTAATCAACGCTTCCAGAACTCGCCAGTCCTGTTGCATAGACCCCTTTTCCTTCCCCTTTTCATCCCACCACTCCCCCCCCCCCATTCCCTCCCCCCCACACACGCACACGCACGCACGCACGCACACACACACACACACACACACACACACACACACACACACACACACACACACACACACACACATTCCATTGAAGAGAGCTTCTTTTCGTCACATACGAAGACCGAATCCGCTTAGATATGACGAGTGTGTCTATTTAGCATTGACGGAACACAGGAGACGTTTCATGATCGAGTTCGTCGAGAAAGGCAATATGCATGTGTCGATCTTTGTCGAAAAATTAGAAGAAGAAAGCTTGCTCGTCATTATTGTTCTCTCTCTCTCTCTCTCTCTCTCTCTCTCTCTCTCTCTCTCTCTCTCTCTCTCTCTCTCCTCTCAGTCTGTCTGTCCGTCTCTCTCTCTCTCTCTCTCTCTCTCTCTCTCTCTCTCTCTCTCTCTCTCTCTGTCTCTCTGTGTCGTCTCCACCACACACACACACAACACACACACACACACACACACACACACACACACACAGCTAATATCACTTAATGTGGAAAGACGTTAAATTGAAGAAGAATGAAGACACACACCACACACACACACACACACACACACACACACACACACACACACCACACACTTCCGCCACTATCTCTGCTTCTGGTTTTCTCTCTCTTCCTCTCTTTTAGACTTACACACCACAAAGTTTGTTGATATGAAATCTGTAAATTTATATATATATATATATATATATATATAATTTTTTTTTTTTTTTTTTTTTTTTTTTTTTTTTAAATCAAATTCAGTCATATATCAACCTATTTTAATTTAACTATGTCTCTTTTTTTGTAGCAATTACGACCATACGAATGAGATTTTTGCGCAAATGAAACTTTTGCGTCCTCTCTCTCTCTCTCTCTCTCTCTCTCTCTCCTTCTCTCTCTCTCTCTCTCTCTCTCTTCTCTCTCTCCCCCCTCTCTCTCTCTCTCAAGGAGACTGATAACATCTGTTCATCAATGGACTCCACCCCTTTGATTCAAGCTTCCACATCTAATCACCCGCTGATTGAGATCTCCGTGTTTCTGTCTCTCTGTCCGCACCCCCCACCCCACCCAACCCACCAATGCCCCACCACAGAGGAGCGGCGACTGCTGGCGCGGAAGGCAGTGCAGCAGGCCATGGAACTGAAGGACCAGAAGCAGCTGAAGGCTGCCATCGCCCGCTACAAGGACACCGGAGTGCCCGAGGACGACGCCACCCTGGTCCGGGCTCAGAAACTCCTCAAAGCGCTTCAGGCTAAAGCAGGTAAACAATACAGTCGTGTGAGTGTGGAGATGTAGTGGCCGGGGGTGCCTCAGGTGATAGAGCACCTGGCCCGTGGTCCTGGGGATCTGGGGTTGCGGGTTCGAATCTCCGCCGAACCGGTTCGGTACAAGGTTTTTTTGTTGTTGTTGTTTTGTTTTGTTTTTATCCCTATTGGAGTTAACATTTGTATTGATTCCACTTCCCAAAAAGTCCGAATGAGACTAAAAAATCGAGGTTCCGTGTGCGAGCGCATGCATAGCATCTTGTACACCCGTTAAAAAAAAAAGACACACACACACACACACACACACACACACACACACACACACACACACACACACACACACACAAGCGCATACGCACACGCACACGCACTCACACGAATCTATGTGAGTGTGTGTAAACAGGCGCGCTCGTAGTGTGTGTGTGTGTTTGCGTGTGTGTGTGTGTGTGTGTGTGTGTGTGTGTGTGTGTGTGTGTGTGTGTGTTGTGAGTGCGTGTGTGTGTGTGTGAGTATGTGTGTGTGTGTGTGTTTGAGTGACGTGTGTGAGTGTGTGAAACACAGAGAGAGAGAGAGACAGAGAGAGAGAGAGTAGCAGAGTATCTCTTCGTATTTACAAGAGTTAAGAAAACTGAAACGGATAAAAAGGTACAGGGGTAAGCAAATATGTACTCTCTCTCTCTCTCTCTCTCTCTCTCTCTCTCTCTCTCTCTCCTCTCTCTCTCTCTCTCTCCACTCTCTCCCTCACACACACACACACCACACACACACACACATACCACTTTCTCTCTCTCTCTCTCTCTCTCTCTCTCTCTCTCTCTCTCTCTCTCTCTCTCTCACTCGCGCACGCGAGCGCACACACGCGCACACACACACACATGCACACACACACACACATACACACGCACGCACGCACTCACGCACGCACGCACACCCCATACAGAGAGAGAGAGAGAGAGAGAGAGAGAAGAGAGATCCTACAATCTCGCATCGACCACAAAACACATCCTCCGCCCCGACCATTCCCCGAAAATCACACACCCCACTCTGGTTTTCCACTCGCACAGATCTGATGGAGGCCTCCCAGAAGCGAGACCTGGGCGCCCTGGAGAAGGCCCTGAAGAGAGCCAAGGAGGTGAACTTCGAGCACCAGCTGGACCTGCAGATCGCCCTGGGAACACGCCTCAAGGAGCACCTGGCACGCCTGGAGAAGCTCCGCCACGCCGTGCTCAACATGGACCAGAAGACCGTGGCGGAGTTGAAGACCTATGGCAACCCTCCGGGGGGCGTCCACGAGTCCATGATGGCCACTTTCCTGCTGTTGGGGTCCTCTCTGAAGGATGTTAAGGTGTGTGTGTGTGGAAGCTGGGAGTGTTGGCTGGAGAGGCTTGTGGACAAGTGAATTGCTAGTGTGAGATGTTTGTATGATAATTTAGCTGGAGTGACTGACTGAAACCAATTTATTGTCGGATTAGCTCATAGTTGTAGTGACATTTAAGAAAACATTATGTAAAGAAGGTCAACTTAAAAAAAAAATTGGCTGGAGATGCTTGTGTGAGATGTGAATTGTGTTAGCTTGAGGTGTTTTTGTGAGAAGTTGGCTTGAGATGTTCCTGTGAAACGTTAGCTTGTGATATTTGTGTGAGAAGTTAACTGAAGACGCTTGTGTGAGAAGTTAGCTAGAGGTGTTTGTGTGAGAAGTTAAGTAGAGATGCTTGTCTGAGAAATTAGCTTGATATGTTTGTGAGGAGTTAACTGAAGATGTTTGTGTGAGAAGTGAACTGTGTTAGCTTGAGATGTTTGTGTCAGAAGTTTTAGCTGGAGATGCTTGTGTGAGAAGTGAACTGCATTAGCTTGAGATGTTTGTGTCAGAAGTTGCCTGGAGATGCTTATGTGAGAGGTTAGGTGGAGATGTTTGTGTGGTAAGTGAATTGTGTTAGCTTGAGAATCCCGTGTTGGCTGGAGATACTTATTTGATAAGTGAATTGTGTTAGCTGGAGATGTTTGTGTGAGAAGTTTTAGCTGGAGATGCTTATGTGAGAAGTGAAATGTATTAGCTTGAGGTGTTTTTTGTGAGAAGTTAATTCAAGGACTGCTTTTAAAGCTATTTGTGATGTGTCGTGTTTTGTGACCTTCCGTCAGGTTGTGTTGAATTCTACTGGCATCTTTTTTTAAACAATTATGCTGCGTTAAGCTAAACACGTAACTCACTGTATACCGTGACAGGTGTGGAGGACATGCCTAGCCTTGATGTCCAAGACCGGGCGGGAGTCGATGATGAGGAAGATCTCCCAGTTCGACCCCCGCGCCGTGCCCCTCAAGGTGGCGGAGCAGGCCCGGAGGGTGACCAAAGGCTACACCACAGACCAGGTCAGGGACGCCAGTGCCGGCGCCGCCACGTTCTACATCTGGGTAAGGCGCTGGCTCTTTTTACAGGGATTTTGTGGCGCTGCGTTGTATTGGGGTCACTGAAGGCTCCTGAAAGTAGCGGGGAAAAAGGGGGGATATATATATAATATAATATGAAGAGAGAGAGAGAGAGAGAGAGAGAGAGAGAGAGAGATACATACACATATATCTAATATATAAATGGCAAATTCTGTCTGCGTGCGTGCGTGCGTGCGTGTGTGTGTCTGTGTACGCTATAGACTCAAAAACGGCAATGGGGTCGAGGGCTTGTTTGTCTTCCTCTGATGGCGTGTACTGAGGTTTATTTTTTTGCTTCTTGCTTTTTCCCTTTCCTCGTTTACGTTTTGCTCTATGGGATCTCACATTCTTATTAAGCTTTTCTTGATCCTTGAGGTAGTTGTCAGACTGTAGTCTAAGAGAACCAGTGTTGTAGATGTCACGTGCTTGAGGTAATTGTTTAAGGAGTTGCTTGATTTTCTTACAATGGGTGTTCTTGACATTGTCTATCTTAGTTCTAGTTACCTTTTGAACATCTCCAAGCAACTTTTCGGTTTCTGTTCGTCCTAGAACATCAACTGCTCTCTCTTGGCATCAAGAAATTGTCTCTCTAGAATTCTAGTGGTTTTTGCGCATTCTACGATGAGGGAATCCAAGATCCTTGATCCAGTCTTGTTTAAGATCTCTTGAATGTGTTCATAAAGGTCTTTGTTTTTTATTTGGTATGCTAGATTAAAATGAACTTTTGATCCATACGGTAGTTTTCCATGAAAAACACACTCATGTAGAAAATTCAGTTTAAGATGACTAAGTTGATGTTTCAAATACAAATCTCTCAAGATACAAAAAGAGTTTGGCATGATGTACAAACCAAAGTTACTTCCATGATCGACAGTGGTTGATATGGGGCCGGCAGTTGGACAAAGACGGATGATAATCCCGGAATACACAAAATAATAGTCCAAAATCGCTGGCACCGCACACATCTGGAGTCTTCAGAGAAGAAGGAATAACAAAGAACAACAAAGAAAACTCGACCACTTTAAGGAAGCTATAGATCAATATTATTACTGTAAATAATTTCGGTGGAAGTGGGCTGTACTTCGAGTTTATCCTCTCTATCTTAAGCCTCGGTTACACCGGACCCGAATCAGCTGCGAATCCACCCGAATGCACCTATCGGGTTGCATTCTGGAGTATTCTGTTCTCCCTCTCCGAATGAGCAAAAATTCTGGAGGGATTCTGGAACATTCGTGGAGGGATTCGGCTCGTTTTGAAATGTTCAAAACCAGCCGAATACCCTCCTGAATACTCCCGAATGTGGCCCGACAAATTTCATTCGGGCCACATTCGGGAGGTAATCGGCTGGAATTCGGATGCATTCGGGGAGGCATTCTGGACATCTTGGCAGATTCGGGCGTATTCGTATCATTCGGAGAGTACGGTCCGAATCATCAGACCCGAATAGCACGAATAGAGCCGAATCTGCCCCGAATGCCCCCCCGAATCCATCCGAATCGTCACCCGAATACAGCTCGCGAATATAGCCGAATCGGATATATATATATAATATATATATATATAAATATATATATATATATATATATACATATACATATACAGAGAGAGACAGAGCATTTTTTTCTTCAATTTTTACTTCTTTTTTTCTTTCAAATCATTTGCTGCTGCCACTCTATTGCTCCAGCGTCTGACAGAAGTAGTGCCTCAATGACAGACGCTGGCGTTTCGCCTCCTTTGTTGTCCTGTTCCCCGTCACAGCTTGGAGGTCTTCCATCTGTGCTTCTTCTCTCCACTGGCCAGGGATGACGTTGTGCTGCTCGTCTTCCAAGTCGACGCCTGGGGGTGGTCCGTGCTCACCGGATCTCAGGAGGTTGTGAAGGCAGACACACGCGAGGACTATCTTGGTAGCAGTTCCTGGAGACTGGCGCATGGTTGTCAGGAGAACTCTGAAGCGGTTGGCCAGGATACCGAAGGCGTTCTCGATGACTCGTCTACCCCTTGAAAGGCGGTAGTTGAAGATGCGTTCGTCGTTATCTAGCTCTCTTCTGGAGAAGGGTTTCATCAACCATGCCCGCAGCGGGAAAGCGTCGTCACCAGCCAGGAAGTAGGGCATGTCGACGTTGTCGCCGGGAAGAGGGTCTGGATCAGGGAAGCCGATGGTGTCATTTTCTATCGCCTCTTTAGCTCCGAGCTGTTGAAGACTTGGCAGTCGGACGCTGACCCATTCGCCCCAACATCGACCCAGGTGAACTTGTAAACCGCATCAGCCGCGGCGAAGAGTTGTAGTACACCGAACCGCCACGTCTGGGACACTGGATGGTCACATGCTTCCCGTCGATGGCGCCGACGCAGTGTGGAAGGTTCCAACGCCGCAGAAACCCGTCTGCAGGGCCTTCCATCCTTCTGGTGTGGTGGGAGCGCTGACCAACTCATCGCCATATTCTTCAATGACGCCTCGGCTACGTCTGGCACCATGCTGACGATGGATGACTTGGAGACGCGGAAGCCATACATCAAGCTCTTGTAGTTGTCCCCTGATGCAGATGCCGCAGGACCAGCGCCAGCTTCAGACCAGGTTCAAAACGGTTCTGGGGTATTTGGGTTCTTACTCTTGGTGATGCGGACCAACCCTGGCAAGGATATTTTGGAACTGCTCTGGTCAAATCGCAGAAGTTCTTGAACGATTGGACTCTTCGTGTTCGAGTTCCCACATCAGTACGTTGTTTTTTGGCCGTACTCGCTCGTCGTCCGATCCAGGCGGACCCACCATCTTCGTCTGCGCCCGACGTTGGCCTGCTGGTGCATCACCATCATCGCCACCGTCGTCATCAAAACCCGGGTCACCATCATTGCTGTCAAGCTTCAGCACATCTCGTGTAGCCAACCTCGTTCTGTAAACGGTCATCATTCAGCAGCAGTTGGGGCAGCGAGAAGTTAAATCACGGTCTTCCATGGTGTGCACAGTCGAATGACAAGGTGGAAGTGAGGTGCATGGAGTTGCACAATTATACACCCCCCCCCCCCCCCCCCCCCCCCCCCCCCCCCCCCCCAACCCAAAAAAAAAAAAAAAAAGGATTCGGGGAAATTTTCGGATCCGATTCGGGCCCCAATTCGGGGACGATTCTTTGGGCCCGATTGGGGACGATTTTTGGGGCTATTCGGGTGATTCGGTGTCGAAATTCGGCGTATTCGACCATATTCGTACCGTTTTCGGGTCGATATTCGGGTCGCCATTCGGCTCTATTCGGCCGTAATCGGGGCATTCGGGCCACATTCGGCGCTATTCTGGTCGAATGCGGCTCGATTCTGGTCACTATTCGGGTTGGCATTCGGCTGTATGGGGATTCCCAAAAAAAATTCGTGTCGATTCTTGGCGATTCTGCTCTGATTGGGGACCCATTCGGCTCGATTGGGGGAGCTCCCCGAATCAGAGACGAATAGGTCCCGAATCCACCGAATCCATCCGATTCAGCCCATATTCGGACAGAATCGGCCCGAATTTATTCGGGAGTATTCGGTTCCGGTGTAACCGGGCTTTTAGTAGAAACTCTTTAGTGTCCATGATCTGAAATGGAATGTTGCGTCAGGTGTTGAATAGCCTTCTGGACAAGCTTAAAGTGGCTGTACTTGAGTGCTGATGAGTGTGTTTTTCATGGAAAACTACCGATGGATTAAAATTCATTTTAATCTAGCATACCAAAAAAAAAACCCAAAACCTTTATGAAACACATCAAGAAATCTTAAACAAGACTGGTCAAGGATCTTGGATTCCCCAACGTAGAATGCGCAAAAACCACAAAGAATTCTAAGAGACAATTTCTTGATGCCAAAGAGAGAGCAGTTGATGTTCTAGGACGAACAGAAACCGAAAGTTGCTTGGAGAATGTTAAAAAGGGTAACTAGAACTAAATAGACAATGTCAAGAACACCCATTGTAAGAAAATCAAGCAACTCCTTAAACAATTAACTCAAGCACGTGACATCTACAACACGGGTTCTCTTAGACTACAGTCTGACAACTACCTAAAGGGATCAAGAAAAGCTTAATAAGAATGTGAGATCCCATAGAGCAAAACGTAAACAGGAAAGGAAAAAGAAAGAAAAAAAAAAATAAACCCAGTACACGCCATCAGAGGAAACAAACAAGCCCTCGACCCCCATTGTTCTAGCCTCAAACGTAACGCTTACGGAAGACAAAAAGCCATTTGTCGACTACCAGATTGTTTTGCGCCCAGCCCAAATCACCAGTAGATTTATGTATATAACCATTGGCACTTATGCCTGGGCTGAACGTTTGAGATGGCACCTTTTTTACCATGTGAAAAAAAGGAGGCTAAAAAAGACTCTAATGGTGATGAAGATGATGATGATTTTGAAAAGTTACCATGGTACCAACCTACAGATAAACAAGCTCCCAGAGATGATGCAGCTCTTGAAGCTTTTATTCAAGCGTGTTCTGATGACATCATAGACCCCCCCAAAACGAAAGGGGGATCAAAGATAACCTAACATCGGGTCAAAGAACTGCCCACAAAGAACTGAAAGATCTCCCTTTAACCCACGGTGCAGCATGCAGGTATGCGGATAAAGCAGGGCTAACTGTCATAACATCACTTGATGAGGATGATAAAAGAAACTGTGCGCTTTGAATGATAGCAATTATTACGATGTACTCGACCAAAATCCATCTGAACAGTGACAGCAAAAATAAAAATCATGGCTAAGAAGTGGGTACGAAAGGGGCCATCTCAAGTGACATAGCAAACAAAGTCACAGACATCCAGAACCCCAAAGCAGGAAAATGCAAACCTCTCACCAAGACCCACAACAACAGCCTTATCCTATTAGACTCCTGCGACAGGATCAGGCACTCCAGTACAGCCCACTTTCTAAGCTTGTCCAGAAGGCTATTCAACACCTGACGGCAACATCTACCATATCAGATCATGGACCCTAAAAGTTTCACAGAAGATAAAGAGGAAAAAACTCGAATTACAGCCCACTTCCACCATCACAACACCAGCAATCTGTGACGTAGTTGCTCCTATCCCAACGTCAACAACGTAATGGGAGTTCGTTCCTGCTACAAAAAGATGCGCAAAAGAACCCATCGCCTCTTGACATCCCCACAACGCTGTATCATGGAAGGGCTTGACATTGCATTGAACAACAATTCTTTCTGCAAATATGAAGACGGGGAAAGCAAATAATCTAAGCCAAGCCCAACCGTGGTACAGCCAGGGACCCTGTCATTCCTGTATTATGTAGATGTTTTCATGGGGGAGCTAGACCACAAGCTTGTTTCTACAACAACTTCCACTCCTTTCTTTTCTACATCCGAGTCCAGATGAAGATGCAAGAAACTGGACGGAACAGATTTAGAGACGATGGATTTGCTGTACTTCCATTGCCCCACAGTTGATCAGTTTCAAGCTGAACTCCAAACCCTTCATCCTCCACCATCAAATGGACATAACACATGGTACTGAAGTGGAGTAAATTTTGGGCGTGAAACTGAAACTTCACGATGGCAAGATCAACACAGACGTGAACAGCAAACATTGCCACTCTTATCTTCATCCCTGGTAGTTGCCATTCTCCAGGAGTCCCTTTAAGGGCCTCATTGAAGGTATTGGAATACGACTCCGCATGATCTGCAGTGACGATGACAAACTGGCAGCTAGGATACAAGATATTCCAAATATCTGTGGTGTCAGGTTGGAAAATGGGGTGTAGCCCATTCACGTCTCATTAAGGGAGCCCCGCAAGAATAAAGAAACACTTCTTCATCAACCTCGCAAGAAGCAGACGAAGAAACGGCTTGGTTACAACAATTTGACCCGAGAGTGCCCAGCAAGGAAAAATCAACAATGAAAAATTGAAAATTCTCTAAGCCCAAAAAGAAGAACGAAGAAATCTTTCCTAAGAAGATGTTGATCTCGGCAGACAGGAGAAGGAAGAACATTGGGGAAATTTACAAGCCCCCCTGTCCCCCCAAAGAATTTCCCACAGCACGGTCCAAGGAAGAACCTGGCTTCTTCCCTTGCAGAGACCGTTGTGATACATGCCAAACATGTCATTATTACCAGGAGTTCTGGGTTCTTTGTTCGATGGCAGAATAATCAAAAATCTCCAAACACATCACATTGCGAGAAAACCAAGAGTGTTGTATGCCATCTCCTGCTCTTCCATGAAACTGAAGTGTATGTGGGGTCTACAAACAATTTAAAAACTCCGTTGGGGGCCCAAACCCCAAGTCGGAAAACAATCTGGGGAAAACCAAGAAGTGTAGACTTCGCCCATGTGAACCAGATTCCCCATCCAAAAGACAAAAACCTCCCATTCCTCAAGATCACCGCATATTGACGCTGCAGATGATGATGAAGATCTACTTTGCAAGGAGATTGGTACCATGCAACCTGGCACAATTTCAATGGTCTCAATTCAAGAAAGGATTTCCACTTCATGGTGAAGACCGGGCGAAGGAATATATTTCCCGGGTGTGATGTGTGCCTTAAACATGTAAAGCGACAAAGAGAGAGAGAGAGAGAGAGTTGACGTCTTTTTGAACATTGACGTAGTGCTAGAACTACGTTTCTACAGAAGTGACGTAAAGGGTACTGAAGAAGGCTTCGCAGAGGAGCCGAAATTATTTACAGTAATAATATTGATCTATAGCTTCTTAAAGTGGTCGAGTTTTCTTTGTTGTTCTTTGTTATTATTCCTTCTTCTCTGAAGACTCCAGATGTGTGCGGTCCCAGCGATTTTTGGACTATTATTTTGTATGTTATATATATATATAATATATTATGAATTATAAACAAAGCTTGCTCTTATGTCTTAGATTGAAGAAATAGGGGAGAATACGCATTCATACCTGCAGTGGCAGTTTGATTCTGCCTAACTAACAGTATGTGCTTGAGTGGGTGGATGGGAAAAAATAAAATAAATGCTTCTCAAAATGAGCCTTCACAAGCTTATATTCTCCAAGGGGGAGAGACATCCTCCACTAGGGAGGGAAACTCACTAACATATAACTCCTGGCATATACCGATATTTCGAAACTTGGTGGTTTCTCCTCAGTGACCGCGGAAAGTGGTAATTTGACTCTTCTGCCTTTTCAGTTTTAAGAAGAATGCAATCCCAGAAAAGGCTGGTGTGCAATACCGTAGTATGTTTGTTGAGTTTTCAAAAACCAACCAAAGGTGCCATCTAAGAAGCAAAAGAAAATCATAAAAGAGCAAAACAAGCTACATTTTCTTGTGAAAAGTAGAAAATATAAAAGATATCCTCTAAGACACAAGTGCTGAGGGCCAGTTCTTGGAATGAATCCGCAAGGGACTAAAATACAACAAACTAATAAAATTCCAAGGATAAGTACCGAGCACCGTTTCCAGCAACTTACAGAGCAGCTTGGTGTTGCAACGACTGCAAGAATATTGAATTATAAACAAAGCTTGCTCTTATGTCTTAGATTGAAGAAATAGGGGGAGATACGCATTCATACCTGCAGTGGCAGATGATTCTGCCTAACTAACAGTATGTGCTTTCCCCATCCACCCACTCAAGCACATACTGTTAGTTAGGCAGAATCATCTGCCACTGCAGGTATGAATGCGTATCTCCCCCTATTTTTTCAATCTAAGACATAAGAGCAAGCTTTGTATATAATTCAATATTTCTTGCAGTCATTGCAACACCAAGCTGCTCTGTAAGTTGCTGGAACGGTGCTCGGTACTTATCCTTGGAATTTATTAGTTTTGTTGTATTTTAGTCCCTTGCGGATTCATTCCAGAACTGGCCCTCAGCACTTTTGTCTTAGAGGATATTTTTTTATATTTTCTACTTTTCACAAGAAAATGTAGCTTGTTTTTGCTCTTTTATGATTTTCTTTTGCTTCTTAGATGGGACCTTTGGTTGGTTTTTGAAAACTCAACAAACATACTACGGTATTGCACACCAGCCTTTTCTGGGATTGCATTCTTCTTAAAACTGAAAAGGCAGAGGAGTCAAATTACCACTTTCCGCGGTCACTGAGGAGAAACCACCAAGTTTCGAAATATCGGTATATGACCAGGAGTTATATGTTAGTGAGTTTCCCTCCCTATTGGAGGATGTCTCTCCCCCTTGGAGAATATAAGCTTGCTGAAGGCTCATTTTGAGAAGCATTTATTTTATTTTTTCCCCATCCACCCACTCAAGCACATACTGTTAGTTAGGCAGAATCATCTGCCACTGCAGGTATGAATGCGTATCTCCCCCTATTTCTTCAATCAAAAGACATAAGAGCAAGCTTTGTTTATAATTCAATATTTCTTGCAGTCGTTGCAACACCAAGCGCTCTGTAAGTTGCTGGAACGGTGCTCGGTACTTATCCTTGGAATTTATTAGTTTGTTGTATTTTAGTCCCTTGCGGATTCATTCCAAGAACTGGCCCTCAGCACTTGTGTCTTAGAGGATATCTTTTTATATTTTCTACTTTTCACAAGAAAATGTAGCTTGTTTTGCTCTTTTATGATTTTTAATTTGCTTCTTAGATGGCACCTTTGGTTGGTTTTTTTGAAAACTCAACAAACATACTACGGTATTGCACACCAGCCTTTTCTGGATTGCATTCTTCTTAAAACTGAAAAGGCAGAGGAGTCAAATTACCACTTTCCGCGATCACTGAGGAGAAACCACCAAGTTTCGAAATATCGGTAATGACCAGGAGTTATATGTTAGTGAGTTTCCCTCCCTAGTGAGGATGTCCCCTCCCCCTTGGAGAATATAAGCTTGCTGAAGGCTCATTTTGAGAAGCATTTATTTTATTTTTTTCCCCATCCACCCACTCAAAGCACATACTGTTAGTTAGGCAGAATCATCTGCCACTGCAGATATGAATGCGTATCTCCCCCTATTTCTTCAATCTAAGACATAAGAGCAAGCTTTGTTTATAATTCAATATTTCTTGCAGTCATTGCAACACCAAGCTGCTCTGTAAGTTGCTGGAGCGGTGCTCGGTACTTATCCTTGGAATTTATTAGTTTGTTATATATATATATAAAAATATATATATATATATATAATATATATAATCAATGATGTTAAAAAGGAAGGTTAAAACTCAAGGTTAAAACTCGACAAATTGTTTCTAGCGGCGTTGCGCTGTCATCAGGATGAATTTTTTGTCAAATTTCGACAAGTTTTAACCTTGAGTTTTAACCTTTCCCTTTTTAAAAACATCATTGACAAATGTTGCTCCCCAAGGGGTCGAGCACTTTTAAAATCATTTTAGGGTCTTTGATTATATTCATCTATATATATATATATATATATCTGTTCCATTTAGATATGTTTGGTTCTTTTTACCCTGTTCCTCCTTCCTTCCTCCCCCATCTCTTGCACCTTTCTTACCTTTCCCTCACGCCTTTTACTCTGCCATCTTATCTGCTTCCACACCCCACGTAGGGCCCACTACCGCTATTATCTCTGTTCTTCTCTAACCCATACCCCATACCCTCTTTAACTTCCCCATGTCGACCACTAGAAAATCACGGGAGATAGATTACCTTTGTCATGTACAATTATAATTGCAGTTATGTATTATCATTATTATTATTATCGTTATTATATTATTATCATTATTGTAGTTGTTGTTATTGAGAGTGCTTAGATAGTGTCGATCCACCATTGTAGACGAACCTCTAAACTTTTTACAGTCCACACTCTTGTTGTATTGGTGTTAGTAAATGAAGGACCATTTAACTTGTTCTGTCGAAGAGACGGAATAGCGGAAACAAAAGACAAGTGTGGTTCAGTTTCAACACCCGACATGGCGTGTGTGGGCGTATTCCCGATAAGGGATGATGTCATATGATATGACGTGACGTGATGCAGTGCGGACATTGGGGTAAAGTGATACGACGTGGCGTTATAAGAGATAATGTGGCAGGCACAGAGGAAATGTGACACGACATGACATGATGTGCAATGATATGTGGCAGGCACAGGAGATAACCTGAGAAGAGATGACGTGACGTAATACATGTGGCAGGCTCAGGCGCAGGGGATATTGTGACAGGACATAACGTGATGTGACAGGATATGTGACAAAGTCGAAAAGATAATGTGATAAAACACATGATGCGATAGGATATGTGACAGGTAGAGGAGCTGATGTGACAGGCATGGGAGGTTAGTTATCACATGGCATGTAATATGTGTCAGGCAGGCACACAAGATAATGTGATATTGTAGGGATATTGTGACAGGACATGATGTGATGTGATAGGATATGTGACAAAGTAGAGGAAATAATGTGGCATGCACAGGAGGTTAGTTATCACATAATAATTGTGTCGAGCGCACAAGACAATAGGATATGACATGACGTGATGTGATATATGTGCCAAGCGCAGAGGATAATGAATTTAACATAGCATGACATGGCATAATGTGATGCGTTGCAGGCACAGGGGATGATCGAAGAAGTCGAGAGCTACGGTGGGGCAGAGCAAGCCGACCAGCTGCGACTCCAGAAATGAAGAGACCTGATCTACACTCCCCACCCACCCACCCTTCCCCTTTCCCCACGCACACTGCCCACTCCCATCCACCCATGTCCTCTCTGGCAGCCTGCCCACAGTCACTGCTCTGCTCAAACTTTGTGCATTTTACCACAAGTTGTAGTTTTGTTTGGTGATGAACCAGACCTCTCGTCATAAACCATGACCCTTCCTCCCTCATGCGAATACACCATGAAATCATTACTGTTACTCTTGACAAAAAAAAGGAAAGAAAACTATATGGTTGTTTCAACTGAATAGTAACGGCTGTGTGGTAAAGCCATCTAATGGACTCCCCTCGTTTTGAAACAAAGAATTACCGTTTCCAGACTTTGCTTGTTTGAAAACAGAAAGAAACAAGAGAAACAACCCTTTGCAAAGGCTGCAGGATTTCTTCCCCCTCTTGCCCATTGTGTGTATATTCTTGCCTATAAAGATGTGATGAGAACGCCCGTTTCAAGACTGTTCAGAGAGTTTTGTGAAGTCATTTTTTTGTGTTTTTTGAAAGATCGTGTTCAGTCTTATGATCATTATTGAATAACAATCAAAATGACGGGGAAAGAACAGAAATCACGATAGCATTCATGTTTTCAGATCTATGGTTATCTTCAGATATGTTTGAAAATAAAAATGAGACACTTCTGTTGCCTTATTATTACACTGCAGATATCAGACCGTACAGTTAATACATTATAAATAATCCCATTGCAAGCCTCACAAATAACACACTTGAAAATCAAAATGTCGAAACTGTTTTGCAAGAAAATCAAAACATCCTGACATATGTAATAATTTTGTATTGGACTCTACAGATCATTGACTCTAGGCCGTTTATCACTGTGCATGTCTCCATCCACTTTAAATTCATTCATTTTCTACTGGAGAGTATATTGCGCCAGTGCACACACTTCAGAGGTAATCTCCCAAAAGCAGGCAAAAGATGATTTTATATTAAGTAGAAATGCAATTATGACAGCTTATGGAAAACATATTCTTTATGCCTGCTCTCCTGATGGTTCGGGACTCATTTCTTTTTTCTTTTTTTTTTCAACAGAAGCAGGGTTATTTCATTTCTTCTGATGTCGAGTGCTCATCAGCACTTGGGATTTAGATTTGCCCCCCCCCCCCCCCCCCCCCCCCCCCCCCCCCCCCCCCCGCATGCTAAATGTTAATTAGAATCACTGAAAAGCTACAACCCCCCACATTCTTTGTTCTTTCCCATTTTCGTCACTAATCATACAGATGTCCCCGGTTGTGAAGCAGCCCCGAGGATTGTCACCCATGATCTTGTGTTCTTTGATCTCAATGTTTCCCCTTTGAATATCTTCATTCAGTCCACCATCGAATCTCAACAACTTCGACCTCTGGCCGTTCCCTAGCCACCTTCTTGAAAGAAACTTGATCAGAACCATCTGGAAATAGTTTGACATAAAAGCTGAATCAGCTGGTACAGACCAAACTGTTAGTAGACAAATCTGATTGGCTGTAACCATGGTTTAAAGGAGTGCTCACAATCTGATTGGCTGTAGCCATAGTTTGAAGGTGTGCTCACAATCTGATTGGCTGTAACCATGATTTAAAGGAGTGCTCATAATCTAATCAACCGTTGAAGATGGCTGGTTGTAAATCGATTTAATGTTGCTTGTCACGAAGGTGATAACTAACATCGAAGTCGTCGTTTTAACCATTTACATGTTATTCACACAGGAAGAATACAGGGAGAGGGTGATGTTTTTAACAGAAAGAAAATAGGGGTGGAGACTGGAGGAAAAGAGAGAAACAGACAGACTGACATACTGACAGGATGACTTGTGGGTAAATGAAGTTAAGAAGATTGACTAAAGACCAATCTTAAAATTCATTAACTGTGTAGAAGACGTTTATTTTACCAAAACAAGCAACTATAAATACACAAAAATCATAGACATCTACATAGCTACAATATAGTAAATGAAGATCTTATTTTACCCAAAGAAGCAGCTATAAATATACAAAAATCGTAGAAATCTACATAGCGACAATATTGTAAATGAAGATCTTCTGGTAAGAGGGACATTTAGATTGCATTCAAACAAAATATGCAGAATGGTGATATTACCTAAACAAATACATTGATTTTTTTCTCAAATCGTTGAAGAGTAAGGTGTCAAAGACCTCCGAGTTTTCTCAGGACCAGCATTATAACTGCGTGGCCCGTCATCTCTCCCTCTCCAGCAAGTGTATTAATCATTGCACAATTTCATCCTCCACGGTTGTGTTATTTCTTTGTTTTTATGTAGCGCTAACCGCTAGGGACCAGAAAGAAGATTCCATACTGTGATCTTGGACTTATGGTCGGACATTGATATATTTTTGGTTTGGGTGGCAAGGGAAGAAAAGAAAATCATTGTATACCAAATCAGGCTGTAGGCGCATGCATTTGTTAATTACAGGACAGTGTGTTTGGTTATTGTAGAAATATTGTAACATTCAGATTCCGTGTCTGAATTGAATATATCTGTGTGTCTGACATTCCGTCCATGTTTACCTTTGTTTCTGTCATGATTAACTGACACAGTATATGACCATAACATTGAAGGGGTTTTTTTTGTTGTTGTTCGTTTTCTTTTTTCATCAAATTTGTAATACATGTGCGTGAATGCATCATTTTCACTTTTTGCCTTCTCTGCTAATTACGTTTGTGATTGATTTTTTCTCTCCCAAAATTGTGGTCTTTCGTGTCAGTTGACGTTTGGAGTTGCGAGAATGTGGTCAGATGAATGTTGACTTGCATTGTGTACAAATGCCTCGTTTTCCTTTTACAAGTGGTTATTATAAAAACTTGAATTTAAAATAAACATGTCTCTGTATGTCTGGGAATTGGAAAGCTGCACTATACTGAGTGAGTGAGGTGCTTTTTTTGCCCATGTCTTAATATGTATATGGTAATGATCTGAACAAAGACACTCAGTGGCGTCAGGGAATGACGTGTCCAGCCGACTACGGAGGCCACACCAGGGTTTAACTCGTTCACGTCAATTTCACAGTTCTCCGTACAAGAGAACATCACAGAAATACAACACAGATGACTTAACTAAAAAAACAAACTTTAAAAGTTTACATTATATGCCTTTTGTTTTTGTTGCTTTGCTGGTGGTGATGGTTTGTTTATTTGTTGTCTTTTGTTTGTTTGTTTGTTTTTTACCTAAATAATTCCGGCGTTGGAGGAATCAAAGCTGCTGATGACTTCCTCTGGTACCTTGCCGCAGTAGTGAAGAGGAGGACGCACTCTGGCGCAGAGTTTGATGCCTCTGTTTTGATGCCTCCGTCATGGGAGGCTTAAACGTATCATAATTCTGTATCTGTCATGGAAGAGTTCATCATTACCCCCTTTTCTACTCGCGCACCAAACATCCATGAATGATCTTCGCACAGGCTGCTGGACTCCACTCCAATCCTCTCCATACTGTTTGCCGTTTCTCAGGTTCAACATACATAGGTGACGGTAGCACACAAGGCTAAACCATCCCATGAGAGTTAGGGGAGGAGACAGCTATACAATTCCACCACCAGAACGGAACACTACACTAATACCACCAGAACGATAACATGACAAGCACGGCAACGAAAATGCCTTTTCAATGTTTGGGCATTTGAAGTCGCATCATCTCACTGCGAACTCCATTATTTAGCTCCCGAGTTGACCAAGCACCTCCACCCCCATCCTAACACCCCTCCTTTCCTCACCCACCCCTTCTGTCCTCCCCGCCATTCTCTCTCGGACCACTGTTTCAATATTGTGTCATGAGCCGGAATAGCTCAGTTGGTAGAGCGCCGGATTCGTAATCTTGGTGATCCTGGGGTTGCGGGTTCGAACCTCCGCCTGGGCGTTTCGGTACAGGGGGATTTTTCCCTCGGAGTTAGCATTGGTTCTGACTCCATTTCCCATACAGTCCTTCGAATGAGACTATAAACCGAGGTTCCGTGTGTGAACGCACGCATAACATCTTGCACACACGTAAAAATCCCATCACCAACTTTCGGAAGAGTAGGCCAGTTTGGCCGTTGGTATGGATGACACGTTACACATAGCATGCACCCTGCGTGAGAAATGGAAAGAATAAAGGAAGTAAGGAAAATGAGTGTTCAATATTGAACGATACTGACTGGATGACACGGGAAACGACTGAATGAAGCGCCAGCTGGCAGCTCTTCAATCGGCACTACCCAGGTAGGCAGCCCGTTGTGTAAACGAGTGTGGATTGTAAAGCGCTTAGAGCTTGGCCTCTAGCCGAGAATACGCGCTATATAAGTATTCATTATTATTATTATTATTATGATCGAAGTGTTATGTCCACGGCCACTCGTTCAAGCCTCCAATTTGAATAGGTGTGGCTCAGTGTAGTATTCTCACAGCATTATCATCTGTCCTGTGTCCATGACTCGCCTGTCTCATATGCTGCCCTAAGCAAAGAGATTCATTGTCACGTTTCTATTTGCATATATTGAATAAAATGAGATTATTCAAAATTGGTGGTGTTCGTTTACAAAATGTAAGATTGTTGGTGTGTTGTGTGTGTGTGTGTGTGTGTGAGAGAGAGAGAGAGAGAGAGAGAGAGAGAGAGAGAGAAGACAGAACAGAAACAGACAGACAGACAGACAGAAAGAGTGTGGTAGGCTTCACGGATCTTGACTAAGTGGCCCATGTGCATTATCGTTACAATATACTGCATTAAAGCCAAGTCGAACATTCAGAACCTTGTCAGGGCTGTCACCGCGTCAAAAGTGATTCAAATCACTGAGTTCTGTCATAAGCACGCAAACGCACGCACGCACGCACGCACGCACGCACGCACACACACACACACACACACACACACACACACACACACACCATTTATGAACTGTACCACAATTTAAACTAAAGTAACATAACATTTAACCAAAACTTAAAGGTTTAATGTGTATAAACAAAGTGTATTGATGAACTGTACTGCACGTATTATTACTCATCAGCCCACCCTGCAATTACTCATACACAAACACGTGCGCGCGCACATGCTTGCACACACACACACACACACACACACACACACACACACCACACACACACACACACACAAACACACAAACACACACACTCTTTCAAGTGATTAATTCTGATACAACTACAACATGCTTTCTTGTCACGAATCTTTAATCAACTAAAAATGTATGTATACGTATAGATAGATAGACAGATACACACAGATAGACAGAAAGACAGATATGGATAGAGAGAGAGAGAGAGAGAGAGAGAGAGAGAGAAGAGAAGAGAAAAGATGAGTGCAGATTGACAGATATACTCGGAGAGGGACAGCTTTTCACAAAGGCACAAGGCTGCGACCAAGTGATGGCAAAAACTAACAAACGATGTCCCTTTTTTTTTTTTTTTAAGACGCATAAGGTGGAGAGAAAAAAAAAAGGAAAGTGCTGAGAAAATGCAAGCAGCAGTTTACAGTCTTACTACATAAAAGAGAGCCTGGAGTCGATTGTAACGCTTTTTCATAAGTTACGTTTAAGCCAAACAAAAACTGGTGTCTCAAAACATTTCGCATTTTTCGACATCTACGTTATTTGTGCTTATAATGGCGGTTCGGTCAGTTTTGTTATCTACCGCGTTTTATCACAATTCTCGTGCAAATATAGTAACTGACTTGTTACAAACAGTGTTGTGGTGATGGTGATTCTACCACGACAATGTCATAATGGCTCTACCATTGATATACAAAAAGCTTAGTTTAAGCTTAGCTCAGCTTAGTTTTCTTTAAAGGTCTAAAGTTGTTGTATTCATTTTTGTAAGATAGCACAAGACATTCGGTTACTTCATTGATGTTTCTTACTACGTGTGAACGCAATAACTGAAGAAAATCGATAACAAAAGGCAAAGTCTATCGCTTCGCATACCTGGAAACAATCTTTATGCTATGATCGGGAATATTCCTTTCGTCATGATTGAGAACACTTCCTCTGCTTTGGATCTGTCTGAGATAGGTCAGTATATGTCCTGGACTGCGCGATAAACATGTTTTAGTAAGGGGTTATCTTTTGACTAATACTACGTGAGGTTTTGATACTGCGTTTTGGGCCCTATTTCTAGCTCTGGTCTTGGACCTATATTAATAACAATCGACAATCCAGAGCAGGAAAATAGGCACTGAGCCATTAAACGAATGTAACAAACACTTAAAACCAAAAAAAAGTAGCCTCTACTAGCTGGCCTTCTTCAGACAGCACAAAAGCAAACAAACAATGGACATGAATAAATGATTGGGGGGGAAAGCGCAGGTGGACAAAGTCCTCGGTCTCTTTGAAAATCACTTAACAAGAATTTCTTAAGGAGGGGTTCGTGAGAAAAGGGATGGGGCAGGAGGAGGAGGCGTGGGGGGTGGAGAAGGAGATGGGGATGAAAAGGATAACGTTAAAGTGAAAACATGAAATGCTTCACTGACAGCAATGGGAAGCACTGTGTGCTGTAATTGTAATGGAGCTTTTTGTCTATGTCGGTCTAGTGTCAGCTTTCAATTTGTGCAGACGCTAGGGTCAGAGGCGGATTTGGGTCAGAGGAAGGGACAATCAAGTTAATTGTCTAGATTGCTGTCAAACTCGCCAAACGGCTTTGGATATACCCTACGTTTCTAAAGAAGCTAATAGTTTGATATTGTGCGCGAGCGGGATTCAAACTCACAGCATGTGACTGTGAACTCGCTACTACCAGCTGAAAAAAATCAGGCACCTGCCGAGTTGTTTGTTTCATTGTTCTTGGAATAAATACATTACACACACACACACACACACACACACACACCACGCGCGCGCGCGCGCCGCACGCACGCACGCACGCACGCACGCACGCAGCACACTCACACACATGAAAAAAGTCAAACAAAACCATCTGCTTTTCTACATTCAACAAAAACCGTATGATGTCCATATCGAAGTTACCCCCTTAAAAATATCTATGCCACTCCATTCCTCTCCCTATGTCCCTACCTCCTCCAGCCCCCTCCACCCTCCACCCCCATCCTCCCCTACATGTGTATTTACACATACACCATTCATATAAGTCTTCAGTCATTGATTCACTTAATTACAGTTACAATTATAGACAGTGCTCAGGCTAAAACTTACCCCCAGCTTGCTAATTTTCTTACTGTTTCATCTTAACTGGCAAGGTTATTTTGCTTTCTTATTGTATTTCTTTTTCCTCTTTTAATCAACTGTTTTACACATATTTCATTACTGTCATCTTCATCATTGTTTATTATGTATCTCATCTATTTGTGTATTATTTTAGGGTGTGTGTGGAGAGGTAGGGGGCTTAAGGTGTGATGTAATTTAGAATTGTCGTAGTATGTTTACGTCAGATGTTGAAGTCGTCATAGGAGAACGCGGAGGGGCTTCTGGACTAGATACCTGCCATGGATTGTCGTCGTTATGTGTACTTCTCTTCAGAACTAGTTTTAGGTGTTTTGTCTTACTTGAAGAACATTATGACTGTATAAAAACACAATTTGGTGTCAGAAGTGGGATTTTCCGTCAACTTTTCTTCTGATGGTGGCATTAAACAAAATGTGCTAGATTCCTTTTTGATACAGAAGGTAAGCAAACCGACAAGGAGGAGAGTTGATCAAAACCCTACATTGGATGACTGGATACTTGTAAGCGAAGATAATCTTATTTCGGACATTGTGCATCTTGACCCAGTGGGTAAAAGTGACCATGATGTTTTGGCATTTCAGCTTCACATTTCTAATAAAAAAGTAAAAAAAAAACAGGTTAAGTATATTTACAAACTTAGCAAGGGTGATTATTGTAAGTTTAGAAAGATTGTAAATGATCATGATTGGTCTGTGATGTCAGAAATGAATAGCGAAGAGAGTTGGAACTACATAAAAAGATTACTGCATAATGGTATGGAGAAATGTATCCCTAAAGTTAAAGTTAGGGATACTAAAAAAGTACAACCTGTATAGATGAATAAGACAGCGTTCAGATGTATCAAAAAGAAATATAAACTATTCAAAAGATACCTTACCACTAAATCAGGTTATGCTTATCTGAAATACATAAAGGAAAGAAACAAATGTAAAAAGTTGCTAAAAGAATAAGAAGAGATTATGAGAAGCAGATCGCCAATGAAGGTAAATAAATCCAAAAAAGTTTTGGAGGTATGTGCAACAGCAAATGAAAATGAGTACAGTATAAGTGCATTAAAGAGACCTGATGGTACATTTGCGGTGGATGACATGGATAAGGCTCAAATGTTAAATACATTTTTTTCAAGTGTATTTACCCAAGAAAATTTATGCGACATTCCGGACTTGAGAGAAGGATGTTATTCAAATGGGGTAATGTTAACAGAAATTCGAGTAACTCCCAAAGCTGTGGAGAGTAAATTAAAACAACTTAACCCAAATAAGGCACAGGGTTCTGATTTATTGCCACCAAGGGTACTAAAAGAGCTATGTGAGGAACTATCTGTTCTACTGTGTTCATTTTTTAATAAGACACTTGAAACTGGTGTATTACCTGAAGACTGGAAAACGGCAGAGGTGACAGCAATTTTTAAGAAAGGTACAAAATGTGAACCGAGCAACTACAGACCTGTAAGTCTTACTTGTATCTTATGCAAGGTTTTAGAAAGTATTGTCAAAGACTCAATGGTCTCCTATTTTACAGATAATAATTTATATTCTAAATGTCAGCATGGTTTTCGAAAAAAAACGATCATGTGTCACACAGCTGTTAGAGGTTATGGAGGATGTAACAACAATGCTAGATGGCAGACAAGAAATTGATATCATATACATGGATTTTAGAAAAGCTTTTGATACGGTTCCGCATAAGAGACTCCTTATAAAGCTAGCAGCATACGGTATTAGTGGCACCTTATTAAAATGGATCAAAACTTTCTGAGTGATAGAACTCAACAAGTCAGAGTAGGGGCAGCCAAATCAAAGAAATGTAATGTACTTAGTGGTATCCCTCAAGGAAGTATACTGGGACCGGTTCTTTTCACTATTTTTATAAATGATCTACCAGATAACCTTGTCAGTCCATGTAAAATATTCGCAGATGATACTAAGATTTACAATTGTACATCAAAGAGTACTTGTATTCAAAACGATATCTACAAACTGCAAGAGTGGTCTGAGTCGTGGAATCTGTATTTTAACATGACCAAGTGTGGTGTATTGCACGTCAGGAATAATAATCAAAATAATGAATATAAAATGATAGAGAATGATGTTTATCACCAAGTAGAGGCTCTTACTGAAGAAAAAGACTTGGGTGTTACCTTCGATAGCAGGTTGTCATTTGACCCTCACTTACAGAGAGTGGTAAATAAAGCTAACCAGATGTTAGATGTCATAAAAAGGAGTTTTACTTATTTAGATAAAGATACTTTTTTGAAATTATACAAAGCTTTTGTCAGGCCACATTTGGAGTATACTAATGTGATTTGGAGCCCTTTTAAAGCGTCAATCAATAATGTTAGAAAAGGTTCAAAGACGAGCTACCAAATTGCTGAAACATTGCAAAAACTTATCATATATATAATGAAAGATTGAAATATTTGAATCTGCACTCGCTGAGGGGAAGAAGGATCAGAGGTGACCTAATTCAAGTTTATAAGATCTTTAATGGCTATGATGATATTGACATTGAGACATTCTTTTCTGCTGCACAAACTTCGAGAACTAGAAACTCTGAAGGAAAGATTTTTATAAAGCACTGTAACACTAATCAACGTAAATTTTCATTTTCTTATAGAGTTGCTAACCACTGGAATGAAATACCTACTACCATTAAATTTGCACCTGATATTAATACTTTCAAGAATTTTCTAGATAATGATTCAAAATTTAGAGAATTTTTCATGACTATGATGGATTGCAATGAAGATATTAATTGTAGCATGCCATATGACCCAAAAAGTGAAGAAATTTAGAGGGGACACATGATAGACCGCGAGGTCTAGGCTAATGAAGCCAGTCCCTACTACTACTACTACTACTACTACTACTACTACTACTACTACTACTACTACTACTATGGTTGATTTTTTTTTTCTTTTGAAAAGGAAAGAAAGGATTACGAACCAACACTGTTTAATTGCTTAATTACGGGGTTTACATTTTGTAGATCACGGGTTCCGAAAGTTGATGGTCGTTAGAGAAATAACGAATGTAAACAAACATGGCAGAAGATCTAGATCGAAACCAAGCGGCACCGTTCGGTCAGGCTTTTCGTGCTAATATACCCGTCCCGAACAAGCTAGACATGCATTCTCGGAATTTAGAATCTGCGTGGAGAAAGTTCAGAAGACAGTGGGACAATTACGAAGTTGCGTCACGTCTCAGTGCTGAATCTAAGCAGTATAGGGGTGCAGTCTTGCTAGCATGCATTGGCGAAGATGCTTTTGAGGCATACGAGGGTCTTCCTTTCGCTGAAGGAGAGACAAAGGGGACATTGATGTCGTATTGGCGAAGTTCCAGGATTTTTGTGTTGGTGAAACCAATGAAATCTATGAAACTTTTATGTTTAATAAAAGATGTCAAGAAGAGGGTGAAAGCATTGATGCT
Organism: Conus ventricosus; assembly: GCA_018398815.1. Classification (NCBI taxonomy): domain Eukaryota; kingdom Metazoa; phylum Mollusca; class Gastropoda; order Neogastropoda; family Conidae; genus Conus; species Conus ventricosus. The sequence goes on along the minus strand of CM031600.1, from coordinate 66,926,524 downwards.
TATGTCACTGCCTTGCGCAAGTTAGCAAAAACTTGTAATTTTGGACAGAACTTGGAGGACCGCATGCTGAGAGACCGCATAGTGGTGGGAGTTCGAGATGAGGCAGTAAGACAGAAACTGTTGGAAAATAAGCAGCTGACACTGAAATCATGTTTGGATGTGTGCAGAGCTCATGAGTCTTCACATCATCAAGCCAGAGTGATGGCAGGTCAGGCGACGGTTGCTGCTTTGCAGCAAAAGAAACAAAATTTCACATACACACAAAATCATAAGGTAGAAAAGAAGTGTGGAAGATGTGGAAAAGGGCATGAAAAGAGTGATTCTTGCCCGGCTAAGTTTGTTGTCTGCAGGAAGTGTTCTAAAAAGGGACATTATGCTGTGATGTGTTTCAAGGTAGTAAAAAGAAACCAAAGCAGTCTGGAGGTTCAGTAAATCAACTTCAAGAGGAAGAAGTGTTTCTTGGAGCTGTTTCACAGGCAGAGAGACAGACGGATGACTGGCATGTGCAGGTAGGATTAGAAAAGGAGAAGATTCTTTTCAGAATGGACACTGGAGCAGACGTGACAGTCGTTCCCAAAGCTCTGGTGCCCAAACATAAATATCCACTTCACGAACCATTCAAAAAGTTGTTTGGTCCTGGTCGAGTTGAACTTCAAGTTCTTGGGAAGTTCAGCGCTGAACTGACTGTTAAGGGAGAAACTTCAGTGCAGGATATTTATGTGGTGGACAAGTTAGAAGATCCTCTGCTTGGTAGGCCAGCTATTGAAGCACTCAATCTTGTGAAAAGAGTGAACGCAGTTAGTGACTCTGCACATTTCCAAAAGTCATATCCAAAGCTATTCCAGGGACTGGGAAAAATGAAGGAGACGTACACCATTAGGCTGAAAGAAAATGCGGCGCCTTTTGCAGTCTGTGCTCCTCGTCGTATCCCTCTCCCTCTACAGAAGAAGGTGGAAGTAGAACTTAAGCGTTTACAGGACTTAGATGTGATTAGGCCTGTGACAACACCAACAGATTGGTGTGCTCCGATTGTGGTTGTGCCCAAGAAAGAAATGATGCGGTTCGTCTGTGTGTGGACTTGACAAAACTAAATGAAAGTGTACGGAGGGAAAATTTTCCTCTCCCTTCCACGGATCAGCTGTTAGCCCAGCTAGAAGGAGCATCCTACTTCTCAAAACTGGACTGCAACAGTGGGTTTTATCAAGTGCCACTAGACCCAGATTCTCAAGAACTGACTACATTCATAACTCAGTTTGGACGCTTCTGTTTCAAAAGACTACCATTCGGAATTTCCTCTGGCCCAGAAATTTTCACAGAATTATGTCACAACTGTTATCTGGCATTCCAGGAGTGATCTGTGACATTGATGATGTTCTCATCTCAGGTCGTACCCAGAAAGAACATGATCAACGCTTAGAGGAAATTTTGAACAGAATGGAAAATGCAGGTGTTACCTTGAACGACAAATGTGCCTTCAATGAGCGTAAAATCAAATTCTTGGGACACATTATCTCTGCTGATGGGATACAAATGCATCCAGCGAAAACTGAAGCTATCCAGAATTTTCCCCGTCCAAACAGTGTAACGGAGCTGAGGCGTTTCATGGGCATGGTGAATTATGTGAGAAAATTTTCACCAGATTTGGCTGATCACACAAGACCTCTACGTGAACTGTTGAAAAAGGATATTCAGTGGACATGGACTGAAGTACAGGAGAAGGCTTTCTCCCAACTGAAACAGCAGCTGAAGTCTCCCCCTGTACTTGCTCACTACAGTCCTGAGTTGCCTACCAAATTTGTCAGCCGACGCTTCGTCGTATGGACTGGGAGCTGTCCTTCTTCAGGAGAAGATGGGAACATGGAGATCAGTTTTCTATGCATCCAGATCCATGACTCCAACTGAACAGCGTTATGCACAGGTGGAAAAGAGGCCCTGGCATCCATTTGGGCATGTGAAAAGTTTGCAGAATTCCTGCTGGGTCTGCCTTTTTCATCATCGAAACAGATCACCGACCTTTATTGGCACTCCTCAAACAAAGGGCCTGGATGAATTGTCTGCAAGAATACAACGCTTTCGTATGCGCCTCATGCGATTTTCATACCAGGTGATCTACACTGCAGGGAAGAACTTGACTACTGCTGACGCACTGTCCAGAGCTCCAGTAGGGACTCCTGAAGCGAGTGATCTGGACATGAAGCTAAAACAGCAGTTTTTGTTCAGTCAGTCATAGATGCTCTTCCAGCAACACCACAACGTTTGGCTGAACTGAAGGTAAAGCAAGCTAGTGATCCTGTATGCAGTACTGTGGCAAAGTACTGTAGAGAGGGGTGGCCAGAAAGAGATACTCTTCAGGGAGAACTGAGATTGTACTTCAAAGTGAGGGAGGATCTCACTGTGCATGATGGACTTTTGGTGTTTCGTTCCAGAATAGTCATTCCTGAAGACTCTAGGTTGGACATTTTAAACTGCATTCATGGAGGCCATCAAGGCATTGTGAAATGCAGAGCACTTGCTAAAGCTTCGGTGTGGTGGCCTGGACTTAGCAAGAGAATCAAGAGTCTTGTGGAAAACTGTGCGACATGTGAGAGGGAAAGGAAAAACAGATCAGAGCCTCTCATCCCCTCTGCAGTCCCAGATTTTCCATGGCAAAAACTTGGCGTTGATTTGTTTGACTGGCGTGGCAAATCTTATCTGTTGGTCATTGACTATTTTTCGAAATTCATTGAGGTTGCATATCTTCACTCATCCACTTCTTCGGAATCGTCATTGATCATCTCAAAAGCATATTTGCCAGACATGGAGTGCCAGAGATTGTCAAGTCAGACAATGGACCCCAGTTCTCCTCCCATGTGTTTTCAAAATTTGCCAGGGATTTTGGATTCGTTCATGAGAGAAGCAGCCCTCATTTTCCGCAAAGCAATGGGGAAGCAGAAAGGGCAGTTCAGACTGTTAAAAACCTGTTGCAGAAAGCAGATGACCCATATGTAGCTATGATGAATTACCGAGCTACTCCACTGCAATCCGGTTTCAGTCCAGCAGAGATGTTGATGGGAAGAAGACTAAGAACCAAAGTTCCTGTCATCTCAGATCTTCTAGTCCCAGACTGGCCACGATTTCCTCAGATGAAACAAGCAGAAGAAAAACAAAAGGAGAACATGAAGAGAAACTTTGACCGAAGTCACAAGGCCAAGCCTCTGTCAACGTTATCCTCAGGAGATCGTGTGTGGGTCAAACATCCATCAGAGACTGAGGCTGTTGTTGTCAAACCTGTTCCCCCCAGGTCATTTGAGGTACAGACGCCTACAGGTATCCAGAGAAGAAACCGGCGACACCTGAATCGGAGGTTCTCAGGTGATACAGGTGTCTGACCATGCAGAATCAAATATCTGTAGTCTGTCGCTCATCCTTTTTAGAGCTGAGACGTATTGCTTCCATCCGACGCTTTATATCCAGGGAAGTAGCTGTCAGGCTAGTCTGTGCCATGGTGATGTCAAGATTGGACTACTGCAACTCTGTTTATGCTGGCTTCCCACAGAACAGATTGCTCGGCTGCAGAGAGTCCAAAATAGCGCTGCACGACTTGTTTTGAAGAGGAGGAGGTGTGAGCACATCACTCCCATGCTGATCGAACTGCACTGGCTTCCCATACAGTATCGGTGGCAATTTAAACTGGCAGTTCTTGCTTTCCGCCACTTCAATGAATCTCTTCCTCACTATCTCTCTTCTTCTCTATGCACCTACCAAAGCTCTCGTACCCTTCGCTCTTCTTCACAAAAACTTTTGAAAATCCCTAAGCGTTCTCTGAAATCTGTTGGCGAAAGAGCCTTCAGTTTTAGAGCACCTTCTATTTGGAACTCCCTCCCTGAAGACCTTCGTAATCAGCCTACTCTTCTTCTTTTAAATCTCAGCTCAAAATTTACCTCTTCAAAAAGGCCTATTCTCTTCTGTAGATGACTAGATCTCTCCTAAATTTCTCCACAACTAGTTTGGTGAGGCAGTTTATGCATGCTGGTGCGTCTGCAATTGTGTATTTTCTTTTTGCTGTGTGCATGAATATTGTATGAATAAGTGCAAATGTGGATGTAAGCGCATTGAGTTGTACAACAAGAAATGCGCTATATAAGTATTATACATTATTATTATTATTTATTATTATTATACAAGTCCGAAATCGACCCCAAAGAAGCTGTCAACGACATTGCCTGCAGTTACTGAACCAGAACAAGAAGAAAGCCAGAATCATGATGACTAGATGGACTCTGCTCCTGAATCAGTTCCTGCCGATGTTGTGATTATTCAGACTGTGACACCTGAGACAGTCAACAACAATAACCCAGCTTCAGGATCCAAGAGTGGACAAGTTTATACTAGATCTGGTAGACGTGTGAAAGCTCCAAAGCGCCTTGACATGTGAAAAGAATGCTAGAAGTGGCGCTAGGTGAAAACTTCAAAGTGCCTGGAAATAGATCTGTGTGATAACACCCATGCATGGAAACATACACACACAATACTCCCAGGGACAAACAAATGAAACGATCATTTTGATAAAGAAAGGGGATGTGATGTAATTTAGAATTGTCGTAGTATGTTTACGTCAGATGTTGAAGTCGTCATAGGAGGACGCGGAGGGGCTTCTGGACTGGATACCTGCCATGGATTGTCGTCGTTATGTGTACTTCTCTTCAGAACTAGTTTTAGGTGTTTTGTCTTACTTGAAGAACATTGTGACTGTATAAAAACACAATTAAGGGGAGCTGATGGAGAGAGAGAGAGAGAGAGAGAGAGAGAAGGAGAGCCACTGCAGGATTGAAGTGGGGGGACTTTTTTTTACCCAAACCGGAATACCCACAGTGGAAGCTCATTACCCCCGTCACCGGTTTGTAAACAATATGGCCGATTTCGCAACCAAGCTCCCTTCAGGACAAAGTTTTGAACAAAATATTCCATAACATTAACAGGCATTTTTCGCAAAAGGTAAATCATTTACGCATTATTATTTGAAACAAATAGCTTTAGATTCGAAATTCAGGCTTTGTTACGCTGAATATTAGAGTAGGTTTTTCGGTTCGTGACGATGCAAAGCAGTAGGACCTACCCATCTTTGACCAGCACACCATCTTGGGTGAATATTTGATTATACAATTGGCATACGACCCAAGCCTTTAATTGAGTTGAAACAAGGTTGCCCTCTTATCTGCAACTCAAATGGCGCATTGTGTGTGCATGCATATCCCTACTTTGAATGAAATAAATTTGCCCCCAGTGGCAGCGGTCAAAGTGGCAGGTGGTGTCTACGTGTCTTTGCATCGTTCCGAACCAAAACCCCGAAAAATGCGTACTAAACAGCCCATGAATTTCGCACTCTAAACATTTTACCATTATTTCAACAAAATACTGCTTTTTGTATTATGAATAGTCCTTGGTTTAGCTGGAAATTAAAGAAGTAAGATTATTCTTATTGTTGTTCGGTTGGAAACAGTGACTGTGTGACACAGTGTCGTCCAAGAACAGACCATCGTAATGTTAGGTGTGTTGATAGAATTATTGGTCATACGACCGCAAGATGTTAATTCAAATATCGCAAAACAAAGAGGTGACCTCTCTCTCTCTCTCTCTCTCTCTGGATGTGTGTGTATGTGTGACTGTGAAACTCTCTCTCTCTCTCTCTCTCTCTCTCTCTCTCTCTCTCTCTCTCTCTCGTATGTGTCTGTGTATCTGTCTGTATGTGTCTGTCAGTCTGTGTCTCTGTCAGTCTGTCATTTCTCTCTCTCTCTCTCTCTCTCTCTCTCTCTCTCCTCTCTCTCTCCGTCCCTCCCACTTCCTCCCTGTGCTCCTTCCCTCACTCCACCACCCTCCCCTTCCTTCCTCCTACCCCCCCCTGTCCCCAAATCTCAGTTTGTGTATACATGTCTTGTGTGTGTGTGTGTGTGTGTGTGTGTGTGTGTGACACAGTTCGTCCAAGAACAGACCATCGTAATGTTAGGTGTGTTGATAGAATTATTGGTCATACGACCGCAAGATGTTAATTCAAATATAGCAAAACAAAGAGGTGACCTCTCTCTCTCTCTCTCTCTCTCTCTCTGGATGTGTGTGTATGTGTGAAACTCTCTCTTCTCTCTCTCTCTCTCTCTCTCTCTCTCTCTCTCTCTCTCTGTCTGTATGTGTCTGTGTATCTGTCTGTATGTGTCTGTGTGTCTGTGAGTCTGTGTCTCTGTCAGTCTGTCATTCTCTCTCTCTCTCTCTCTCTCTCTCTCTCTCTCTCTCTCCCCATCCCTCCCACTCCCTGTGCTCCTTCCCTCTCTCCACCACCCTCCCCTTCCTTCCTGCTACCCCCTCCCTGTCCCCAAATCTCAGTTTTGTGTGTGTGTGTGTGTGTGTGTGCGGTTTGAAGTATATTTTATGTATTAAGGCCAGTTTCTTCTTAACAGAATGGTTTGATTATAGGACATATGAATCTTGTGCCTTTTTTTTTAGAGATCAATTTATACTTATCACTTCCTAACGATATTCTTTTTAAGAATTTTTCATAGTGCATTTTCTTTTTATTTGTATGTTTAGTTAGATTTATTTCTCAGCTAAGATTCACTCCCATCTCTAAACCTTTTTTTTTTTCTCTCCTTTATATGATTTCCGAAAGTCATCTCAAATTCTGTCATAGATTTAATCATAACTCTGATCTTGCTTTTCTCAAAAATTGCCATTCCTGGGTAAGGGAGAGGGGTGGATGGATCACTGGGACACAAGCCTTGTGAATGTGCTTTGACTAGTGCGTACTGCTTCTATACTAGCAAAATCTTTCTTTTACTCAGTTTCAGCTATGTCTCCCGCTGTTTGACATTCATCAAATTATAGTTTGAATTCCCATAACAAAAGAGAATGTTTCCTTAAGGCAATCAAATGTTTCAGTATCATAGACTGGATAGAGTCTCCGTCCTGGGTGGAATCCAGAATGGCTTTGTCAGCTGGGACCCCTGGGCCTACACCCCTCCCCTGTCCTTGTGGCATTTTGTGGAACAGATTGTATTGCCAGAAGAGCAGGATGAGATCAAGAGTATGCTTGGAACATCGCTGGTTGAAACCAGTCTGGACTTACACAATGAGGTACGAAATGAAAAGTTGCATTGATTTAGGAGAAAGTTGCATTATGCATTGCATGAAATATACATGGCATGAGATATCACCAGAACAAGATGAATTGAAGAGTATACCTCAAACTTTGTGAAACAATCAAACAAGTCTTATAGAATGAGGCATGAGTGTAAGATGAGTGCACACTTTCATTGATAAGAGAAAATATCTGAAAATCATATTTGATATTGTATTCTCAAAGAGTTTAAAATTCTTATGGAAAGAGCAGTTGTAGAATACATTGCCTGAAAAAGGAATTGATCCATTTTTCTTTCTCTTTAGAGGACTGAGAGAAGGAAAGTAGCAATGGGGAGAAAAGCAATGTATGAAGGTGGGGAGAGGGGTGGTGGTCAGGAGGAGAGGCAGGGGAGAGGCAGAGGGAATGAAGGGTAGAGCAAATGAACAATGAGAAGGGAATATAGGATTGAGATGTAGAATTTACTGTGCAACTGATGGAATTACTTCCCATATGAAAGTTATGAACATTATAATTTTTCAGCCACTGCAGAACAAATGGTGCCAAACTGCAACCTGCTCCCTAATCAGAATAAGAGTCCATAATACATGCCCAAATACACAAAATACATGTGTTTCCACTTAATGTTCTTCTGAAAGAGATCAACATTTTTCATCTGATCCAAGATTTTACGGAAGAAAGATTTTTAATGAAATTTCCGGTGTTTTTAGGAGGTGTATTTTTAAAGGGTACTAGTAAGGGTGAAAGCTTATTTTTGTAATGACTTGTGAGTTGACTTCAACATGGTGACAGCCCTGATATGGCCCTTTGCAGTCAGCTGGACTATAAGCAACATTACCTTACCTTTTGCCTAAAACATTCTGATGATGAGAATGGTTTTCAAACCCACATAAGAAAAGCCTGATGGATTAGCAGTTGCACACAACAGGAGAGAAAGTCTGTTAGTCGACTGATAGATGAAAACAAATCTGAATACATTAAAAGCAAGCCTGCCTAAACATGTACCACGATGACTTGTAATCAGTGGGTTATCATTGTGTATTTTTCAAAATATCAGTTAAACTTCTCTATATTAATACTAGTTCATTGCCAGGTTTTTAAATGTACAGAAATAAACTCCAATGTTGTAAAGATAACAGAATGCCTTACTAGCTGAGTTGTAACTATTGCTGTTTGTTTGCTTCAAATCAGGAAGCATATTTTCCTAACTCTGTGTAGTGTGTGTGTGTGTGTGTGTGTGTGCGTGTGTGTGTGTGTGTGTGTGTGTGTGTGTGTGTGTGTGTGTGTGTGAGAGTGAGTGTGTGGGTGTGCCTTGTGGGTGTGTATGTGTGTGTATTCAAGGTCAAAATGCTGCTGGAGATATGGCAGGATTACAAGGAAGAGACAGAACATGACAAACCAGATGTTAATCTGCTGGCTGAGCCTCCACATGTTCGTGAACGACTGATTCAGGAAATCTGCTTTCTGGCTGAAAGTGTGCGTGAAAAATCAGCCAGTAAAGGAGTGTAAGTATGCAAACTGAAGAGAATAGAATTTCTGCTTCTTTATGGAGATCTTATTGTTGAGTTAATTATACTTGAAACTGTACATAAGTGTGCAGACTGAAAAGAACGGAATTTTCATTAATTTATAGAGATCTTTTTGTTGAGTTAATTATTCCTGAAAGTGTGCATAAAAAATCAGCCAGTAGAGGAATGTAGATGTGCAGACTAAAGGAAACAGAATTTGTATTTGTTTATAGGCATCTGTTTGTTGAGTTGGTCATGCTTGAAAGAAAAGAAAGTGTTGATACAGTGTAGTATTTGATTGTACTGACCTAGTTAAAACCAACCTTAATTTGTTATACTTCCACTGCTAGGGCAGATCTGCTATACTGAGTTCATGCACTGGTGGGAATCCTATTGTCTGTCAAAAAGATCATGTGAGCCAAGAAGTTTTTGTTGTTTCATTTGATTCGGGTGTTTAAAGTTTAAAGTTGTGGGGGAAAAGTCTGCTTGTGTGTGTGTGTGTGTGTGTGTGTGTGTGTGTGTGTGTGTGTGTGTGTGTTGTGTGTGTGTGTGTGTGTGTGTGTGTGTGTGTGTGTGTGTGTGTGTGTGTGTGTGCATGTGTATGTGTGTGAGTGTGTGTGTGTGTGTGTGTGTGTGTGTGTAGAGAGAGAGAAGAGAGAGAGAGAGAGAGATGAGTGTGTGTGTGTGTGTGTGTGTGTGTGTGTGTGTGTGTGTGTGTGGTGTGTTTACATTTCTCAGCTTTGTCGTTTGTTTTTTCAGTCCACTTGTTTAAACCTGAAACAACAATCCACATGTATGTGAAATTAAAGTTTCACTTATATAAAAAGTTCAAAAGTTTAGCAAATATATGTATTTTTCGCATGTATCTATCACAGAACAGGTGAATGTATGTGTTTCATAAGCGTGTGTGTGTTTGTGTATTTCTGACTGTCATGTGTGTGTGTGTGTGTGTGTGTGTGTGTGTGTGTGTGTGTGTGTGTGTGAAAAATTCTGTGGCGGTAGAGTTGCTGGTTGTGAGAATTATTACCACAGAATCTGCAGCAGTAGAATTTCCAGCAGTGACAATTGATACTAAAGAATCTGCAGCAGTAGAGTCACTGACAGTGAGAATTATTACCACAGAATTCCTCAGTAGTAGAGTTGCTGGCAGTGAGAATTATTTCCACAGAATCTGTAGCAGTAAGAGTGGCTAGCAGTGAGAATTATTTCCACAGAGTCTAAAGCAGTAGAGTTGTTGGCAGTGAGAATGATTTCCACAGAATCTGGCAGTGAGAATTGTTTCCACAGAATCTGGCAGTGAGAATTGTTTTCCACAGAATCTGGCAGTGAGAATCGTTTCCACAGAATCTGGCAGTGAGAATTGTTTCCACAGAATCTGGCAGTGAGAATTATTGCCAAATAATCTGCAGCTGTTGACGTAGTGGATATGAGTTTGAGAATTATCACCACTGAAGCTACAACAGTAGAGCTGGCTGCTGTGAGAATGACTGCATAGAATCTGCAGCATGAAGACTGTTGGTAGTGAGAACTACCACCAATCAGTCTGCACAGTCTGCAGAGGTAGGATGGATAGGTATGAGAATCACTCACACAAAATCAAAATGAGTGAAGACAATGGTTGTGGAATTACTGCCACAAAAACCTGCAGCAGCAGGTTTGATGACTACATGAGTTACCACATAATCTGTTAGAGAGGAGTTACTGACTGCAGATATATCTTTCAAGAATGAATTCTTTTCAACAGTTTTTTTTTTTTTTTTTACATAAATGTTGAAGTGTTGAATCTTCCTTGAAACAACTTTTAGATTCAGATTCAGATGATGGTTTACTGACGTAAGCATTTGCTCATATCACAATGATTTGTTACATTATTCGTGTCGGACAATGCAGACTCTAACGTTAATTTGAAAGCAAACACAGACACATAAGAAACACTTACAAAAGAATAACTACAAAACGCGCGCGCGCGCACACACACACTCACACACCAATGCGCGAGCGTGCACGCGCAGATACACGCACAATCTCTCTCTCTCCTCTCTCTCTCCTCTCTCTCTCTCTCTCTCCTCTCTCTCTCTCTCTCTCTCTCTCTCTCTCTCTCACACACACACACACACCACACACACACACACACACATGCTAACCAGCCGACAGAAAGGTATGCACGCACACAGTAAAGATATTGAATACGTGGCCATCAGCCCAGGTAGAATAAAGAGAAGAAAAAAAAAGAGAAAAAAAAAACAATTTAACTTACGAAATTTGACTACCTAATCTTAATTTCATACTATGATAAATAAAACGAGCAATATCATTCATAAAGTTCCTGCTATTCAGAATTGTTAATTCCTTTGACGAATTTTGAGTCAGGTGACGTGGGATATATTTGTTCTCAATTGTACAGTACGCTGACAGTAGAACAGAAAATGAAATTCATCATCCGGCTGAACGTTGCATAACGGGCAACGTAAGTCCATGGAGAGATCTGGGTAATAGCGGAATTTATGAGTTGTAATATCTGTGATTCCAAGTCTGAATCGTATGAAGATATCCCTTAATGCCTTATTTCTGATGCACTCAAAATACGCTTCTAATGAAAACTCGGATTTAAACGTTTTGTATATAGAATATCTTTCATGTTCCTGGAGCCTACTGCACCATCCTTGTTTCCAACAATCAGTTAAACGTTCCTTGAAAAGTCTTAGGAACCAAGGCACATTTTCCACACCTCCATTGAGCCACACATAACCAAAACCGTACATCGTAAGCAGCTTGCGGATATCTGATACCCAGCACGTTTTGTTATTGCTGTCTAGATTTATAAGCATATTGTAAGCTTTCTTGGGCAGTCTTTCATTGTTCATTCTTGTGAGGCGGATCCAAAATCGGACAGCATTTGTTTTTGCGTCTATACTTATTGGTACTCTACCTGAAACAACTTTTAGAGATTTCTGGAGATATTTAGGTGATGTTATGCTGTATTTTTGTTTCTCTTGTCTTTCTTTCTCTCTTTATTTGCAGTCTGGATACTTCATCTTTATTGATTTATTGATTTGTCTTGATGTTCTGTTTATTTGCATATATGTGTATCATCATTTTGTGTGTGTGTGTGTTTTTTTCCCCAGGAATCCTTCGGTGTTACTCTCTCGTCACAATTCTCAAGTTTTAGAATATGCAGAGGAAACAAAACGTATGTGAAAATGTTATCTATAAAGATATCAAGATTAATGTTGGTTTCATTCTCTCTCTCTCTCTCGCTCTCTCTCTCTCTCTCTCTCTCTCTCTCCTCTCTCTCTCTCTCTCTCTCTCTCTCCTCTGTTACACATGCACACACACCTTCACGTAGTGATCCTGTTTCTCTGTCTCCCCCTCATGCATACAGTGTGTCATGCTTTTGCTCTTATGCTGTGTCAACTGTTTCACCTATTTTCTTTTTTTAGGGGACTGATAATGAGAAATCTCAAGTAAACAGGAGAATGAGAAATAAGAAGAGAAAAAAATGTTCTGTTGCCAAAGGAATTGTAATAGTGAAATGCAAAAAATTGTAGGCATATTTAAACTTGCGAATGAATCTGGTGTACACAGTTCATTGATTTGTTCTACTATTGAATATTCACATCCAATTCAGGAAGTCATTTGTATTCTCATCATAGTAAGTGCAAAATATTGGACATTCAACCTAAAATCGCAGAAAGTCACCTTCAGTTGTCTACTAAAGCAAAGAATAAAAGGTATGCGGTGCAAAATTTCAAAAATTCTGAAGCTTTAGAGTTTAGTTATTATGGTATTGTGGAATGATGTAAATTCTGCAGGTTGTAATAAAAGATGCTGTATATCAGATAAACACTGTCTTTGAGGATGTCTTAGAATTTGACCCAAAGTTTCTACTAAATACTTCTTCCAAAGCTTTAGCTTTGATGATGGTCTTCTTATCTGTGTCTCTCTGTCTATCTGCATCCCCTCCCCCCCCCCCCCCCCCTCCCCTCTCACTCTCTCTTTTATTTGTGTTATGGCTTAACCTTCACCCTAGAGAAAGTGAAGACTAAGATATGAAAAAGCACGTCAGTGCTCAACTGTTACCCTATTAAATAAAGAGTTTTGTCTTTTCTTGTGGTGTCTTTTCTCTCTCTCTCTTTCTTTCTCTGTATGTCTGTCTGCCTGTCTGTCTGCCCACGTCTGTCTGCTCTCTCTCTCTCTCTCTCTCTCTCTCTGTCCCCTCACCCTCCTCTCTCTATCTCTCTGTCAGTCTGTGTGTGTTTGTGTGTCTGTCCCTCTCACTCACTCTCTGTCTCTCTTTGTCTCTTTCTCTTTAATTCGTCTTTCTAAATCTCTTTTCATATCCGTTTTCTCAGTGTGGCTCATAGGCATCAGTGAAACTGTGAACGCAGGAATGGTTTGCAGGTGTGTGTTCCTCCCTGAGGTCAGCGCGTCCACAGTCTGCCCGGAGTAACGACGGCCGACACACTCCCCTCATGACGTCAGAACATGCTAACAGGTTGCCTGTGTTGGGGATGAGTGGGAGAGGGTGAAGGCGATGTGTAAAGGCGTCTGCGTGTATGCGGTTGTGATCTGTGGGTGTAGCAGACCTGCTTACTCATACAATTTCGAATATATTTTGTACACATGTTTGGTGAAAATACAGTTAATATGCTGATCTAAAGATTAAAAAAAGAACAAAAAAACCAAAGAAATAAAACACCCATATTTTGCTATATCTTAAAATCATGACCGTGTCTGCTTCATCGACAACACGTAGACACTTGGAACAACGGCAGGGAGTATGGGCCCTGAAATATCGAAAATGCTAGTTAGAGACCATGAATTTGTGCTGATGAACCAGGTATAAAAGAAATTTTGTGTTTGAAGAATGTATATTTACTGTATTTAGTGCAATATCATCGCTTTGCTGTCTGGTGGCAGCAGGAGAAGACTGTCAACACTCCCATCCCTCCACCCCTCACCTCTACCACAAAAATTTGGAAGATAAACCCCCAATGCCCATCCCCTGCCCCTGCCCCTACCCCTCCCCCTGCCTCTGCCCCCGCCCCTCCCCCTGCCTCTCTCTACTCCCATCCCTTCTTTCCCCATGCTGCGTTCTTTTACAAAAAATTAGATTTATACACTTTGCATTTAATATACTCATTGCTCTGGACAAGTACACTATCAACAATTTCGGACTACACAAGTCTGGCATAGGTGTGTGTGTGTGTGTGTGTGTGTGTGTGTGTGTGTGTGTGTGTGTGTGTGTTGTTGGCTAGTGTGTGTGTATGTATGTATATGTTTATAGTTTGAATGTGGATGTGTGTGTGTTTATGTGTTTCTATGTATACATGCTTATGATCTGTATTGAATTGTGTATATAAGTGTGTGTGTGTATGTAAGTGTGTGTTGGTGCAGGCGTGTATTTGTGCACATGCATGCATAAGTGTGTGTGTGTATGTAAGTGTGTGTTGGTGCAGGCATGTATTTGTGCACGTGCATGCACACAAAAGTTTGTATGTGAGTGTGTATATGTGCATGGCTGTATTCAGAGATTTTGTAATATTGCCATATGTGCTTCGTTCTTTTCACAAATTCTATATGCTGAATAAGTCGCAAGTGATGGGATTGGACCTAATGAATAGTAGGCATGAAGTAAACTTGCATATTTCTGTTTAAAATGTTCTGTCGTGTCCATGTCTTCTGTTTAAAATGCACACACACACACACACACACACACACACACACACACACACACACACACACACACACACATGCACAGAGTAACTGCTACTTATAGCTTTGATCCAATTATGGGCTCAGAAAGTAGACCAGGGAATATGAATTTGTTGGGCATTGAGTGGGAGAAAGGAAAAAACAATCATTTCCAACTGCTGTAAAAATGTGCTTCAAATTGGTGGAAAGTTTTGATCAAATGCCCCCTTTCAATCTTTCTTCCCCCTCACCTACCGTGCCTTCCTCCCACCCCCTGCTCTCCCTCGAGCCATCTGCCCCGTCACAGCTACAGTTAGGAAGCAGTCAGGACACAGGTCACACACACACATAACACACACACACACACACACACACACACACACACACACACACACACACACACACACACAATTTTCCATCCTTTCCCTCACTTCTCCCCCATTTCACCCCCGGCCCCTCAGCTCCTCCCAATACCCCTGCCCCCACAGCCCGGGTCATCCACCCCTCATGACATGAGGTAGCTTTCCTGTCCCAACTCCATGTGAAGTCTCTCACTGACTCTCGCAGGCCATCACAGTGAAACATATTCTTTCTGTGTGTGTTTGTGTGTGTGTGTGTGTGTGTGTGTGTGTGTGTGTGTGTGTGTTTTGCTTGCATGATGTGAGACATAAACACTTTACAGCAGACTCCATGAAAACCTTGTTCAGAGATGTCCTACCTGATGTGATCTTTGAATTTCTGAAAGAGATCAACGCTTTTCATCTGATCTAAGATTTTACAGAGGAAAGATGTTTAAGAAAACTTCAGGTGCATTTTTAGAAGGTGTGTTTTAAAGGATTGTGTGATTTTTTTTTGTCTTTTTGTTTGTTTGTTTTTTTATAATGACTTGTGAGTTGGCTTCAATGCGGTGACAGCCCTGATATGGCCGTTTGCGGTCGATTGGCTATAAGCAGCATTACTTGACCTTACCAGGTGTTCATCTTCATTCTGATGTGGTTTTCAGTCATTTCACTTTGGACTCTGCCATCGCTGACGATGTGTCTGCAGCCAATGAGAGGATCAACTATCTGCAGTTTGATGAAGTGTGCAACAGGCTGAGGTGAGAGTCGCTGTGGAGCATGGTGTGTGTGTGTGTGTGTGGTGTGCGTGGTGCGTGTGTGTGTGTGTGTGTGTGTGTGTGTGCATGCATCTGTGTGTGTGTCTGTGTGTGTGCACGAACTGATGACTATCTGCTTGTGTGAGTACACATATGTGTTTGTGTGAGGCCAACAGGATAAGTGTGGTTGGCTACAACAAACTGAAACAATGTGTGCTGTTGTGCATGTAGATAGATAGATAGAGAGGCAAGCAGACAGACAGATAGGTATAGATAGATACAAGTGTAGATGGTAGGAGAGGGCATTATTGCTGTGCATTTTAGATTGAATGTCCCCACCCCACCCCACTTTTTTTTTAATTTGAATATCCAGTATCATTCTTGAAGGGTGTACCTCAAATACTTGGAAATACAAGGGTGTGATCTCTCGCTATGTCAAGTGTGAGCAGACCTGGTCCCCCCCCCATTGAAAATGGTCTATGCTATGTTGATGATGATGATGGGTGTTTCCCTTTCAGGGAAACGCTGTCCAAGGAGATTCAGCAGCTGGAAGCTGACGTGTCATTTCTGCAGTCCTGTCTGACGGACACACTGGATCATCCAGAGGGGAACAACACCGGCATTGTCACGGGAACCGACCTTAACAGGTGAGAGTTGGTCCTGTTTCATTGTGTGGCGCGGTGTGTGTGTGTGTGTGTGTGTGTGTGTGTGTGTGTGGTTTTTCAAATTGAAAAGAAGAAGAGCGAAAGAAAAAAAAGTATTGCTAATTTTTGTGCACATAGTATGGTGGAAATGACAAAAAACAGAGGGTAGCTGTAAAATTTTATGGAAGGTCCATCTGTAAACACTCAAACACTGGCTCCTCAGCACAGATGATTGACTATGAAGATTGCAGACCATCTGTTGATCTCTGTATTGTACACAGATCTCTCTGCACTGGGAACTTTTCTGGATTGCATTTATATTTACATTTGCATACATAATTAATCACATCTGAATGCTGTTGAGAGGGCATGGAAGACAGGGCATGGAAAGGGAAAACAGAAGTTGAACTTTGTAACGGCATCGTTAATCGACATCTTCTCTGTGTTTAGATTTGAAGGAGGAGCGATCTCTGTTGGAGAAAGACTTACTGTCCGCAGAGAGTCTTCCGAGCACTCCACATGTCAACAAGCCTCCATTTCTTCCAGCTATGTCTGCTTCTGGCCCGTGAGTATTTTCAGTAAATTCTACAGCTCTAAGTTCATATCATGAATTCCTCCTTTTATTTCTTTTATCAATGTCCTCTTAGAGCTGAAAAATCCACCTGTCGAGCGTTAGCTGTTGTAAAGTTTCTGAGAATTAGGTTCAGTCAACTCTCACTGTGGAGTTTGTTCAGTGAGTTGCGTTAGAAAGCTATTAACATCAGGTTTGGGAGATATACTGATGGGAGGTACTTAGCATCAAACTCTTCTCATTTTTAACAATACTCTAGTTTCATTGCTGTTTTCTTGGATTCAGAATGTATTGCAGTCATGTAGTATAGAGTTCTGCAAGATTTTCATGTTTGACATCTGAATACCTCATTCTCTCTCTGGGACTACCAGTCTGCCTGTGTGTGCTTTCATATTTCATCACAGTTGGAGTAACAGGAGAGGTGGAGCAGGAGTGGGGGGGGGGGGGTAGGGTTGGGGCAGGGGATGATGGTGTGAAACGGGGACAACTGTCGACATTCTGCCTTTCAGTAAATTTCTGCAGGTTGTTGTTGTTTCATTTGGTTGTCCACCAAAAAAGTGTATGACAAAAAAACATGTACGTTTCACAAATAGTCACTCCATTATTTGTTGTACAAATATATGATGTAAGGGCATTTGTATATCAATACAAAACACTGTAGCTCCCCCCCCCCCCCCCCATCACATTTTACCTTGCATCTTACACACACATACATACACTCTCTTTCCCTATCTCCCCATCCCTCGCCCCCTTTTTCCCCCCTACCCCTCCCTTCCTAAACAAAAATGTTGCAGTCATGTAAATACACTTGCAGTCATTTGACATACATGTGCACACTTGCTCATGTCATTTGCACATGCACAAAGGCGTATATATAAGTACTGAAGACTGTTATGAACAGACATGAACAACAACTCTTTGAACCAGTTTTACCCTCCAGTGAGCCCGGGAGGAGTAGGGTAGTGTGGGAGGGATAAGTAGGAGGGACTCTTGATTAGGATGGCTGTAAAAAAATTAAAAAAAGATTTTTGAGGCTGAATGAAGGGATGGGAATTCAACAGTCAGAACTTGTAAGCAACGTTCAGTACTAAACATCTTCCCTTTAAGTCCCAGGATTTACTTAACATCAGTGACAAGAATTTTATAAGTGCTTCTGTGATGAATCTCTTCATTGAAATTCTGAGAGAAAAAAATTTTAGGGGAAGAAAGCTGAATATTTTTCATCTAATTTTATTTTAAAACTGATTTTACATTGTTTGGTTTCCAAATGAATCTTTTTGGTGTTGTTTAGTCTTTGTATTTGTGTGAATGTTTGTATTTCTAAATCTTTGTGAGGTGTAATTCTAACTTTAATTGTAATTACTTTCCCAGTTGTTTTTATTTTGCTATCAACTATGAGATTTTGTATGTGGATAGCTGGACTGTGAACAATATAAACCACATCTGCTGCATCGTTGTCCAAAAAAAATTGAACAGAAAAAGACATATTTTCTTTTGTTCGGTATTATTGTCAAGAAAGGTATACAAGCTTATTTCAGCTTCACATAGTACTTGTTTTGTTTTACATTGTTTGTAAAAGAATTTTCACCTGATAAAATTTTTTTTCTAAAACTTGAAGAAAACTGATAATGAATCTCTCCCTTCTCTTTGCAGAGTTCATGACAAAGGCTGTAAAAACTGATGCCCACAACAAACAATTCAGTTGGTACACTTCTTAAGTCAATGGCAACACACTGAAAATAGACTCATCATCAGTTCATGATGTAACAGTTTGGTCAGTTTAAAAATTCAACAAACCGACATAAAATGACCAAAGCATGCAATCTATACATGATGCAAAAGTTAATTTTGATAACTTTTCAACATATCTGAACAAATATGTGATCCGCCACCACGAAACCAGTCTTAACTTGCACGGCCTACTTCACAGCTACAGCTGAAAATAGCTGGTGAGGGTCTACCTGGGGCATTTTGACTTTTTTGCAGAAATGTGTTCCTTACACCCTAAACTTTCACGTGGCATTATCCATTTGCTCCAAAACAACCAATACATTAGTTAAAATTGAGATTTAAAAGCCTAACATCGAATCAAAATGAACTTCTTTTAACGCAAAATGACCCATTTTCACTCGCCTAAAACTTAACGCAACCCTTACAGAACCCCATCGTGTTATATACCATTCGAAAGCGTGTGTGACACTCTCCCGATTTCTCTGTGTGTCATCTAAAAATACGTATGGTAAAAAGTAAGATGCCGTTGCTAAGGAAAATATGCTGGAGATGATAGCAAAAACTTTAGAAGCCGTTTTCTCAAAATGGCCGTCGGCACAGTAACCCAATTCAAATGACCATAACTTTCTTATTTTTTGCCCTATAGCGTTCATTTGTATATCAAATTAATCAGAAAAATCTGTAGATTTTAAATATATGTATATCTCAGAACTTTCAAAAATCGAGTTAAGACTGGTTTTGTGGTGGAAAGTCACATTATGTTCATGAGTGTTGTTGAAAAATTTCTGGGTTTTTTTTTTTAACAGTGTCACTAAATTTTCACAGCTTGCTCCTTGATTGTTTACATTTGTTGTGATTTATAGTATTAGCTTTATTTAAAAAAAAAAAAAAAAAAAAGCAGTGAAGGTTGAAGAAGAGGAAGGAAAGAATTAGGCCGATCTTCTGTATGCTAGATATGACAAGTGTCTAACAGTTCATGACCACCAGTGGTCATGAACCACAGACCTTCAGCTTGTTCAGTCAATTCCAGGAAAGAAAAAGCATAATAAAAGCTGAGTGCGCAACCTGGAATGTTTCTTGCCAGAAGAGTGACATCATTTTTTCCCCCCTGCAATGTTCCCTTCATCGTGTGCATGTGTTTATAGTCAGATCCTCCACCTTGCCCAAGTTTGATTGCCTCTGGAAGTGAGAATTGCCTTTTTACTGCCATCTTGTTTGGGAAAAAAGTGACCATTAACCATTTCACAGAGAAGATTTACTATGTTTGGTGTACAGGAAGGAACTGCATGTATTTAAGTGGTCAAGGTGATGACAAGTGTGGACAGAAGCTCGTAATAGCATAAAAGAAAAAAAAAATTCTGTCTTTCATGAAGTTGTAGCTTAATTAAACGAGTTGATGTTGACGTGCCAGACTTTGAACTTTGGTGGCGTGCCAAACTTTGAGCTTCAGCACATTGGCATAGATAAGGGGAACTTACTCTGAAGGAAGAACTGATGATGTCTCCGTCTTTCTATTTAGCTGTACCCAAACTTGGTCAGAAAGTTGTTCAGCAAGTAATAGACAACCGATATTATTAAGGTTAGAATTTGTGTTTTCCGGTGTAGTGCAGCTGATGATGATGACAAGTTACTAATTATCAGTGCAATCTCTTTTGCAGCAACAAAATACCATCCCTCGGCCCTATTCACACCAAGCTGAAGCCTGCCCACCTCACAACCACAACAGGCCCCTCTAGGAATGCCCCTGAAGGCTTCGCACCAAGTGGCCCAGACCCGTCTGCCAGTTCTGCCTCTACCAGGACGCAGCACGTGTCAGAGGAGAGCAGCTCCTCCAGAACTGGGCTTGTGCCTGACAAATCAGCCAGTTCAAATGGGAGAGGCTACCCTGAAATGGGTGAGAAAGAAGGCAAAAGGGAGGGGTCTGCCCTCCATAGCCGTATGCGCAGCGCTGCTCGCATGAAGGTCGTTCCCGTCGGAAGTGTCCATGAGCCACGAGTGGACTCTGCTGGCAGCCGATCGCTCATGCCCACTCCACCCCCTGTCGAGGATGCACCACATGTCCCTAGGCCCAGTTCTGCCCAGCGTTTCCGCAAAATGGTGATGAGCTACAGAGAAACCACATAGATCACAGAGGGAAACGTCTAGTCTGAAGTGCGAGAACTGCTGAGCTTTAATCATTTCGTTTTATTTTGACAATATGAAAAGAACACTGGGGGAATGAAGAAACAGAAATTCCTGCCGATGAATAAGATTTGTTTTTAAATCTCTTATTCAAACAAACAAGTCTGGTATCGAGGCACGTCATATTCCACAGAGTGGAATTTTGTATGATATGGTCTCAGGAAAGTGATTTTGTTGTTATGATCACTCGAGTCTGTGATAGAACTGATTGGGTGTGCTGCATTTGTTGTCAGTTTAGTTCACATACTAACATAGTCAATGCCAACATAGTCTATGTGCCTGCTTGTAGGATTTTTCATTATTGTTTTGAATACCACTCATGATAGCATTTTGAGGTGTGACTATGCGTTCTTACTTTTTAAAGGGTGTTTTGGGATGACATATTACCAACATTGAGTTGCATATAAGCCATAAGACTGCTGAATATGTTGTATACACAAGACGCTTGGTGTCTGCATACAAGCGTGTGATTGTACAAATGTTTAACGATTGTTGTCACATCAACGGCCTTTCTTCTTATAAATACTTTGTTGCACAAGAATGCAGTATTATTTTTTCATGTGAAACGTAATTTTTCATCTGTGATATTATGCTGGATATGTCAATTCATTATTGATTGATGAAACTGTAGGTTGCCTCTGTCTCCTCAAAATGTTTTGTATGGACATATTTCTGTAGATGTATTTGAAATCTATGTACATATTTGTCAGTTAACATACATTTCAAGTAGTTTGATGAGCTTTTGTCCCTCTGTGCATGTGTATATATATGTGCGTGTGTGTGCGATATCTTTTTTGATAGATTTTTGCGTATGTTCACATTTTAAGTGGCATTTCTTTTGACATATCAAGAGCAAATAAAGATAAGAACTATGCTTTTGCATAAAGAAACTGAGCTCGTGTTTGATATATGAGAACACTGAAGTCTTTCACAGGTGGGATGGAGTGCTTGTGGATATTGCTAGTTTTAATTTTTTTTTTTTTAAAGGAAGAAAAATATGACATCTTTTATGTAAAGAATTGACCTCTTTATCTAGAAATGTGCATGCAACTAAAAAGAAGTCAGAGCCGCTTACAACAAAGTTGAATGCAATGAATGCGATAAAATGCCACTTATAATGAAATGGTTTGGGGGTCCCTAGTAGGCAATCACACCAGTTTGCAAGCAGCAGCCTCCCCATTTAGAATTCAAGCCAGATATGTCAAAAGTGTTTATTTTGAATTCAGTAACTATTTCTTGGAAATGGTAAGTTTACTGCGATTATAATATATTTATTCTTGACACGGTCGCTAGCTATTTTAGGGAGATGGAGGATTGCCCGCATAGCATATGAAATGTAAGCTTTCTTTGGATTGCTTTTAAACGGAAATTATACATTTGTGTTTATGTGGTTGACTTGCTGCACAACCTAGGATTGTTTATTATTTACATAGATAGATTGAAAGTACCAATATTTTTTTTCCTGTATTTTTGTGTGGTAAACGTCACCTCTGTAATTCGTAAGCAATAAAAGCGTATTCCAATGTTCTGTAGTGCAAGTGATTGTCAAAACAGACCTGTCAACTTGCGTTGTCAAGTTCAGACACTGTAGACAGGAGGAGAGATGCTAAAGGGATGGGGGGGGGTGAAAGGGAAGGAGGGTGTCAGGCTTTGATTGAATAGGCCATTTCATCATAGCGTCTGCATCTGTACTTCACAAGCGCTTAAGTGTTATTAAAGATGTTTAAAGATACCAGCAAAACAGAAGATACAAGAGGAAGAATATGAAATTGTGTCACGACATTGGCAGCCATTCTGGTCTCCAAAGAGAATTGTCCCCAGCAATTCATCATAAGCACTTCAACTGTGTTTCATGTTAAAGTCGTTGCTCGATATGGAAAATTTTTTAGTGCATCAGTTCATGTCAAATGTCACAAGCCTCATGTGCAAAACCCGAGTGCGTCTTGCTTTTCCAGCATATATTAAATCGTTCACAAGAATTACATCGGGTGAAAGTTGCTAAACAAAGTTTAAACAGAACAAGATTAAGTTTTCTTGGAGTCTGCTACACCAGTGGCAAATGGTTTTAAAGGTTCAGATTTTGTGAGATAAAATCAGCATAATTTTTCCATTTTCTTGGTGATTTGACTAGTCAAAATGACCAATATGACCAGGAACATAAGCAAAAACTAACATGACAGGGAACCAGAGCAAGAACTATTGTCACTACAGAGGTGCCTCTGCACCTGTGGTTTTGGACAACAGTCACGTAGTTCCACCCCTTTAGTTGAAGACCTCTGATAGTCCTATAGTTCCTGAAGTTTGTCAATGAAAACCTGTGTAAGTTGGACCCACCCATCGATACCTTCAGTCACATGCCCCCTCCCCCCTCCCCCTTCAGTTGAGAAATGAAGGTTTTAAAGATAAAATGCATTTTCCATACATAGAATTGCTATGATCCACTAAAACGTTTGGGCTTTGTTCTGCAACACTTTCATCATATACAAATTAAACATCACAAACCTGTATCGTCAAATCTTGCACTAAAGCTTAATCTTGTGCTCAAGTGCTATTTCAGGAATTATTTCTCACTTGAGACAACCTATGCAAAACAGCTTCTCAGGGAGCCTCTGTTCACCATTGGTCCCATTTGGACATTGTAGTGTTTAGGACAACACGAGTGTTCCAGAGCACAATGGTTTAACAGTACAAAAAGTCTCGTTTGGAGCCCCATGATGATGCCATGCCACTCTTTGTCATACACAGCAAAAAAAAAAAACAGCAATGCTGGCAGGTGAAAATCACCCGTGGAGATTCCAAATAGACGGTGAAAGCTGATACCGAGTTCTACAGACGTGTTGTCCCTTCTACAACCAGTGACCAGCACATACTCCAGTTACATATCCAGAGATGAATCTTTTTTTGATAGATATTATAAGTACACAAGTATGTCGAAGCAGTTCACCACATAATGCCTGCACAACTGCTCATGTATCAATGTCCACACAAATGTAATCAACTTCTTTTTTTTAAGGGAAAAGAGCTAACTACGATGCTTTCTGAGTTTGCCGAACCTGTGAAGAGGAGTGGGAAAAAATGAACAACTGTGTTGATATCGTGACACTAAAACACAAGGGTATGACATCAAATGCAGAATGCTCACAATGTATGTGATGTTATCAGAAACAATCCCATTTATAGGTCAACCTCACATTCTGTGACATATGTCACCATCGTAATTTAACAACATCTGACTCATCATCATATGCTCAATAAAGGTCCATTCTGAAAACATTTGACAGATGATCTTATCCTCCGAGGAAATAAAAGGCAAATTCCATCATATGTGCAAAGGCAAAGAGTGTATCTTTCTTACACGGGGTGTGGGTAAAGGGTACAGGAGACGGGATTAAAGGGGGGGGGGGGGGGGGGGAGTCTGAAAGAAAATCTTATCTGTATTAATGATGCAGAATCATCAGCAACCTGGAAAACCAGCATATGTTCAGATACATCAAACTATGTGAACAAGAACATTAGTTGTGGAGATCGACAAAGGAAAGTAGATTCAAGTCATCATAGCTCTACGTTAGCAACAGTCTGATCCTATCTACAGTGCTGTTTTCCCTTTTTTCACTTAACGCTAATCACCTACTGATGATTTCCTTCTGAACTGAAGCATCGCAAATAATGGCCAAAGACAATACAAATGAACAAATCCATACACCAATTAAACAAAATGGGGGGAAAGCTTTTCCCTCCGTAACTCCACCATTTTCCTTCCGACAAATATTTATAACACTGGCCAAGTCATGTTCCCATAATGGTTAGCTTTAGCAAACCAGTAATGTACCGAGACTTTACAGCAGTGCGACACTGTAACAAAATCGCTTCAATGAGGGTGGGGTGGGGTGGGGAGTGGATGCGGAATCTGTCCAGAGGGATGCAATGAGAAATGAGGGGGAGGGAATTTGTAAAGATATATGGGAGCAGGGGCAACAGCTTGAAAGAGAAAATAAGTGGAACGAACATGAGAAATAGAGACTTATGAATAACAGAGGGAGGAAAGAAGAGGGAGAGTACAAGTATTGTGTGTGCATGCGTATGCGCGAGTGTGCATGCTTCCGCGCTTGCCGTGTGTGCGTGCGCGTATGTGCTTGCGCGCGCACACGTGTGATTGGGAGTGCATGCATGTTCGATATATGAATGTGTGTCTGAGGGGAGGTGGGGGGCGGAGTGTGCGCATGTTTCTGTATGCGCGCATGTGTGTAGGAGAGAAACAGAGAAAGGGGGGGGGGGGGGGGGGGAGAGGGGGGGGAGAGAGACAAAGTGACTATGGAAAAAAAGTAAATAACAATGATTACAATAAAAACAAAATCTTGTACATATGTGTGGACGATGTTGGTTCCCCCCCCCCCCCCCCCACCCCCCCCTTAATATAAAATTATGTGTTAATTTGCCCCGAGATACGATGGGCAATTTGTAAATGTACAGAAATGCAATGGTTCACCAACGCCGATACTGAGCTGTACTGCCAGTCCCATGTCTAGTGGACTTATTGAACACTTACTTGGTCCCACACCAACCCCCTCCCTCGCCCGTGTCAATACTTTGAAGCTTCAAAATCTGTTTGAATGTTTTGTATTCATTGTATGCACAGAGTGAGCATTGGGCTTCATATGTGAAGATATGTCATTTTGTGACCTTTTGAAGTCCTGATCTTTTTGCATGTGATGAAATGGAATAGCAGTCAGCGAATTGCATTTTAGAAGGAACATTTGTCATGGACAGACATTACAATGCTTGTCCAGTATGCAGCCATATATTTTTGTTAAAAACTGTGACGAATATGAACAGTCTTACCATCTCTTCTTTACATTTCCAGGGACTAGGTTCTTATCAAAAAGAAGAGATGTCTTTCAACACCTTAGACAAAAACGACACTCAACATATTTCTTACAGGATACGCATTTCACTGCAAAAATGAAAAGACAAGAGCTGAAGGGGTCTTTGAATGCGCGTCAAATAATTCTAGATCAAGAGGAGTAGCCATCTTGTTGAAGAATAATTTTGAATTTAAAACTGTAAAAGATACCCATGGCAATTATATACTTCTTGCATTAAAAACGGTAGATCAGACACTCCCGATTTCTTTGATGAAATTAAGAAACAAATTGTGTAGCTAACTTCATAGTAGGCGGGAACTGAACTTGGATCATTGCAACTGCAAGACAGTAAACAACCCGAAAGCACAAGAAACAGTACTTGAGATGATGAATGATCTCGAACTTGTAAGAATTCAACCCAGAAGTTCTGAAATACAAGTGGAGATGATCAACCCCTTTACTGCAGAGTCGACAGTCTTATTAGAAAGATAAAAGACGCAGATATCCTTTACGGCTATAGAAGTGACCATTCTCTAGTAGTAACCATTCTCTAATGACCATTCACTTTCACTTTCAAGCGGAAAATGAAAGGAACACGTTTTGGAAATTTAACTCGGCTTTACTAAAGGACAAAAATTAAGTGAAACTAATTTTTAAAAACTTCAGTGTGCAGTATCCCCACACTCACGGGAAACATAAACAAGATTCCGATGGATGAAATTCAGTTGACAATAAGAGATCGAAATAAGAGCAAAAACTGTAACTTTCGGCATAAAGAAAAAAAAGAACCAAGGGAAAAAGAAGAAAAGTTGGAATCAGAAATACAAACACTTGAAATAGATTTGCTAATTAACAGTTAACAGGGGACTGCAAGAGAGAAAGATGAACTCCTACAGTTAAGAAAGGAGAAAATTGAAGAGATCATTATAGGATCCAAAGCAAGATCAGAGGGGGAAGATATCTAAATCTTTCTACAATCTTGAGAAACGTCATCTTGTCAGCAAACAATTAAAATTAGTAACAGGTAAGATAAGGTAATGTAATGTTCCTTACAGCCCAGCTGACCGCAAAGGGCCATATCAGGGCTGTCACCACGTTAAAATCAACTCACAAGTCATCAAACACACACACACACACACACACACACACACACACACACACACACACACACAAGGAAATACAATAACAGAAAGATGCAACCAAGACCTATTATGAAAACTTATACAAAGAAAGAAGCACAAAAGACATAGACATTGGCAGATATGCTGGAAATTTAGCAAGCTTGAAGAAGCTGAATCCAAACAACTAGAGGGACAAATAACTAGACAGGAAGCACTGAAAGGAATGCAAAATGACAAGAGCCCTGGTGCTGATGGGATAACAGTTTTCAAATCTTTCTGGAAGGACATAGGAGACTTTGTTGTTCCATCTTTAAACGAAGGTTTTACAAACTTGCCTACCAAAAGGAGAAAGGCTAAAACAGTATCTACAAAATTGGAGACCTATTTCATGATCACATGTGTACAAAATAGGACCAACATGCATAGCCAACCAAATAAAGTACATCCTACATAAATTGACAAATGAAGATCGTATTCCAGGTTGGTATATAGGAGGCAACTTAAGAACAGTATACGACATCGTATGTTACTTAGAAATAAATAGCCTTCCTGGTTTATTAGTGTCAACAGATATCGAGAGAGCGTTTGATTCAATAAACTGGAAAGACATGAATAAAGTCCTGATTTTTTTCTGTTTTGGCGATGATATATGTAAATGGATAACCGCATTTTATAAAAATATAAAATCATACATCACAGTAAACGGACAAGTATCTGCAAGCTTTGAAGTACAGAGAGGCTGTTGTCAAGGAGGCCCTATTTCACCGTACCTTTTTGTCTTGTGTTCAGAAATTCTAGCTAACAAAATAAGAGAAAGTAAAAGCATAAAAGGTATTATTATCCATGACACTATTTTCAAAGTAAAGCAATTCGCAGATGATATGTCATTACACTGAACAGTGACAGGGAATCCTACGAAAATCTTTTCATAACTCTTCATTATGGAAAAACTGTTAATGTGCGGCTAGGTCAAAAGAAATATTCAGAGAACAAATACTTAACTTTAAAGAGAAAAAAAAATGAAATGACCCCCAAATATAAACTTAAGCATATGGTTCACGAATGACTTGTCAAAAGTGACTGAAATTACTACAACGAACAAATTATCTATTCAGAATTTGGTCCAAACGAATTTGCACACCCCTTGGCAGAATTGCTGTACTTAAGTCTCTCATACTCTCAAAACTTATACACTTATGGATTCTCCTTCCACACCCTCCAGAAAAGATAATGAAACAATTACAAAACACGTGTTTCAAAATGGGATAATAAACCAGATAAGATAAAAAGAAAATATTCAGTTCATCACACTGAAAGTGGTGGCCTGGGCATTTCTGACATACAAGTGTTTACACATGCCCTAAAATGACATGGTTGAAAAAGATCTTCACAGGAACATCCAAATAAAAACAAACATACTATTTATGGATTGTCCTAAGATAGAATCGTTGGAATGGTGTGGGCTTTTGAGATTACTTAAAAAACAATTTTGGAAGGATGTGTTTGCAGCTTATGCGAAGTTTTGCAAACACGTGTCTGTAAAAGAAGTATTAGCGGAACCCTTGTTTGACAATGACAAGCTTAGAATTGATGACAATACATTTTTTCTTTAAAAAGTGAACACACAAAAACAAATTCCTGGCAAGAGATGCGGTTGATGAAAAGGATGGCTTTGTTGGTTATAAAGCTTTCCGTGAAAGGTATTTAGAACACATGAGTTGTGTTCAATCAATCAAAAGCTTTCTTGCTACAAAGAATATCAGAAGATAGCAAATGCAATGAAAAGACAAACGTACAAATAATAGCAAATGTTAAAAAAGGTTCAGAAACTTCCACAATGTTTGACTAGAACCAATTATGATATTTCGCAAATGTTAATATGGACTAGGATAGAACACTAAAACAAATTTAAAAAATAAAGGAAATCAGATATTTTGAAAAAGAGAATTACAAGAAGTGACAAATGTACATTTTGTAGAAATGAGAAAATCAGCCAGACATTATTTTTTAATGCAACTATAGTATAGATCAAAACCTTTCAGTTTCATGCCGCATTGTTCAAGGCTGTCTCATTGTACAGAACTGTAATGTGTGTGTGTGTGTGTGTGTGTGTGTGTGTGTGTGTGTTGGTGCAAGTACGTTTGTAAATGAATATGTATACATGTGTAGGTATACGTTCATATGTGTATGTAAGTGTATTTAAAAAATCCAGTAGTTAAAAATATTTATGTTTCATCGGTTTAATGTATGTGTGAAAATCTCTGCGCACTGTCCTCTTTCTGCGCGTATGTATTTGTCCTTTTATTTGAATAAATGTGGTCATAGTCCATGATCACTCAAGGTCTTTTCAAGCTTTACCCCTTACTGAAAACAAACCTCTTGATTAAAGTGGATTTTTAAATGGAACAAGGCTAATTCATTTTTTCTCTCACAAACGTACTTAACATTTTGATACTGTGGCCGTGAAAGTGCTAGACAGACAGACAGAACAGAGAATGAGTGACTGAGAGAGACAAATACGGACAGACAGATGAAATAGGTAGTTATCCAGATGACAGCATTTACACCAGCACCGGAGACATGGCAGCCACCCTGGAACAAACAAAAACATTTTTGTTAATTCTGAGGTGACTGAGTGCTTAAAAAAAAAAAAAAGATAATAAAGCAAAGCTGAATGCATGTGAAAGACAAGAATTGTGGTCAGTGTTCTAATCTGACTTGGGTTAATTCGGAAACATATAGTTTTGTCCCCTCCCCTCCCGATCTTTCACGCACCCCAAATCTTAGTGACATTTTCTGGTCTGCACTATGAGGCCCCGACAATGCTGGTTGTGCGATCCTAAAGGTCAACCATATCAACAGGAAGAAGACATGAAACAAAAGAAAAAAATGTATGCGTGCACATACACGCCCCCCCCCCCCCCCCCCCTCCCCATTTTCTCAGCAACTGAACGTAATTTCTACGCAGAGTATGTGTGTACAAATCTTCCAGAATTTGTGTGTGTGTGTGTGTGTGTGTGTGTGTGTGTGTGCGTGTGTGTGTGTGTGTGTGTGTGCGCGCGCGCGTGCTTGCGTGATCTGTGGGCTTGTGTGAGCATGTTCCTGCACGCACGCGTGTGTGCGTACATCCATGTGTGCTGGCGCTGTGTATGCACGTCTGTGTACATGGGCGTCATGGGGGGGGGGGGGGGGGGGGGGGAGAGAGGGAGGAGCCAGGGGGAGGGGGCGGGGGGTCTGAGAGGTTACCCGTCGTGTCGGCGCGACGACCGTAGTGGGTTAACTCAACATGTGTGCAGCGAGCAAAATCAAGATCACCTCGGTCCAAATAGCCTTCGGGAATTACGTCCCTTTATAGAATGGCAACCGGTAAACGATACGCTTTGATCATCAAAGAGTTATCGTTGAGTTTGTTACCAAATGACTGAAATAGTAACTGTAACTGGCAGTGCTTTATCACAGCCATGGCATAATGAGTCTCTGGCTGCTGTTTCAGCATCAGTGCGCAAACGCACGTGCCTGTGTTTCAACTGTTCACGCAATCGCACTTCCTGCTCTAGTGTTTTGGGTGTACATAGCGAGTTCAGAGGTTATAGTCGTACATGAACATCCACAAAATTGAGGATGCTTAGGCCTTCTATCTTCACTCTACCACAACTGTTGTTTGCAAGGGAGAAGCACTGCCGGCAAGTACTTATTAATGATGTAACGTTAGATACAAATGTAAACTTTTGAACCAGTGTGCCAATTTTTTTTTTTTTTTGGTCTGTGGGACTCAAAATTGATCAGACTTCGCCAGTCTCGGTGACTTCTTCTTCTTCTTCTTCCTAAAATACTGGTTCACTCAAAAAGCGAGTAGGTCACCAGCGCGCATGTTAAAAGTAAAATAAAATAACATAAAACAGTGCGACTCAGACTGTTGGCCCCTGGAGCAAATTTAGCAACAAGGGGTCGCACTCGATATTCAAGAAGATAAAAGCAATGGCCAAATTCAGGCCCAGGTAATAGTAAAATATCAGGGGAAGTAAAAATAGAAAATCGTCAATATGCAGATCTCAAAACTGTCGAATCAATTTGTTTTTTGAATGAGATTGCATTTGTGGCAATCTTGATGGCACCCGGCAGTGAGTTCCACAGCCGTACAGAACTGGGATAAAAAGAATGTAAGTGGCTGTCAATATTTGATGCAGGTATGGTATAACATTGACCGCCACTCCTGGTGCTACTTTTATTCAATACTAGTTGTTCCATTGGAATATCAATTACTTTAGCTCTGCCTTTGAAAAGGTGTTAAGTTTAATAAAAGCTCTTCTCTCTTCTAAGGGTTTCCATTCTAATTTCCTCATGTTCTTCCATTCTAATTTCCTCATGTTCTTCCTACTTTTCTCTGATGTGGTTCCCTGTTACGAACCGTGCTGCTCTCTTCTGAATCTTTTCAAGGTTATCAATGTCCTTTAGATGGTAAGGATCCCAAACTGAGCAACCATATTCCAGTACTGGTCTAACCAGTGTTTTGTAGCAGTCGTCTTTAACCTTTTGGGGACAGTCATTGATATTCCTGTGTAAGAAAGCTAAGATGTTATTTGCTTTCTTACATACTAAATTGTAATGTTCTTTCCATTTGAGACGACTATCTATAATCACGCCTAAAAATTTTGCAGCATTAGTTTCTTTAAGAATAGTATTATGGATAGAATAATCTGATCTAATTAGTGAGCGTTTGTTACATATACGCAACACTTGGCACTTTTGAGGATGAAATTCCATTTTCCAAGTTCTTTCCCACTCTTGTAAAGCGTTTAGATCTTCTTGTAGAATGCGTGTATCATTCTTGCTTCTGATTGTTCTATATACTAAACTGTCATCTGCAAAAAGCCTTATAGTAGTTCCAGGAGAGAGATTTCTACTTATGTCATTTATATAAATTAAGAAAAACAAGGGCCCCAGAACAGTTCCCTGTGGTACACCTGACAAGACTGGTTTACAATGGGATGACGACACTTCCACAACAACTTTCTGCGTTCTCCCAACGAGGAATGATCTAGCCCATTTTAGCAAAGAACCACCAATGCCCATTGTGTTCTAATTTAAGCAGCAGGCCCTCATGGTCAACCTTATCAAAGGCTTTAGAAAAATCTAATAAAATTGCATCTATTTACTGTCTGTTGTTAAGACAGTTACTAAAATCATTGAGAGTTGTTATAAGTTGAGTCTCACAACTCCTTCGCTGTCTAAAACCATGCTGGGCGTTATTTAAGAAATCATATTTGTCAAGATGGTCCATTATGCTACTATATATTATGTGTTCAAGTAATTTAGCTGATATGGATGTAAGAGATACAGGTCTATAGTTCTCTGCTTTTGTTTTGTCACCCTTTTTAAATAAGGGAACAATGCTCGCATCTCGCCACTCATCAGGTATTACTCCCTGGTCCAGTGAAGCTTGGTAAAGTAATTGGTATACCTCACTCAATTCATTGGCACATAATTTTAAGAGCTTGCCAGGAACGCCATCGGGACCAGTAGCTTTGTTTTCATTGATATTGGTCAGTAACTTAAATACTCCTGCTTTGTTTACTTTGATGTTTTGCATTTCAGGGAGTTTATCATCATCCTTTAGTCTAACGTTAATTAAAGGTTTGGGATTTGAGAAAACTGAACAAAACTGCTTGTTTAGTAAGTTTGCTTTCCCTTCAGGGTCCTGTATTAGGTTATTCTGGTTGTTTCTCAGGTCTGGAATCCCAATGTTGTCCTGTCTCTTACTCCTTATGTAAGACCATAATTTCTTGTTTTGATGATCACCTTCCGAAATCATCGAATTAACATAATTGGAGTGAGCAAGTCTACATTCTCTCTGACACCTTCTCTTAATATGTTTATACCTAACCAGTAATCTTTCTGAATTAGGATGTAGTTTCAATTTCTTAAAGAAACGATGTTTCCTTCTCAACAAATGTTTAGTTTTAGTAGTAATCCATGGCTGGTGGTTCTTGCTTGAAGTTATTTTAGTAGGTATGTTGTCATCCATAATAAATTCCAAGTTAGTTTTTATACACTTCCAAAGATCACTAACATTATCTTTAACACTATGGGACCTCAAAAAAAGACGACTGAAATTATGAGTATCCCTGCGCAATTTTGGTAAATCTGCTTGGTTCCAGAGTCTGATGGTACGTTTAGGGGGTTTTCTTCGAAAGGGTTGAAAGTTACTCTCTAAGAGAACTATGTCATGATCACCCAGGCCTGCAATTAATTCCTGATTGCCTAAAGCGCCTGGACAATTGGTAAAAAAATAAATCCAGGAATGCCTTACCACGAGTTGGTGATTCAACTGACTGTACTAATCCTAGGTCTTTGGTGGCATCAAAAAACTGAGTATTAATATTTTTACTGTATTGATTACCAAGTATGGCATCTTCACCCCAATCAATATCTGGTAAATTAAAGTCTCCACCAATCCATAATATTGCCTTCCTATTGGCCAAAACAATGTTAGAAATGTCTCTGCAAATAGACGAACATACATTTTCATCTGAGTCTGGAGGTCTGTAAACTGATCCAACAATGACAGGTCTCTTATTCTTGAAATTAATCCTACAAAATAAACTTTCACTATTTTTGCCTTGATATAAAAACTCACTGGCTAAGTTCTTCCTAATGGCAATCAAGACTCCCCCACTCTTTTTCCAAGTCTGTCCTTTCTATAGATATCAAAATCCTCCATTAGAAGTTCACTGCTGGATGTTCCAGTTTCTAGCCAAGTTTCTGTTCCAATTACAACATCAATGTTTTTTTCAGTGACTAAATTACTAAGTTCTTCCTTTTTCTTAATAAGAGATTGAAAATTTATGACTATGCATTTAAGTTGATCTTTTTCTCTTAATGATTTAGGGTTCAGTTGCACTTTATGATTTGGGATTTTATCAGTTTTAGAATCAGGGGTGGATGCAAACTTAGGACAAAATTTCAAGTTTTCTTTTGGGGATCGGTCTGGTGAGATAGGGTCAAAACGGTTGCTTTCTGAGCTGCAGTTTTCAATAGAATCTTCAAAAAGTCTTGAACTAAAGTTTGGAAGCCCGCAGGTAAAACAAGTCCATGATATATCACTATTGCACAATGCTTCATAAACTGCTGAATTCATTAACATACTCTCTCTTCTCTTCTTCCTACTCTCTCTCTCTCTCTCTCTCTCTCTCTCTCTCTCTCTCTCTCTCTCTCTCTCACGCGCACGCGTGCACGCGCACCCAGTTTCCATTTTGTATCAGTGATCAGTGGTTGGCCTGTATTTGATCTTCTCATATTCCCTTTCTTTTTATACTCATAAGCGATTGCCATCCCCAACATAAGTCAATTATCCTGCGCTCCCGGAATTTTATTAACTGAGCATGCCTCTCAAAATATGCTGATACCGAAATTGTTTTCGCTTGGGCATGTTGATATTCTCTGGGTAATGAAATTGCTAATCAGCAAGCCAAGAATGCCACAAGAAAAGGCTTCTCAAACATCCGTTCTTGTACAGATCTGAAACCTATAACGTAAAGACAGGCCAAAGAGCTTAGCCTATGTTGTGGGCAAGAGAAACGTAATGTACAAACAACAAACTGTTTCAGATTTGACTAGATCTTAAGGGATGCCATTCTCCTGTCTCCAGAAGACATTGAAAAAATTGCTTTTACTAGCAGACTGTGTACTGATCACACATGTTTTACACATTCTTGTCATCTAACAGTCCAAGTGGCTGTTTTGTATCAAACATAATTTTTACAGAGTGATAGGATCGGTATTACAGGATTAAAAAATACACACATTTTACAGGCAAAAATGTCTAAACCTTAGCCAAGACAGTCCATCTCTTTACATTACCATCAAAAACATTGAACTTTCTCGTCACAAAGTGTTAGGAATCACTGTCGAGAGCGGTATGTCTTGGTTTAGATATTAGGAAATTCTGTCTAAAAATCTTGCCGCAAAGTGCTATATTGGTGTTGGCTCTATACTCTCTCTTGTTGCTAGATCCCCTGCTTGATATTCCTATTGCTCCTCCTTGCCTATGGTGTGTGTGTGTGTGTGTATGTGTGTGTGTGTTTGAGAGAGAGAAAGAGAGAGAAAGAGAGCTTTAGCTGTCTAGGACAGATTTTGTTTCATATGCTACTCGCCCAGCTTCTTTCCGTCAAGCATTAGAGTTGATTCATTGAAATCTAACGACACTCTGATTTCTCATGGCATATTAGACCCTTTTCAATGTTTTCTGTAACAAAACTTTTGATTTAATGTTGAACGGGAAAAAAAATCTTTTGTGTAGAAGGGGTGCAGGGAGGGTGAAGGGGAGAAGAGGGTACGGGGAAGAGAGAAGGGGTAGGGTGGGGGGAAGGGGGAGAGGTTGGGAGGGGGATATCAGAGGAAAACCTTCAATGATACAGGCACAGACAAGGGAATATCGAGTGGGGAGAATATTAAGAAGGGGAGTATTAAACTGGGGAAGTGCCAAGCAGTGATAGATCAGATAGGGGGAGTATTGAGCAACATTGAGCTTGAGGAGCATGGTACTGGGGAGCATAAGTATGCTCATGCTACATCAGCCCAGCGCTATGAGAAGGGTACTCAAGAGAGTGTAGACCTCCGCTGACATCAGTTTTTGGACCATCCTATTGTTCCAGTTACACATCTTAGATATGCACCAAAATTTAAGTGATTTGCCTTTTGACTTTTTTTTCCATCTTTCAACTAAATTTCATTAAAATACATTTCACGGTCGTCTTTGGATATTCTTGCTGGCAAGCAAACAAACTGACATGTGAAAGACAGTATAACTTCCTTAGCTAGGATAAGAATACAGAATGTGTTCAAAATCTCATGCTAGTAAATTATGATCACTCCTGCAGCTAAGATATGTTGAGTATGCCTTAAACTCTGGGATTCAGATAATGATAATTTGCTACTGTTGATTAGCATTCTTAAAGAAGCTGTCAAAGTAATAATTGATAAACCCTCACTGGTGGTGTGATTAGAAACCGGCATAAGTCCTTCCACTCAAGTCAAAATTTTTAATGTATTCCTTGAAATACACTATGTCAACGCTCCCTGATTTTCAATGCTTGCATTGCATTTCAGTGACTATTAATATTCTCATATTATCAGTCTCCCTATCTAAACTGATGCATACTAATGAATAAAATGTGTGGCCTTAGTTTTCCCAGTTGAGCCCAAAGCAAATTAACCTCTAGGTAGGAGCTGGTCAGGGCAGAAAAATTTCATGAATGATTGGCTCTGAGGGGAATCAAACCCCAAACTCCCCACTGGAAATCCACGATGCAAACTATGCGCCATCCATAGCAGCTGGTAATACCCCAAAACATAGCCGAATACTAATCTGTGAGATTTGGAACATTTTTACAAGGTTTTCTGTTGTTTTGATTATAAAACTATATGTCTGTTTAATGTAATCCAGTGGAGATTTTCTTTCATACAATTTGCAGGAGGTGATCTGAAGCAAAGGACACACTTACACAATGGCAGAAAATGATCCTAGTGGACTTCAGTTGCTCATTCAGCAACGAAGGAATCGCCCATCATTTACCCGAACAATTTCTTGGGAGATCTCAAAATCATCCAGTGTTCCTGTTCGCAAATCTAAAAAATCTGGCCAGCGAAGAAAAAAGACACCCAGCTTAGAAGAACAGAGAGATAGTGATGACGGGGTTGAGAAGGAAGGTTCTGAACTTTCCGGCTCTTCAGAGTATGAATATTTTTCAGCAGAAGAAAAAGTTCCCGAAAATGAAAGTGATGATGGCGACAGTGATGGTGAAAACTGGAAGAGCATGGATGGCACGTGGGATGATATTTCCTCTTCTATTGATGCCATTAGTGTCAACAAAACTGTGGAGGAACATAAGCCTGGCCAGAGCAAAAAGCAGAAGAGGAAGAGACGGAAACGACTGCAAGAAGGCTACATACAGTACACAGATTATACAGCCCCTTTCCAGCGTGAAGAGAACATCAACTTCAGCATCAGCGACTTTCGTGAGGAACTCATGGACAGAGCAGAAAATGTGTCAGCTCATGTGCCTTCTCTCTTCGAGCTTTGTGCCAGGTTCATCTGGTCCAAAAACAATCACGTGTCAGCATCAAGCTTGTGTCTTTTGCCAGGACCAATGAAGCGAGCTGTGTCTGCGCAGCGACAGGACCAAGCGTTTTCCAGTCTTCAGCTGTCTTGCTTGTATCGGACTTTAGCAGAGCTGGAGAGCGCAACAAAGATGGACAAAAGACTGTTGACATGTCTGGTCACCCGAAACGTGTGGTCCCCGTGCTATTCCGTGAAATGGCAGGGGTCCTTGTTCCTTGATCCGAGTATCCCGCGCTTCGTACAGGAACAAAGGGGGAGGGAAGTCACAAGGGTGATTCCGTATCTGTATGCTATGTGTGGACTGGCGGACTATGAAACTGCCTTTCAGCCTAAGGAGGATGTACGCATTATGCTGTATGGGACATCATGTGAGTAGTTTGCTCGTTTGATGTTTGTGTTCTTGTTAGCTTGAGAGAGAGTGTGTGTGTGTTTGTGTGTGTGTATGTGAGACAAAAGGAGAGATAGCGGGGAGAAAAGGGGGTGGGGGGGATTACAGCGATAGCAAATGATATTATGAAAATTCACTTATGAAGCAAAAACTGACAGTGAACAATGATGAAGGAGCATAAGGATGGATTTGTTATAACAAACAGTAACATGATAATACTAGCATCAGGATAGTTCTATGTTGAATATTAGCATAAGTAAATATAATGCATTCTTTAATTCAGAGACTCCTCCTTCACCCTGCCATATGCACACACACACACACATGCATACAAACGCACACACACACACACACACACACACACACACACACACACACACATACACACACACACACACACACACACACACACACACACACACACACATCTCTCTCTCTCTCTCTCTCTCTCTCTCTCTCTCTCTCTCCTCCGCACATACACACACAGACACACACACCATGCACACACACTCTCTTGCTCTCTCTCTCTCTCTCTCTCTCTCTCTCTCTCTCTCTCTCTCTCTCCTCTCTCTCACATACACACACTCACACATGACATCCACATGCACACTTACACACTCACATGTGCACGCACATGCACATATGAATATGCATCACACACACACACACACACACACACACACACAGACACAGACACACACAACACCACACCACACACACACACACACCACCACCACATGCACACACTGTCTCTCTGTTTCTCTCTCTCTCTCTCTCTCTTGAGATTACTGTTGGATGGTCCTAGATTACCTTTTACTTTGATTTGGTACGGAGGTATGTTTTGTCTGTAATGCATTAAGTTAGATCATTTTGACTGCAGATAGAATGCTGTAGTGCAATTTCCTTTTTGACCCCTTTCTTTCTTTCATTCGTATGTATGTATGTGTGTGTTATATTTTTGTGTTCCCTTTGCAAGAACACTGTTAATTGCCCCCCTTGGCATGAAGGCCAGTTAGGCTTTTTCAGTAAAACTGTCAACTGTCAGTGGTCTCTTTCTCTCTAAGTCTCCTTTTCTCTCTCTCTGAAGGAGACAGAGTCTAGTGCTTCAAAGGTCGGGGAAGATATATACAGCTCGGATTTCACTGAGAATATTTTTTCCACAAGAAGGAGTCTTGATTTATTTGGATCTATCGAAGACAGAGGGAAGGGTTGGTTTTGCAGCTTTGAATCGAAGCATGCTGATGAACTTGTTCTTGCCTGTTAACACCCCCTTTTGTGAGAGCTCCTGAAATCATTGCACTTACTGGTGTATCCATACTTGTAGCCGTCACAAATGTTCTATGGGGTATAAATGATTGAACTGCTTGTGACGGGATTTTCAACAGTGATGGTGAGTGTTTTGGACTTAATGGCTCCACACCATTTCCCCGGGCCCTTTAAGCAAGAAAGAGAAAAAAATGGTCAAGTCTGGAGGAAGAAGACCGCGCGTTGTCATCTGCGGAGAAGTCGTCCTTAAAAAACCTGCACAAAAGGTGAGGCTTTAGTTCAGAATCTTATGTTATGCATCGTTATCTTGTCTGCAGGTTAAATGCCATTTCCACCTATGCTTTGTGTGTGTGTGTGTGTGTGTGTATGAGAGAGTGCATGTGTGTGTGTGTGTGTGTATGAGAGAGTGCGTGTGTGTGTGTGTATGAGAGGAGAGAGAGAGAGAGAGGAGAGAGAGAGAGAGAGAGAGTGTGTATGTGTGTGTGTGTGTGTGTGTGTGTGTGTGTGTGTGTGTATGTGTGTGTGTGTGTGTGTGTGTGTGAGTCCATCTGTGGGGAGCACATGCATGTGCGTGTGTCTGAGTATGTGTGTGTGTGTGGGGTTCTGGCAGGTATATTTTGTTTTTCATCGCATTCTGTAACTGACTGACACCTCAGGCGCTTTGTGAACTTTGTGAAGTTTTCCATCTGATATATATGCACACACTTTTACTCACAAAAGATTAGTGTTGTGTACGTGTGGTGTATGTAAGCCAGTAGAGCTCGTCCAAAGCAACAAACACCGCGGAGAGTATTACTTTATTTAGTACTCTTCAACTGAACATCATGGCCGTCCCTTTCTAGCTTACCTCAGCCTTATATGAAAACAGAACCAAAATGACTTCTTATACAAATCTCGTATGAGAAGCATGAACACAACATTCCTCCTCACCTTCGAATAACTTTTTTTTTTTTAAATGAATCAACTGACTAAAATGGTTAGCACTTATCTCACTGTCATGTAATTAGACTCAACACAAAACTGTTCAAAATTTTTTTTTTTTTTTAATATCAAGAGTTCTTTCAAAAGTTACAGGACAGAATCCACTGAATTAGTGTTCTCATAATGAACTTGTAGATTTTCTTATTAGCAGTTCCAACAGTGTCAAAGCGTTCAGTCCATTTGTTTCTCACTTCACTCTCATCATTTTTTTTTTTTTTGGTAATCATATCTAGATTGACGTGTTGGGTGTTTCATTCGTGAGCTTGGGTGAAACATGTTTCTGTACAAAAATATTAACATTCCCTAATCTTCTCACATCCACTCGCATACAGATCATTTGTCGTCATGTTTTAGTCAGACTGCAGTGATTGTGTAAGTTAACGTCTGTGATCGTCCGTTAGCTAAGTCGAGTTGTCAAGTTGTATCGTAGTCTTTCAGGTAGGCTGGAAGCTTGCGCTGCCGGGCTGGTCTGAACACAGAACCAGGTACAGCCTGTGTCGGCATCGGCGTCGAGGTATGCAGTGTTGTGGGTCCGGGCTTCCTGAAGGTCTGGGCTGGAGTGGACATCACAGGACTTGGTTGAGTTGATGCAGCTCTGGGTGTCTGGACTGCAGCTGGTGCAGGTCGTTGTTGCGATTCCGGATCAGTGCAAGAAGGGTTTGGTATTGTCATTGGGCACACTGGATCATCTTCTTCCTCTTCTTCCTCCTCCTCGAAGAGTTTGGGTGGTACGCCCTGGATAGGTTTAAAGAATGAGGAGTTCCTGACGATGGTGTTGTTACCCGCTTGGCGGTAAACCATGCTGCCATTCTTCTGGGTGACCATGTAAGGATTGGGAGAGAAAGGGGTGGACAGTTTGTTCTTCTTGGGTTGTCGCACAAGCACATGGTCACCTAGCTGGAGTCCTGACTGCTTGGTGTGTCGTCGTTGGTCAGCGTAGGCAGACATCTTCTGTTTGCTCACAGTGTCATTATGAGCAATGCGGGTGGTCGGGGGATTTGGGATGAGTGGGGTGGTGGGGCTTGGTAGTCCA
Source organism: Conus ventricosus (assembly GCA_018398815.1). Taxonomy (NCBI): domain Eukaryota; kingdom Metazoa; phylum Mollusca; class Gastropoda; order Neogastropoda; family Conidae; genus Conus; species Conus ventricosus. The sequence goes on along the minus strand of CM031600.1, from coordinate 66,886,223 downwards.
ATGTTCATCTTGCGGCCTGTAAGAGCTTCGAAGGGAGGTATGCCTGTGGAGGCATGGGGAGTTGCTCTGTACAGCCGGAGAAAAGCCTGAAGCTCAGTCTTCCAGTTGAGGTTTGCTGCTGATGAGGCTCGAATGTTCTGTTGAGTGAGGCCATGAAGCGTTCTCTGCCGCACCATTTGCCTCAGGCAGAGTGGGGATATTTTGCGGTGATGAAAACCAAACTCCTTGGCAAAGTTAGTGAAATCTTGGCCATTGAAGGGAGGTCCATTGTCTGTCTTCACAGTTTTGGGTATGCCCTGACGGGAGAAGATTTCTTCAAGATGTGGGAGGACAGTAGATGATGAAGTTGAGGAAATGATCTTTACTTCTGGAAATCTGCTATGTTCATCGATGACTACCATCAGATAATCACCTGAAGGGAATGGTCCAGCAAAATCGACTGCAAGTGAACTCCATGGTTCGGAAGGAAATGGGGTGGGAATGATGGGTTCACGAGTCTTGGGACCGGAGTATGATGCTTGGCAGGGAATGCAAGCTTTCACAGTGTCCTCAACTAGCCTGTCAATTCCAGGAAACCAGATTTTCTCACGCACACACTGTTTTGTCTTCACGATTCCTTGGTGAGACTGGTGAGCAATACTGATGGCTTTGACTTGAAGACTTGAGGGAACTATGAGGCGATGGTCTCTGAGGACAAGGCCATCATGGATGAAAGCTCATCTCTGAAACGGGCAAAGTTCTCTACGTCTTTGTCATACCAGTTTCCAGTTTGTACAGCAACCATCACTTTCTGAAGGATTTGGTCACTTTGTGTTGCGGTTTTTACTTCTTCCAATGTCATGGACTTTGGGACAGTGTTTTTTGCGATGTAGCAAATGTACTCTTCACCAGAATTTTCACAACGTGGTGTGTCTTGGGGATGTCGACTGATGTAGTCGGCAGGATTTCGATCGTCTCTTCCTGGGGTGTATACGAGATCCATCTCGTATGACATGAGACGCAGACGCCATCTCTCCATCCTGGCCGTCGTAGGCTTCTGACTGTTCATGATTCCAATGAGTGGCTTGTGATCAGTTGTCACCCGGAAACGTGAGCCAAACAGGTACAGATGAAAATGTACAACACCGTACACGACAGCGAGGAACTCACGGTCGGTCTGAGAGTAGCGCTGTTCAGTGGGGGTAAGAGCGCGACTTGCATAACAATCACTTTTCCGTTCTGGGTCAGGATGGCTCCAAGACCTGTTGGACTGGCATCAACAATGACTTCAGTAGGCTTACTAGTGTCAAAATAAGCCATGCATGTGCACCTGCGAGTGTCTGTTTCAACTTGTCAAAAGCTTGTTGTTCTTGATTTCCCATTTCCAGGTTGTGTCCTTCTTTGTCAGGTTCCTCAGTGGTTCTGTGGTGGTTGCGTAGCCGGGGATAAACCTGCGCGACATACTGACACATGCCTAGGAAGGACCTTACTTCTGCAACGGACGTTGGGGCTGGCGTATCGACAATCGTTCTGATCTTCTCTGGGTCTGGCGATACTCCATTCTGACCAAATACGTGTCCATAGAATGTGAGTTGGTGTACTGAGAAAACACACTTGTCCTTGTTCAGTTTGGCTCCTCTATCACTGAGCCTCTTCAGTGTTGCCTTCAGGCTCTTATCATGCTTGCTTGGGTTTTTCCGTGTACTATGATGTCATCAGAAAGGTTGCGGGCACCTGGGATATCTTGCAAAAGTTCTGCAATGGCATTTTGGAAGATTTCGGACGCTGCGTTGACGCCGAAAAGTAGACGCTTGTACCGGCGTAGACCTACATGCGTGCTGAAAGTGGTAATGTACCGAGAATCTTCAGCCAGTTCGAGTTGGTGGTATGCACCGGAAAGGTCCAGTTTACTGAAAACTGTGGAGCCGTTCAGATCGGCAATGAGGTCATCTAGTGTTGGCATGGGATGTTTCTCGCGTTTGATTGCTTTATTGGCCTCTCTCATATCTACACATAGTCTGACACCTCCATTTTTCTTTGGAACTGTTACAGTAGGGCTAACCCATGGAGTAGGACCGTCAACTTTTTCGATGATGTCGTCTTTTTAAGTCTCTCAAGCTCACGCTCGACGTCTTTGCGAACATGAAACGGTATGCGTCTATGCTTCTGCATGATGGGTTGTTTTGACTTGTCAATATGGAGCTTTACTTCCACACCCTCGATTTTTCCGGTTCCCTCACTGAAGAGCAAAGGATACTGCTGTTGGAAAGGGGTGTTGGGAGTGGGAGGTTGAGAAGGCAAACCGTATCATGTGCAGTGCCTGAGCTGTGGGGGAGCTGAGGAGATTGTGGTTGGGTTTGTCACCTTTCACAACATAGAAAGTGGTTCTCCGCTGTGAGTGTTGAACTCAATGTCAGTGGTGAAATAACCTTTCACATGAAGTGGGTTGTTCATGCCGTAAGGAAAAATTGGGGGACATGGTCCATACAGCTGGACATTTGGGCACACTCTGGTATATGTGTCATAGTCTAGAATGTTCACGGTCGCCCCTGTGTCCACAATGAACTTGACTTGGGTATTGAAAATACACGCCTGTACTACTGGTGATTTGGGAGAGTATCTGCTGGATACGGTGTACACGCTTTCATCGCTGAATGTTCCGGGTTCATCATTCATGTCATCATCAGCATGCTTAGAAACAAGATGTCTTACCTTGTGGGGCGAAGACGACTCACATACCCTGGCAAAGTGTCCAATCTTGAAACACTTTTTGCACTCTCTCCCTTGGCTGGACAGGAGTTGTAGTGGGGAAGATCGTATCCACAGTAGCGACAGCGGGGACACAGACGATGGGCCACCACCACTGTGTGAAGAGCCACGGTGTAGCCGGCCACCTCGTCCACCTCTGGAAAGCACACCACCACGAGCACGAAAACCGCCGCTGCTTCGAGGACCACTGCTGTAACCGGTACTGTGACTTTCACCAGAGCCATGACCACCACGGTCATCACCACTATGTCTGTAACCACCTCGCTTTGCCACAGCATTCACTGAAACAGTATTGAAACTGTCACACACTCTTTCGATCTCTGCTGCTCTGGAGTCAGAAAGTTCGAGGGCTTTGGCCTCATCAAGTACAGCTTTCAGATTCATATTGTCCTTCAGTGCCTTCCGCCGCACACGGGTAGAAGTGCAACCCTGAATTATCTGCGCTAGGATCTCTTTATCTGTTTCATGGAAGTCACATAGCGATGCGAGACTTCGGAGACGTGTGTAGAAGCTATCAATGGACTCACCATCCTGTTGTTTTGCTTGACGGAACTTAAAAGTTTCGTAAGCTGTGTTCTGTTTTGGAGTGAAATAGTCAGTGAATGACTTTTTGAGGACGACATATTCATTTGGAATTGGGTCCGCGCCTTCGGTTACAGCACCAATTCCTTTTTGTTCATCCGTCATAGATTCGTAAATTTCAAAAATATCATCACCCCCAATAATGTAATAACAATGCCTTCTTTCTGGCATCGGTCTGTATGTCTAAAGCACAGAGTAAATTTTCTAACTTCATAATCCATGTTTTCCATCGAATGCCGGTACTACTCTCCTCTGTGTGGACAGGAAAATTTCTCAAAGTTCGGCAAACTGGTAGCCATGTCGTTCTACGAACTGCTGTACTGTAGGCTTGAGCCTCGACATAAATCAAATATCACCTGAATGTTAATTTCGCTTTGTCCGCGCGAAGTCCATGAGTCATCCTCGTCGCCAAATGTTGTGTACGTGTGGTGTATGTATGCCAGTAGAGCTCGTCCAAAGCAACAAACACCGCGGAGAGTATATACTTTATTTAGTACTCTTCAACTGAACATCATGGCCGTCCCTTTCTAGCTTACCTCAGCCTTATATGAAAACAGAACCAAAATGACTTCTTATACAAATCTCGTATGAGAAGCATGAACACAACAATTAGTAAGAAAAAAAAGAAGAAGATGGGATGCCTGTCTACCTCACTGGATTGAGCACAGAAGATTGTGTGACTTGGATCCTCCAGGAGCCCAACTCCAAATCTGTCTTTTTACTTCGTCTTTCACTTCCACCTTTCAGTGGATTGTCACTTATAGTTGCAGCGTCAGTGTGCTGTTGAATCTAGGTCTTTTACCCAGTCTCTGTCACCTTCCCCCTTACTTCCCCCTCCCCTTCATCCATCCTCCTACTCCCCCTCCTCCCCTGCCTTCCCCACTTCCCCGTGCCCTAAGCCATGTTCCTGAAGTTGTTATCACTGTCAACCATATCACTTGATGTTGGTGTTGATGTTCTTCTCTTTCATCATCTGAGAAGCAATCACAGTTATTGTGCTGCTTTTCTTTTAGTACTTTTCAGGCTGGGACTCAATGAGAGAGGAGAGAGAGAGAGAGAGAGAGAGGTGATGACCCAGTCAGCAAGGGGACCACTCACAGTGCCCCGGTGCACTGCCAAATCATACTGTGGAGAAAAATAAATATAAAAAAGGTATTATATCTGCAGGACTATTTCCTCACTCGACAAGAAAATATCACGAGCGGTGGCTTTGGCAGTCTCCGCCTATGGTTCATTCCAATCCAAGTCATGCATGATTGACGGTGTTTTTAGGAAATTCCTGCTGTTGTGCTAAATGATACTTTTCCCCCAAAAACCTGCAGTTATTTTGTGTGTGTGTGTGTGTGTGTGTGTGTGTGTGTGTGTGTGTGTGTGTGTGTGTGGATTGTCCGTGCAGGTACCCAGAGATGGTGAATACGTTCAGGAAGAGAGCGCTTGCCTACTTCTATTGGCTGAGAGGGCACAGCAAGCTGGCACTGGACCACTTGATTCAGTTCTCTGAGACTGCAGAAGGTAACCTTGGCTCTACAGAAGGTATTTAACTGGGTGTATAGGTAGCGGGCCATTTCTCTGATTCTATAGAACGTATTTAACTGGCTGTATTGGTACTGAGCCATTTCTCTGATTCTATAAAAGGTATTTAACTTGATATATTGGTACTGGGCCATTTCTCTGATTCTATAGAAGGTATTTAACTGGCTGTATTGGTACTAGGCCATTTCTCTGATTCTATAGAAGGTATTTAACTGGATGTATTGGTACTTGGCCATTTCTTTGATTCTGTAAAAGGTATTTAACTGGATGTATGGTACTGGGCCGTTTTTCTGATTCTATAAAAGGTACTTAACTGGCTATATTGGTACTGGGCCATTTTGTTAGTTGTCAGACACTACAGAAGGCATTGAACAGGCTGTATTAGTACTGAAACAAAATTAAAAGAAAAATTACTTTACGAAAAAAAAAATTTTCTTTTTTTTTTGCTGTCCCAACCTGTGCGCCACCTCAGAGGCTGTGCACCCACACCGCTCATTTTGACACCCCATCCACAGCCACAGCCCGATCAGCCCCACCACAGCCCCAGCACCAGTAATCCACAGGGAGCAGTCTTTCAAGTCGTCAAGAGGCAATCCACCGGAGGAGACACTGCACTGCTGCCAAGTCACTTCGGTGGTGTTCAGTCGCGCCTGTTCTGATTTAACATACGCAGGACACCACTACTAAGCCCCTACTGATGACAATAATTGCTTAGTCGCGGAGCCGGCATGAGTGAACTCTCCCTCCAGAGGGCACCACCACGCCGTCCATCGACTGCCCCCATGGGCTCGCCGATACCGGTGACCCCGACAAAACCAAACCAGGGCCACAGACGTGGAAGAGGACATTGAAATTGAGGTCACTGTGAGAGTAGGGCATGAAGGGCCACAGAATTTGAGACCTTTTTTTTAATGCTGATCAATGAGAATGAGGATGATTAAGGTGATGCTTCTGAGACTACATGACAGGGCTGTACTCTGCGCTTCCTTTCATAATATATCCCGGCGTCAACCAGGCCTGAGAGATATAGGCACCTGCAATGTTGGTCAGGAAATTTCAGCAACACTCTCAGAAACGCATCCATTAAGTGGGTGAAACTCGACTACGTGGTCCCAGTCTTCCCAACTGAGTCTGCAGCAAACTCAGCTCTGGGTAGGAGCCTGTCGGGGCAGAAAAATACTTTACGAAATTACTTTATGAAAGAACAGACAAATTACCAAACAAACACTATGTATTTCAAAGGAAGAAAGACTCTGTTCTTTCCTTAAATCAGTGAAAGTCTTCTCAGAAGATAAAAGTATTGCAGACGTACACATCTTTTCTTCCATTCTTGTTCAGTTTGTGTTGTTCATTCTTCTGAAACACGTTGATGTCAGGTGTTCTGGAGAAGGTCTACATCCTTCTGGAGGCTGTCTCGCTCTGTCAGCTCCAGAGTCAAATGGCCTCAGCTCGGAAGCTTTTTCAGCTGTCACATGAACTGCTTCTTGACCCGCGGCATGCCAGAACAAGTGAAGACAAAGAAGAAGTCAGGGCACAGCAGCAGATGCTGTTAGCCAACACGTATGACCAAGGGTATGGTGTCTTGTTCTTCTTTCTTTCCTTCTTTCTCTTTCCTCTTTATCATCGTTATCGTCATTATTATTATGGTAATTGCCTCCTTGTCCTTTACATTCTCCTTACTTCAAAGGGGACTTTAATGTGTTTCTGTGTAAGCTGAATGTTAGAATATGGGTACAAATGTCGCTGTTATTATTATTTTTTTCTTATTCTGTTTTTTTTTTTTCATTATCATCATCATCACTTCCTTCTTCTCCTTTCTAAAGCAGTCTCTATGGATACTATGTCAGTAATTGGTTTCATGTGCATTGTTTTTTTGTGTATATTTATTATGATTATTCCCCTTCCTTTTCATCATCTTCATCATCATTTTTGTTATCACCATCCTCCTCCTCCTTCTCCTCTCTTTATCTTCCTCATTTCTCATTTTAGTTGATTGACTCATGAAATCAATGTGTGTGTGTGTGTGTGTGTGTGTGTGTGTGTGTGTGTGTGTGTGTGTGTGTGTCCATGTGTTTAGTGTTTGCATGTGTGTGTGTGTGTGAATGAGAGATCAAAACCAGATTATTTTATGCATTTTCTCTTGGTTCTGTTGATGCACATATTTTTATGTTCACATGGCTGTATTTGTATGTTTGTCAGTGCATTTGTAAGTGAAGTGTTCACCAGTTTATGCTCACATATCCCTATGGGTAAGTTCCTGCTTACCTGCTTGCAAGCATATGTGTCCCTGTGTGAGTGCACATTTTGTGCATTATGTACGCTCACATACATGTGAGTGTGTGCAAACTTATTCATGCATGTCTTTGCACAAGAAGGCCTATGATTCATGCCTGTGCATTTGTTTGTTGTTATCTTCGCACCTGCGTGACGCAGAGTCCTGACGGAGGAGAAAGCTCTGCAGTCTCTAAGCAGCTGGCAGTACCTGACCACCATCCCCTGTTCTCCCAGTTCAGCTCTGGCAGCTGCCGAGTCTGTCCTCTGCTACCACCTCAGCCACCTGCCAGGTAAGGAAGAGCACTCTGCCAGGTAAGGAAGAGCACTCTGCCAGGTAAGGAAGAGCACTCTGCCAGGTAAGGAAGAGCACTCTGCCAGACTGGTTGTAATCTATGTAAGCCACTGAATAAAACTTGAAGCCCAGTCATGACTGCACGTAGACCTTGTCTCTGTGGGCCTTGTTTGACCACGCTGCTCCCACGACAGCACATAAGGCAAGAACAAATTTTTGTGCCCGGTTAGGCGTGGATGTGGCTTCTGATTTTTAAACCATGATTACCATGGAAAAGAAGATAGTGTAGTTTCGTGGTGAGAGTGTGGGTTGCGCTCAAAAGCAAACATTTTCAATCTTTCATTACTTAAACATGGTCATGATGTGAATGCACCCCCTAGAATCAAAAGTACTGGACATTTTAGGGTAAAATCTGAATGGCTGTTCTAAGCCCAGTTTTAGAATTTGCCCAGGGTTTAGGGTTTTGTGTTTGTTTGTTTTTTATTTGTGAAGCAGGAAAATAAACTGGTTTGTGTATCTTTTAATAATACAGATTAGAAGGGAAATCAATATTCTGGAGATCATACACAGCACAACACACGCCGCGTGCACACAACACACGCTATACCCCACACAATGATTGCAAGAAAAATATAATGAGTATTTTAACTAGTGCTTTTTTAGTTATGAAAAATGATGTTTCATGGACATTAAAAAAACATGTTTTTATGCTGCTCAAGAAACACATTTTGTAGCTAACACAACAAAAAAGGAAAAATATTTTGCAACCTAAACATATATGCATAATTTACAAACACAAAGGAAAAAAGCAAAACCATTTTATAGATATAACACCCTCCCCTTCCTCAACCGCCCTCCCCCCCTCGGGTTTTCGACCCTTGTCGTGGTCGGAGGGCTTGCGCGGTCCAGTGATCCTAGGCTTTGCTGGGGGGGGGGCATCAATACTTGGGATAGCGGGTTTTTTCAACGTTTCAGTCCGAAAGCTAAATGCGGGGCCAAGCGAACGTGGAAAGGGGTTGGCCCCGGGTGGGTTTCCCAGGCAGATAGGCAAAGGGTGAGGACCCTGATAAGAAACCGCCTTTCTCCTTTTCCTGTTTTCTCCCTTTTCTTGTTTGGCCCTTTTCTTTCTTTACCCTCCCCTTAAACTTCTTTTTCCACTCCTTTTCTCTATGTGGTCTCCTAAAACCGCCGCGGTTGCCGTGCGGGGACCGTGTCGGGGGGGAATGGATCCGGTTTTAAAAGGGGGCAGCGCTCTCAAACTCATTTTGGCTCGGACCTCTCTTAGACAGGGAGTAATTTTGGGCCCCCGGGTGTACAAATCGGCCCTCTTCTTGGGGGCGGGTCAAGACGGCAGTTCCCCGCGGGCCATGTAACCCCCTCAGTGCTCGCCTCTGTCCCCGGGGATTACATGATGGGGGGGGTTTTGGGTTGGGGGTTTCTTTTTGTCGTAACTCCCCAAAGCCGGGAAGGGGCAAAACATTTTTTTCTTGCCCTGGCCCCTTAGTTGGACCCCAAAGGGGGGTGGGTAAGGGAGAGATGAAACATCAAAAAAATTTATGGCTTTTTCAAAAAACCCCCCCAAAAAAAAAAAGGAAAGGGCGTTTCCCCTATTTCGGGGATTTCGATACTGACAGTGTTCCCGTACAGAGTTAACAGGGGACGGGTTTCGGGGCCCGGCCGTGGGGAAGGGGAGGGACAGGAAAGACCCTTTCACCCTCTGAGCCCCCTTTTTGCTACCCGAAGGGTTTTCCCAGGGTTTACATGACCCTCAATCCACAAAAATGGGGATGGCTCTTTCCTGATTCAATGTAACAAAAAAAAATCGAACATTCTGAGGCTAAAAAACTCGGGCGGGGAACAGGTAACCCCCCCACAAACATTGAATTCATCGAAAGGAGTGATCGCTGCCGGTTTTATCAGGGTCTAAAGGGGCAGAGATCAAAACGGAGCGGGCATCCAGTTGTGACGGAGTGCGCAGGTAGGTAAAAGGGTGCAGAAAAAGCCCCCCCCCCCTCTTTCGAAAATTCTCAACCCTGGTGCCTCCGTCATAAAAGTCCTCCCTGAATGCCCGGGGTTTCGTTTATGTTCCGCCCCTTGGGGTCTTCAGATCCAGGGGTTTGGCCATGTCAGGGCCCGCTGTTCTGGGCAGGATGTGCGGTGTTTGTGCAAGGCAACCCATATGGGCCGTAAAGATCCGGCCCTTGTGCTAACTGCGGGGGGCGACCATCCCCCTTTTCAAAAAACTGTCCTTTGGTTTCGGGAACCACTTACAAGCATCAAAACAGAAAAGAAGACTTGTTTTTGAAGCCCGGGAAACAGATTGTGGCAGTCAGAGCCGACAGCTTTTTCCCCTTGCTTCGCCGAAAAGAAATTCCCACAGTTCCTACTCGGTCGTTTCCCAGATGTAATTCAGTTTTCGAAGACTTGAAAGGGTCGAATTGCACCCCTGGTGGAGCGGGTCCACCCCCTCCCAACCCAAAGTAAATCCCCCTGGGGGGAAAAAAATCCGCCCCCCCCTCAGACTCCCCCACGTCTCCCGCTCTGGCAATTAAAAAACCGAAATCCCGCCCGAACCCCTTGTCCAGGCCCGTGGGGCAAGGGAGTTAAATCCATTGGGTGGGGAGATGGGGAAGAAACCCCACCGTCCCCAAAAATCCAGACCTTTTTCACCTTTTGGGAAGTCTCCCAGCAGGCTGAAACCACATCCAGTGAACTAACCTAAATTTTTCACCCTTAGACGCAGATGTTGATGAGGAATGACCTGATCTCTCTCCTTTCCCCCTCTGCACCTGGATATACGTTTCCATGGAATATCCGGGGACAAAATTCCAATTTTTGGGGACTCGTTCGTGTAAATCTATAAAACTTCCCCGTCGTGGCTCTTCAGGAAACTAAAAATTCAAACCCAAAGCCCCTCACTTTTTCGGTTTAAATTTTCTTTAAAAACCGCACAACCCCCCCGTTGGGACGCGGGGGGTGTTGCCCTTCTCATCCCAAAAAACCTGCTTATAGCCCCTTCGCTTGTCACCCCCCTTCAAGCTGTACGCGAGAGTCCTTCCAAAACGTGACAACTGTTCCCTTTTATCTGCCTCCTTCAGCCCCCGGTTTGTCGCGGGACCTTGCATCTGATAGGAAATTTCCTCCCCTTTTGTTTGGGGGTGATTTTTAAGGGTCACAACCTTTTTTGGGTATGTCGTAATCACCCGGGGTCTGCAAATTTGAGGATGCCTTTTCTTTGGATTTGTGTTGTCTAACACGGATCTGCAACACCCCTTTCACAGTTTCCCCTTTCGTTTTAGTTTTGTCTTTTGTACCCCTCGCGGTCCTACAGAGGGGGTTTCCCCATGAGATCTGCAGGGAAGTGACCTTTTCCCTGCCTTCTAAAAACCTCATAACGAACACTCCTGTCCAAAATATTATTTTTAAAAAGAAAAACGGGGATCTATTTGCACCACTATTTCTAAGGAATTCCAGGACACTGATTTTCTTCAATCGGCCCCAGGAATCTTGACAACCTAAATAAATGGCAAAACCGTTTTCCCAGGGTTTTTCCGACAAACCCAAAAAAAAAAAACACCGGGTTCGTTCAGACCCCAACAAATTTCCAAATTTTCAAAAGGGGCTCAGCGTGGGTTTATAAAAACGACCTTCGGGTCCAAACGCCGAGCCCATCAAAACCCGTACCAAATCGAGACACTTTTTAAAATCAGTAAACTCGGTCCGGAGAATTTTTGCTCCAGGCTGCATCGAAAAATTCCCGAAAAAAATGTGGAAAATCATTTAAAAAAATCAAAGGGGAAAACCCCCTGTCCCCCGGCCATCCCCCGTTTTCGGGCTCTTTTAAAAACGGAGAAGAAAGCAGTTGTAATTGCTTTGTTCTACCATTGAAAAGAACCCCCTTTTAAAAAATCGCACTTTTGTAAAAACAAAGCCCAAAAAAAAATTCCCCGAATTTTTCGGGGGGTTTCAACAAAATGAAGACACAATTTTCCTTTCACGTTAAAAAGAACTGAAATTCCTTCTTTTTTCAGCGATTCCTCCCAGGTAAGATGAAATCCATTATCAAATGTTAAAAACTTTTCCGCAAATGGTCTGAACATCCGCTACAGGAAAAAACCTGTGGGACTCTGGGTTTTTTTCACCTTCTTGGGGAAAACCCTCATTTTTCCCATCCCCAAACCTGGAAAAAAATCTTTTTAATCCACAAAACGCCCATAGCTTTTACCACTTGTTTGTAAATTTATGGGAAAATGGTCAATGCTAGACTCATGTGAAAACCAAACCCAAAGGCCTTTTTTCGAAAGAACAGGTGGGTTTTCCCAAAAATCGACACGTTGACCATTTGATTCGTCTGGGAAACTACACTTCGGGAAACCCCTTTTTTAACAGGCACTTTCAGGGGCCCTTTTTTTTGATTGGGGAAGGCCCACAATACCCCCTGGAAGTCGGGGGTATTCATGTCTCCCTGATCGGGTTTTTTAGGTCATCTTCCCCTTTTCATTCAAATTTTTGGCAGAACGACAGTTTCAGGGCCGGTTGGCACCACTCTCCGAGTCCCCGACGGAGTTGGTGTTCCACAGGGAGCATACTGTCTCCCCCTTTTAGTAAATTTTAAAATCAACAACATTGTTCAAACATTTAGCAGGGTTCAGACTGCTCATTGTTTTGGGTGATTTCGCTGTCATGCAACGGGAACCTGTACCCCAAGGCCCCGTGCGGCTCCCCTTTGGGGATAAAATCCCAGGGGCGTGAAAACGGGTTTTCCCCTTTTTTCTTCAAAGACACAGTGTATTCACTTCCCTAATTTCCGTCAGTTTTTCCAGATCCCGAACTTCAAGGGAAATCTCCCATTCCCGTGTTGACCCTTTATTGACTTCTTGACTTAGCCTCGAATTCCCTGGGAAAAAAGGCCGCAACCCCACTTTCCCCAAAACATGGTTTTTGGGGGCTGTTAAAGAGCCAAATTTCTGGGGGTTTTTTTTTTGCCAAACTTACCCCTTTCACCCTCAAAAAACCTCAAAATGTTTCCGAAACACGAATATTTTGCGGGGCGTACGCACACCGACTGGGGCGCTGATAAGAAAACTTTTCTGCACCCACAAGCCTTGGGCCGTTTCCCAAAATGGACTCGGTTGTGCCGTGAGGGTCCGCAAGGGCGCTTACCTCAAATCTTTACCCATCCACCTCAAGGGCTTCATCTCTGCTTTGGGGCGTTCCGCACCCCCCTGTGTACAGCCGAAAAGAGGAGGGGGAACCTTCACTGTCCAAACCCCCGGGGTGAAACTGTCTTTGAAATTTTATATCCGATTTCTCCCAAAAACCCGCCCATGAGGTCTTTGACCCCCCGTTCCAAAATAAGTTTTAAAAAAACCCCCAAAGTATTTCCCCCGTTTGGGGCTCGTAGACCCCACTGCGGAATGCAGGCTAGACCAGGTAGACCCTTTTTTCCAATTCCGGGTCAACCCCCGGCCTTTTTTACACCAAGATTTGTTTTATCTTTCAGCTTTTTCGCAAAGAGTCACCACCCGGGGGTCAAGGGATTGTAGCTGACCTCTTTCCAAAAACCCATCCTGTCAAAAATTTTATGACGTTCCAAATCTGAAGATGGAGTGGCCCCTTTCAGCCCAGCCCGGGGGTCCTTTTCAAACTGTTGGAAAAATATACATTAGAGCTCGCTATTCCGCGAACTTACCGCCGGTTTGGCTTTTTAAAATAATCTCACAATCTTCGAAGAGCGACTTTCTGGTTCTGTCGGATTCGCTGTCAGCTTTGGAGGCCATTGCTGGCCGCAACCTTCAGCATCCAGAACTTTTACATTTTTTGAACTTTTTAGCACATTGAAAGCGGACGGTTACAACATCACTCTTGCTTGGGTTCCTGTCATGTTGGCATCGCGGGAACGAAATGGTTGATCGTTAGCAAGAACGCCACAAGAGAGAAACTGTCCAACATTTATATCCCCTGCTCAGATGTGAAACCCAAAATTAACGATTATGTGAGAGACCTCTGGCAGGAGGATTGGAACACACAGATGAATAACAAACTCTTTCAGATCCGTCCAAAACTTAAGGACTTCCTCCCATCTACGTCGGGAGGTCGTAAAGAGGAAACATGTTCTGTGCCGGCTGCACACCGGACATTCGTATATTTTTACCCATTCTTGCCTTTTCAAGAGTGAAGAAGCTCCGTGGTGCATTCCATGTCATGCGCCACTCACAATGAAACATGTTCTTTTAGAGTGTTGGACTTGCACGATGTGAGACACAAACATTTTACAGCGGAGTCCATGAAGATCCTGTTCAGGGATGTCCCGCCTGATGTGATCCTTGAGTTTTTGAGAGAGATTAACATTTTTCATCTGATTTAAGATTTACAGAAGAAAGATTTTTAACGAAGTTTCTGGTACGTTTCTAGACGATGTCATTTAAAGTGATGTATGAAAGGTTTTTTATTTTTTTATTTTTTTTTTATGACTAGTGAGTTGATTTTAACGTGGTGACAGCCCTGATGTGGCCCTTTGCGGTCGGCTGGCTATAAGCAACATTATCTTATCCTATCTAACCGCCCTCCTCTTCCAGCAAGTGTTCAGTACATCACAAGCAAAATTCGTAGTGCACTTGTGTGCTGTTTAGGTTGACAACTGATTATTGTGGTCACTCGCCTGGCTTTTAAAAAATACAACATTGATCCATTCATTGATGTCAACTGTCCACATCTTAGTCATCTCCTATAGATATTTAAAGCAGATGTAAACACACCTTGACAGTCTTCACTGCTTTCAGAGCTGTCATTATGATTCAACAGCACCAGGGATAATTTGTCCATGATCGTATTAAACAAAGAGCCGTAGTGACTGTCACTCTTTGTCACACTGGATAGGAGCTGGGGGGAAAACCCCAGCCTTTTGTTGGCTTGAATTTAAGCACTTTACAAAGAGCAGCCACTTTCACTTTAGCAAATGCATCTCATTGCTCAGAACTTCCCAAATAATCTGTGTGAAACCAAAAAGTGATGTCATCCTCAGAGAGGTCGTGAAGTGGTAATGGCAGATGAGCAAATGCCAGAGGTTCAGTACTTAAAAGACTATTTTATTCATGAAAAATTAAACATAAACACAAATAATGTGAGTTACTGTGTACTGGGGATACTGTGAGGAGGGACTTTGCTAGATGATAGAAACCGTGGTAATAAGGGTATGATCTAGCTTGTGCTGTGAAGAACATACAAGAGCTTAAGGAGCCACAACATTCCCATGGCATAAATTGTCCAGAACTGGAAAAAAATGAGTCACCAACATATTTTCAGATGCTGATTTATTTTAGCAAAGAACCCTCTGGTGTGTTCATCACTGTGTGACTTTTCTTTTAATCTGTTTTCCAGGCCAGAATGGAAGAAGAAAATCCAGTTCCTTCTGGATCACATTAGGACATGTCGTGGCCTCAACTGGAGGCTGTCCATGCACCTGTCTCTCTTGCATGCCTGGCTTGGGCCCGGGGTTTGAGTCTCTCAGTGCCTACCAGAGGTAAGTTTCAAGAAATCGTAAAGCCCGTTTGAGTCTCTCAGTGCCTACCAGAGGTAAGTTTAAAGAAATCGTAAAGTATGCTTTGATCTCTGAATGCCTACCGCAGGTAAGTTTCAAGAAAGCGTAAAGTACCGTATGTAAACCCTTTTGCTAATTAAATGTCCACCCCTGGTTCAGATCTGAATTACTAAACAGGTATTTCTGAACAAACCTGCATATGCCTGACTTTCAACCAACAGTTACTTTGGGCAAGCAAGTTCAGAAGGTGAATGAAACCTTTTCCTATATTGGAATGCAACATGACGTTTTGACTCATGTAACAGGAGCTCTGAACAGTTTGACAGTGTTAAGTACCGGCAGCCAACATTAGCATATTGTTTTTCATATTTAAAATCTATATCATTGCAAAGTAAATGGAAAAACATACAAAACACAACAAGAATGACGTCTCTATCTTCAGTCGTTTTCGAGATATTGCAGTTTAAAGTTGCAACGTTTTTATGCACCTGACAAAATGAGATATCTTCCAAGTTTGAAAGTCAATAGGATCATACATGATTGATACATCTGGTTATAAATTGGTGTTCTCAATCTATACAACTTTACACCTTTGAACAAGTAAGTTCCATGGTATCAGTTTACATGGCTTTTGTGTGATAAAGTGTCAAACTTGTAATAAATCGCAATTCAGCGCTTTTCAAATTGCATGATGTGGCTACTTTGAAGGACTGCAGCACAGTAAGAATGGACATTTCAGAGTTTCCAGTGGTTTGGACAAACTCTCTAAGTTGTACTAAGCAAAGTCATGTTTTTCTGAGGTTTCTGCTATGAAACATTTATGAAAACTTTTGTGCTAAAAACAGGAAATATTGCAATTTGGACGGTGGAAAAATGGGGTAGAATCGCCCGCAACACTTAAAATTGCTGTAACTTCTAAACTACTTCATGAACTGTTTCCAAATTTTGTATACAGTTTCTGTACAGTATTTCCTGTAAATCAAAGTGTACATTTTTGTTATTTTGTACCTAACATTTTATTTCCTGTACTAGAATAGTGGCCAACAGGGGCGAATGATGATGATGTCCGAATTAAAACCGACAGTTTTTGCAAAACTTATTGACAGATTTCAACAAAAATTTGGTATGATGTTGTTTGTATTGTTATTTATAAAATCATGTTATTTTTGCTCTTTCTGACAAGTGTTGGCAGCCACCAAACAAAAGGTCATTTATGATAAGGGTGGAAGTGGCACTCTTGCTGACGGGCAGATTGGTTGACTATGTAAACAGAGTTCATTGTTAATTGGAACAGACCGGGCAAGGCCATAGTTGTTTTGGGAGACTATGTTGAAGTCACTGGCAAACACAAATATGCTTTGCACTGAATCTGTGTCTGCTTGGTTGGCCACACAAGCATGTTGTTTACAAGAGCAATTTCCTCAGAAAATTAATGTCTGCTTTCTCAGGAGAGTGGATCTGTGACACACTGCCAAATCATCATCATAGAAAACTACATTCTGGCCAATTTTGGTAAAGATAAGTCTTCCAGAAGGCAATCAGGGGCATGTTCACAGATTTCATCATTGATGCAACATGACTGCATCCTCAAAATAGGTGATAACTTCTTATGTCTCCATCTCTTCCTCGGTCACCATCACTTCATCAGTCCCCAAGCCCAACTGCTCTGCCTCGGGAAAAGTTGAAGTGGAGACACAGCTCACACCTCATTCACTTTACCCTGGTCTGGTGGTCCTCCAACTAACAACACAGCCGATAGTGAACACCGACATGTGTGGTAAAGACTGTGGCCTATATAAAGGTTTTGGGTGACCAGCCACCCACGAACCCTGGCATGTCGGGTAAAGGCTGTGGCCTATACGAAGATTATGGTGACCAGCCACCCACAAGCTCCAGCATGTGAGAATGCTTCTTTAATTGGTATGGGTGACATGCCACCCACAGTATCTTATGAGGATTATAAGCTTTTATTATTTTCTCCTTTATTTACCACCAAAACACCACAATATTTAATGGGGGCAAGCACAAATACACAATAAACAGTCATAAAACTTTAGTTACATGAAAACTGAGTGAGTTATGAAGATTTAAACGACAGTCTGGGTAATTTTTCACCCACTAGCTCTGGCAAAGGGTTAAACAAATACTAAAAATGTGGATGCGTTTTCTCAGTTAAAGAAAAAACAGTGAAAAGAAAGAATAAACATCAAAGCATGGCTCAGGACCACTTAATTGAACAATGAGTGCATGATTTTATGTAAATTTCCCTGTCTGTTTCTTCATCATTGTGCAATATCATGTGGTGGGGTGTGTGTGTGTCAAATTACTGGAAAAAAAAAATTAAAGCATGGCATAGGACCACTTAATTGAACTATGAGTGCATGTTTTTATGTAAATTTCCCTGTCTGTTTTCTTTCATCGTTGTGTGATATCAGTGGTGTGTTGTGTGTGTGTGGTGTGTGTGTGTGTGTGTGTGTGTGTGTGTGTGAGTGTGTGTGTGTAAAATTACTGGAAAAAAATTAAAGCATGGCATAGGACCACTTAACTATGAGTGCATGCTTTTATGTAAATTTCCCTGTCTGTTTCTTCATCATTGTGTGATATCATGTGGTGTGTTTTGTGTTGTGTGTGTGTGTGTGTTGTGTGTGTGTTGTTACTGCTCACTGTCCATTCCTTACGATTAAATTTTAGTATCGGTTGTTCTTTGTAAGCAAAAATGTATTGCATGTTCTTTGTAAACAAAAGGTACATCCTCTGCAACACATTATTTTGACAACAGGGTGTGATTTAAACATTGCCAATAACATGTTAAGTATTTCATCATTATGATTTTGAATTAACTTGTTGATTTAATCATTGTGAATGTAAAAGAACATAAATATACATTATAATGCTTTTTTTTAATTAAAAGGTAAAATTAAAGAAAGATTTAACTTTATTTTGGACTCTACCTTTTTATCAACTACTCTGTTTGTTCAGTATGTTTGTGCTGTTACAGCAATATATACATAACTGTGCATCATAAACATACAATCACTATAAAATATCATAAATGTTACTGTCACAACAATGTAATGGCTTTGCAATGCAATGCTACTGTAGTTGTATTCTAGCAGTTTTACTTGAAAGTAATCACTAAGTGTTCAAAGCCTTGCTGTTTTCCAGTAAGGAGGGGGAGGGGGGGAGGGGAAAGCAAATCTTTACAGTTAAATTACAGAAATTTCAAATACACTAGGGAAAAGATTAGATTGCTAAACCAAACTTCGTAGGGTCGGATTGACTCGACAGTGACACTCCCCCCCCCCCCTCCCCCAATACCCCAACCCCCACTACACCCTCCTTACTGTCCAACTTCAGACTCTACTCTCTCTCTCTCTTTTATCCCCAAACACGCTTTGCCCATCGAGTATGACAGTAATGATCGGTGTTTCGATCGGTGGTCATTATCAGAAGACGGTGCTTTCAATTCAAAGCCTCGGACCGTCTTGTACGCGCGGTTGTGGCTTCCGGTTTGAATATCTGTCTCAAACAGATGTTTTTAACTACGATTTTCTCTTTAATCGCGTAATGGAATCAGTAACCAGTTCATTAATACATGAATCAATATAAGTGAAGCCCATTACTGATATCTATTTTCATTAATTTGTCTTGTACAAAATACGATCGCTTCAAACGGCGCAACGCGTGGGCCCATTTCCAACCTGTTTAATCTCGACGAACACCACTGAATTACGAACAAAATAACTAAGCATTGGCATGGTATTAAACGAAACAAAATAACTGAATCGTTTCATTAATGTTCTGGTTTGTTATTATATGTGTTATCTTACCAAGTGCATCTTGCAATTCAACAACGATAAGCGCATTCGACTCGGTCATTGTCGGATCTCGGGTTCGTTCCGCCATTGTTGAAATCTTGGACAAGGAGCGAATGTTTGCATTTGATACCTTCGCTTTGATTGGCTTGCGCTTTTCGAACATGCAACCAATCGCTTAGCTTGATACACCAATGAATGCGGAGAGAACGGCCTTTCTAGCGCATCGTTAATGTGGGATGTTTTTTCGCAAGTTTTTTAGCAACGACGTTGGAAAGACAACACTTGTAACAAGCCTCATAAAAACTTCGATTCTAATTAATTTAAACACATCGTACAAAAAAGAAAAATGGACTGAAATAAAGCTTGAAACATGCTCTTTTATTCTGACCTATTCGAACGCCAGTGAATGGAATGAACACATTGTATGCGTTGATTTTCGAAACCCTGTAGCTCGAACGCTCGGCCAAATGCCGCCTGCGGCGCATCGGGGTGTGTGACGCGCTTCGTTTCATGTGAACGGATGGTTATTTGGAATAAAACTATCATCATATACCGTATGTTGCTAACACAAATAAACAACACAGAGTTCAAAAGGAAACTGCATTCTTTATTCATCACAATTTTCATCTGATTCTAAACGCGTTATTCATAGATACTGCCTATTGAAAACACACAAATTTTTCACTCGGCTGAACTTTCCCGTACGCTGAAAGAAGGGCTGCCGTACCTAGTTTGATAATTTTCTTCATGCATTGACACAATTCATGTTGTGATAAATTCTGAGCATTTTCCATGTATTGTAGCCTGCCCTTTTAATCTGCTGCCCTGTAAAGACGCCTCTCTTAAAAAGACTGAATTTCAATGACATTTTCCAAATCGCGATTTCACTGCAGTGAATAATGCAAGTTTACATGGTGAAACTGGGTTGTTAAGAGACTGATACTAGTATTGGAATAGGGAGGGGTCAGCATTAAAAACTGCATCACAGTGACAGAGTGTTTTGTCAGTGTGAGAGGGAGTTGTAGCACAGAGAAGTTGTTGATAAAGGTTCCACTGTATAAACTATATTGAGGGAATTTAGTATTGTTGCAAAACTTGTATTTTCAGCTGCTTCAGATGCAGTCTGTTGTGGGATAGTTAAATGTCATTGTTATACTTGTCTCTAGCTTCTTTTTTTTTTGAGGGAGCGGAGGGGTTGGGTGGGGGATAGAAGGATGCAGAGGGAGGTGGATGAGGTGAGAGGGCAGGAGCAGGGTGAGGATACTGGTGATTATAGTATTTCTTTAGTTATGTCAACAGACTTTGTTTCAGTTTGTATTACAGTTGCTAAAATTAATCAAATAATTTGAAGAGCGAGTACAAATATGGGATACTATTTTAGATGTGCAAAGGAACTGGGCCTTGCAAACGCCCATCCTAATGTTTTCTCACAAGTCTTGTGTTTCAGACAGGTAGATGTGTACATGGTACGTTACTAGATATGTGTAGATGGTTCAAACTTATGAAGCATAGTCAAAGGAAAGATATACAAGAGATCTGTGGAGTTTGATGGTGTTGTTGACTCCAGTGTGAAACAAACCAAGTGTGTATGTTTGCAAAAATGTAGCTGTCCATTGATGCGCGCATGTGCATATGTCAATTATAGAATTTTACATTTTGCATTTGTGTGTGTTTTGGTTGTAAGTGCCTGCTGCGGCCAAATGCGGCAGAGTGATAAATATATTGTTGTTTTTTATCACACAGAGTCAGAATAGGTGAATTGCCAAAATGTGTGTGTCTGTGTGTGCATATGTGTGTGCGTGCATGTGTGTTTTCTGTTTTCATGCACATGCTTCCTGGGGTTCGAAGGATGGTGAGCAACGAAAACAGCCCTGGACAAGAGTTCAAACCTGACAATGTGACCGACAGAGAGTTTAATGCATGGCAGTGTGTGTACGACACCGTGGTCAACACACATGTCTTGACTCCCTTGACTGTCGTGTGGAGGACCCAGCTGGACTGTTCAGGGCGGTTTCCAATAAGTAAGTATTGCATGTGGCGACAGGTCTGCATTGTACGCCTGTGTTTTTGTGAAGTATTGTAGTGCATGTATGTGTGGATGCATTTTGTGCGTGTCTGTAATCATCATTATGCCACTGCTTCGGTCATTGTGTTTGTTGCTGTTACTACTGCGAGCACAATGACAAAGACTGTTGGCAATGTATTGCTGCTGTTCTGCTTCCAGCATTATCACTTTTGCTGCTGGACTGCTGTTGATTCTGCTTTTGAAACATTTGCCACCACTACTAGTAGAAATCTTGGATAAAGATGAACAATTCTTACCCTTGAAGTGAGGACTGTCAGGAAGAGTTGTGCTTCATCGGTGCATGTTCTGCTCCCCCCCCCCCCTCCAATCACCCTTGAAAAGAAAGAAAAAAATATATATGTATATATATGTACACACACACACATGTATGTTTATACACACACACAATGTATATATATTGAAAAAGAATTATGTAAAATCTTCAAAAACCACAACTTAAAAATCACAATAGAAGCAAACAAAAAGTAGTGAATTACCTAGACATATAACATTAGACCTCAATGACCATGTGTACAAACCATACAAAAAACCCAACGACATACCAATCTACGTAAATATCAAAAGCAACCACCCACCATCTATACTAAAAACAATACCCAATGGTATAAACAAGAGACTATCCAACTTGTCATGCAATGAAAAGGTATTCGATAATGCAGCAACAGAATACCAAGAGGCACTACAAAAAAAGTGGTTATAATTAAAAACTGCAATTCAGCCTAGACAATAACACAAACAGAAATAAGAAAAACAGGAAAAGGAAGATCATATGGTACAACCCCCCATACGACGGACAAGTAAAAACAAACGTAGGAAAAGAATTCTTCAAAATCTTGGCAACTTCATTTCCAAAAGAACACAAACTGTTCAAAATATTCAACAAAAACACCATCAAAACTATCAAACTCATGTATGCCCAACCTTAAAAACATAATTGACTCATCTAACAAAATGAAAAGCAACACAACAGAGAAGGGTGCCGAAAGGACATCTTGCAACTGCACTAAAAAAAGAACAGTGCCCCCTAAGCAACAAATGTCTTCACAGCAATATTGTATACCAAGCTACGGTAACATCAGAAAATGAAAAAGAAACATATATAGGGATCACTGAAAACCCTTTCAAAACCAGATATGCAAACCATAAACAGTCATTCAAGAAAGAAAAATACAAAAACCAAACAGAGTTGAGTAAACACATTTGGAGACTCAAAGATAAAAAAAATAGACTACAGCATATCATGGAAAATCATAAAAAGAGCAACACCATACAACAATATTTCTAAAAAAATGCAATTTATGCTCCACAGAAAAATGGTTAATATTATGTAACCACACCTAGCAACTCTGAATACAAAAGTACAAGTAGTAAACAGTTGCAGGCACAAATGAAATCTTTGTTAGCACACTCCACCTGAACAGACCCCAACAAGAACCACAGACCACATGTGCAGCGAATGAGATTAAATCACACATGCAGAAACGGAATCAGGTCCTGCACGCTATAAAAGAACGACAGCGTGCCCCAAAAGGATATCCTGAAGAGAGCAAGAGGCAAGAGGCTCGAAACAAGCTTGTTGATTTTAGCACTTCATTTTAGAAATAATTTTAACAAATATATATATATATATATATATGTGTGTGTGTGTGTGTGTGTGTTGTGTGTAGATATACTTATTTATTTATGCTGTACAGTTTCAGTACTTTGTACATGAATGGCAAACAATGCATGTTCACAGTGAGTGTTTGACCAAGAATGAGTACGCCAAACAGCAGAGATAATGCGAGTCTATGATGCATGACCAAGTCATTGAATTATAACAGAGATCTTATACAGAGAGAGAGAGAGGAGACGGAAAGGAGAGCATGCTCAAAAAAAAATCTCACCAAGGCTCCAGCCCTCCCAGTTTTTGTCATGTCCTCCTCAGGAATTATCTATCTTTCTGGACAAGATGGCTGCTACTGTGTTACCTCTTCAACTGTTTCACTCCTCAGAGTGCTCTCACAAAGCCTTGCTATGTCCATTGCCCCATGAAAGTAACTTGTAGCAGGGCCAGGACTGACACTTGTACAGTCAGAAATCCACACAGTTCTCTGTCCCCAGTCATGCACAACAAGGTAGAGGTTTAACAACCAGTCCAGTGCTGTGTTATTCATCTTTCATCTGCCTCTAGAGGGTCCCTCTCTCACCATGCCCTACGGAATGGTCATGGACATGAAGTTATGGTGAGAGGCATACCTCTACCAGGCCAGCTTACGGCGCTTCTGCGAGGAGAGGTGTTGACTTGCTGCCAGACATGGTCATCACACAGTTCTACTGATGATCAGAATTACTGCTGCTGTGAGTGCTGCTGCTGCAGCAGACTGTTGACTGTTTTGTCCAGCATGTAAAACAGGAACCCCAGATTCTGACGACAAAGAGTTATGTGCCTCATACATCTAATGAACCATAAATATCACAGAAAATATGACGTTGGCCAACGGTTTACGTTTTTTTGCTTTTTTCTTTCTTTGGTTGGTTTGTTTGTTTTTCTTTTTTGTTTTATCAAATAATGATGTCTGTTTCTACATAATTGACTTTTGTTGTTCACCAGAGCAGAAATTATCTAGGTTGGATCCTGAACTGCGTAAGCTGAGTTGTTAGAATTGGGGGGGAGGGGTAGGAGATATGCGTGTATCCATGGGTATGTAGTATGCAAGATTTGAACTGCACAATGCAGATAGATTTTTTTGTTTTGTTTTATCAAATAATGATGTCTGTTTCTATTATAATTGACTTTTGTTGTTCACCAGAGCAGAAATTATCTAGGTTGGATCCTGAACTGCGTAAGCTGAGTTGTTAGAATTTGGGGGGAGGGTAGGAGATACGCGTGTATCCATGGGTATGTAGTATGCAAGATTTGAACTGCACAATGCAGATAGATTTTTTTGTTTTGTTTTATCAAATAATGATGTCTGTTTCTATATAATTAACTTTTGTTGTTCACCAGAGCAGAAATTATGTCGGTTGGATCCTGAACTGTGTAAGCTGAGTTGTTAGAATTTGGGGGAGGGTAGGAGATATGCATGTATCCATGGGTATGTAGTATGCAAGATTTGAACTGCACAATGCAGATAGATTTTTTTGTTTTGTTTTATAAAAAAATGATGTCTGTTCAATATAATTAACTTTTGTTATTAACCAAGCAGAAATTATGTAGGTTGGATCCTGAACTGCGTAAGCTGAGTTGTTAGAATTGGGGGGAGGGGTAGGAGATATGCGTGTATCCATGGGTATGTAGTATGCAAGATTTGAACTGCACAATGCAGATAGATTTTACACCCAGGTTCATTCTATAAGAAGTTAAATGCGACATAGTTTTCAGCAGCAGTCAGAACTCAGACTAGAATATGGCTTTCTACAGCTATCACTATGACCCACATCTGACTGGCTGAAGGGATCAGAGTTGAATTTGATTCTTATTGAGGAGAAATCATAGTTCTGTTGCTGCATTCTGTCTATGCTTTTGACATGTAACTGCTGATTGTACTGTCTTTTCTCTGTCCTCCTCCTTTTCCTTCCTTTTCTCCTGCTCCTTGGTGGTAACTATCATAAAACCATAAATGCTGTTACATTTCTTTGGTCATCATCGTTTTGTTGGTTTTGTTGTTTGAGCATTGGAATGAACTGATAAACAGTGGAAAAGTTTTGAAGATATTTTTGTACAGAAAAACAAATGTCAGCAGTTTCTATTTTTGTATGTTTCTGATGTGAGGGTGTGGATAAGTGATATGTTCTTGGCAGTGATGTGTTCTGCGGTCACATGCATGGAGACATCATGGACTAAGAATCTCACCTGAGGGCCATCTGACTGACGACCTTCACCTTCTCTTACCTCCGATTCGAGCAGTCAACCTGGATCTCTATACAGGGTAAGAATTGACTGGATGAACATCAAAGCACGTCATTTTTTTTAAAAGGTGGATGGGTAAAGGGGTGGGGGTAGGGGTAGTTGCCGATTCCTGTGTCTTCTCAGTAACATCATGCCCACGCTGCTCTTTCCACCTCTCTTATATCCACTCTCAGGCTCATCCTGCTGCAGCATCGGCACCTACAGTCCATGAGGATCAATCAGAACTGGGGTGTCATGAGACAACCTACGTAAGGAGACACTGCACTGTACTGATGGTTTTTAGTGGTACCTGTTCTGGTCCAACATAGGTAGAACATCTGCTTGATCCCATACTGACAATAGTGTTTGCTTGATCATGGGACCAGTGTGAGTGAGGACCCCCCCCCCCCTCTGGACGGAGCCGTCACATCCATCCTGTCCTCATGAACTGGCTGACGCTGGTAACTGTGGCAAACTCACTGCATCAAATTAGAAATATAGCAGAACTGATGGGGAGGGTGAATTGGTGGGTATATCATCAGACACTTGTGATTGAAACTTGCCGTATTGTGGTTATTGCATTAAAACTGTATTGTTTCAGGAGTAAATTTCCTCAAAAGTGGTTGGGAAAGGACCACTTATCTTTTTTTGCTCATTGTTTGTGAAAATGTGGACTTTTTAAAACATAAAGCTTCAATTGTATCATTTTGTTTTACATAATTTTCTGTTTATAACTTAGTTCTCGGCTGGGCTTCCTTCACACTCTAGCAGGTCAGGCCAAGCGTGGACCTTGGAGTATCAGTGTCACAAACAAGAAGTCATTGTGTGCAGACTGGTCCTTGCATGTATGCCTTCAGTATCTTCTGCTGCTCCAACCTCTTTGACATTGGCATTCTCAGCATCATCATCTGCATCCCCTGCCATCCTATAGGGCAGTTCCAGTGTGCAGGGGGGGGGGGGGGGTCTGCAATCTGTGGCAGTGATACTGCCAGTGCCCACAGTATTTTCTGGACTTCCTGTGGTCCTTGCCATGGCTGTTGCCACAGGGTAAAGGTGAAGCAAGACTGGGAAAATAGTTTGTAATGTCCTGTTGACACACTGGGTTTTGTCTAGCTGCTGGAGTTTTGTTCTCTTGAACCTCCAGGGGAATGTGTTTCTTCTGTGATGTTTCTGAAGTGGCTCATCATGAGTGGCTTTATCCATGTAGGGTCCACATTTTCTGAGGCTTGAGGGTCACAATGCACAGGACTTAGATAATGATGAATGAATAAATCAGGGTGTTTCAGAACAGCAGAAAGGATAGGGGCTGATGGACAAGACCTGGCAGACGTCTCACCTGTGTAGCAACCCAAGACACTGGTCAGGCCTTGAGAATAGTTGACCGGGGAGATCAGGGGGGGAAAATTGTTCAGTGGTCATTCACCAAGCATTCACCAGGATTGGACTAGAACATCTTCTGCTTACAAGTCCCAGATAGTGCTTGAAGACAAAGATGTTGAAATGGGTGGATATATTATGGAAAGAACCATAGAGTGAAGCTCTGTCATGTCATCCCAGACCTGAATGGAACTCTATCCCATCCTCTTCTGAATCCCTTCAGATTCTGCAGGCCTTCATGCCCTTTTCTTCTGAATCCCTTCAGATTCTGCAGGCCTTCATGCCCTTTTCTTCTGAATCCCTTCAGATTCTGCAGGCCTTCATGCCCTTTTCTTCTGAATCCCTTCAGATTCTGCAGGCCTTCATGCCCTTTTCTTCTGAATCCTTTCAGATTCTGCAGGCCTTCATGCCCTTTTCTTCTGAATCCCTTCAGATTCTGCAGGCCTTCATGCCCTTTTCTTCTGAATCCTTTCAGATTCTGCAGGCCTTCATGCCCTTTTCTTCTGAATCCCTTCAGATTCTGCAGGCCTTCATGCCCTTTTCTTCTGAATCCTTTCAGATTCTGCAGGCCTTCATGCCCTTTTCTTCTGAATCCTTCAGATTCTGTAGAGCCTTCATGCCCTTTTCTTCTGAATCCTTTCAGATTCTGTAGAGCCTTCATGCCCTTTTCTTCTGAATCCTTCAGATTCTGTAGAGCCTTCATGCCCTTTTCTTCTGAATCCTTCAGATTCTGTAGAGCCTTCATGCCCTTTTCTTCTGAATCCTTCAGATTCTGTAGAGCCTTCATGCCCTTTTCTTCTGAATCCCTTCAGATTCTGCAGGCCTTCATGCCCTTTTCTTCTGAATCCCTTCAGATTCTGCAGGCCTTCATGCCCTTTTCTAGGAGTGCGGTCATTTTATATTTCCTACCAGCTGCTGTGGCAAAATGGTTAGCGTTGTGGATTTCTGGCTGCGAGGTCGTGCTTTTGATTCCCATCAGAGCCATTTATTTGTGGGATTTTTCTGTCCGGACCGACTCCTATCCAGGGCTGATTTTGCTATGGGCTCAGTTAGGAAGCTGTTGGGTCCCATGGTCGAGTTTCATCCGTTTAATGGATGCATCTCTGAGAGTGTTGCTCACATTTCCTGACCAACAGTGCAGGTGTCTGTATTTTTCTTTAATGGTTGATGCCAGGATATATTATAAAAGTGAGCATAGATGACGGCCCTGTCATGCAGTCTCAGATGAGAGTAGAAATCCATAGCGTCGGCTTCATCATCATCGGCCTCATCAATCAGTATTGAAAAAAAGAAAATGATAATATTTCCTGTTTGTGTCCGTCCCTGTCATGAGACGCTGTCCTAGCTATGGATATCTCCAAGTTCATGGGATTGTTGTTGGATGGATGTAGTTGTGTCCTCTGGAGGAGACATTCACTCTGACACAATGACTTAGTAATCACTATCACTAGCAGGGGAGGGGGGAGATAGTTGGTGTTGGTTGTCCTGCTGACAATAGATCAGCACAGGCATCATTAACACTGTAGAAGTGACTGGCAGCAGTGCAGTGTCTCCTTAAGTGGGTTGCCTCGTGACTACCTAATACAACTTGCCTCCTGAGGACAACCAGTGCTCAGGCTTTACAGAATAAACCTTGGTGTGGCTTTGTCCTGGGGAGCAGGAATGGGTTTCATGGGAATAATGGCTCTGAGAAGATGCAGAAAAAGAGGCAGTACAAAAAAAAAAGAACAAGAATGTCTGTGTAACCATTTAGTGGTAAATTGTGCTAAGCCGTATTGTCAAGAAAACAATGTTTATGTTGTATAAAACCACCCTTTGCATGATCTTCTTCCTGCTTATAAACTTTTTCTTTACAAAGATCTCATGCATTGGAATCAAGTTTTTACATGGTTATTCTGTGCTTAGTTGTTGGTGTTCTATAGCGTGCAGAGTAGAAATGTGTGTGTTTGTCTGTTTGATTCTGTTTAATTTGAATGCTGAGGAAGTATGATTAAAGTGTGTGGCTGTGTGTGTGTGTGTGTTTGTGTGTGTGTTTGTGTGTGTGTGTACGTGTGTGTGTGTGTGTGTGTGTGTGTGTGTGTGTGTGTGTGTGTGTGTGTGTGTGTGTTTGTGTGTGTGTTTGTGTGTGTGTGGCATACATATTTTTCTCAGACTTCATGTCATACACTACACTTTCTTATTTTCTTTTCATTTGTTTTCTTATATTATCCTCCTTCAACATGCTATGTTTGTTCTGATTGCATTTCATCTTCCTTTAGTTTAATTTTTTTTTTATTCAACCACTTTTATCCCTTGATCAGAAAGCTGATCCTGCCGTCAGTTCCGGGCCAGACCTACGTGCAGAGGACAACGTTCAATAGTTGTTATAATGGTGGGAATTTTACCACGCCTGAGAGCTGCTACTATCCAAGTGAGTTCGAGGACAATGTTTAACAGTTGTTATAATGGTGGGAATTTTGCCAAGCCTGACAGCTGCTACTATCCAAGTGAGTTTGAGGACAATGTTTAACAGTTGTTATAATGGTGGGAATTTTACCACGCCTGAGAGCTGCTACTATCCAAGTGAGTTCGAGGTCAATGTTTAACAGTTGTTATAATGGTGGGAATTTTACCACGCCCTATCCAAGTGAGTTCGAGGTCAATGTTTAACAGTTGTTATAATGGTGGGAATTTTACCACGCCTGAGAGCTGCTACTATCCAAGTGAGTTAGAGGTCAATGTTTAACAGTTGTTATAATGGTGGGAATTTTGCCACGCCTGACAGCTGCTACTATCCAAGTGAGTTAGAGGGCAATGTTTAACAGTTGTTATAACGGTGGGAATTTTACCACACCTGACAGCTGCTACTATCCAAGTGAGTTAGAGGCAATGTTTAACAGTTGTTATAATAGTGGGAATTTTACCATGCCTGACAGTTGCTATTATCCAGGTGAGTTAGAGGGCAATGTTTAACAGTTGTTATAATGGTGGGAATTTTACCACGCCTGACAGCTGCTACTATTCAAGTGAGTTAGAGAACAATGTTTAACAGTTGTTATAATGGTGGGAATTTTACCACGCCTGACAGTTGCTACTATCCAAGTGAGTTAGAGAACAATGTTTAACAGTTGTTATAATGGTGGGAATTTTACCACGCCTGACAGCTGTTACTATCCAGGTGAGTTAGAGGGCAATGTTTAACAGTTGTTATAATGGTGGGAATTTTACCACGCCTGACAGCTGCTACTATTCAAGTGAGTTAGAGAACAATGTTTAACAGTTGTTATAATGGTGGGAATTTTACCACGCCTGACAGTTGCTACTATCCAAGTGAGTTAGAGGGCAATGTTTAACAGTTGTTATAATGGTGGGAATTTTACCACGCCTGACAGCTGTTACTATCCAGGTGAGTTAGAGGGCAATGTTTAACAGTTGTTATAATGGTGGGAATTTTACCACGCCTGACAGCTGCTACTATCCAGGTGAGTGGGTCTGCCACTTCAGCATCATTCATACTATTGGATTTTTATTCAAAGTTTAATTCAACACAGCCACAAACCTGTGTACCTTCCTTTCTGGTGTGGAAGTGATAAATTAAAGGTCTCATTCCATCATTACACTGTCTTACACTATATTCTGCTTCAGAGGTCACCAAAATTACACTTTCAAAGAGATTCTTTTGCAGTCACTTTGAGCTATTGAGAAATCAGTTGGCTCAGTTCAATACAACCAGTGCCCACATTGGTGAAATGTTCTTGCTGTAGCACTGTTCTGCTGCAGCCCTGCTGGGCAGTTGTTTTTCTGAATGGAAATTTAACGAAGAGGGATAACAATAACTGATTTGGCGGCCACACTGTCATTGTAATCCACGATGCTGGGGGAAAGGTCACAATTAATCTTAATGTGAGTCCATCGAGATGCTGTAAGTATAAAAGGAGCTTGGAAGTTTTGCAGCAAGGCTTCAGAGTTAAGATTTCCACCTTTAGGTTGACCTTGATAATGTATCTTGTGTCAGCACAACATACACATATCACTCTGTCCCACAGTCATCCAATCTCTATCAAAACGACAAGCTTAACTTGCTCAAATTTGGAAATTTGGAACTTATTTTACACTTAAGTGTATTTCCTTGCCATTTGTGCAATTTTTATCATCATTTGATATGGATGATGTCATGTATATTATTTCATACCGGATGATGTGGTTAATATTATGTTGTATTGGTTAACTTTTAGGTGCATGAAACTGATGGTAAATATTGAACCACATGACTCAGGACTTGGACAACGACTTGTTTTGAAGCATGTTCAGAAAGGAAGGGAGACGAGTTGGTGGAAACGGAATGGGAACAGAGGGGTGGGTTATGAAAATCTTTTTAAACAACCAGGAGATACCAGCGTCATTTCCTTCTTAGGGAGCTCACTCCTCCACTTGTTTGGGCAATTTATGTCCATCTTTGTAGTAACCTGAGCTCAAATTGAGTCAGAGCAATCAATGCTGCCAGACAACTGAGAGAGAAAAAGAATGCTTTAGCGAGGCAGCTCTGAAGACAGAGGAACATACAGGGACATTTTTGCAGAATGATAAGAGTACTTTAAACGACAGGAAAGGAAGACCAGCGAGAGAGAGAGAGAGAGAGAGAGAGAGAGAGAGAGAGAGAGAGAGAGAGAGAAAGAGAGAGCAAACACTGAAAGAGGAAGAAAAGGAAAAGAGAGTGAGAGATCAAAGAATTCCATGGAAACACCGAGTGGGTTAAAGCTTTATGCTGCAATTCATGCTATGGTTTGGTTCTTTCATCAACAGTGATTTTTCATAATTGCTGAACAGACGGGTCATACGCTTTGACCTCCACGGAGCTGTACTCGGATGATACGAGAGTACAGGTCCACTTGCTGACCAACGGAGCAACCTCAGTACTCAAGAAACATGCCGCTGTCGCCTACCTCCAGTTGACACTTGCCAGTGGTCAACGTACAAAGATCAACATGAAACAAGTCTTGAAGACTGCACTGCGGAAGGTGTGTGGATGGAATGTGTGTGTGTGGTGTGTGTGTGTGTGTGTGTGTGTGTGTGTGTGTGTGTGTGTGTGGCCAGTGTATGGAGATGAGTATTTATCCAGGTATTTATCTCTGTATGTTAGTAGATGAGTGTGTGTGTATAAGTGTGTGCATGCATGCATGCATGTGTGTGTGTGTGTGTGTGTGTGTGTGTTTGTGTGTGTGCGTGGTGTGTGTGTGTGTGTGTGTGTGTGTGTGTGTGTGTGATGTTTATGTGTTCATGTAGAGAGATTTATGTATGTGGTTCCTTGTTTTTATGTTTGTAAGTAGGCAGGCATACCATTCTGCAAATATCAATGTTTTTTCGTCCTTTAAATTAAAAAAAAAAAGCATTCTTTTCCATGGATGGTAAACTTTTTCAAAGCATGGTTCAAAATCTCATTGGGTGTGGAGGAGATGGGAGTATGCACAGATGTAGAGTCGGGGACCCCCCTTCACACACACACACACACACACACACACTCACACCCCCCCACACACACACATGCCTCTAACTTGACTGTGTTGAATGCCTCATGACTCTCACATCATGGGAACAATGGTCGCACCAGCCCTCTTTTTTACGTTTATGAAAGTTGGGATTCTGTGCAGTTTCTTTCTTTCCTGTCATTGCTTCCCAAAGAACTTTTTTTTAAAGTACACTCGTCCTTTCCTTTTTGCCATTCTGTGCAGTTTTTTTTTTCTTTCCTCTAGTTCTTTAAAAAAAAAAAACTTACAAAAGCACACCATACTTTTGTTTATGGTACCCTGTGCAGTTTCTTTCTTTCCTCTTGCTCATAAGAAAGAAAAAAAAGACTTGCAGAAGCACAAACATCCTTTTCTTGTTGGCATTCAATGCAGTTTGTTTTTTCCCTCTTGTGCTTTCCAGAGAACTTGCGGAAGTATTTACTTTATTTTGTTTTTGACATTCAGGCAGTTTCTTCTTCCCCCCCCCCCCCCCCCCCCCCCTTGTGCTCTTCAAAGAACTTGCAGAAGTGCTTGCATCCTCTTCCTTTTTTGCCAGTCTGCACAGCTTCTTTTTTCTGTCTTGTTCTTCCTGAAGAATTAGCAGAAGTACATGTGTCCTTTTTTTTTTTCTCCATTTCATGCAGTTTCTTTCTGCCTGTCACTGCATCCCCATGACTTTGCAGAAGCACTTACGTCCTTTATTTTATTTTTGTGTGTGGTTTCAAGTCTATGAGAGGAAAAATCCAAATAAATCAGAAATGTGTTTGCTTATTGTTGTTCACTTCTTTTTTCCACAATTCAGGGTTGTAGACAAGGTACAGTATACCAATCAGTTAGCAGCAGTCTGCATGATTTCACAGTCTCTCCCTCAAATCTCCAACCTCAGTCTGGACAGATTTGAAATCTCAGATAGCTGAGAATGCAGACTGCTGAGCCTTTTTTTTTCCCGCAAAATAAGCTTATTTGTCTTCCTAAGGTAGTTGGGAAACATCATCTGATTGTTGAATGAAAAAAAAAAGGTGAAGAAAATTTCATCAATGTATTGCAGACCAGTTTACATGTACAGTTTTCAGTGTATTAAGTACACATGTCTTGCAACAACAAAAAATGCTGAATTATGGTAAATATTTAAAAAAAAAAAAAAAAAAAAAAGTGATAAAAAAAACAACTTTGCCATGAAGCTTTCATGTGCTAATTGCACATGTGGAGTGTAACCACAGTGTTTTCTCAGTGAGCCAGTTTGAGTGCTTTGACCAGTGTTTGGCAGCTCTTGCCAAGTCTGGCATGTGAGATCTCATCTCATTCGGTGTGCTCCTTCAGCACTTTGCCAAAATGAACCAATAACAATGGGGTTAAAATCCTGATTAGTGAAATTTAGATGTAAAAAAAAAAAGCAAGAGAGAGCATGGGATTTATCCCAAAGTGTGACAAGAGTTGGGGGTGGGTCGGTGTGTCCTCTAGGGGAAGGACAAGAAATATTTTCTCTGTGAGAATTAACGTAAAATTTCACCTCCACCCTCTCTCTTACTAGTGATGGAAGGAGCAACTTTCTGGTAATAGTCATCAAGAGAAATTTTTTTTCTTCGGGAATGTTAGAATACTCAGTAGTGGCTCAGGAGAAGTTTCCTTTGGCTTGTACTCTTACAACTACTTGTAGTTCCGAGAGACAGAATTAGGGAGAAGTTTAAACATTCAGTACTGAATGAACAACAAAGAACTGACACAAGTAAAGTGCACTTTCACACATCAACTTTACTTGTTTACACACAGGTAAATATTTAAAATTATTTCACAATAGACAGGTCTGTTCTTATAGACTGGTTTTTGGTTCACACTGTTTCATCATTAAGCGAGGGACACTTCTGGTGAGTTGAGCTGGAGTCCACTTGGAATATCAGGACTTGCCTAAAGTCAGAGAGGACAGTTGATCTCTCTTTTGTGCTGGTGACTGATCCTGCTGTGTAGACCGGTTGCTGTAGTGCTGGGCTGTGGTGTGTCTTCACAGCCTGTCTTGCCCAGGGTAAGCCATGTTCCAGCTCTGCGACAAAGTGAACCTGGTCTGTAGTTAAGTAGCTGAGAGTCTGGCTTGTCGAGTTTCATACACTTGGCCCCTAACTTTCAGAGGATGTGTGAGATCTCAGCCAACAAAGGATTAGACTAGCATAGTATTTCTACTATAATTATCAATAGACTTAATAGTATTTCTACTATAATCTATTCTACTATAATCATCAATCTCCACGTGTTGTTTAGAATTGAGTGGAGTTTACAAAAGGTAGAGACAGTAATACAATGCTAAACAGTTTAGGTCAAGATTACTCCTCAGTATTTCTTATGAATAAATTATGTTAACTTGGGCTACACTTAGCCCAAGTATACATGTGGTGTAGACTAGCATTACACTACAAAGCATTCCAACAACCACCAGAATTCAGTGAATCAACTTAGCAGTGTTCTCACTATATAGGCATACTGTTTTTTTCTGCTTGGCTGTGTCTGGAGTGCACTGTCTTCATCTGTCTGGGCAAGGGTGGTTGTCTTGTGGGTTGTCCGGCAGCTGGTAGGTGTTTTTTCGCCGTGGGCTCTGCAGTCATGAAATACGGCTGGTACAACCATGGGGGATGCTACTTTTAAGGCTGTTATGGGCTGCATCCTGTAGTCTTAATTTACCTCTGTTCAGGACAGTTATGTCCCTTGATACTTATGAGTGTCTGTGCATGCCTGTACCTCGTCAACACAGCGCAGGCCTCCAAGGGGGGTACAGGACTGCTCTAAAGGCAGGCGAAGACAGTGCTCTCTGGGTCCTCCCAGCACCTTCGGGTTTTCTTTTTCTTCTTTGCCTTAACTAGGCTGACCCTGGAGAAGGTCCAGTGACAGTGAGGAAAGACCCACTGACCACAGGGAAAGTCCTGTTGACAGTGGGAAAGACTACAACTTTGGATTCTCTCTTGAGGGCACATAGACCGTATGGCGAAAGCTTGGCTGTGTCTGGAGTGGCACTGTCTTCATACTGTCCGTGGGCAGGGGTGGTTGGGTCTGTGGGGTTGCTCGCAGCTGGAGGGTGGTGTTTTTCGCCGGTGGGGCCTGCAGTCATGAAATACGGGCTGGTACACCCATGGGGGATGCTACTTTAAGCTGTTATGGGCTGCATCCTGTAGTCTAATTTACCTCTGTTCAGGAGCAGTTATGTCCCTTGATATCTTAATGGAGTGTCCTGTGCATGCCTGTACCCATCGTCAACACAGCGCAGGCCTCCAAGGGTGGTACAGGACTGCTCTAAAGGCAGGCGAAGACAGTGCTTCTCTGGGTCCTCCCCAGCACCTTCGGGTGTTTCTTTTTCTTCTTGCCTTAACTAGGCTGACCCTGGAGAAAGGTCCAGTGACAGTGAGGAAAGACCCACTGACCACAGGGAAAGTCCTGTTGACAGTGGGAAAGACTACAACTTTGGATTCTCTCTTGAGGGCACATAAGACCGTTATGGCGAAAGCTTGGCTGTGTCTGGAGTGGCACTGTCTTCATCTGTCCGTGGGCAGGGGTGGTTGGGTCTGTGGGTGTGCTCGGCAGCTGGAGGGTGGTGTTTTTCGCCGGTGGGCTCTGCAGTCATGAAATACGGTCTGGTACACCCATGGGGGATGCTACTTTAAGGCTGTTATGGGCTGCATCCTGTAGTCTAATTTACCTCTGTTCAGGAGCAGTTATGTCCCTTGATATCTTAATGGAGTGTCCTGTGCATGCCTGTACCCATCGTCAACACAGCGCAGGCCTCCAAGGGTGGTACAGGACTGCTCTAAAGGCAGGCGAAGACAGTGCTTCTCTGGGTCCTCCCCAGCACCTTCGGGTGTTTCTTTTTCTTCAAAGCATTCCAACAACCACCAGAATTCATGAATCAACTTAGCAGTTTTCACCTAGTATAGGCATACTGTTTTTTTCTGATCAAAATTTATCATTCAGTTATCATCTTAACAGAGAAAATTGCATACTGGCAAGAGTCAGATTGTACCCAAAGAATAGTGGTCAGATTGTTAACAAAGAATCTTAACCACATGGTAATAGCTTTTACCACATGGTGGCAAACAGATTATTACAACAGAATACTCATTC
Organism: Conus ventricosus; assembly: GCA_018398815.1. Lineage (NCBI taxonomy): Eukaryota > Metazoa > Mollusca > Gastropoda > Neogastropoda > Conidae > Conus > Conus ventricosus. The sequence goes on along the minus strand of CM031600.1, from coordinate 66,850,518 downwards.
ATCATTTTGATAATTGTCACCAAGTATTAGCACAAAGTTACACTATCACACCACATGGCATACATACAATCAATGCATACATTCAAAATCTAGAAACATAGTTTCAACCTACATTTCTGGGAAAATCAGTAAACTTTAGACAAGGAATTCAGATCAAGTGAGCTGACCATGCACTCTCTCTGGTTTACCCCTGCTGTCTATCTTGCTTCACATGCTGAGGAATTGAGAATGTGAGATACTACGTGTCTCCTATTTATCTACTAAACTGTTCAGTCCAAGCCCGGTTCCAGGTGATAGCATGTCACTCAAGATAAAGGAAGAAGGGGGGGGGGGGGGGGGGGGATCTGTCATCTCCCACCCCTTTTCCCATGGATTGGACCAGTCACGAGCATGTGAAACTACACCTGTGCGTACCTAAATCAATGCATGCTAATTGATGAATTGCGGGTTGAACGCAATTGCATCATTTGCGTTGCCTGGCTTTGGACTGTCTGCATGTGGACAGTGAATATGAGTGGTTTGGGGGGGGGGGGGGGGGGGGGGGGTTGTGAGGAGAGGAGTGAGGTGCGGAGAGGGCCCGGTGTCTTTGTGCCAAGAGGAGCCTTCCTTTCCGTTGTAGAGGAGGGAAGTGAGTGAAGGGGAGTGACAGTCGACATATTCCAACAGTGACGTAAACTTATTTGGCAATAGATGTTGATAAGCTGGGCTGTCACTGGTTTTAAAAGAGAGTTTCCAACAGGCGGGGGAAAGGGGGGGGGAGTGTGGGGATGAGGGTTTGGGGGGGGGGGAGCAGAGAGAGACAGGCAACATAGTTACAACGTGACATAAACTTTTCCTATGGATTGCTATATCATGTAGGGGGGGGAGGGGGGGGGGGGAGGTTTGAGAGGGGAGAGTTGGCATAGATTTAAAATCTGTTCTGCCGTTTGTGACACAGGTAGGAACATGAAAGGGGGGGACATGTGGGGTTTGTACTGTTTGTACAAGAGGATGGGTGTTTGGGACTGATCGAGTGGAGTTGTCAAGTGACTCGTCACACAAAGTATGCCAATGAACTAGGTATTAAAAGTCGTCTCTTGGAAAAGCTTACACTCATTGCAGTTGCTTTACAAGTAACTTCACCATTAAACCCTTCTTACTTCCCCGAAGATGGAGTATGGCTGCCTGAATGGCGGGATAAAAAACGGTCATACACACAAAACTCCACTGCCTGTCTATACAGGCAGTGTCCGCAGGAGTATCAGCCTGCGTTTCGCAGAAAGAAAAAAAAAAAAGACCATTCTTACAAATTCAACATCATCTGCCCGGGTTTTTTCACCCTGTTAGAGTTCACATAACCTATTAGAAGATATGCTTGTTTTTTTTTGAACTAATAGCGCTTCTATGGTAAACAGATCTGAGATAGCTATTGATGCTTATGTTTGTAATTGAATCCCATTTGGGTTGAATTTTGTTCCTGTTTGGAGGAGGTGGACAAAGAAATCCGGAACAAGTACCGCCAAATCCCCAGAGAATCGCAGTCAGCAGGAACTTGCTTTGAAAGGGCTGGAGTATGCTTGCTCTCACAATTTGGCCTACGTCTCAGCACAGGTAAGTGTGTGTGTGTTTGTGTGCATATGTGTGCTTGTATCCTGATGTAAAGGCAGAGTAAGAAATGTTCCTGTAATGATTCAGACAGATTTTTCCATCCTAGGGCTTTTTTTTTAACAGTACACCAGAACTGGGTAGATTGAGATAAAAGACAAGTATAGTCAGTGAAGGTAAAGAGCATTTGACTGAAATACACACTATCTCTTTTTAGAAATGTCACCTTTTTAGTGAAAAATAGTCAGTGAAGGTAAAGAGCATTTGAAAAAGAAAACAAACTATCTCTTTTTAGAAATGTTTACCTTTTTAATGAAAAAAATAGCACCCTTCCTGCCACCACAGGCCCCCACCCTCACCCCCAATTTTCCCTTTTCCCTCCTGGTCCCAAATCCTGGGCATTTCTCCACTTTGCCACATGTTTGCATTATAATACAACTAATGCAGCTATATACCACAAAAGTGATTTGCTCCGGGTCTGCCGAGCCTACAAATCAATCACCATGCCAAACTTGGAGGTCGGACGAAAACAGTGGATTTGTGCCCCCTTTTCCCCAGTCCACGTTTTTTTCTCCTCCCTCCCCATCCTTCCTTCTTGCCGTTATACAGTCCTCCTTCATCCCATCCCCATTTCCTCTTGCCCTATTCCCGTCCCCCGTTCCCCCACCCCCACCCCCCTCTGTGCCAGAAGTTGCTCAACACCTCCCATCCCTTACTTTCTGCCTAGAACCTCCCTTGAAGAAAAAAAAAAACTTCCCATCTCTCCCCACCCCATCTGTCTGAGACCTCTCTTGGAGCAACCCCCCCCCCCCCTCCCCCCCCTCTGTCCCCTCTGTCAAAGATCTTCATTGAAGCAAAAAAAATAATGAAACCTCCCATCCCCCACCATTTGTATAAGACCTCTCTTGAAGAAGGGGAAAAAAACCCCATCCCACCCCCTACCCTTTGTCTTAGGCCTCCTTTTCAGCAGAACAAAAACACCTCCCACCTCTCACCCTCTGTCTAGGACCTCTTTCGAAAAAAAACAAAAAAACACCACACCCACCACCCACCCTCAGTCAAAGACCTCCCTTGAAGAAACATCACCTACCACCCACCCTCTTTCTAAAGCCTCCATGAAGAAAGAAAAAACATCACCTACCACCCACTCTCTTTCTAAAGCCTCCCTTGAAGAAAGAAAAACAAACACCAACCACCCACCCTCCACCTGAGGCCTCCCTTGAAGAAAGAAAAAACACCACCAACCACCCACTCTCTTTCTAAAGCCTCCCTTGAAGAAAGAAAAACACCACCTACCACCCAGCCTCCACCTGAGGCCTCTCCTCAAACAAAAAAGAAAGAAAAAAAAACACCTACCACTCACCCTCTGTCTAAGGCCTCCCTTAAAGAAAGAAAAAACACCACCAACCACCCACTCTCTGTCTAAGACCTCCCTCGAAGAAAAAAACCCCCAAAACTCCCCCCTACCTCCCACCCTCTTGTTGTGTATGTGTGTCGTATGTACGCCTGTAGAGCTCGTCCACAGCACAAAAACACTGTGTGGAGGGTATATACTTTACTTCGTACTCCTCAACTGAACATCATGGCGGACTCCCGCTCTTACCCAAAGGATTATGGGGAAACAGAACCAAGATGACTTCTTATACAAATCTCGTATGAGAAGCATGAACACAACATTCCTCCTTACCTTCGAACAACTTTTTTTTTCAAATGAATAAACTGACTAAGCGGTTAGCACTTATATCACTGTCATGTGATTAAACTCAACACAAAACTGTTCAAATTTTTTTTTTTGAATATCAAGAGTTCTTTCAAAAGTTATAGGACAGAATCCACTGAATTAGTGTTCTCATAATAAACTTGTAAATTTTCTTATTAGCAGTTCCAACAGTGTCAATGGGTTCAGTCAATTTGTTTCTCACTTCACTCTCATTTTTTTTCCATGATCATATCTAGATTGACGTGTTGGGGAATTTCATTCGTGAGCTTGGGTGAAACTATTTCTGTACAGAAAATATTAACATTCCCTAATCTTCTCACATCCACTCGCATACAGATCACTTGTCGTCATGTTTTAGTCAGACTGCAGTGATTGTGTAAGTTAACGTCTGTGATCGTCCGTTTGCTAAGTCGAGTTGTCAAGTTGTATCGTAGTCCTTCAGGTAGGCTGGAAGCTTGCGCTGCCGGGCTGGTCTGAGCACAGAACCAGGTACAGCCTGTGTCAGTGTCGGCGTCGAGGTATGCAGTGTTGTGGGTACGGACTTCCTGAAGGTCTGGGCTGGAGTTGACATCACAGGACTTGGTTGAGTTGATGCAGCTCTGGGTGTCTGGACTGCAGCTGGTGCAGGTCGTTGTTGCGATTCCGGATCAGTGCAAGAAGGGTTTGGTATTGTCATTGGGCACACTGGATCATCTTCTTCCTCTTCTTCCTCCTCCTCGAAGAGTTTGGGTGGCACGCCCTGGATAGGTTTAAAGAATGAGGAGTTCCTGACGATGGTGTTGTTACCACGCTTGGCGGTGACCATGCTGCCCTTCTTCTGGGTGACCATGTAAGGATTGGGAGAGAAAGGGGTGGACAGTTTGTTCTTCTTGGGCTGTCGCACAAGCACATGGTCACCTGGCTGGAGTCCTGACTGTTTGGTGTGTCGTCGTTGGTCAGCGTAGGCAGACATCTTCTGTTTGCTCACAGTATCATTATGAGCAATGCGGGTGTTCGGGGAATTTGGGATGAGTGGGGTGGTGGGGCTTGGTAGTCCAATGTTCATCTTGCGGCCTGTAAGAGCTTCGAAGGGAGGTATGCCTGTGGAGGCATGGGGAGTTGCTCTGTACAGCCGGAGAAAAAGCCTGAAGCTCAGTCTTCCAGTTGAGGTTGCTGCTGATGAGGCTCGAATGGTCTTGTTGAGTGAGGCCATGAAGCGTTCTGCCGCACCATTTGCCTCAGGCCAGAGTGGGGATATTTTGCGATGATGAAAACCAAACTCCTTGGCAAAGTTAGTGAAGTCTTGGCCATTGAAGGGAGGTCCATTGTCTGTCTTCACAGTTTTGGGTATGCCCTGACGGGAAAAGATTTCTTCAAGATGTGGGAGGGACAGTAGATGATGAAGTTGAGGAAATGATCTTTACTTCTGGAAATCTGCTATGTTCATCGATGACTACCATCAGATAATCACCGGAAGGGAATGGTCCAGCAAAATTGACTGCAAGTGAACTCCATGGTTCGGAAGGAAATGGGGTGGGGATGATGGGTTCACGAGTCTTGGGACCGGGGTATGATGCTTGGCAGGGAATGCAAGCTTTCACAGTGTCCTCACTAGCCTGTCCATTCCGGAACCAGATTTTCTCACGAATACACTGTTTTTGTCTTCACGATTCCTTGGGGAGACTGGTGAGCAATACTGATGGCTTTGATTTGAAGACTTGAGGGAACTATGAGGCGATGGTCTCTGAGGACAAGGCCGTCATGGACTGAAAGTTCATCTCTGAAACGGGCAAAGTTTCTCACGTCTTTGTCATACCATTTTCCAGTTTGTACGCAACCATCACTTTCTGGAGGATTTGGTCACTTTGTGTTGCGGTTTTCATTCTTCCAATGTCATGGACTTTGGGACAGTGTTTTTTTGCGATGTAGCAAATGTACTCTTCGCCAGAATTTTCACAACGTGGTGTGTCTTGGGGATGTCGACTGATGTAGTCGGCAGGATTTCGATCGTCTCTTCCTGGGGTGTATACGAGATCCATCTCGTATGACATGAGACGCAAACGCCATCTCTCCATCCTGGCCGTAGTAGGCTTCTGACGGTTCATGATTCCAATGAGTGGCTTGTGATCAGTTGTCACCCGGAAACGTGAGCCAAACAGGTACAGATGAAAATGTACAACACCGTACACGATAGCGAGGAACTCACGGTCGGTCTGAGAGTAGCGCTGTTCAGTGGGGGTGAGAGCGCGACTTGCAAAACAAATCACTTTTCCGTTCTGGGTCAGGATGGCTCCAAGACCTGTTGGACTGGCATCAACAATGACTTCAGTAGGCTTACTAGTGTCAAAATAAGCCATGACATGTGCACCCTGCGAGTGTTTGTTTCAGCTTGTCGAAAGCTTGTTGTTCTTGTTTTCCCCATTTCCAGGTTGTGTCCTTCTTTGTCAGGTTCCTCAGTGGTTCTGTGGTGGTTGCGTAGCCGGGGGATAAAACCTGGTGACATACTGACACATGCCTAGGAAGGACCTTACTTCTGCAACGGACGTTGGGGCTGGCGTATCGGCGATCGTCTGATCTTCTCGGGTCTGGCAATACTCCATTCTGACCAAATACGTGTCCATAGAATGTGAGTTGGTGTACTGAGAAAACACACTTGTCCTTGTTCAGTTTGGCTCCTCTATCACTGAGCTCTTCAGTGTTGCCGTCAGGCTCTTATCATGCTCTGCTTGGGTTTTTCTGTGTACTATGATGTCATCAGAAAGGTTGCGGGCACCTGGGATATCTTGCAAAAGTTCTGCAATGGCATTTTGGAAGATTTCGGACGCTGCGTTGACGCCGAAAGTAGACGCTTGTACCGGCGTAGACCTACATGCGTGCTGAAAGTGGTAATGTACCGAGAATCTTCAGCCAGTTCGAGTTGGTGGTATGCACGGAAAGGTCCAGTTTACTGAAAACTGTGGAGCGTTCAGATCGGCAATGAGGTCATCTAGTGTTGGCATGGGATGTTTCTCGCGTTTGATTGCTTTGTTGGCCTCTCTCATATCTACACATAGTCTGACCCCTCCATTTTTCTTTGGAACTGTTACAGTAGGGCTGACCCATGGAGTAGGACCGTCAACTTTTTCGATGATGTCGTCTTTTTCAAGTCTCTCAAGCTCACGCTCGACGTCTTTGCGAACATGAAACGGTTATGCGTCTATGCTTCTGCATGATGGGTTGTTTTGACTTGTCAATATGGAGCTTTACTTCCACACCCTCAATTTTTCCGGTTCCCTCACTGAAGAGCAAAGGATACTGCTGTTGGAAAGGGGTGTTGGGAGTGGAGGTTGAGAAAGCAAACTGTATCATGTGTAGTGCCTGAGCTGTGGGGAGCTGAGGAGATTGTGGTTGGGTTTGTCACCTTTCACAACATAGAAAGTGGTTCTCTGGCTGTGAGTGTTGAACTCAATGTCAGTGGTGAAATAACCTTTCACACGAAGAGAGGTGGTCGTGCGTAAGGAAAATTTGAGGGACATGGTCCATACAGCTGGACATTTGGGCACACTCTGGTGTATGTGTCGTAGTCTAGAATGTTCACGGTCGCCCCTGTGTCCACAATGAACTTGACTTGGGTATTGAAGATACACGCCTGTATACTGGTGATTTGGGAGAGTATCTGCTGGATACAGTGTACACGCTTTCATCGCTGAATGTTCCGTGTTCATCATTCATGTCATCATCAGCATGCTTAGAAACAAGATGTCTTACCTTGTGGGGCGAAGACGACTCACATACCCTGGCAAAGTGTCCAATCTTGGAACACTTTTTGCACTCCTTCCCTTGGCTGGACAGGAGTTGTAGTGGGGAAGATCGTATCCACAGTAGCGACAGCGGGACACAGACGATGGGCACCACCACTGTGTGAAGAACCACGGTGTAGCCGGCCGCCTCGTCCACCTCTGGAAAGCACACCACCACGAGCACGAAAACCACCGCTGCTTCGAGGACCACTGCTGTAACCGGTACTGTAACTTCCACCAGAGCCATGACCACCACGGTCATCACCACTTTGTCTGTAACACTCGCTTTGCCACAGCATTCACTGAAACAGTATTGAAACTGTCACACACTCTTTCGATCTCTGCTGCTCTGGAGTCAGAAAGTTCGAGGGCTTTGGCCTCATCAAGTACAGCTTTCAGATTCATATTGTCCTTCAGTGCCTTCCGCCGCACACGGGTAGAAGTGCAACCCTGAATAATCTGCGCCAGGATCTCTTTATCTATTTCATGGAAGTCACATAGCGATGCGAGACTTCGGAGACGTGTGTAGAAGCTATCAATGGACTCACCATCCTGTTGCTTTGCTTGACGGAACTTAAAAGTTTCGTAAGCTGTGTTCTGTTTTGGAGTGAAATAGTCAGTGAATGACTTTTTGAGGACTACATATTTATTTGGAGTTGGGGCCGCGCCTTCGGTTACAGCACCAATTCCCTTTTGTTCATCTGCCATAGATTCGTAAATTTCAAAGATATCATCACCCCATAATGTAATAACAATGCCTTCTTTCTGGCATCGGTCTGTATGTCTAAAGCACAGAATAAATTTTCTAATTTCATAATCCATGTTTTCCATCGAATGCCGGTACTACTCTCCTCTGTGTGAACAGGAAATTTCTCAAAGTTCGGTAAACTGGTAGCCATGTCGTTTTACGAACCGCTGTACTGTAGGCTTGAGCCTTGACATAAATCAAATATCACCTGAATGTTAACTTCGCTTTGTCCGCGCGAAGTCCATGAGTTATCCTCGTCGCCAAATGTGTGTATGTGTGTCGTATGTACGCCTGTAGAGCTCGTCCACAGCAACAAAACACTGTGTGGAGGTATATACTTTACTTCGTACTCCTCAACTGAACATCATGGCGGACTCCCGCTCTTACCCAAAGGATTATGGGAAAACAGAACCAGATGACTTCTTATACAATCTCGTATGAGAAGCATGAACACAACACCTCTGTCTAACATATCCCTTGAAGAACAAAACAAGATGCGAAGCATATAAACACCACCAACACCCACTCTCTGTCTAAGACCTCCCTCGAAGAAAAAAACCCAAAAAAACTCCCCCTTCCTCCCACCCTCTGTCTAACATATCCCTTGAAGAACAAAACAAGATGCGAAGCATATAAACGTACTCCCAGTTTTCCAAATCGCTTATAATTGGCAAGTGCTTTGTGAGAAAAGAAATAAAGGCAAAATAACGCTTTTAACGTTATTTAACCGATGTACACTTTTGAAACTGGTATTTTAGTCCTCACTGGGCTAAAACCTGTGTACATACCAAATTTCATCCAAATCGGACAATATGTCAAGAATAACGGTTTTTAACAGTCAGATTTTCAAAACACTGCATGGAAGTGCCATTTGTGTGTGATAACCTTTCTATATACCAAATTTCATTAAAACCCACCAGTTATATAAAAAAATAACGGCAAAATAACGGTTTAACGGTTATATAACCGATATACACTTTTGAAACCGGTATTTTAGTACTCACTGGGCTAAAGCCTGTGTAATATCAAATTTCATCCAAATCGGACAATATGTCAAGAATAACGGTTTTTAACGGTCAGATTTTGAAACACTGTATAGAAGTGTCATTTGTGTGTGATAACCTTTTATATACCAAATTTCATTAAAATCCACCTATATATATGAAATAACGGCAGAATAACAGTTTTTAACGGTTGTTTAATCCATTTTCAGCATTACAACACTTACACATGGACAGAGGCTCTGATTTATCACAAGATCATCCAAACCGCTTATAAATTGGCCAAGTACTTTCTGAGATATTCCATAAAAAAGAAAAACTGTTACAGGCTGTTACAACCGTTAGTAACGGCTATAACGGGGCAAACTAAAACATCAGGCATCATCCGTGACCATAATGAACATACTTGCTAATTTTCATAAAGGTCGGCTAAGTACTTTCTGAGATATTCCATAAAAAGAAAAACCGTTGCAGGCCGTTACAGCCATTAGTAACGGTTGTAACGGTAAACTAAAACATCGGGTATTATTCTTGACCCATAATGAACATACCTACAAATTTTCAGAAAGATTGGCCAAGTACTTTCTGAGATATTCCATAAAAAAGAAAAACGTTACAGGCCGTTACAGCGTTAGTAACAGCTATAATGAGGTAAACTAAAACATCGGGCATCATCCGTGACCCATAATGAACGTACTACTGCTCATTTTACAAAGATCGGACAAGTACTTTCTGAGATATTCCGTAAAGAGGAAAAAACCGTTACAGGCCGTTACGGCGTTAGTAACGGCTATAGCAGTAAACTAAAACATCGGGCATTATCCATGGCCCATAATGAACATACTACAAATTTTCAGAAAGATTGGCCCAGTAGTTTTGTCTGGAACGAGTGGAACACATTTTGACCACGGACACACACACACACACACACACACACACACAAACACACAACACACACACACACAGACCGCATTCTTCGTTCCCATTCTAAAGTACTCCCTGTTCTGTAAGAACTGGGAGTACAAAAAGAAAAAGAATGTCACCCATCGCCCACCCTGTGTCTAAGACCTCCTTTGAAAAAAAAAAAGAAAAAGAAAAACACCCTTCCACCCTCTCCCCACCTCTGTTTAAAACAACTGTTTAAAAAAAACCCACAAAAAACCACCACCCATTCTCACTCTCTGTCCAAGACCCTCCTTGAAGAAAAAAAACACACCTCTGTTTCCAAAAAATAGTGATTATACTATTCAGTGCATGGTCAGTCCTGGCACTACATGCGCGAGAGGAAACTGCTCAATTGGAGTAAACTCATTAGCCTATGGAATGAAATATGATTGTCGGGATAAATTTTTTTTTTCTTCAGATTTTTAATTTGTTGTAAGGGTTTGGAATGGCATGTTTTTATGTTTGTTTGTTTGTTGTTGTTTTTTGTTTCCCAATAAAGCATTAATCCTATGTGCTAGTTTAACAAATCTTCCATGCTCCCTTAGGGACAAAAGGGTGTAAACATTTTGTTTTTTTTTTTTTAATGTATAGGGGGAAATTAAAAATTACCGGTCATAATGTCCATCTGGTCATTGTCAGTTTGTTGTGTTGTTTGTTGTGTTTGTTCAACACCCCAGTAAAAATTTTTGAGTCAGAACATAACCTGATCAGACAGTAATGGTTCTGACGCGGCAAACTCTTGCTTGTTACCTGTGCGGTATTTCTTCTATTCAGGAAGAAAGCAATGACATTTTATTCCCTTGCGGATGTGGTAACCATTGGGAACTCGTCCAGAGGAGGGCAGACCCCAAGGAGAAAGGGAACACGGTCCAAAACCAGATTGAAAGAACGGGCGCCGATCTAGGGCCAAACCCACAGCTGAAAGCGTATGCACATTTTTTCAGTTTCTGGTGAGGGATTTCGTCAGCTAGGGCACACAGTCCTTGTGCAGGGGATTCTCCAGGGTAGCCTGAAGTTCTTCATGGTATGTACATGCTGATGCTGGGGAAAGGGGAACAGCAGAGCTATGATGTTGTGTTTTGTAGTATGTCACATCGTACAAGGGCTTGACCATTCAAAGTCCCTCCCTGACTAGCACAGCTGTTAAGGTACAAAGTGCACACAAGAAAGCAAGCTCACACAGGTTGTAAGAGGGTGAAAACTAAATTTTGTCATTTCTGAGGCACACACGCATGCACATACACAAAAAACGCATGCGCACACATGTATGCACGCATGCACACACACACACATGCACACGCACACATGTGCATTTCACACACATACACCACACCCTCACACACACACACACGCTCACACACACACACACACACACACACACCAAAACACACACACAAAACACAAAATACAACACTCACACACACACACTCACACACACACACACACACACACACACACACACACACACACACAACACACACACACACACACACAAAACACACACACACACGTACACACACATACACACACACACACACACACCACACACAACACACACACACACACACACACACCACCACACCCACACACACTTTCATACCCCACACAGTTGTACATACTTGCAACACCACATGCATTTACATTTGCAGGCTTGCATGCACAGGAACATAGCAAATATGCCAAAGTACAGAGTATCTTAATGAGAAGGTTCTAATGTACAGTTACATTACTGCTTTGATATTTTCTGTGTTTTCGCTTTTAAACACAGACTTTTAGATATGCCAAAGTACAGAGTATCTTAATGAGAAGGTCTAATGTACAGTTACAGTACTGCTTTGATATTTTCAACCCCTTTTGAAAATGGATTTTTTTCTGTTGAACAGTTCTTGGATGCTAGCAGTAAAGAGTCATTTGCGTCTCCAGTGACATACATTGGGGGCCCACCACAATGTACGTGCCCGTGGGGTCATCCTGGATCAACAAGGCCATAGAGTGCCAGGCAGAAGTGCTGTGTGTGTTTTCTTCCAGCATACAAGGGGGATTCAGGTAAAAATCAAATGTTCCTGCTAAAAAGATTTTTTTTAGAAATAAGTATCTTATTCTTACTGAACAAAAGTATGCCCTATCCAATCAGGTAGGATCGGATCATGGCATACATCAGGGGTTTTTCCCATTAAGACTGTAAGTCTTGGCAATGGAGGTGTAGTGTATAAAATAGTGGCAGGGTTTTTTTTTCTTTTATCATGCAAGCATCTAGAAAGTGAGGAGTAAACTTCTAAACCCCCTCGTCTTTTGAAGAGAGACCATCTGCTTGCACCCATTTAGACAACATCGTCTGTCTGTTGTCATGCGCCTTTTGTGTAAGACCGTCTTTGTTCTGCCGTTTTCCATGCAAGGAGGGCAGAATCATCTTATCTGAGGAGGTATTGCTTGTGTAGTAGACAGGTGGGGAAGAGATAGAGAGATGCTGGATCCTGATACGACCTTCATGTACAAGGCCACTTAAACAGATCTGTGCACAGGGTTGGGAAAACGCATCCTGGGAATGACAGAGGGAACGTCATAAGCAAAATGATCTGTAGATTCACCGTCTTGGACAGGCAGACCAGAATCATTGGCCCTTTTTTTCCCTGGGGATCTTCTTTAGAAACTGCTGGAACAAGGGGCAAGACGGTAAACGTGTTGTTGCACAATCCCTCCCAACTGATAATCAAAAGTATCCACTGCATGTGCCATGGGGTCCACAACAGGAAAAAAATTTTAATGAACACTGGAAGCTGGTCCCGGGATCCACTCTTCTGAAATGACCTGCTTCCTCCTGATAGGGAACAGGTCACAACCCTTCCAACTCTCCAGAATGTGCTTTATTAAGTTTGCAACCACTGAGTTTGGCAAAACAGCTACAGAGAACCAACTCATGATTTCAGGGACTGAGTGAGTGAACCCCACACCCTGGCTCCAGATGAACTAAGCATTGTCAAGTTGTTAAAACCAAAATGTATAGACTTCCATTTCAGCATGTGAGACCACACTTGACCACAAATTTCGGAATTTCCAGAACGTGATGTGATTTCCCCTGATCCCTGAGAGGACCAGCGCTGTTTGTCACCTGAAGCTGAGGGGGCAGGTGGGCGCCCAGCCCTGAGGTACCTGCGTCTGCACAAATGGTGTGACTCCACAGAGGCAGTGGAAAGGCAACTCCTGATCTCAACCAGGCCAGGTCCATCCAAGGAGCCAGGACAAACTGCAACTCCTAAGATGAGGGAAAGGGAAGGTCTGGCTCCTCCCAAGACTGAGAGCCTACAACGAGGGGCAAAGGCAGAGGCAGCTCAGAGGCACCATGCACGCATCTGCTAACGCAAGGCTGATCATGGTATGAACCCTTCTGGAAGTTACAGTCTGGCACAGAGTCAAGGACTGATCAAACTCCATGATCCTTTGTACTCTGGTGTCTGAAAGAACAAGACTGAGGTTGGTAACAAGCGCATCCCCAGGTAGGCAACATCCTGTGAGGGGACTCTGTCCAGTTTTTCCAGGTTAACCATGAAGTCCAAATTGGAAGGAGTGTTCTCCAGGACTGTTTAGTCTTTAGCCAGAAGGCACATTTCGCAGGCAGTCACCATTCTTTTCTGTGGATACAGATACAGACATTTGGAAGTAAATGCTTCACATAGATTCTCCACATCTCCTGCAAGGCAACCTATGCTGGCAAACAAGGCTATCTTCCTGAACTTATCAAGCGCTGTTGCTGGTACATACCTCTCCATGACACCCTGTCCAAGACCATGCTGCAGGGTACAGAGGATGTCTCGCGAGGTGCACCAAAGAAGTCCTCAAGGGACAGCATACAGGACTGGCCTGGTTACAGTACTCTACCCTGTTGCACTGGACTGTGGACAGAGCGCGGTAGAGTTCCTTGATTGCCCAAGCATCCGTTACCTTTGCAACCTGTTGTCATGGGACAGTGACAGATGATTCGGGCTTCCTGGCTTGGTAGTGGGTGTGTGGCCTGTATGTAACTACCTTCTACAAAATCATGGGTACGTCGTGCCAGGTGAAGTTGTGCTACAGGTAACAAACAGTGCTGGGGGATAGTTTGGGGTACAGTGAGCTGTCTGCACCAGCTGATGGCCGAAACTGTTGTTTGTTTGTTTGTTGTTTGTTGTCTAAAAGACTCCAGGGATCATCTGGCTAAAAGACTCCAGGGATCATCCGAACAGCCAAAGTACTTGAACACTACGGTACAAATGCATCAGCTAGGGATGAGAGCATTACGTGTGTGACCTTTTTGATTACCCCGCCACGTGGGCAGCCACACTCCGTCTTTGAGGGATTTTGGAGACTGATGTTACACTGGGAGCTTGTCTCGACAGAAGACAATCCCCGCATAACTATGCAGAGCATAACAACATTTTGATGTAGCCTTGGTGTTCTACACTATGTCAGTTGGTCTGACACAGCCTTAAGCCAGGGTGGAGCTAAATGGTTAGAATTCAATGTGTTTGACTGTTTTTGCTTAACAGAGCCATAAATGCGATAAACTGATGATTTTACACTTTTTTGTTTAAATCATGCTGGAAATGTGATGAATTAATAATTATCTACACACTTACCTTGCTGTTAAGTGAGAGTACACCAACTTTAAAGTTAAACTTTTTATCAAAACGGTTTTCGTACTTCTGGGACAGTTTGGAGGACCATAACTTCTTTCTTTCTCGCTTTCTTTCTTTGTTTTGAATTCCCAGAAACCTTTTATGGGATCACTGGAAAATGCTGTCTCTCCTCTTTATATTGATACGTATATCTCAGTCCCTTGTTAATGCAGTTTTTTTTAATCTGTCGTTTTATGAGAGGTGGTCACATATGGACCTGTTCCCACTCAATGATGCCTCCTTGAGAAAAGGAACCCTGAAAGTTTGTTGCTTTTTTATGGAATCTGTCTTGTTTAAGTGTTGTGGTCTTGGGGTACTGTGAGAATCAAACCAGCTTTTATTTTGGCTCTGAGTTAACTTGGATTGGCTTTGGATGAGTTGGGCTGGTTTCCATTCTTCTTCTTCTTCTCGTTGCCTTCACACGCGGAGACCGGTTCGTTCCAGAAATGCCGTGGTCTTCCGTAGGGACGCCACCGTGCCGTACAGCTTGTCCTCGACGAGGGTAGGCTCTGGCCACAGCTCTTCTCTCAACCACCTGAAGTTCCCGCATTCCTGTAGTATGTGGGGCGTGTCCTGTTCAGCCTCTCCACAAGGACACATTGTGGATGGCACAACCTTGAGTTTCGAATGGAGGTGTTTATTTAGTCTGTTGTGCCCTGTTCGCAGTCTGAAGATGGTGACCTGCTCTGGTCTTGCAAGCATGTGGAGGCTGTCATTCTGTGCCGGAGTTCGAAACAGAGCTTTGGTGATGGTATTCAGCTCTTCAAGGCTTACAGCGTTATCTTCCTGCTCTTTTGCAGCGCCCTGTTTGGCCATCTCATCTGCTTTTTCGTTTCCCTCAATGCCGCAGTGTGAGGGGATCCACTGAAGCACTGTTCGAAGACTCTTGATGTTGTTCAGTGCCTTCTTCAATGAGGGTAGCCTGTCACTGTTGAAGGCTTGAAGGACAGACAGAGCGTCTGTTAGAAAGACAACCTGGATGTTGTGGTCTGCTCTTTTGGCGATGGTGTGTGCTGCCTGTGTGAGAGCGTCAACTTCCGCCTTGTAGTTGGTACAATGAAGGCCTGTCGGTAGCGCCTCTTCTGTCCGTTCTCCACTGGGGTATTGGATGTAGACCGCTGGTTTCCATTCACTTTGACCTAATCTAGACCAGTTTCAAAACGGAGTGACTGAGGGCGGAAAATGAAGCAAAATTTAGAAAGAGAGGGGGTTAGTTACCACCAAGGACATAGACAAACAAAGTACAGGACAAGACACAATGCATTTCGACCTCTTGGGTCTTCTTCAGGCAAAAACAAATAGCATTTAGGACAGTGAAAATTGAGAACGAAAAATGAAAATCCACTTATCTTCTCATGTAGCTAAACCAGTAAAATGGCCGCCGGACGGAAACCATTTTACCGGTGTACCTACATGAGAAGATAAGTGGTTTTTCATTGTCCGTTTTCACTGTCCTAAATGTTATTTGTTTTTGCCTGAAGAAGACCCAAGAGGTCGAAATGCATTGTGTCTTGTCCTGTACTTTGTTTGTCTATGTCCTTGGCGATAAATAACCCCCTCTCTTTCTAATTTTAGTCTAGACCAATTTGATTGTTTTAACTGGTTTGTTTGATGTGAGTAGATTTTCATAACAAGGTCAAATTGAATCGACAGGAAAAAAAGAAAATAATGAAGCAAGTGATATCAAACTGAATTCCGGCAGGACAAAGAAACTGAATCATGTCTAAGTGAAACGAATAAGATGAATAAGAAAACAAGGTAATCAAATTTCTTCACATCAGATCATCAGTCAGTTTATTCCTGTTTTGTCCATTGTGGGTGTGATGTGATCTGATGTGTGTTGACAGGTTTTACGGGCAGGGAGGGAAGGAGCTGCAGTACAACACAGTGGACTTGCGCCATGAAGACTGCCAATGCGTGTTGGGCTTCTCCGTTTACAGCATAGAGAACTCTCAGAACAGGTACTGCTCTGTTTACAGCATAGAGAACTCTCAGTACAGGTACTTCTCTGTTTACAGCGTAGAGAAGTCTCAGAACAGGTACCTCTCTGTTTACAGCATAGAGAACTCTCAGAACAGGTACTTCTCTGTTTACAGCATAGAGAACTCTCAGTACAGGTACTTATCGGTTTACAGCGTAGAGAAGTCTCAGAGCAGGTGCCTCTCTGTTTACAGCATAGAGAACTCTCAGAACAGGTATTTCTCTGTTTACAGCATAGAGAACTCTCAGAACAGGTACTTTTCTATTTACAGCATAAAGAACTCTCAGAACAGGTACTGCAGCCTGGCGAAGTTCAACTATCTATTGCTGTCATTGAGAGTACTTACATAGTGCCTGTTGTTGGTTGGAGACCAAGCCCTGAACACTTTATGATTCATGTTCTTGTTTACACTATAGGCTGCATACCTGGGTAGAGCTGAATGAAAAGTTGCTTGCTGATAACTTTACTCATTCACTAATCATCTTGTGTCATTCAGTTGAATATCAGTTACTCATTCACTAATCATCCTGTGTCATTCAGTTGAATATCAGTCATTCAGTTTTTCACTCATTCTATTGATTTTTCTGTGGAAGATGCATGCTGTATGTATGTATGTCATCCATACTGATGGCCAGATTGGCCTTCTCTTCCAAAAGTTGGTGATGAGATTTTATATGCGCATACGATGTTATGCATGCATTCACACTCAGAATTATGGTTTATAGTCTCATTTGAAGAACTTTTCAGAGTTAACTTGAAAGGAAAAATCCTTCTGCACTGAAACAGGCCAGTGGAGGTTGGAACCTGGGACTCCAGGATCCAAAGTACGGCGCTGTATCAATTGAGCTATTTTTTGCACCTGTTGTAGGATATTGTAATGATGTATGGAAATCTACAAAAAACACCCACATCCACACACATGCTTCATGCATTGTAGCCATTTTTTTTACTGGCAGTCCACAAAGAACAATTTGCATCAGGTTGCCATGTCACAACCCACTAGAGGAGGCTGAGCACTGAAGTGGAGTCATCAGTGGTGGTCATTGGACCTTGTTCCCATCTCACATTCACAGGATACCACCCACTGAGCCCCAGCCTGGGGACAATGGTTGCTTGATCATGGATTCCACAGAATGGAATGTGTGTCTGCCTGCAAGTGCGCCGTGACAGCACTCGTTGGCAGCTAGTCTTATTTCCTGTTCATTTTTCAGAACTGTGGTTTGGTTTTGCTCTTTACAGTTTCACACATTCTGTGCACGATTTGGCACAGGATGATCTTAATGATGTTAAAATGGAACGGTTGAATTCCATCGAATGAATTCTATGTGGTGGCAGAAATGAAGAACAGCAGGGTATACCGACCCTGACTGAAACAAGATTCCATCCAAATGCCAGCACGGAAACGTTTGTCTACGACTTTGACCCTGACTTGAAGGAAGTGAAGGCAGTGGCAGATCGGTTTACTTCAGGTGCGAAGCGACGGACTCCGAGTCCTGCGCCCAGAAACCATGATGCCAGAGCCTTTGCTTCACGATCCAAGCAGGTGAGGAGAAGAGTGCATTACATGAGAGTTTGGGTTTGTGAGCCCATATTGACTTTGTGTGTGTGTGTGTGTGTGTGTTTATGTGTGTGTGTGTGTTATGTGTGTGTGTGTGTGTGTGTGTATGTGTGTGTGTATGTGTGTGTGTATGTGTGTATGTGTATGTATGTGTGTGTGTGTGTATGTGTATGTATGTGTGTGTTGTGTGTGTGTGTGTGTGTGTGTGTGTGCGTGTGTGTAAGCGGGAGGGATGGTGGTCAGCAGCTGGTGATCCAGAGAAAAAAAGAAAAGTGAAAGAAATGTATGTGCCAAAGGTAATATTTGTTGTAAATTTTTTGGGTGAAATATTGTGGACTGAATCATGTGTATTGGCCAAAGAAGAAAAATGAGAAATTAAAATACCCGCACGCCTAAAGAAATTAGGCACAGAAAGAAAGAAGGAAATAATTTTTTTTGAGGGGGGAAGAACTTTAAAATTGTATTTTGATTTGTGATATTGAAAGAAAGGGAGTCAGATGTGTGGTTGCGTTAGGGGCGCACGAATGTCATTGCATGTGAGTGTGTATGTAGAGACTGTCGTATGACACTGACAAGGCAAGTGCACACCCACATTAATGTTTAGACATGTTGCTTTTCAGAAGTGTAGCATGAGAACAAACGCTCATTCACTACTTCGTTCAGTGTGAACAGAACTAAAGAGCTAGTTTCTGATAGTGTGAACAGGTATCATTGCTGCCTGAGATAGTTGGAGGCAACACTTATGATCAAGATGACATATCTCCCACTGTAGATTTGTCGTTTCATATGTTTGACAGTGAGTGCCAATGCCGGTTGTCGGAGGACGGCATGGCGTTGCTGGTGAAGCCAGTCAGGGTGTCAGTGCTGGCAGAGAAGACAGTGCTGACCTCTGTTGGTTCCCCGACAGTGATGGTCCCTGTTGCTGTCAACGACTACCTTCTGATGCTGGGAATACAGGAAAGGTGAGAGAGAGACAGATAGACAGAGAGATGTTGAGGATACAAGAAAGATAAAAGAAAAAGGCAAGAAAGAGAGAGAGAGATCATGAGAATACAGGAAAGGTGAGAGAGAGATGCTGAGAATACAGGAAAGGTGAGAGAGAGGCTGAGAATACAGGAAAGGTGGAGAGAGAGAGAGATAATACGGGAAAGTAAGAGATACAGAGGATGCAGGAAAGGTGATAGAGAGAGAAAGAGATCCTGTGAATACAGGAAAGCTAAGAGTGAGAGAGACAGAGAGAGAGAATGTAGGAAAGATGAGAAAGAAAAAGAGAGGGAGAGAGAGAGAGAATACAGGAAAGGTGAGAATGAGAGAGAGATTCTGGAATACATGAAAGGTAAGAGAGAGAGGGAGAGAGAGAGAGAGAGAGTCGAAGAGAATACAGGAAAGCACAGAGAGAGAGAGAGAGAGAGAGAGAGAGAGAGAGAGAGAGAGGGAATCCTGAGAAAACAGGAAAGGTAAAGAGAGAGAGAGAGAGAATGCAAGAGAGGTTAGACAGAGAGGGAGATGTTGAGAATACAGGGAAGGTTAGAAAGAGAGAGAGTTATACTGTGACAAAGACAGGGTTTGTGGATAAATGGGCTGAAGAGAAAGTGTAAGAAATCTGGGAGGGCAAGAAGGAAGGAAGAGGGGGAATGGGGGGAGATGTGTTAGGGGTGGGAGTGGGGTCAAGACAACATTATCGTGAAAAAGAAAGGAAAGTCCACCATGACCACAGTTACACTGCAAGTGGCTGCCAACAGAACTTGAAATTCAGGAGAGATACCAGAGCTAAACTGGGATGGACAGGGCAGGTGAAAGAGTCAAGAGAGAGAAAACACTTAAATGACCAGGGTGCTCCATGTTGTATGTTTATGCACTATGCACCCACTTTCATTTTCAGTTTCAGTTTCATCAAGGTAATGTCACTGCACGCGGACTAGTTCATAAATGCTTTGCCACATCAGCTAAGTTTTGAGACCACACTGTACACAATTTACCGCAGATGGATACATGAATTAATGACTAAGATTTAAGATGAGGGTTTCATGGATATGACTTAGATATCTGACTTGCGCATTAGCCCATCGTGCTGGTCAGACTTTGGATATATTACCTAACGTTTTTCTAAATTTTGACACAGAAAAAATTTGAAGCATTGTATCATTCAAATCTTTTTGTTAGAAAGATTTAAATGGCACATTGGCCTACCTTAGAATGCGGTAATGTCCATCAGGAAATGCAATGGCAAGAATTAGATGATTTTCCATCAAAATAATGTTCCCTTCAGGCAAAGAAATCTGTGTAGTGTTGGATTCTTCATTTCTCAGTAACCAAACTCCCTTCATTCCACCATTCTGTATGGAAAAAAGAGTGGCCACTGAGTATGCCAAGACAGATGGATCAGAGAGGAAACAACTGTTTTTGGTATTCATGAAAGAACTGTGGACAGTCAAACGGTCAAGCTCATGGCCCGTCCAGTTTGCTTCCGATCGAAGCTCACATATGCTAAAACAGAAATTCCACTTTCCGTAAGGCTCATATGATACAGTGGGTGAGCAGCATGCCAAAAATACCGCACCAGTCAGCGCTGTTGAATTAATCCATCTGCTGCTAAAGTTACAAAGCAACTGCATTGCAATCGACACTACTACCAAGATGTTCAATGACCCAGGAACAGCTATACTCGTCAGTCAGTGATATAACAGAACTTGCCTGCTCTGCAATGAAAAGTTTGAAATGACTTATTATTTTAAAAAAATCAGGTGAAAAGTGTTTTTGATATTTGTGCCAAAGTTCTATGCTTTGGTAACTTTCTGTCTGCATTCTTGCAAAGTGAGGCAACTGCAGTGGAAATCAAAAAGGAATCTTCAAAAGTTTAAGTAATGCTTCTGCCAGACATGAACAAACAAATCACAAGACAAAACACGATGCGTTTCGACCTCTTAGGTCTTCTTCAGGCAAGAGAAACAACGCTCAGGACAACGAAAGTGAAGAACGAGCGATCACTTATTTTGCCAAATTCGGCGCAAGATGGGTGTTGAATCCCGTTGACTGCTTAAAACTTTTTAAGATTTGTATCTGAATTTTTTTTTTAATAATGTTTTCCAGGTGCTCTGTGGCAGAGCCTGTGGTGGAGATTGCCTTCTGCGTCAAAGTGCCGGGGCACACCACGGAGTGCTGCTTCGTCGACAGATGGTAACGGCAGTGTCTAGTCATGTCTTGCCAGTTCTGCTGTGTATATGTGTTGTGTATATGTTTCCTTTTGTATTTGCTCCAATGGGAGAAGTCTGTGGTGTGTGTGTGTATGTGTGTGTGTGTGTTGTATTAGAGCCATTGAGAGAGAGAGTGTTTGTGTGTGTGTGTGTGTGTGTGTGTGTGTGTGTGTGGTGTGTGTGGGGTGTGGTTGTTTGTGTGTGTGTGTGTGTGTGTGTGTGTGTGTGTGTGTGTGCCCCCAGTTACAAGTTTCTGCATTCCCACACTCGTATACACATATGTGTGTGTAAATACATGTATGTGTATGTTTACATTTTTGTGTTCTGTTTTACACACCAAGTTTAGTGTGTGTGTGTGTGTGTGTGTGTGTGTGTGTGTGTGTTGTGGGTGTGGGTGTGTAAGCATATGCAAAGTACTGAAAACAGTTTGAGACTCAACACAGATTGAACATGTACAAAATATTAAACCTATATGAATAACATCTTCATTTGAAATTTTGTGTGTGTGTGTGCGTGGTGAGTTTCCTAATTTACTTACTTATCCACATGCAGTTATCCATTGCCTGTTTGTCCGGAGTTTATCTCCTTGTGCAATTTTCATCAGGGTATCTGATCAGCGCGACTTTCCACAACAAGAACGACCAGGACTTCTGCGAGAGACTGTCTGCCACCTGAGTCCCAGCGGTCAGCTGCTGTCCCTCCTGCCCTGCCTGGGTCCTGGTCCTCACAGTTTTCTGCCCCGTCCTCCTCTCCCCTCCCCCTCCATCTCCTCCAGCCAGGTGGAAGAGACAGAGGAAGGGAGGAAGCCTGAGAGCCCCGCATGGCACGTGTACATGAGAGACGGCCATGAAGGGATCATGGCCGTCAGACTGTGAGCAGGCTTGTTCCTCCTGGCTGGGAACGAAACAGGAAGTGATGAGTTGTTGCCCTTTTGGTGATTTTACTGTGGGTATGGATTTGAGGATGTTTTTGTGAACAGATTTTTATGTTTGAGTGATGCTTGCTGTTTATGTTTGTAGGTGGTTTGGCTTTTTTCTTTTAAGATGATGTTACCGCTGATTTTCGTATAGGTTAGTTTGAGGATGTTGTGAACGGATTTCAAGTTTGAAATGATGCTTGCTCTTGTTCATTTTTGTTGGTGGTTTAAGCTTCTTTGAAGGTGATACTACTGTTTAAATGCTTCTTGCTTATCGATACAATGCATGAAAGACAGGCGCATTGAAATGATCAAAGTAAGACTGTGACATGTTTGTGGAGATGATTATTATGACTTTTGTTTTTTAATTAATTGGGTTTTTTAAATTTTATTTCATTTCTTTACTTGAGTTTAATTGTTACAAGTTTATATATTTATTCAAGTTTTATTTTATTTAGTTTCATGCCTGTGTTATTGTTGTTGTTTTTTTCTTGCTTATTTTCATCTATTCATTTTGGGGATAGTTTTTTATATTTCTAATTATTTTAATGTTTTGGTTCCTTATTTATCTATTCACTCATTTATTTGTATTGAGCATGAGTTGTACCATCCTCTGAACAGCCATTCTACACGTATAGCCATACACATATATGCATATGCACATACGTATATGCCTTTATGCCTAGATGTACATGCATACACACACACATTCACATTTATGCAAGCATGAGGTATGTATTGGCATGTAGTTGTATACAAGTGCACACACACACACACACACACACACACACATTCTATAATAGCAGAACAGCATTATGCATCAATGCCTGGACAGTCTTTGGCTGTGCAGGTCAGGCATCCACTAAGTTTTTGTCCACAAGACCTCTTCTCAAATCTTTTGAGTTATTCATTTATGTGGCCATCTGACTGAGACCCTGCGCACTGTGGTCTCGCGGCCTAGCGGTTGTGATGTACTATTTTGAACTCGTTCATGTGCCATGACACCTGGTTGATTAAACTGAAACTGAGTGTTATCATGAGGAGTATGGTTAGTGAGTCCAGATCAGGCGCTGTTGTGTGTGGCATTTGTACATAAGGGGTGGCAAGGCAGTTCTACAGCACGAGCAAATTGTGACACGATAACAGTTCTACAGCACAAGCAGATTGTGGACATGATAACAGTTCTGCAGCATGAGCAGATTGTGGACATGATAACAGTTCTACAGCACGAGCAAATTGTGGACATGATAACAGTTCTACAGCATGAGCAGATTGTGGACATGATAACAGCAGACCTGTTTACTTTACGCCTTTGGCGTAATAAATCACGATTTCAAACCTCCAATTACGCCATTACGCCTTCAAACATTAAATTCCGCCACGCGGATCGCCAAAACTACACTTTTCGAAAGCAATCATTCTCGTCGGTTCAACAACGCGATGGCCCGTTCACTCACTGTGCCGCCTGCGAAAGTTACAGTGTTCAGTTATTCCTTCATATCAGTGTAACCGAAAGCCAGCATTGCGGGCAGGCATGAGGTTGAACGTTTTAGTAAGGAGATAACTTTCGCGGGTTGACATCATTATCAAAGATGGCGTCAAAGCGTGCTCAGCATGAGACAGACGACGATTCTGATTGCCGTGTTACGGAAGAAACAGTTCCTGAGAAACCAAAAAAGGCACGAGTTACTCAAAAATACCGCCAGGTATACCATGACAAGTATAACTGTCTTTTCCCATCAAGAAAAGGGCCGGGATATGTGCATTGTAGCATATGCAAGTCGGACTTCAGCTGTGAACATGGCGGAATGTTCGATTGTAAGAGACATGTGGGCACGGCTTCTCACAAGCAGTTCATCGAAGCAGCTGGAAAGCAGAAATCTATCGCGAATTTCATGATCCAGAGCAAGCATGATGATTCTGGAAATTCATTGGAAAAGATGACAACAAAAGCTGAAGCAAAGATGTGTTGGGACATCCTGGCAAAAAATAACCTGCCTCTCGCGAATGCTGACAAGTTTGTCAAGGCATTTCAAACGATGTTTCCTGACTCCAAGATTGCTGCAAGAAAGTATGACTTAGAAAATTTGTTATGTATTTAGTACCTTTTCCTTTACCTGTACATGCCCTTTTCTGAAATTTCATATTTGAATAGAAATTAATATAAAAATAAATTTCCTGCCCTTGTTCCTGCTGGCTCCAGTGTGGATCAAATAATGGAACAATTTACTGCTTACCAGGTCATGCAGCCCCAGATTCTCAGGATTTTGACCGTGCTGATGAATTTTGGAAAGAACTGGCTAAAAAGGAGCCCAGCCTGGAGCAGTTAGCCTTTGCCATGAAGGGCATTCTGACTATTCCCCATTCCAGTGCTGCCTGTGAGAGAGTGTTTTCCATGGTGAGGAAAAACTGCACAGAAGCAAGATCTTCACTGCTGCCAGAGACAACTGAAGCTCTAATGGTGTTAAAAGGACAACCAGGTGAATGCAGGGAGATGTCAGACAAGGACTTGGTTCAGCTGAGATCAGCCTACTACAATTCTTTAAAAGCTTAGAGAACATTTCTCTCTCTCTCTCTCTCCTTTTTTTTCTCTCTTTTTTCATGCTTGGCAGTGGGGTGGAGGCACTGGCAGAGTGACTGATTGTGTATTTGTGTGAGAACATTTGCTTCCAGGATTTGTACACAAGGGGACTTTCTGAAGACTTCAGATGTGTGTGTGTGTTTTTTAAATAATTTTAAATACATTATTTATTTGGTATCCTCCAACTTGGCAGACATCCTTTGACCAAGTAAGTGGTTCCAATGGCAGTTGGTGAGTTTTAATTTGTTTTTTGTTATATTTTGAGTTGAATTTTCATGGTCATAATGATGAAATTTAACCTTAGAATGTGCACCAGAATGTGCACCAGATTGCACCATTTTGCTTCCCCCCAAAAAATTTTCCGGGGGGGGCATGCCCCCGGACCCCCCTAGCTATCTCGGCGCTTCGCGCCTTCGATTACACTTTTCCCCCATAAGATTACACTTTTCAGTATTTGGGATTACACTTGGGTAGCCAAGGGGGTAAACAGGTCTGTAACAGTTCTACAGCACGATCAAATTGTGGACATGATAACAGTTCTACAGCATGAGAACACTGTGGACATAATAACAGTTCTACAGCATGAGCAAATTGTAGATATGATAAAATGTGCTATTCTTATTGGATCATTTCACTTTGTGTTGATTTTCAACAGATTGCGAACATGTGGTTGAAATGATGAACACTGTGGATTCTTGCTGGTTGTCTTATGTTGAAGAGATTGTTAACATAGATGAAATAATCCTTACTGCTGGCTCCTATGCGCAAAAGACTTGGGTGACAACGTGGTTGCAGCCAGTATGGCTGGCAACACCTTTGTTTCTTCTGTCTCATCTTCCTTGCTGTCTAAGCGGCGTGACTTCAAACCACTCATTCCAGTTCCCCTACACAGATCCACACCCGACTGGTCCTGCTTCAACCTTGACACCGACAGCCTACAGGGAGTGACCAGTATCGGGCCATGATGCAACTGACCAAAGGAGAGAGTGAACTGGGTCGAGTCACTTCGGTGGTTAGAAAGTTTAGATAAGGTCACTTTCTGAGTAGCATGTGTACATAAGGGATAACTCCAAACCATGGAATTCGAACTGCCTTAAAGGGGGAAGGTGTGGGGGTGGGGGTTTCAGCTTGATCTCACACACCCTTGTAGAGCCATTCTCAAGCTGCTCATTCAGGTTTCCCCAATAACAAACCTTTATCACATTTGTCATTTCGGCCAGAAGCAATCCACAGGCATTTTAGTAGTATCCGGTCACCTTCAGGCCAGCCATGAGCGGAGATCCTGCATTGCACATGAGCCCCTTTGCACCTGCTAAAGATAAGATAAGATAATGTTGCTTATAGCCCAGCCGACCGCACCTGCTAAAGGCATGTGCTGAAAACAGTGGCTACTTCGTGGCAGACCCATACAGGCTAAGCATAATAGAAGCCGTAGGACTGTTTTACATTACCCATGCTTTTTTTAGATGCATGTGTGATTCTATAGATTTCAAGGTATTTGTGTGCGTCATGTGTGTGTTGTCATACATGTAGCGCATGGTTAAATTTCTTCAACCTAAATTAAAGGAAAAGTGAATGTGTGTGCCTCAGTGCATTATATTACTGAATTTATTCACTTTATTTAAAAGAAGACTAACTCTGTGTGTGTGTTGTGTGTGTGTGTGTGTGTGTGTGTGTGGTGTGCGCGCGCGCGCACACACACGTGTGTGTGCACACGTGTGTGTGTGTGTGTTTGCAAGTGAATGCCCACTTTTTTTTTTTTTATTGCATATGTGGTTTCCCATGAGTGTATGAACACCCTGTTTGAAATTAACGTATCAACATAATTTTTATTAACCTAAAGAAAATGTAAGCTTGTACATTCATACCAATTGGTGAGTATATATTTTATATTATCATTGCCTGTTGATAAAATTGTCCATTTTGGTTATTAAAACTTCACTAAAGCTATACTTCTACTATTTTATGCTTTTCATGTGTTAAAGAGATTTGACCAGTCCCTGTGTAAAGACAAAGTAAGTGTTACAGCCTTAGTAAGAAGACTATTATTTCATTTTGTTATTCCTCAGGCCTGTGATAAAAGAGCAAGTAATTAAAAATGCATATGCATGTGAATGCATAAACATATCTGCGTTACATCTCTGAATTTTTTGCACCTCACTTTAAAGCAGTGACTGCAATTGTGTCTATGTGTGTGCCTGTGGGCATTATGTTTTTAGGTGGGTTTTTTTTTAGCCACAATGATTACTACATACATACTTCTGAATGACAAATGTGATATCATTACATTTGTTTTATTTTTCAGTAATTCATTCTTTTGTTATTTCTTGGAAAAAGTTGGGGAAAAAAAGATTTGGATCACAGTTATGATTACTATTGTAATGCGATAATTACCGTTGTTAGTGGTGATTATTGCTGTCACTAGAAATGGAAATGGTAGATGAAATAGAAAAAGAAGAGAGTGTGTGTTGCAGAATGAAATAGTGTGAATGTGTCTTTATGCTGGTGTTCAGCATACATACTCTTGTTTGGCTTTATAGAGACAATCTTGTTGTTTGGATGATTTTGGAAACTTTGTTTATCTCAAGACTTACTGTGACAGTCTTCTTTTTGATATTCATTGGTGCAACTTTTCTGAGTTTTCACATAAAGTCGCCATCCTCTATGCACATGGCCATGCCTGTTCCATATATATTATGTCTAATGTTGATGCACGTTTTAGTGGTTTAATGGATCATGTTTTCTTTTAATTTTTCATCCAGGGCTGGGTGTTGTTGTGAGACCTATGAAGGGATCAAGTTTCTCATTCATTCTACAGTTATTTTGTGTTTTGCAGTGAACTATACAAAATCTGTTGGCACATTTTTTGAGAAAAAAAACCTGATGAGCTCAAGTAAATTTGCACATATCAATTGTATGGTTTACTGAAAACCACATGAATTGAAGTGTATTTTTTCTTCTTCACGAATGATTCGTGATTGCCTTTACATGTATGTTTGCATTTCACGTTTCCTCAGACAAATCTCTTGTAAATAAATGTTAATCTGAACACCATTATCATTCAATTTTATTCATTCAACATCTTGTCACATTATATCAAAGACTTTTTTTTTTAATTGAATGGCTGGGTTGTTAAGGAAAAAAATGGTTGTTAAGGGAAAAAAATCTATCATCCATTTTTTCATTCCCTTCTGTAGAATGAGCTTATTTGCAAGAAATAAAGAGGTACCACACAGTTTAAGGAGATCATCTGTGACATCTTTTCACGTTGTGGAAATGATGTAATGAACGAGCAAGGTGTTCAACACACAAGCCCCAGGTTTACGACTAACCTGCCCTTCAGCACTTTCCACTAAATGATGTATTAATATTCATTGAGTTAGCAGTAACAGCAAAGACCATGGGGTATTCATTATGGTCTGAACAGAGCCAAACAACAGACTGGGACTGCCAGCAGCGGTTCCACACTGCAGTGATCAAGTGAGACCACTTGCTGACCAAACCTGCTCTTCATTAAGCACCTCATGCATCATGTTATGGAATCAGTGTCTAAATAAGGGAAATCACCTCTATCAGCATGGCATAATCCAGGAGAAGTTACACTGAGCTCCACTGCATGACATACACGATCTCTGTTTACCCTCGCAGCAGTATTTCTTTTTCGTTCCCATCATCAGTTCATAGCATAGATCTGTGTCTCCCTTTGAGCACATACTGTTTATTTAGTTGATATTGTTGTTGTTACCTTCTTTCAAGAAGAAAGGTGTCAATTTTGGCATCAACTTCAATACACACTCATCATATAAATTATGAATCAAGTAGAGAAGTACAGAAGATAAGATAAGATAATGTTGCTTATAGCCCAGCCGACCGCAAAGGGCCACATCAGGGCTGAGAAGTACAGAAACCCTTCATTTGCAAAATGAATAACTTTGATCTAGATCAGTCTTAACTGCTTTCTCATGGCCAGTTGTGAAAGGATTGTATTTCCCTACTTAAAACAACAGACTGGCCACCTATAAGCTGCCTTTAGATTCAACATTTGGTGGACTAATAATAATAGAACAGATTATTAAAAATGGACAACAAACAATTCATATTTCTGTGATCTTATAAACTATTTATACAATACAAACAAATCCACTGAATTTGTAATTCTCATGCAGATTTTGTCTTTCTTTAATTTAACATGAACATTTACACAATTTTTGGGGGAAAGCTAAGTAAAGGAGTTTGAAGTAGAATTTAAGCCACTATGAATATTATTAATGCATTAAAAAACATGAAATATATCATCCAAGACATGTCAATATTGTAAACCTTCTTGGGGTATCAAAATAAACAATAAATAAATCCACACAACAGAAACAGCCGATGCTGTTCAACAAATATACTGCCTTCTTGCCTCGCAAGTTGTCTAAAACTACTGACGCAAAGATCTTGCTGAATATGACACAAAAACATTATGCCAATGGATATACAAATATTTAGGTATCAGCATCTCTCATTCTTTTGATCTTCCAAGCACAGGTGTACTGGAAATGTTCAAAATATGACTCTATAAGAAACTGCCCTATTCAAAAGCTATAAAAGCTGTACAAAAATTAGTCCAGGGGACAGACAAACACAGAATTTTAGCGTACATACACAAATACATATCTCTGTGCATATTAGTGCAGTAAAATGTTAGTAGCAGTTTCTCCATTATCACTTTTTCAGTTGTTACCTTCAAATTAAAAATGGTGTTCATTAAAGCAATATCGCTTTTGGAGCTTTCATTTGACCAGAATAAAATTCTTATATATATTTGAATGCTGGATGCTTCAAACAAACAAACAAAAAGATGCAGTATGGGAGGGTACAGGGAGGAGGAAGAGGGGCAGCAGCAATGGAAAGGAGGGACTGGAAGGGGGTGGGTGAGGAGTGAGATAATCCATGCTGAAAACAGAGACTGTGAACTTGCGACTCATCTATGTAGAAAAACAACACACACACACACACACACACACACACACACACACACACACACACACACACACGCACAAAGCAACACTACAAGCGTGGTTCTGATACTTCTTGTGCTATTGCTCTTACTGCCAGTCGTCCCATGACTACTATGACAACTGCTACTGACAATTTCAACATAATAAGACCTAAAAGCACCACATGCCATCATTTCTAAAATTGTATCATTTTCACAGAACTTCTGAAAATCAGTCTCCCACAGTGCTACAACCAGCCCCTCACTTCCTCTTCATCTCTGCATGCCGACTGTGCCTTCAGTGCCTTTCCCTGCAACTCTTCCTGCATGCCTGGTTGCACACCATGAACCAAAAAGACGTACCGATAGTTGCATACACGTAAGCCTGCACTGCCCAGAGTAAACCGTCCACTAAAGGTTGGCTGCACACCTAGACTGTCCATCACAACTCCAATGTATGCGTCTTCGTTGGGTATCGGTTTCTTGAACCTACTCTCTTCTATGAGTCTGGAAAGTACATCATACGATAAAACATAGCCGTTGCCGCGGGCATACACAGGGTAATACTCTGGGAGATAATCATCCTCAGAAACAAACCACTTCTCATTTGTATGCGCACTACCTTCCGAAATATTTCGTGCGTCAGAAGATTTCCTGCATACAGATTTGTGGTTTTGGTGTTGTGATGAAGTAAAAAGCGTCTGAAAAGTAAAACATTCACAAAACAATCATCGTCTGTCTTCAGAATGAATGGTACTTGGCAGTGCCTGCTCACCCACGACAGCCCATGCATCACTTTGTGCGTTAAATTCCTATACGAGTCCACATAGCTGCCTTGAATGATATCGCCAAATCTTAAGCTTTCTGAACTTAACATTGCAGTTAGGTTTGCTTGATCAGTTTGCCCTATTAAAAACAAACACTGCCAAGCATAATCTTCACTGGACATGTTAGAACTGCACCAAGTGTTACGAATAGCTGTCCTTTGTTTGAAATGATCCGGAGAAGAAGTAACAATGATGATGAAGAGGGACCCATGTCTACATTTTGGATTTTCGGTTGTCAGATCGTCAAGCAGTCCTGGGTCCCACACTTTTTGTCGTTGACCAAGAGCAGATGAGAAGTTGAGCAATATTTGATCTCCATTCAGGATACCTTTTCCAAGGAGTCTTATTCGTGGTCTGCCTTTACTCATGGATGATCCGGCAAACATATCTTGCTTGCTGTGAGCTTTCTGGAATGGCCGATCAACATATACAAGAAGGACTGTATAGGTGATGAAAAATACCAACACTATCACAATGACAGACCAGATACTAGTCATTAAAAGAATTCCACGAGAGGTGCGAGAAAGTCGGGATGGCAAAGGGTCTTGCTGGACATACAAACGAACGTCTGAACATGACATTTTCTGAGCCTGCGCAATCACCTCTGACCTCAGACTGCCCTCTCCACAGTTGCATGACTTACAGATCTGGGCCTTACATCTTTTGACCACACCTGTCAGATCTGAAAGAGAAAACAAAATGTGTCGTTCAGCAATAAGCCTGTAATTTATTGCAAGTTTTGTTTTTCTCACAGAAAAATAATTACTGAACATTTCACACATCCACTTCCTCCTCCCCCACTCTCTCCATCCCCTTCCCTCCTTCCCTGCTCCTCCTTTCAAACTCCAAACCCATTTCAAGCACCTGACAACCCAGCTGAATTTTTGTGTGATCTGGAGAATGGAGATATATATAACAAAGCTCTTCACACACACACACACACACACAGACACACACACACACAGAGGACTTGTACTCTCTTGGCAATAATTTTTTCTTCACAAATGTTCTGTTCATTGTCTAGAAGCCTGAATAATTTCTGTTGTTTATGTTTCTAGTCCACCATGCCAGGAATGTTTCTACAGTGAGTGAAAATCACATGATTTGATCTACCTGATGTCCAGAGAAGAATCTGACATCTGTTTGTCATTATCAGTTATATGAAAGACATAATAGAGTATGAGAGATTTTTTAAAATTGTCAACACCTCATAAGGTTCTACTTCCTATTACTTTCTATGCAAAATCTATTGTAAGTAACGACAACAATAATAATTATTTCCCACTGGAACTTTGAAGATGAAAGTGTAATCAACAGAAATGAGTAATCAACAATACCAATTTGGAAATTACTTTCAGAATAGCTGTTGTTTGAATCAGGTGTCCGATTAGCTGTTGTTTGAAACAGGTGTCCGATTAGCTGTTGTTTGAATCAGGTGTCAGATTAGCTGTTGTTTGAATCAGGTGTCCGATTAGCTGTTGTTTGAATCAGGTGTCCGATTAGCTGTTGTTTGAATCAGGTGTCCGATTAGCTGTTGTTTGAATCAGGTGTCCGATTAGCTGTTGTTTGAATCAGTGTCAGATTAGCTGTTGTTTGAATCAGGTGTCCGATTAGCTGTTGTTTGAATCAGGTTCCGATAGCGTGTTTGAATCAGGTGTCAGATTAGCTGTTGTTTGAATCAGGTGTCCGATTAGCTGTTGTTTGAAACAGCTGTAAGTACTGAAGAAAAATATACCAATATCTACTCCCCTGTGGACACCAAGTCATTACAGAATAAAGTTTCATTATCATTTCTTGTGTGTGTGTGTGTGTGTGTGTGTGTGTGTGTGTGTGTGAGAGAGAGAGAGAGAGAGAGAGAGAGAGAGAGAGAGAGAGACAGAGAGAGAGGGGGAATGCATGCACACACGCACGCCTAAGTACATGCGCGCGCACGCACGCGCGTGGTTGTATGTGACAGTTAGCTCCGAGTCTGAGGACTCCAGAGTTGAATGATGACACAAGATGAACAAAACGAAAACAAAAACATAACTGGATCTGCTACTGTGCTAGGCCTAGTGTTGTAATCGTCACACTCACACTGCGAAACCTACTCATGTCATTACAATGATAAACATATTGTACACTCGAAAGAACTTATAGAGTCAAAACCAAGGTCACGTTTTTATCTGGACGGTGGATACATCGCAGTTCTGAAACATCCTTTAGGCTACGTTCTGACCTTCAATTTTACCTACTGAACGTCTGTGACTGAATTGGTCGGTTATTTTTAGGTCTGATCT
The DNA here is from genome assembly GCA_018398815.1 of Conus ventricosus. Lineage (NCBI taxonomy): Eukaryota > Metazoa > Mollusca > Gastropoda > Neogastropoda > Conidae > Conus > Conus ventricosus. The sequence continues at coordinate 66,817,793 of CM031600.1, read as the reverse complement.
AGTTAACTTCAACATTACGGTACTACCTACCACCACCTCAAATTGCGACACCTCGACAGAGAAGAAAAAGACACTAAACCTGTCGATCTGCGTCAGTCTGTTACTGCATGTCAACCATCATTTTCAGATGAATGTATACACAGTCTTTCTCACCTGGAAATCCAGTTTTACATAACAATTGCTGACTACTCCCATCCAAAATTAATGCTCTTCCTCTATCAGCATGAGCCACACACAGCACGTTAGACAATCTGATTTGCTCGAGTTCAGATTACTGTGACCTCAACATTGACAGTTCACGAAGTCAGGTCAAGGACACCAAGCGGGGGCGTTGACTTGAAGTGCGTGCGTTGTGAGTTACCACAGTAGATTGTTCCCGGACAGTTTTGGACAACATTTTATTCGCCATTTTAAAGAATGATAAGACAAACAATGTTTTATTGGAAAGCAGCATGCACACAAGCTCACACACGTGAGACTTTTCGTTCAATACCATTAGCCCCCTGAGCCGTACTGCAACTGTTGACTTTTACTCAGTTGCTATTGTTAGCATTCCTGCCAAACGAAGAGGCCACCCACTCATATTTTTATAAGCCAGTGTGGTACGCAATTCATCTTTTTTGTTGTTGTGGTTTTTCTTTTGCCACGGATACCTGTAAATTACATGAAAAAATCATCAGGTCTTGAAGATGTTTTTTTTTTATCACTTGAATACTGACTTTATATCTATACAAAATAACAATTAAAATGATACATGGGTAGATTAATCAACCAATGTAAGAGTCCATTCGCATAACATCGATTTAAGGTGGAATATGTGGATAATGGGATAGGTCTAGAGGTTTGTTTCCCCTCTCCCTCAAAAACCATAAGACGATATTTTAAACCTGGAAATGCATGATTACAAGCGCTCCCAGGCATGGCTGTTTTCCAAAACAGAGCAGTCTGTACACATTTCTAGATGATTAGGACCCTTTATTATTATTATTATCATTATTATTATCATGCTTAAATATATTGCCCATCATCGATTAGAAACCAGGCTCCAAACACTTTACAATGCATGTTCACGTTTACTGGACGGGCTGTCTACCTTGGCAGAACCGACTGAAAGCTGCCTATCTCATTCAGTTGAATGTCACCCAGATTTTCATCCATTCCTTCGATTTTTACGGAGTTTGCATGTTATGTGAATATGTGTCATCCAAACCAACGCCCAATCTGGTCTTCTCTTCCGAAAGTTTAAGACAGGACTTTACCATCGACTTTTAAGATGGTTATACTGTCAGTGTGTATCCGTGGATTTTACATGGCACAAGGTGTTATGCTTGCGTTGACTCACGGGACCTCGGTTTATAGTCTCATTTGAAGGACTTTTCGAGAAATTTCGAAGGACTTTTCGGGAAATGGAGTTAGAAACAACGTAAACTCCGAGAAAAAACAAAAACAAAAAACAAAACAAAACAAACAAACAATAACAACAACAACAAAACCTGTACCAAAACGTCGAAATGGAATATATTAGCTGTGTGCAAGCACATATAGTTTGTGACAAAGAAGTAATTCATTAACTTTACCCCTTTTGGAAAATAACAACTATTCTATGCTCAAGATATATTTTCACGGTTGCTGCATGAACTGCATGGAGTTTCAATGACAAGCTTACCAGTAAACTTTAACCATCATTGTATCTATTTCTTGGAAAGTTCAGATGATTTTCTGCAATAAATTTATTAGAAGGCACTAGCCAAGTAGCTAATTTAACATACATTAACTCTAGTGTTGTCTTCTGAAAATCTGTTCAACATTTGATTTTTTTTAATTGCCACGCTTTTGTGATAAGTGTTCTTAACGAAAAAATTTAACATGTTAAAAGTATGTTCGCAAAGAAATTGTATAACTTGTTCATCTTTGATCATATTACCTTCTAGTTTAAAGGAAGGCAGATCCTAGGTCAGCTGAAGAGCATCATGCAAGATTTTTGCCTGGAAAACGAATTCATTCATTATCAGTTGTATATTTATCAGTGTTGATGATGTTCATATTCATACACTGTTTTTATGTGATTAAACTCAGAGATGAATTTGCAGTGGGCCTTTTCTTGGGAGCTTTCTCCCATACGAAAAGCCAGCAGTGAGAGGAAAAGTGACAGAGTTAGTGAAGAAAAGAGGAAAGGTACAACTAATAATCCATGAACAGAAGATGTCTGTCTCACAGTGTATGTATGCACTCTACTGCTTATGAGAAAGAGGGACATACTTTAATCAGTAACATGTTAAACAAACGCACCCACACACACACACACACACACACACACACCCATTCCAGAGCACAGCTACAAACATAAGTTACTTCTGGATGTAGAGACAATATTTGCTGTAATGTGTGATTTACTTATGCAGAATCTAACCAAAATCAAGTTTAAGAATACGTGTTAATTGTGCATGCAGACACGCACATACATATTTGACAACTTTATTTTCTACAATAAAACATCTGATCATTTCACGAATTGACATCGAGTTGGCCTTTACAAAAAGGATTGCAACGTTTGTCACACTTCGTGATAATAGTCAACATTTTTTTTGGGTGGGGTGGGGGGTGGGGGTGGGGAAATATTTTGTATTGTGACATATAAATAATATTTACTCAAGGTCTGACCAGTGCGTTGGTCTTAAATTCTTTCATATCTAATCCATCCAGCTGCAAATCCTGCGTATCGTGGTCTTGTATCCTGGCAGATGTGGCATAGCATGTATGGACTAATTAACATGCAGTGACACCTTGATTGATTGACGAAACTGAAACCGAGACTGACTAGATCGTGAGTAATGTCATCAGTAGTTTTCTTTATAAAAAAGAAAAAGAAAAAAAAGATTGGCAGGGGTTAATTTTGTGAACTATGAGATTTTAGTTTTGTTGAATCTAAAAAAAGTCGTTATGCTCCTAAACGGGGTGTATTCGACTTTTTAGTGCATGTGCATGACGATTTTCTATTTTAATTTCCCCAGATATTTTATGGTTACCGGGGCCTGAATCTGCCCATTGCTTTTAACTTCTTGAATATTGATGCGACCCCTTGTTGCCAAATTTGCTCCAGGGCGAACAGACTGAGTCGCACTATTTTATGTTATTTTATTTTACTTTTTAACATGCGCGCCGGTGACCGACTATTTTTTGAGTGAACCAGTATTTTAGGAAGAAGAAGAAGAAGTTGTTCATATTTGTGGCCTATGGCCTACGACCGTGAATTAAGGGTATAACTCTTTGAGCCGATCGGCGCAGCGCAGCTTTTTCCCGGGAAAAATCACGTTGTTTGTGGTCGTGACTTTAGCTGTAGCGAAAACAATCATAAAATGTTTTTCCTTGTGGGACTCGGATTGGGAGATGCTAAAGATATTACAGAGAAGGGACTCGAGTTGTAAGACGAGCCAAAAGGGTGTACTTGGAAGCATATACATCAATTCTCACAGTAGGGAAGGAAGCATTGGTAAGTCACAAAGTAGTTTTTAAAGATATAAAGTGACGGGAGTCAAAAGAGCCGGATCGCGTGAGTCGGTGACACTCAAAAACTACAGCAGGAGAGAGAGAGAGAGAGAGAGAGAGAGAAAGAACATGTATCTATCACCAATAAACTTTTGCTGCTCCTAGCTGTACAGCATAACATTTGGCTCTTTCCGGACAACACGGTGACATGAGCACACAACGTTGTGACCCACCCTGACAACCAGATCCAAGTCTGCAACAAAATCTCGATTAGCTTACAGCATTGGATTGGAGCATGGGTATGGCCATCCACCTAGGGAACTGCATCTCACAGCCAGTGACCCGTAATGCTTGGAAATCTCTAGCAAAAAAAAAGTACAGTGTAAACTGTGTTGCAATCAGTAAGTAAGGTATGGACTGGAGTGAACTCATCAACAGTAAAGTGCACATAAGACTACAAGACCCACAACTTCCTCAAGAGAAACCTGGAGACTAGGTCCAGTAAGATGAAGAAGATAGTCCTCAAAGTACATGTCCTATGTTTGCCCCATTCTTGAGTATGCATGTAATACTGTCTGAGATGTGTATACCCAGCCACACATTACTTGAACACTATCAACACAGACCCTGGATCTGCTCTATGTGCCCAGTTAACACTGCAGTCACAGCACTGAAATTCCCACAGGACACATGATTTTGACCTTCTTTTTTTTTTAAAATAAAAAAGCCTAAATCTGACAGTGACTTTATTTTTGTACAATGAAATAGAGTTATCTTTCATCTTCTTGTTGATAAATGCCTTAAAAGTCAAAATAATTATTTGTTGTTGTTTGATTGAGTTGAAAATTACGTACTTCGAACAAGGAGCACTGATTTAGCGATTAAAGACGCCAACTGATTGGTTGCTTTCTCTTCAAATAAACCAATGAAATAAATGTTACTAGCTTGCTAACTGGCATGATATGACGTAGGAAGGACTGTACTGTACGCAGACACCACTTGTTAAAAATTTTCTAGGAAGCTTGGTCATATAAATTTATTTTAGAAGACTGTCGCTATCATTCTTGTGACGTGTCCTGAGTGACAGATCATTTCTGTGAGTATTTTCGTCCCATGTCGCCGAGTGGTAGGTCGGGCGCCGCAATCATTCTTGCAGCATGTTGCAAAAAAGTTAAGATCATTCATTGTCAAGCAGTCAACATGTTTCATCAGTCAGTAATACAGAGGAATGTCCAACACCAGTGCAGTGATCCAAGATAAAAAATGAACCACTTTTCGAGACTGGAAGAAGACAGCTTGCTTGATGATGTTTCTAATGTCAGTGATGACTTCAAGAGCATGTTCAAATCACTATCACCAAACCATTGACAAAGACACAAAAGAAAAAAAAATCGGCGGTTTTCACAGCCACACTAAATGAACCCAGCGCCAGCTCACTTGGCCATGTTCTACAGAATATTCAATGACATTCCCACCGGTGACATCAAGATCAGACTCAAACCACTACCACCATGCTAATGATGAGTACATAATCAGCACTTCTCACAGCTGTACTGCTGAACTCAGTACCAGCTCAGTTTTCGTTCCAGCCATGAATTATCAGAGGCTAGAATGACCTGCCCCAGAGACAGGGCTTAAAATCCTCCTCGGATCCGAGAAATTCCTCGGGAAGCCAAAAAATTCCTCGGGAAAAAAAGTCGATTTCCTCGGGGGAAAGAAACCCGATCTAAAACGCCCCAAACGCGTCCGCATTCGCATATGGTTCTGATTCGTATTCGGTTCAAAGTCGCAAACAGCCATTTCGCACCGGTAGCTTTAGGCGCCTAATCTATCAAGATGGCGACTGTGAGAATCATCGAACGTGGAGAGAAGTTGACGAAAGCGGGATCAAAAACAAATGGAGGTGGGAGTGGACTTTAAAGTCCATGAAAGTGAGGTCAGATCCCAGATCCCGATGAATTCGAGCGGATCGGTCAACATATTCGAAAGGTTGACGTGCCAGGCAGTGCAAGATGTGTACTGTGCACCACAGACATCGTCTTTCTGCAGCTTGGCTGTGCTTGTCGTAAGAGGCGACAGAACCAGCCCCTCTCGGATTGCTTAGTTCCACATTCCAAACGTTAGTTTTGAATTTTGATAACTGTGTCTCCACCAATAACCATTTTGTTTTGTCTTGATAACCTGTTGGTCTTTTTATGCTCTTTTCACATGAAATGTGTTGATATAAATATCATTTAGATTTAGATGTTTAAGACCTTTGTCTTGTCTTTGACAGTGGATTGAATATCTGTATGGATGTACCTTTTTCTGCATTAAATCTTGCACTTTTTCTGTGCAATTTTTTCCCAAAATAGGGCTCAGAATGAGCCAGAGTGCACAGATTTTGTTCTAGATTTCAAAATTTTCTGGGGGGGCATGCCCCCAGACCCCCCTAGCAGGGCGTGCCTGCTTCGCAGGCACGCATTCGTGGCTTCGCCACTTCAGAAATTTTCCTCTGATTTTGGATAGACCATTTTAAGCCCTGCAGAGAGCCATTGAGACCAAAACCATTGGTGCTTTATGTCAAGAGTCTCCATACAGCAGTACTTTGAAGTTCAGAGGTGTGTGTGTTGTGTGTGTGTGTGTGTGTGTGTGTGTGTGTGTGTGTGTGTTTAAGGAATATAGACTCTCTGAAAGTGACAGAAATTCAACATGACGATTGTGGTTGCTTAACAAGAAGAAGGACAAGAAAAAGACACAGAGTACACATGTAAAGTAGAGTATGCCGCAAGATGTTTTCACTCTTTGTTTTATTTTGTTTTAAAAAACCCATAGAGTTCTTTGCTGCTTGAAAACTGAGCTCAAAGTAGACTGACATAATTGGTTGAAGACTTAGAAAAAACACACACCAAATATATATCATTGTAATCCCAAAATCTCTTGTGAAGTGTTATATTCAGAAAAGGAATTTAGAATGGGGAGAAGTTGGGGGAGAAGGGGTGTGGCAGATGACTGTCATGATATCAATCAGGCCTGCAGAGCAACAAAATATCCTCGTCCATTCCATCTTATTTAGACCTGCATTAAAAAATCATAGTCTAAACGAACAGACAATGTAATTTACAGTTTGTGATGATGCCGTGTATCCATCCCCATAATGGCTACAAAGTACTATTACAACTAATGGCTTGGTGAAATACTAATAATCTTTCATTGAACACTATAACTTTGTAAGATCATTACATATCAATGTTTGTTTTATATGGTTGCTTACTTATATTAAAGAAAAAGAATTGTTTCACTTTTTTTTTCAGGAAAAACACTATGGTCGAGAGATCATTCTTGCAGATCGTGATATGGTGGAACAAAGTTCAGGTAAGAATTAGAATGATTTTTTGTTGTTTTACCAAACTCTATTGATTGAGAAGCCAGAGACAAGAGAGTAAATAGGAAACCACTGGCTATTTGAGGAAGATGTGGTGGGAGAGGGAAATGCAGACTGACCGTCAAGACAATAGTGATAGAAATAACAAAATAAAACTGTCATACTGTTCCTCTCATTTCTACAAAATAAAACTGTCATACTGTTCCTCTCATTTCTACTAATTTTCAAATTTCATGCGAATTGAATGTGAAAAATGTCTATGATTGTGCTGAGAAATGGATTTTTCTCTGCGTCACTTGGTATTGCATGTCAAAACACATGCTCACAAATTAATTTTAAAACTTCCTCCTACAATTCTATCTTTTACAGATGAACTGATGGATGGTCAGACACAGAAGACATTGCTTTTCTGGAGGTTGGAGACCCACTTGGGTAAAGTTTCAATATTTGCTTGAAGGATCATTTTGCTTATGTAAAAATTTTGTGAGAAGAAAAGATCAGAGAATTTATTACAGTGTTATGTTGAACTGCAATGAAAAATGTTCAGTTCTGTCATGGCCACTGGCATCAACTTGTCCAAACAACATAACAGACATACTCTGCTGACTGCTTATTGTTTCCTGTATAACACTGAAAGGTTTTGTGTGCATGTGTCTTGCATGCATGCGTTTAATGAGTGTGGTGGGGGTGGGGGGGGGGGGGGGGGGGGGGGGGGGGGGGAATGAGGGGAAATTACCAAAACTGGGATTAGGTATTGAGGAAAAGAGGGAATAGAAAGAAATTGAACCAGACGCGTGGCGAATGGTTAGTTACGGACTCCCACTGGGAGTCGAGGTTCAAATCCACAGAAGTCATGTGGTTTTCCCCAGAACGGCTCTGCCAGAGTGAGTTCAGCTTGGGACTCAGTGAGAGACTGGACTCCACAGTCAAGTTTCATCCACTTAATGGATGCGTTTCTGAGATGTTGCTCAAATTTTCTGACCACACTGCAGGTGCTGTCCTTGGGCTGGTTCGACGTGGACTAGTTTGAGAAGCGTGGACACACAGTCAGTATCTCACTAATGGAATATGCGTCATCTAATTCTTCCATCGTTGCTAAATCTGCCAATCACTGCCAGGTGCCTGAATTTGGGCCTGTTGACGCTGGATGGGTTTTGGGCTGAAAGCCCTGTCATGAGCCATGATGGTCCAAGCATCATCTTAATTACCTCATTCTCATCGATCAGCATAAAAAAAAAAGAAAGCTAAATGTCTAGTGAGGAACTGCAATGAAAATGCTTTTGTAGGGGCACTAAAACTTTGTCAACTCCTCTTTTGCTTATTGTTCATTATAACACAATTTTTGGGGAATGTGTTGTGCGGGTTTAAATGGTTTTTGGGGGGGGGGGGGGGAAAATATTTTTTGGGGGGGGGGGGGGGGGGGGGGGGGGGAAAAGGGAGGGGGGGGGGGGGGGGGGGGGGTTTAAATTTGGGGGGGGGGAATGAAAAAGGGGGGAAGGAGAAAAAGGGGGGGGGAAGGAAAGTTGGGGGTTAGGGGGATGCAAAATTTCCAAAAAAGGAATAGCTTGAGATGGGAAAAAAAAAGAAATTGACAAGCCGTGGCGGGGGTGCTTCGCGAATCCGTGGGGGGGGGTTTGGGGTTGGGGGAATTGGGCAACCTGCCCAGATTGAGGTTTGGGAAAAGGGAAATAAGAACTGGAAAACCGGGGCAAGTTTTTCCCATGGAGGTCGTTGGTTCCAATTTTTTCTGACAACATGTGGGTGCCGACCCTTTGGGCCGGTGTTACGTGGGATAGTTATGAAGATGGGACCCGTAATTTACACCACTTATGGTTCTAGATGAAAATTCCTAGAAACACTAATTCCTCTTTTCCTGTCGATAAAATAAAAAGGGAAAGCTAATAAGCCCTGTCCTGGGCCTTAAAATGGATTCCTAGCATCACTCTTTCCTTTTGGATTCCTAAAAAAATCTAAACCCTTTGGGCTTCTGGACGTTTGGGGCCCCCGTGGAGTTTTGCTGCGCCGGCTTCCGTTTGTTTTGTCCCAGTACTTATCTTGGGTGTCTTTGGCGGGCCTGGGGCCCTCCGCGATGTTTTTGAGCGCCCTGCCCCACCAAGTATTGCGGCAGTAGGGGCTGTGGTGGTGCCTGCTTAAGTTACAGAAGACCTGACCCGGTCCGGTGCGGGTCCCCGGGCCCCCCGTGGTGGTGTTCTTTTCCGGCGTGGGACACGGCTCTAGGGGGCATGAGGTTGGGGCAAAAAACGTGGAAAAAATTTGGGGAGGTTGGGGGGGAAAAGGGCTGGGGGGGTGGGGGGGGGCGGGGGGGGGGTGAGGGGGGGGGGGGGGGGGGGGGGGGGGGGGGGGGGCAGGGGGTGGGTAGGAGGGGGGGGAAGGGGGGGGTTAATGCTTAGTGGGGGGTTTGGGAAGGCTTTGGGGTTTGGTTTAGGACGAGGGAAAATGAATGGCTTTCAGAACGGGACAGTTAAAACTACTCCTTTTTTGATGTTTTTACCTTGGAAGAAAAAAGGCTTTTCAAACAAACAGTTAAAAAATTTTTTTGTTTTGTAAAGGGGAAAAAACCTTCCTCTCTCCGGTCAGATGTTTTGGAAGTATAACCACAGTGTCCCTGGGATTCCGAGGGATAGTGATGATGAACGGGAAAAGTGTGGTTATGAAAAGACTAGGGATTTGTGAAAAGGCTTTGGCTTGTGATTGCCCGTGCGTTGGATAGCCCATGGTGAAGCATTTTCAGTATTGTTGAGTTTTGGCTGGAGATGATATCAGGGTTACACAACCCTTACAGTTCTTAAGAATCACATTGAATTTGAGGATCCTTGTCAAGGGTAAAGATGTCCTTGAAGTTTCTCTTTAGTGTGATAACGCAATGCCTTTTTTTTTGTGTTGGTGGGAAAAAAATTTAAAAAATAATACAAAGAATTATGGGATGAAAAGAAGTACAATTTGTGTGATTGAAAGTGAAAAAATGAATTTCCCCATCACGCTCTAGGTTTCTGCTGAAGTACTGTATGGGAAGCAATGAAATATTCATCAAACGCATTTTCTATTGCATAACCATGATTTTTAGTTTTAAACCTTGAATTTTTCTGTTAGAAGTCTTGGAGCTCTTCCCCGATAAATGCATGGTTTTGGGTTTTAAAGGGGAAAACTGAACCCCCCCCCCCCCCCAAAAAAAAAAAACAACACCCCAAAAACCATGCTTTCTAAAGATGTATTGAAGAAATTGTAGTACAAACCCCCATAGCAAAAAATGCTTTTTTTCTCTCTTGACTGCTGTCTGGGGTTTACCTAGTGCTTATTTCTGTTAATGATGTTAGATTAATATTCATTAACATAGATAGCCAAGGAATAGCCATGTCATGAATTATTGTTCATCACTTGTTTCAGGCCTACACACAAAGATCTCATCTTACGGCTGTGGAGAAGGAATTTATATCGCATCATTCATAACGCTCCATTATGAGTGCTATGAGCTTGCCCCAGTACTGTTGCTATTCTCCGAAAGCTAAGTTAGTGTAGACCCCTCCCCCCCCACCCCTGCCCACCCCCTCCCCCTTCCCACCCCCAACCCCCCTCTCCTCCCCCCCCCCCCCCCCCCTTCCCCCCCCCCCCCCCCCCCCCCCCCCCCCCCCCCCCCCCCCCACAAAAAAAAAAGGATACATTTGAAACCATCTCAAAAAACATCTAATCCAAATTTTTGTTCAATGAAGATTTAAAAGTTCCACACACGTACATACAACTGGGGTGTGATTCCCGCTTGTTATAAAAAAAAAGAAGAGTTTTTTTAAAAGGCCAGCAAATTTTCAGAAACCTGTCAGTGGACCTTCCGATCAAAATATCCCCCTTTTTGTAAGGAAGAAGGGGGGGGATTCCCTTTACCAGTAAGTTTTACTTCTCAGTTTAAAACTATCTCCTTTAAATCTTAATGGCAAAGCCCGTTTTTCCTTCTGCACACACACACACACACTGTGTTAAATTGCACAACATTGCCTACAAGTTAGCAGGGTTTTTTTCTTCTAATTTATGTTATACCTCTGACCTGTAATCAGCATTTTTGGATACATGTTCAATGTATAATACATGAAATTAGTTTTAAGGTTGTAAAAATAAAAAAAGGTTTCATGTGTTGCTGCGCACTCAGACTGTGGTGTGTAGTGCTGGGCAGTATGTTGAGAGCAGAGCATAACTCTGCACCCAGTAGGTGGGTAGTTAGTTCACAGGGAAAAAGGTAAAGACCAAATTTGATGGATTCCAAGAGATATGCATCGTGAGGTTCCACTGCACCATGCATTGTGCCTTTTCATTTTCCCTGAAAGTGAAAGTTTGTACGTTTTCTATTTGCAGTTGTACAACTTTGGAGAGGCAGTGTCAATAGTATTCTGGACTGATACATGGAGACCAGACAGTTTTTATGATAAAATTGCTGTCAACATGGAGAGGGGCATGCACACACTGTGCCTACTTGGTAAGTAAATGCAGTATTCAAAAGGTATCTACATTAGAATTGATAAATATAACTTATTTATCATGTTTTCAAAAAATAAAAGTTAAACAACGGATGCAAATTGGAAAAAAAAATTAGAAAAGGTTGAAAAATAGATGTTGATTTTTAGTACATGTGTGCTAGCATAATGAATGTTAATTACAGAACCAT
>CM031600.1:66793771-66801271 GCA_018398815.1 Conus ventricosus | reverse complement strand
ATGCTTGCTAGCTCAAGCTGGTTTCATGTTGTCATGGCACTTTCCAAGGAAGATGCTACCTCATGCTGGTTTCATGTTGTCTTGGCACTTTCCAAGGAAGATGCTACCTCATGCTGGTTTCATGTTGTCATGGGACTTTCCAAAGGAAGATGCTACCTCATGCTGGTTTCATGTTGTCATGGGACTTTCCAAAGGAAGATGGTAGCTCATGCTGGTTTCATGTTGTCATGGCACTTTCCAAAGGAAGATGGTAGCTCATGCTGGTTTCATGTTGTCATGGCACTTTCCAAAGGAAGATGGTAGCTCATGCTGGTTTCATGTTGTCATGGCTCTTTCCAAACGAAGATGCTACCTCATGCTGGTTCTATGACTAAGCAATTATTTTTGTTAATAGGGGGCTTAGTTGCATTACAACAGGCACTACTGAACACCCACCAAATGACTTGGCAGTAAGGCAGACACAGACACAGAAGTTCTTGTCCTAGTAGCTAAGTACTACTAGTGTTCAGACCACGGCTGCAAAAGAAATCTGTTTAGCTCTTGGCGCTGGGAAACACATCAGACATGCCCTAGGTTACCAGATTGCCACACAGCTTGGATTAAGGGAATCAAAGGCTCTTCATGCATTTCGTGCCTTTACTTGATATGACACAATGTCGTTTTTTCAACATTTGTAGAAAGACAACAGCATGGAATACATGGACTATCTTTCTTGAAATGACAGATGCTTTTTTGGCCATCATCAGACTGGTGAACTCTCCTTGGAGCTGACGATTTCCTCAAAAACTACTTGACTTTCAGATGCAGGAAAAATGAACATGTGGGCGGGGGGGGGGGGGGGGGGGGGGGGGGGGGGGGGCACTGGAAAAGGAGATTGCAAAACGTTTAATCACTCTTAGTCTCGTACCCTGTCTGGCTTTTCCAGTCCAGGTTTCCATGATTCTATGTTCAAGGTAATGCCACCCGTGGCTGTTATAGTGTATTGCAGCGCTTCTGCATAGATTAATCAGACCAGTACAGTTCCAAGCAAATGTGTAAGTGAATGTGATTTGTTGGCCATTTTTCTTGTTGTATGCATAGGCTTTCTGTTTTGTGGGGAAATACATTGTCTTGTGTGTCATGAATTGTTAGTTGGGGCGAGATGTTTGAGGAAAGCGCACTGAAAAGACTACAAAAGTGAGCAATTTCGATCAGCAGTTTTCGACTTGTTTTGGGAATGGCATGTCATTATTTGTGTGCTATTTTGAAAAGAGCAGAACTATCCTGATTGTGCTTTTGACAGCGCTCTGTGAACATGTGCGCTACAAGATTCTTCAAGAGCGCTGGACTGCTATCAGACCTGACTGGATTTCTTGATCGGATTAATGTTGTACCCCCTTCCCCCTCTCTGCCTCCCTCCCCCCCCCCCCCTTTTTTTTTCCAAAAGAAAAAACAACAAACATAAATAGATTTTGTTCTAAAGATGTGACAGCTGGATAAGTGATACGTAAAGTGGTCAGCTTGATTGTAAACAACAAGAAATGAAATGCACCACAATAAAGGATAGTGTTCTTTCAGTTTTACGGAGTTATATGCATATCTGTTGTGACAAAAATCAATTTAAAAAAAAAGAAATTTATTTAAGTGTGCGTGCCTCTGTGTGTGTGTGTGTGTGTGTGTGTGTGTGTGTGTGTGTGTGTGTGTGTGTGTGTGTGTGTGCGTGCGTGTGTGTGCGCACGTTTAAGTGTGTGTGTGTGTGTGTATGTGTTTGTGTGTGTGTGTGTGCATGAGAGAGTCTCTGTCTCTCTCTTTACAGTTATTTTCTTTACTTGCTGCATAGTGAAAGGGTCTTCAAAACTACTAAAATTCCATTTTGACCTCCCCTCGGGGGCCTTTGCCCCTTTCCCCCCTGGATCCCCCAGCAGGGCATTGCCCATGGACCCCACTGGGGCCTAGGTAGCCCCTGGACCACAGCCTTTTTCAGAGATTTTTCAAGTCAGCTATTCACCAGTCTGCATCATGGACAGGCTATGCACACCCCAAGACACTTTGTTGGAAAAAGTTGGAAGGGTTTGTTGTACTCAAGTATGAAGGTATGAGTGCAGTCCATAAAGTTGATGAGGCCAGGTAGAAACTGTCTACACAGCAAGACAGGCGGATAGAGATCATTATTCGTCCTACTTCAGCAGCACAACAACCTCTCCATGCTGTCTACCAAACTGACCAGGTCTGGAGTCCAAACAACCTGTGCCCCCATCTCATGTCGAATGGGATGAAGAGAAAGAAAGAGTCGGACATGGCGGCCTGTGTGGACAACTCTTCAGCAGGCACAGGATTGTAGTCTTGGACTGATACGCTGTGGCTGCAAGCAAGGCTGCAGAGGCCAGCCCACAGTGCACCACCCTCTGTGCTTGGTGTGGAAATTGTGACCAGGACAAATAAACTGATCTGAATGTGACAGCAGGTAAAAGAAACTTCTCATTTTAATGAAAACTGTGTGTGTGTGTAATGAATGTAAAGTGCAGGATATTTGCATGTGCAACCTGTTCGCTTTTAATGCTTCTTCAAACATATAGCATTTGAGAGTCGTGTGATATCTGTCATGAGCCACAAACGATGATCTTGCCAAAAGGAGTCCTGAAATGGTCAGATCCATGCAAATCAAAATGCACATCGGCCATGTGTTATCTTGGACTATAAGGACAGAGACAAAAAATATATTGGCAGTGTGTCAACTTAAAACAGTAAGTATAAAGACAAGAAACATGTAGATGATGGGTTAACTCAGACAATAAGTATAGAGACAAGCAAGTACTTGATTTTCCAGCTTTTTCTCTGCTTGAAGCAACTGAATAGGATAAAACTGAAGTTAGAATATGAAAGGATGATACACCAACGTATAAAAAACACTTGACTTACTTAATTTAAATCTGATAGAAAATGCCTGTCTGCAGTTACAAAATGAGCTTAAACCATCCATGTGGTACATAAACAATCATTGTTATTTTATGGGTTTGCAAATTGCTGGGGATGCAAAAATCCGTACTTTCAGGAAATGAAAACAATGGGATTTGAACAGAATTTGATCTACATTCAGTTGACCTACTGAATTAGGGCTGTAACTGTATGCACCTGCGTGGACTTGTTATTATATATTCATGGTCAGGATTATTGTAATATAGTTTTTGGATGCACAAGTTCATTTCTTTCATGCTGAAAGGTAAAAAGAAAGAAAGTGACACACTGACCTAATTATTTGTATGGCCACGCAATCCAGAAATCATGCCCAGTGTGTTTCCCTCACTAACATCATTCAGAAAGGGTCCAGGCACTTGCATACCAAATGCCATGCTTCTGCTTTAATGTGCACGATTCATTCATATTTGCTACCTTGACTATCTCTGCTACTGAGAGAAAATGCCATGAAGGAATATGCAAAACTGAGGTATTTATTAGAGGAACATGCTGTGCAGAATGTTTTGGTTTGGGGATGAAAGTCATCCACGTTTGGTGAACTGGAGGAAGCAGCAATAGTCGGTCCAAGCAGGTAAATCAAAATTTGGCTAAAAGTTAACCAAATTTGGCTAAACTGAAAAAACATTTCAGTCCTGTTAATTTTACGAAATGTACTCAAATGTTTTAAAAGGCTTTTAACAACACCACAATTCTGGAATAAAACAAAATGCATTCAGCATCATGCAGGGGCACTGGAAATGATGAAATTTTTAAAATCTTGAACATTCAGTTTGAGGAGTCCTTACTGTACCAAGGTTAAGGTTAAAAAACAAGACAAATTCAAATTAAGTGAAGAGATCATAAATGATAAAATGATAATTAAAACATCTGAAATACCCGGTTTAAAGAGCCCCAACTTCATCCAGAATTCTGGTTCAAATTCTACTTCACAATTTTTGACCAATTCAAAATCATACGGTTGGAATTGATGAAACATCTCCAAATATCCAGTTTGAAGACTAACTGCACCCTGAGTTCTATTCACAATGTAACACAAAGTCAAGATCATATGGTAGAAAATGTCAAGCTTTTGTAAACATCCAGTTTGAAGGCCCGTACCTGCACCAGAATTCTTATCAAAAATATAATGT
The DNA here is from genome assembly GCA_018398815.1 of Conus ventricosus. Classification (NCBI taxonomy): domain Eukaryota; kingdom Metazoa; phylum Mollusca; class Gastropoda; order Neogastropoda; family Conidae; genus Conus; species Conus ventricosus. The sequence continues at coordinate 66,797,186 of CM031600.1, read as the reverse complement.
AAATTCGGTATCATGTGATGGGATTGAAAATGAAGGAATAAAACATTTCTAAATAGTTCAGTTTTGGTTGTCTTTGTTGTGTTTTGTATCTTTTGTAGTATTTGAACAGCATGGTATTCTTTTACTGTCTGTGTTACTGGTTTTGCAATTTTTTTGTAGTAATTGTTTCTTATGCAAACTTAGGGCCTTAACCTTCACTCTTTGGTGGAGAGTGCATCTTCAAATTGGAATACCATGTTATTTGCTCGTTTATGTGTGTGATTGTGTACATTCATTCCATGTGTGTGTGTGTGTTTGTGTGTGTGTGTGTGTGTGTGTGTGTGTGTGTGTGTGTGTGTGTGTGTGTGTTTAGACATATAGAATTTCTCAGACTCTCTCTTGTTGCTATGTTTTATTTCATGCTGACTAAGAACAACATGAAATACACTTAAGCACTAGAGATCACTGCCAGTAGTCAGATGGAAGGGTCCATTCATCCCCCAGTCTGGAAATCAAAATGAGATCTCTTATTATACAGGTGGACATTGTAATCTCAATTACCACTAGGCCTGTTCTAGTACATATCTAATTTGGTGCTAGGCTTGCTGTAGTATGAATTACACACTGTGAAATTGTATGCAGGTACAGTAGAGATGATGACACTTAATACATCAGAATTCACAGGAACATGGATATACTTTTTTTTTTTTAAACGCTGATTGATGAGAATGAGGATAGAGAAGATGATGCTAAGGATTTCCATTCCAGTCTGAGACTGCATGACAGGGCTGTACTCTATGCTTACTTTCATAATATATCCCGATGTCAGCAGGCCCTGAGAGACACAGACACCTGCAGTGTTGGTCAGGAAATTTGAGCAACACTCTCAGTGATGCATCCATTAAGTGGATGAAACTCGTCTGTGTGATCCCAGTCTTCCCAATTGAGCCTGTAGCAAATTCAACTCTATGTAGAAGCCAGTTGTGGCAGAAAAATCCAATATGGCTCTGATGAAAATCGAATTCATGACCTCCCAGCTGAGGTCTGCGATGCTAACCACTTCACCATGGCAGCTGGTTCTAATGGCATCTTAGTCCAAGGTACATTATCAAGGCACTGGGAAAAAGACGGGATGTCTGAGATATCATATCCAAGGTACATAATCAGCTGGAACAAAAAACAGGATGTCTTACTGAGATAATAAATCCAAGGTACATGATCAACATTCAGGAACCAATTAAAAAAAAGATGTCTATCTGAGATATCAAATCCAAGGTACATAAGTAAAACTCTGCCACTCAAAATATGATGTCTAAATGATGGCATCAATCAAGAGTACATAACAGACTGTGGAACACAAAAAAAGATGTCTGGTTGATGGCATCGAGCCAAGGTAATATGATTAAGATTCTGGAAGACAAAACAAGGTGTATAACTGACAGCATCAATCCCAGGTAAATGGTTAAGACTCTGGAACGTAAAATAAGATGTCTACTTTGATGGCATCAATCCAAAGTACATAATTGAGACTGTAAATCACAAGGCTGGATGTCTGACTGATGGCATCAATCCAAGACATATAATTTAGATTCTGGGACATAAAACAAGATGCCAAACTGAATGACATTGGATGCTAGGTAAAGAAAGATGCTGGAACACAAAAAAGTTGTCTAACTGAATGGCATCAACATGATCAATTCAAAAATAAATTGAGACTCTGGACCTCGAAACAAAATGTTTTACTGATGGCATCTGTTCCAAGGTTCATAATTAACATCTTGAACGCAAAGGAAGATGTGTTACAAATGGTACTAAACGACATGAAGTCCAAGGTACATAATTAAGGTTCTGGAACACAAAACAAGATGCCATACTTATGGTATCAACTTTAATGTGCATAATGAAGACTGTGGGACACATACACACTAAAGCATAACATTACTTCTTTACTCTTGCAAAAAAGGCTTTCTTTCAGTGTTGGAGAACAGCATAACTCGGCTCAGTCCTTTCATCTGTTGTGAGAGTCTTCGCGAGTATTTGTTGATGTGCGTATGTAAACAGACATTATTAACTTAAAAAATGCCCTTCCACATGTAATTCAAGAAAAATGAAGAAAAAAAGGAGAAGAAGGAAAAATGACCAAGTCTTGAATATAACTTAATGATGACAAATTCTTACATACAACGTCTGTAGGCAAATATCCAAGCATGGTCTTTGTCATTTCTCTCCTCAATCCTTGAATATGTGCAGCCAAAACAACAGTGTGCTGACGCATCTGCTGCACTAGCTTCAGGAGCTCCAATGAAAAACAAGCAAACAAACAAAAAATTGTGATACTGCTGCCAAATGTGTGCTGAGTGACAGGCGCAATGCTTTTCTAATTTCAGTTCCTGGCACCAGACGAGGACTGGTACAGCCCCTGGCACAACAGCATAGCGCAGTGTCCAGTACACAAGCTGCCGCACTGACACACATATACATACTCATACATACATACACACACACACACAACACACACACACACACACACACAAGCAGCCTAACTGCAACACTTTCTTCTTTTACATGCTTTCTGATGGAGGGACACCCTTGACTGAAAGGCTGTCAGAGATGGCATGGTTGCTGTGTCTGCAAGCTAGCTGACACTGGTCTGGTGGAAAAAGCACCTTTGCTTCTGAATGGCTGGCCTGGGAGGAAAAAAAGAGAAGAAAATAAAACTCCTTTGCCTGTGAGTAAATAGGCTGGGGGGGGGGGGGGGGGCGGGGGAAGCTCCTTTGCCTGTGAACAGACAGGCTCGGGAAGAAAGTCCTCTGTCAGTGAGTGGTTTGTTGGGATGGAGGGGTGGAGGTCCTTTGCCTGTGAGTGGTCCTTCAGGATGGAATATCATATGATGGGACAGGCAAGAGGTGTGTCTCTGGCAACTACACGTAGAGAAATGCTTTGAGCTGATGGATGTTTACCCATGGGGAAAACTTGAAGAAGGCAGTGAGCCTTGCTCTTTTTCTCCTTGGAGCCACGGTTGGGCAGTTCAGTGTTGGCAACATGTCCTCTACATTGGGTATCTGGTGAAGTAAATGAGAAAGCCAGTAAGCTGCTTGACACCGCACCTTTTCAAGCATGTTAATATTCTCCACGTGATTGGGATCCATCACAAATCACAAACTGGGTGTAACTGTGAACAGCATCTCCAACTAGATCAGCAACATACTTACCTCTTTCACACAAAAGTTATAATAATATCTTATGCATGATGTTCAAGTGAGGCATCAGTTGTCAAAGCCATGGTGGGACCCATATTGGATCCAGGCCCATACACCAGCATTGTGCTGAACTCAAACTTTCAGTTTCATGCACAACATGAATGTCTCTCTCTCCCAGTGCAACTGTCTCTCATTTGTTCAGTGTTTTGTTAGTTTCTTTTCTTCTTCCCCCTCCC
>CM031600.1:66723771-66788771 GCA_018398815.1 Conus ventricosus | reverse complement strand
GTGAGCGGAGAGAGAGAGAGAGAGGAGAGAGAGAGAGAGAAAGGGAGAGAGAAAGAGGGAGGAAGGGAGAGAGAGAGAGAAAGGGAGAGAGAGAGGGAGGAAGGGGGTGGAGAGATGTGACTTCCAGGGGGGCCGGATAGCTCAGTTGGTAGAGCGCCGGACTCGTGATCCTGGGGTTGCGGGTTCGAATTTCAGTATAGGGGGATTTTTCCCTCGGAGTTAACATTGGTTCTGACTCCATTCCCCATATAGTCCTTCGAATGAGACTATAAACCGAGGTTCCGTGTGTGAACGCACGCATAACATCTTGCACACACGTAAAATCCCATCACCAACTTTCGGAAGAGAAGGCCAGTTTGGCCGTTGGTATGGATGACACGTGACACATAGCATGCACCTTCCCCGAAGATGGAGTGTGGCTGCCTTAATGGTGGGTTAAAAAAGGGTCATACACACAAAAACTCCACTGCCTGGCTATACAGGGAGTGTCCGCAGGAGTATCAGCCTGCGTACGCAGAAAGAAAGAAAAGAAATGTGACTTCTTAACTCAACGATGTCAGAATGCATCTTTGTAAAGCTTTATTTATATTCTTATAAATTATAGTTCATTGATGATTTTAAGGATTGCCAGTATTTTGTAAAATACTGGCATTTTTCATGCAATTTTAATCAGTTGGACTTTTTTCTTCCAGATATGTGCGAGCTGAGATTCTGGCAGGTTTTGTCAATGGGCTATTCCTGTTATTTATTGCCTTCTTTATCTTCTCAGAAGCAGTGGAGGTAAGAAACTAGCATTCAGCTATTTTTCTTCTGAAAACAGTGAGGGGAAAAACAAGAAGCTCAACTTGCTAGCCGAAAATAAACCACAAAGTTAAATTAACAATCATCACAATAAACGGAGCATTTACTTTATAACTGTATTTTGAAAAGAAAAGGTCTTCAACAGTGGTATATAGCATTACATAGAGACTCATAGTCATACTGCCTCACAAATTATTCTGAGATGTATGTGTGTGTGTTTGTGCGTGTGTGTGTGTGTGTGTGTGTGTGTGTGTGTGTGTGTGTGTGTGTGTGTTTCCCTGTATTGGATGTGAAATATTTGTTGTCCCAAATATGGTGGCACGGTAGAGGCACCACTAGGTACCACCGAAGTGACTAGGCAGCAGTGCAGAGTCTTTTCCGCTGGGCTGCTCTTTGATGACCTGACATTGATTGTTCCCAGCAGACTGCTAGTGCGGGGGTTGGTACTGTGGTATATGAAGAGCCAGGACAAGGCTCTGTTTGGGGGGTAGTCGCTGGAATGAGTGGTCTGGGAATACCACTAAGGTGACATGAAGATGAGGGTGAAAAAATCCCAATATACAAGGACTGTATTTCGGCTATAATACTGAAAATTTCAAGGAGTCATCCGCATTTTATGTGTGTGTGTTTACATCATTTTTGGAAACGGTGTGGTTTTAAAGTTAATGCAGAGTTTTTAACTTCAGGTAAATGGCATTCACAATTTTCAAGTGTCTGTATTAGAAGATATACAGATACATTATCTTTGTGAACTTGCCCCTGATACGTTTGAGCAAATAGGTCATTAAAAGGTGTCAGATTTAAAAAGAAAAAATTCTGGATGAATGGTGAGTTCAGAAAGTCAGCAGGTATCATTATGATACAAACAAGATGCAAAGCATATAAACGTACTCTCAGTTTATCTTGAATACGATGTTACAATCAAACATGCGTCATAATGTATTTCGTCACTTCGGCTTATGACGCAAAGAAGCTTTGACATCATTTTTGTTTGCGTTATCATTGTCGAAAAAAAAAATTCTTAAAGAAGAAAAACCGTTTTGGGCCGTTAGCCGTTAGTAACGGTTGTTCTGGTAAAATAAAACATTTGGCATCATCCGTGACCCACAATGAACATACTACAAATTTTCAGAAAGATTGGCCCAGAAGTTTTGTCTGGAGCGAGTGAAACACATTTTGACCACTGACAGACAGACACACAGGCAGACACACAGACAGCATTTCTTCATTCCCATTGTAAAGTACTCCCTGTTCTATAAGAACTGGGAGTGCAAAAAGCGTGGATAACCACAGTCAACATTTTAAGTTTGAAGGCTTTAGTTAAGCTTACAAGGTTTCAATAAGCTTCTAGTATGTCTTCATAGATTTCTATAGTCCTGGTTGTATCTTTATGTGAATATGGCTTTGATGGTTATGGGTGATAAGCCTGGTTGTCACTTTAATGTAACGAGAGGCTTTGTCGGCATGATTTCCACAGAGAGCTGTGGAACCCCCTGAGGTGAAGCACGAACGGCTCTTTATGGTCTCCGTGCTGGGTTTCTTGGTGAACTTGGTGGGCATCTTCGCCTTTCAGCATGGCCACTCCCATGGTGGTGGTGGGGGTGAGTTCCATAACTTCTGTCTGTGGTTGATGTTGGAAACACCTGTCCTTTAATAGTGTGTGAAGTGTTAGGGTATATGTAGCATATTGTCATGGTTACTGACCTGTCCTTTAATAGTGTGTGAAGCGTTAGGGTGTTTGTAGCATATTGTCATGGTTACTGCTTGAAAAATTGACAGAAAAATGTAAATATAATTGTATGATATGAATCTAAGGCACATTTAAGTAAAAAATATTTGTCACCAGCTGTGCCTTTTTTTGTTGTCTGTGATAGTGTATTTTCAGCTGGATGTATTGGTAAGGGTGAGCATACTGAGTGTGTGTGTGTGTGTGTGTGTGTGTGGTGTGTGTGTGCGTGTGTGTGTGTGTGTGTGTGTGCATGCATTTGTGTGTGCATTGGAATGTTTGACCACCTCTTATGTGTGTTATGTGAATATGTGGTGTAATGTGTGGATACATTGTGTGTGTGTGTGTGTGTGTGTGTGTGTGTGGGGTGTGTTAGAATTCCACATATCAATGGTTTGAGACAAGAGATGGCTTTAATTTTGTTATGTTTTGAAGTGAGAAACTCAGTGTGAGCCTTTTCGCCATTGGCTGATTTTGCAGGCATGGTTGACTGTTTGTTGCTTGGTGTTTCTGCTCAGATCATGGCCATTCTCACTCCTTTGGAGGCAGTCATGGACACAGTCATGGCCTGGGTAAGATTTGGTTTTGTCCTGTCTTCTATGCTGTCTCAGTACCATTGCTACAACCCAGCTAATTCTTCCTCTTCTCCCTTCCTCCCCTGATATGCTTAGTACTTGATAAGATTAACTCTTGATTATCAGTGTATGTGTTATATAAGGAGATAGATTCAGTCTGGCATGCACAAATGCAAATGTGCATACATGCACCACCATGAATTTCACGAAGTATACATGCATGCTTGCATGTATGCTCCTGCATGCATCCACCATGCCACCCACTCAGAACAAACACATGCATGCACGAAAGCACGCACACAAGCATGCATGCATGCATGCATGCACGCACGCACACGCGCACACACACACTGACATAGACACACACATGCACACACACACAACACACAATCCACACACTGCATCACACCCATACCCACAACCCATACATACATCCACCTATACACCCACCTACAAACCCACAGAAACAGATTTGTCACAGGAGAGGTTGGCAAGCTAGAGTGAATAATTGTTGACTGATGGCACCAGGTATGGACGATGCAGCCTACGATCATGGACATGGCCATGGAGGAGGTGACAGCCACAGCCGTGAACACGGCCACTCACATGATCACGGCCACTCGCATGACCACGGCCACTCGCATGACCATGGCCACTCGCATGACCATGGTCACAGCCATGGCCACTCGCATGTAGAAACTCCGGAGGAAAAGCATGCACATGAACATGGTGCCAAAGCTGCTCAGAGGCAGATCATGCAAGGTGGGAGAGAGAGACTGAGAGTGGATGAGGGAGTAACGGGAGGGTGAGGGGGGTTGGAGGAGAGAGCAGGTGGATAGAGGTGTGTGTCCGTGTGTGTGGTGTGTGTGTGTGTGTGTGCGTGTGTGGTGTGTGTGCGTGTGTTGTGTGTGTGTGTTGTGTGTTCTTTGTAAATGTGTGTGTATGTAAATAAATATTGTGTTCTAATTTGGACTCTATGTGCTTGTGCACTGCCATACCACACAGGTGTGTCCGTACACATATTGCCTCAACACTTACATGTGCATTTTTTTCATTTGCAAGCCTATATGCAGCATGCATGTACACTTATATACACACACATACATGTACACAGACACATTTATGCATATGCACATGGATGCTGGCATACACATATGGACTCTTATATGCACAAGGACACGTGTGCATGCACACACACGCATGTGCGTACGTACACACACACACACACACACACACACACACACACACACACACACACGTGCATGACTGTAGTAGTAGTGTAGAAGATGGTATGAGACTATAAAGGAATGCCAAACACATTGAATTCAAGTTCTAGAGATGTTGATGTTCGTCCTTGTGTTGATGTTTGTCCTCATGTTTGCATGTGAAGTCTCCATGAGGTCTGTGGAATTCATTGTTCAAAGTGTGTGGGAGAAACCCTGGTGTGTGTGCACATGTGTGTATGCATGATTGAATGACTGCATGTCTTTTTTGACAGAAAATGGATGAGTAGTGGTAGCTTTATATCTACGAGTGTTTGAAAGCAAGGAAAAATCAGTGAATTTGTAACTTATAAAGAATTCTCGTTTAGGGGTTCTGCATCTATTATTGATTTTTCGTTTCAGGTGTGTTTCTGCATATATTAGCCGACACCCTAGGGAGTGTTGGAGTGATCGTCTCGTCAGGCCTCATTTACTACTTCGGATGGATGATTGCTGATCCCATCTGCTCCATGTTTATTGCCACCTTGATAGCCATCAGGTCAGTGAGGAGTATTGTTGCAAATCATAGCACAGTGATGCCTCCTGTTAAAGAGCCTGTGAATAGATTCCCTTCCCTTAACCTTTAGTCTCTTCAAATGAGAGGTGTCTTTTGTATTGCGCATCTGGTGCAACATGAAACACAGTCTGAGCAAATTGAAGTGTAGATCAGGCATGGTACATGTCCGCGAATTTGCGGAAATCCGCGAAAAGCAATTAAAAAAAAAAAGAAAAAAAAAAGCGAGCCGCGCCCGACGAGACCGGCCCTTTTAGTTCGTTTGAGGTCGTTCACTTCAAGCCTAAGTAGCATTGAGCAGGACTACTTCTGCACATGTGCTTTCGTGACATTCGCCACTGCTTTCCGCTCTGGGTCGACGTGATCGAATTTGAACAAGATTAAAGAAAAAGAAGGAAAAAATAAAAATGCCAAAGCGTACAGACATAGTTCCGCGAAATTCTCCGACAGAAGATATTGATGCTGGTGTGGCAAACAAATGGCATGGGATTGGCTGAACAGGAGCCACGAAAATGAAATGTTTTCGTCGTGCTTGGAAAAGTTGAGAGACTTAGAGATTTTGGAGAAAGAGAAAGAAGAAAGAAAGAAAAAGTTTGAACTTTTCCAGAAGGAACACATTTGGCTGGCTTCAAAGAGAAAAGCCATTGAACATTACAGACAGGAGGCAAAGAGAATGAGGTTTGGACATTACAAAAAGCAGGCTCTGCTGGTGAAGCAGATGGCTGAGAAATCAGGCAAAAGGAAGTAGTCTTCATCTCATTCACATTGTTTGGACTGAAAATTGTATATTGGAAGAGACACATAACTTAAAATTTGTACTTTAAAAGAGACCCAAAACTTAAACACATTTTGTACTGTATTCAGATAGATGTAAAAAGTAAAAGGAGTAACTAATGTAGTGGAGACAATCATAAAAAAATTGAACAGACATAGTAAACAAAACTGGAACTCAAGACATGAAATAGACCACTACTTTGCTGTGCTGTGCTGTGCTGTGCTGTGCTGTGCTGTGCTGTGCTGTGTTGGTGGTGCTGGACATGATGACCAAAGTTGTGCAAAATGAGGGTCTCCTGTGTGTACACTGTGCATGTGCTTCACTGGCATAGTAAGTAAAACTTTTACAATTTGATTTAATGTATGCCACCTAAAGCAATGTAGATATGTACTCATTTTTGCTATGTGATTACTTGGGTTTAAAACCTCCTTTGGGTTGAAGGAATGACTGATAAAGTGATTCTAGGAGAGCTTATTTTATGGCAGAAATTGCTTAGTATGAAGAACTGAAATTAGTTCAAGGTGAGGCTTTTTTACAGGCTAGAATTGCTGAAAAACCTTCAGCTTTAGGGGGCGTTGCCCCCTGACCCCCACAAGGGGCTCTGCCCTTGACCCCACCAAGGGGCGTTGCCCCCTGGACCTCCAATAATTTTCAGGGAAAAATGATTTTCCTCCAGTACCATGCCTGGTAGATGCTGGTTTTGTCTTGCAGGAGTGTGAATGAAGGTTCAGGAATGACAACTTCTTGTTCTTTACATGGCTACTGCTTACCCAAAAGAACTGTCCATTGTTTTTCACACAGACTTGCTGTGAAATCATGGTTACGAATTTGTTCTGAATGAGTACAGTAGAAAGTATTCCAAATGTGTTGTAGTTATTGCAGTGCTATCTCTCTTCACCATTTACTGTTTGACTTACTCATACTCACAGTTTTATTTGATAACAAAAAAGAATTAAATTTGAAGTACTAGAAATGTTGGTGCTGACGATATCCTGAAAAGCTGTCAGCAGTCAGCAAACAGCCTTTGGTGAAATCATCTGTCCTCAGTCTGTTATGCAAAAAAATTTGATTTTTTTCCATACTTTCTTTCCCGTGTGTGTGTGTGTGTGTGTGTTTTTAAGTGAAAACATGTGTCAAATGGCCTTGTAGTGAAGAGACAATCAATGGAAAGGTATATTGTAATACGAAAGTAAATTATACAGTAGAGTGCAATGCAGATACAGCACAGTACAGTGCAATGCAACCCTGTTCAGCATAACACAATGCAGCTATCATTGCTTGGTAAAAAAGAGTTAAACAGAGTGTGACCAATTCCATGTTGACATGTGACGTTTCAGTGTGCTGCCTTTGCTGAAGGAGTCGATAGGAATCCTCATGCAGCGGACCCCACGTTCCCTGGACCAGGTTCTGCCCACGTGTTACCAGAGGGTAGGTCTGTGCAGCCATGCGAGGGACGTCAACTGGTCGACTGTCGCTTAGTTTGATTTGATTGATGCAGAATGCCAGTAGTGGAAAATTTGACTGTCAGCAGATCGGATGAGATGTAGATGCAGATTAGAGGAACATGATGTTATGATAATTTGGCATACATGAGGCCTGTCATTGACATTATCTCATCTGCAGGTAGTTTGATGAAGCTATGCTAATTTTTTTCCTCTCTATACTTTCTGCTTACATGAGTGCAGGCAATCCATCTTTCTTTTTTTTTTGTTTCTCTGGCAATCTCTGCATATAATGTCCTGTGCATTTTAGAAGCAAACATCTTAGTGTGGTGTAAGACTGTGTGAAAGTATTGAAGTGCCAAAGATAGTGCGATTTCAACAGAATGAAAAGAAACCATTTTATCAGCAGTAGTACTTTTTATTGACAAGTTTCCTGCTGTTTCAGGTGAGTCAGTTGGAAGGGGTGTACAGCGTACAAGAGCCCCACTTCTGGACTCTGTGCTCTGATGTGTACATTGGCACCATCAAGCTCGAGGTGGCAGCCAACGCTGACGGCCGCTATCTTGTCAGTCAGACGCACAACATCTTCACACAGGTCAGTTTGTCATCATGGTTGGGATACTAAATTTTTTTTTTTCTTCAGATCCTTTTACATCAGGACATTGGGGTGCTATGACAGACGTGTAGGCAGTCAAGTATTTCCACAGCTCCAAGACCCTAGTACAATATAGTTCTTCGAGTTGTCCACTCAGGACTTCTTCAGTCTGACATTGGGACGTCCACTTTCCACTGTGCCCTGGAAGGTGGTCATAGCCATGGAATCATGGCGATGCACATGGCTATACTAGACAAGCCTGCAGTATTAGGTGACGGCTAGTTGAAGTTCTTGCCTTTCAACATACTTTATTGATTTGCTGCACAGTTGTCAAGCTGTCTTTTGCACCTGTTCATAAACACATAGATTCTTTTGCTTTAGATCAGCTGTCTACATGTAGAGCTTGCGTCCATACAGCACACAGGATACCACCAGTTATTTAAAGGTGTGGTCTTATCTGGATAGTTTGAAGAAATCCTTTTCCATATGGTTTAGTAGACGTTGTTTTCTGGTTGGTGATGCATGGTATCAAGTTTGTACAGCGCTTTGCACTGTCAGACTCACACAGGGAAACATGTCACATCCTGAATGGGTGAGATCATCAAAAAACTAAAAGATCATATTCTAAAAACAGAAACAAGCAAGAGCAGTTAAGGACATAGTAGATAAATCAGAGATATGGCAAAACAAAACAAAAACTACAATGTTTTGAGAGTGTTAGGCATCCCACTGATTTCTCACTCCAAGATAAACAAAGTCATGAAAAAGGAACGAAAAACATGTAAATGCCTCAAAAGGCACAGGAATATGCCACATGGGCAAACAGACGGGGTGTATGATTTTCACTACCTAGTCCTCGGATCACAACAAAAAAGCTGTGATCAGGAATATGTAGGTAAAAGTGTTCTTAGGACAAAGACCGGAGTCCACAAAGGCAGAAAAAAACCGTAGGCTAAAGAAAAACAATGTGATGAAAGATACCGTCATAATGAGTAACAAACCAGAGGGAGTTACCAGCACAGAGCTTGGAGAAGGCAGGGGAGTTATTGGAAGTACGGAGAGGTCTTTGAGACAGTCAATCAGTGAATGAAAGGCACAGTTCAAAACAGTATGACAGTTGTCTTTAGGATAGTAACATGACTGAATTGTATTGCAATGAGAAGTTTTCTGGAATGTGACTATTTTGAAAGTGGTGAGGTGGAGGTGGTTCTACTCATGTTGTCTGTTGTTGGGGAGATGCAGGGGTGTGTGTGTGTAAATATATGTGCTTTACTTTGATTCTCTGGCACAGATCCCTACAGGTATGGTTTCCTGTCTTTCTCAAAATACTAGTTCATATTTGATAAAGAAATTTAGGTTGATGTTAGGACTAAAAGATTCCTTGAACATGACAAATCGTAGAGGCATGTGGGAGATGTTTTTTTTGGGAGATGTTATCGTAAAATTGGTGCAGTTATGAACATGTTGCTTTCAGGATGATACATTCCAAAGTTGTTTGAATGAAGATAATATGTTGAAAAAAAAGTGTATGAATTTGCAAAGTTTATAGATTAGTGTTTATAAACTACTCTAACATCTACAAAATTTGTAAAGCTATAAATGAGAGATATTGCTTTGAAGCTATTGACTTTAATGTCTGCCTCCAAAATGTGAGTGCAGAATGACATGACACATCTGCTTAAATTATAGAAAGATGTCAAAGATTGTAGATGAGACAGACGATGTAGAATGGTAATTCACACACACATGGATTTCACAAAATATATTTATGAAAGAGAAAATGGATGAATCCACTGGCTGTCACTGAAGAGTTTAAGATTAATTTTCATCATCTTTTCTCTCCACACTGTATTTATTCAATTAACAAAGAAGAATTTTTGTCTAATTTTATCTTTATCTTGAACACAAATTTTGTTTAATGACTTAGATGTCTGGTATAATGATATATTTGTTTGTTTTTTTAGGTTGGGGTAAGACAGCTGTACGTACAAATTGATTATGCTCCAATGTAATGAATGACGTCTGTGAACTGTGGGAGCAATAGACGTGGATACTGCAAGCAACATGATGCTTCAGCCTGCCCGTGGTGTTCTCAAGTCATGGACAGCGGAGGCATGGACTTGCCTCTGGTCCTCCATGTGTGTTGTGTGTGTGTGTGTGTGTGTGTGTGCAGTTGCCGGCTGTCTGTGTGAATGTGTGTGTGCAGTTGCTTTTATGTTGGTGAGGGTGGTGGGTGTGGGTGTACACTCGTGTGTGCATTTGGTTGTATTTTTGTACACTTGCACACTTTGTGTACGAGTGTACGCAGATAGACACATAAGCTTGTGGTTTTATATGTGCGTGTTTTGCATAATGTATGTGTGTTCTTTCTCATAAACTGTTTCATAGTTCTCGTGAGGTTGAAAAGTGTCTAGGGCGTTTTCATACATGAGACAGTGCTGCATACAGGGTCAGGGAAACCTGTGGGTGTACTTATGTGCCGCTGGCAAATGTACCCTTGTACTTCAAATGAAGTAATCTCATAAATTACACACATTGAAGAAACTGCTGTGTTTCATTTTGCATGGTGATGCGCCTCTCTGTTGATAGAATGTTGGGAACTGGGTTTCTCCATTGGTTAAAATGGGCATGCTTTGTTGAAGTCTGGTTGAATGTGAATGCATGTGTATGTGTAACTGCGCATGCTGGCTGTTTGAGATGACTTGGAAACAAGTCTCACATTTAGCAATCTAGTCAGTGTTACAGGGCTGAGTATTTTGTGGTTTGGTGAGTGAGCTGTTTGTTGAATTATGTTTAAATACGTTTCATGCTTTCACATCTTCTGAGGGTGTGTAAGTGAAGCAGTGGAATTAACTGACTTAATTCAAAACCAAAAATAAATCACATTTCATGCGTGTACAAATATTTCATTGTGAAATTTCTGTCTGTTGGACGCTCCATTTTAATGGTTTAAGTAGTGTATTCTGTGTTCCATTTCCCTTTCGGTTTCATATATTTTTTTTAGATGGTTCTTTTATGTTAAGTGGTGCAGTCTGTCTTTACCCACCTGTCTTTTAAATGTTTAGAGAGTGTAAGTTTTGTTTAGGCATGAAGCCTTCTTCTGTGAGGCGATGAGGGGGATATCTATACTATGAAAGAGAGGAGAAAATGAGTTTGTTTTTAAAAATCAGTGGTATGAAAATAAATGCTGCTTACAAATAGACAAATGTGCATGCTGACTGCATGCAGCAGTACAGAGCTACTGTTTGATGTCTAGCAAGCTTGCTCATAAAATGCTGAAAAGTTTGTAGGTTTACAAACACGTATGAATAAGAATGATGTGTTAATTTGCATCCAGTTAATGTTAATATGTCGTGGAGGTCTAGGAAGCTGAGGGTGGAGAAGGCAGAACATTTCTGTAGTGAACAAGAAAGTATTTGTATGTAGTTTTTATTTGGGTGTTCAGGTTTTAAGTGAGGTAAATTGATAGTGACCTAGATGGGGGGGGGGGGGGGGGGGGGAGAGATCTAGCCAATAAATGAACTTTCATTTCATGGCCTACTGTACATTAGATGAAGAATAGAAATATTTGTTGTACCCGGAGTCAAATCTCACATAGATATAAATGGAATGTAATGATGAATACTCATGAAATGCATGGTTTTAACTATGATCTCTTGGGTTTGGTGGAAAAAGATATGAAACTCATCTTTTGTTTTCATTTATCAAAAGCTTTTCCCCCGACAGCTCCGTCCCCTTCCCTCCTCCTCCTCTACCTCCATCCTTCCTTTTTTTGTTTAATTTTTGTTTTTTAAAGATTGAATGTAATACCTCTTTTATAAGTCTTTTCCCCCTGTATTTGTTTGTGTGGTTTATAGTCTGCTTTTTACACTATATATTTGTTTTGATGCCAGATTTAATTTTGTACATTGATGTTCTGATCATGGAATATTCATAGTTTATGAAAGTACAAGAAATGAAGGTGTGAGACAGTGTGTGTGTATGCAGCAATGCGGTTAAGATTCTCATAGATGTTGTGCACACCAGTCGCGCCTTTGATGTATTATTAATCATGTGTACAACCGAATCTATGGGTAATGTTGCCAAGGAACAATTTTTTGGGTCAAATTTATCCTGTGTAATCTCTTTTCAAATCTTTTTTATTGTCCAGTCCTTGAATAAAGCTAATAATTACCAATCTGTAGGGGTAGAGATAAGCAATATATGTGACAATCATGCCCATGCATTGAAAATTGGAGTCAACAGCTGCTGAAATTTTGTGCATTTAAATTACTGATATTTTGACACTGACATTTTAGTTCTGTTTTACCCTGGCATGTCCTGTGTTGTACAGAATTTTGACAGTGTGGTTCAACGTACTGAAAAGTTATGAAGCATGAATGTGAGCAGCTTATTCACATGTCATTCGTAGGTCTTTTTGTTCGTGCTGCTACTTTGTCCTTTCCTAAGCATGACTCTACAATGTTCCGGCATGGCTCCAGTAGGGTCGGTCCACAAGGCGTTTACCTCTTTTTAGGTTTCTAGAAATCTGTCATATGTTTTAAAGGTTCCTTAAGGGGAAGGACGGGATGAGGATAAACCTGTAGAAACTTTTTGGCGTCATATACTTTACCATGTCAGACCATAGTATTCAAGGGCAGTTAGCTCTGAAAGGCCGAATTTTTGTGGCTTGAAACTTGTAATAATCAATTATTTTCATGTTTATTTTACTTCACCAAGCTTTTTTTTCACTATTATTATCCTTGACAGGAACAGAATTGGTTGAAATGTACCATTCCTGTCAGAATTTTTAAGGTGAAGTTAAAGAATTTTCAGGTTCAGCTTGCCACCCCTTGCGTCTGCCCTTTGCCGTTGGTGATGTTAAAGCAGGAGTACCAATCAACCTCTGTTCTCTTTCTCGCCTTTGCACTGTAGTCATAGCAGATGACTACCATGTTAACTAGCTGAATGTTTTCGTCATTTTGAGATAGGTTACGTGTTCTCCCGTCCGTGTGCCATGCGACAAGTCAGTGAAGTTGACAGAGAACTCTGCATCGCAGATGAAAAGATCTGGAGCTAGTTAGAACATTCTTCTTTGTACATATATTTTTCTCATTCCGGTTGCAACAATAAGTGTCTGAATGAGCCCCTTGTGCAGTTTGATATGAACAATAAGTTAAAATTATGTCCAGATTTTTCCAGCAGATTATTGTTCATCTTTGTAGATTATCATAGGAAACCAGTCAGTATGAATTTGTTTTGACAGGCAGTAGAGAGGGAGAATATTTAAAATACTTTTATAGCAAGACTTACAGAGAGCCCAAAACAGCATTTAGTCTTATTTCAGATGACTTGAATTCTTTTGTATCATGATGCACATTTGATCTGTCCTGCCTCATGATGGCAAGTTCTTTTCAATTGACTGCTTTTAAGCCCAACAGATTTCTTGTGTATCATGTAGTTCCATGAATATGGGGAGGGAAAACCCTGCCCTGTTTAATGTTAACCATTATGTGCCAATAGTTGTTGGTTTGAAATTTATGATGGTTGAATGCTCGCGGTAGATTGACTGATCTGTGCAGAATCTCTTGTGTAGATTGATGTATTCTGCTGTCATTGTGTTGCAAGTGTTGTTAATTCATTTTTTATTCCTCTACCAATGATTTGTAGAGAAGCAACTGTGCTCAACACTAGGCCCACAATCTGTGAGAAGTGTGGTTTGTGTTTTTCCGAGGTGAAACAAGTTCAGTCATTCCAGTATTTGTTTAGGATGAAAGTTCAGGGGCAGAGTGCAGATGCAAATAGTCATGACTGATGATGATCTTGGTATTATTCCCTGAAAGGTTCAGTCATGAGTATGCTGTGCTGATTCACCACGCACGTGTGACTTTTGTAGGATGAGTGATAACTGATATGACCAACTGAAGAGCTCACGGGCCATCTCAGGTTTGCATTTCATCAGTAGTATTATTGTTGGTTTCAAATTGGATTGCATGCAGGTTTTGCCAGATACTGAATGTACAAGGTGTTCCCTGCCCTTCACGTTGTCAGTGAAATGGAACATTGGTCTCGTTCACTGCCTCCTGCAAGACCTTTGTCAAGAATTGACATGCAGCGAGCTGGATAAAGGATGTTAACATGCTGTGTAGAGAACATACGCTGCATCTTCCATTTTAAAAACTGATTTAGTAGGAAGGGATGGGTGGAGGACCCATGCAGTTCAAACTTGAGCAGAAGCTGAGCTCGTGTTTCTACAACTCGGGAGTCAATATTTGCCATCATGTGAGGGTGACAATTCATGCAAGACTAGGTGTATAAAACTGAAGCACTGATTTCAGTTGAAAAGACTAGGTGATTCAAATGTAAAAGCTTGTATGGTAGTTTGCCATCTAGATTCTGTAGTACCAGTGGATGTCAACTCGGGATGCCCCAGATCCCACCAAACATGTTCCCGAGAAGAGGACTTCCATCCCACCCCACCCCACTCCCACAATATATGCTTCCAGGAAGAGGAATTTTATGAATTCTAAATCCCCCAACATCCCTCCCCTCCTCCCCAAACGTCTTTTCAAACACCGTGTTGAACAGTTGTTATACTGTCGGTAAAAGCAAGAAAAAGACAAGAATTTGGGAAAAGGCAAAGAACAAATTACTGCATTATCAAGGACTTTTAATTAGGAAATCTTGTTAAAACATTTTGGGGACTGTTTCAGGTTTTTTTTTTTGTGTAAATAGGCTCAAAATCATCGTGAGTGTGAAGTATTCTGGCAGCATACATTCTCTGAAATTTCTGACTCGTCTTCAGAAACTAGAGAATCATTTCAAAGAAATTCTGATGCCTGTCTAATATGATCCGTAAAATAACGGTAATTGTTTTGTATATAGGAAGAATATTTTAAGTCATGATTAATAGGATGACCTAACACATATGAATGTGTTCACACACAGTGATAAGACGGTGTTCCATGTCACAACAATGTCTATGAATGTAAATTATGGAATGCAAGGAAGATGTTGACTTTAAATTAAAGAAATAAATTATCATTGTGAAACAGTTAAATATGTTTTAAATTTATCATTGCTATGGATGGGATTAGTGACATTTTGGGCAATGCTAGGTGCTGTTGCATATGCATGTTCAAGTGGACATGTGGTGGTTGTCCATAGGATCTGTTGCCATGTTGAAAGTGTGCAGCTGGAGATTGTGGTGGGACCGACTTCATTTTTATGGAAAACAAATTCCAGATTTTAAGCATTTTGCAATTACAGCATTGAGAGAATAAAACCAAGCTGCTATCCATTAGATGTTTAAATTAACTGGATATCAACCATCATTATTTTTGAGTGAAGGATGATACAGCTGGGAGAAGAGAGGGGAGAGCAGCTGTCACAAAAGTTCCTGACTTCAGCCTTAATTTTTTGTCATTTTCAAATTGATAGACGTCCATTACTGAAGTAAGTCTGCTTTAATATTAAAAAGGAAGACGACAAAAACACGATGTTATTTAAGTTAATGTTAGAACATAAGTTTTTGTTTGTTTAATTTGTTTTTCATACAATGTCAGTCTTTGTCCAAGCTCTAGCTGCTTACTATTTTAAGAAATATGTTGACGAACTACACACTTTGCTGTTTTTAACATGTTTCATGACGTATACACATTGCTTTGCCAGTATCTGACGGTGATGGATTTTAAAGCTTGTAAAACAAACTGGAATATTTCAGAAAGAAATAAAATGGATATGGGGAACACAGCAGTGTTTTCACTTTTCATTTATTTTCCTCATCAAAAACATAGCATGCATGAACAACACAAAAAATTGATATTAAATCCAGGTATCTTTCAAGCACTTACAGAGTTTACTTTGATACACAAACCCTTAAATAATCTTTTGTAACCATCATTTAACTTTCAGGGTAGAAAAAAAAACAAAGAAGAAAAAAAACTTTGGAAATGTACACTCATCTCTAGTTGAATTTGATGTATTGGGTGATTGGCGGGGAGGCAGTCAGTAGGCAAATGAGCAGGGGGATGGAACAGCTCAGTTTGTACAGCATTGGACTTGTGATCCTGGGATTGAGGGTTTAAATCTCTGCTGGACTGTTTCAGTATGTTGGGACTTTTCCCTTGGAATTAACATTGGTAGTAACTCCTTTGTTGGTAAGGATCACAGGTGTACATTAGCATACATCCTTTGTGAAAAATCGAAAGAATGAGTGAAAAGAATGACTGAATGATGGGAAAAATGACAGAATGTAGTGCCAGCAGGCAGCACTTCAGTTGGCCCAACCCAGGTAGGTAGCCTGTTGTGTTTAAAAAAAAAGTGTGGATTTTGAAACGCGTTGAACTTGATTCGCATCTGAGGATAGGTGCTATAAACGTACTCTAATAATAACATGGATAAATACGTAATGTGTTTTTTTTAAAAAGAATGGCTGTTGATAATATACTTCCTTTATTCAATCCATACTTATTTTTTTTTCCTCAAACAAAAGAATCTTCAAACAATGTAATGTCAATGATTCCTGAACAAGAAAAGAATACTATGT
Source organism: Conus ventricosus (assembly GCA_018398815.1). Lineage (NCBI taxonomy): Eukaryota > Metazoa > Mollusca > Gastropoda > Neogastropoda > Conidae > Conus > Conus ventricosus. The sequence goes on along the minus strand of CM031600.1, from coordinate 66,772,554 downwards.
GAACATCAGCTTGTGAACAGTTTCAGGTACTTCAATGATCGAATACAATACAAATTTCGACATTCTTGCCAACGCACATACATAATTGCTGTTATCATGGTGAAAGTGAAAGAATGGATCAGAACAATCATTATCAAGCATGTATGAATGCAAAAATAAATAACATGCATTTTACCAAAAATGTAATTACTAATGTATATCCTAAAAGCATATCACACATTCAAGACAAAGTCCAGAGACAAATTGGATCCAGCATATGAAGATCAAGATACAGTCACGAGAGAGAGAGAGAGGCAGACAGAAAGACGGACAGACAGCATACAGAGAGGGAGATGGGTGAGATAGGAAGAGGGTTATGGGGAGCAGGTAGTATGGGCGACTGGGACAAGCATTCAAGATTTTGCATGTGACAGAAACACACATCTTCATACAATCAAGACCGCAAGTAGAGTATTCTCTCTGTACACTAGTTGCAATTTACACGGCTTGTTCCTTCTCCAATGAAATTTTAATCCTCCATAATAGGTGATCTGGTTACTAGACAGTCCTTGCCCACAGCCTTTCAGTAAACTAAATCATGTAACATGTACCCTTAATGTGAAATAAACAGCCGACACAGTAACCAACCACCTTTTGAAAGTCACCATCAATCCATGTTACAGTCTATTTTTTTGCTGAACAATTTTTTGTTGTCTTGCATTGGTGGAATCTAACTTTTTGCCCCCTCCCCTCCCTCCCCCAAGACGTTTTTCCATTTTTCTCTCTCCATTTTCTCTTTGCATCATAATGAGAGATGGAGACAGTTTAATGCACCGAGATTTTACATATATGTGTGCTGTGATGTATGCTGAGAACTTCTCTAATACTGTATTGTCCCCTAGCCATTTGAGACAAAAAAGTGATGTGGAGGAGGAGGAAAAAATGGGATGGGGAAGCAAACAGAATTCTGACGCGGATTTCCCTGTTGACAAATCTGTTCTGTGACAGATTATAAACAGACAGATCTGGTATGGAATGGATTCCATATGAACAGGTACAACTCTAAAGGAAAGTTCAGGCATAATGATATTTACAAAGTGTGACAAAAACTTACATTTAGCTTGTTTAATGGTCTCACCATTATTATTGACATTAACTGTAAAATAATACTTCAGTCCTCTCTCTCTCTTTCAAAGTTTTTTTTTAATATCAGCTATGATTAAAAACAAAACAATAACAAAAAAACATGTCTTGATACGCCCCCCTGTGGTCGACTAGTCTCTAAACAACATGAACTGAAACTGAAAATGTGTCACTTTGTCAAGTCGTATTGGTATGTGTGTGTGTGTGTGTGTGTGGAGAGAGAGAGAGAGAGAGAGAGAGAAACTGCAGACAAATCCTTGATATGTACCAATCACAGAATGCTTGCAGACAGACACTACCCTTCCCTCAAGCTGCACTTTCACCAAACTGCATCTCTACCATCACCATCATGGAAGTCACGATCCTGAAACAGGAATGACAGATCAACTATATATTCACCCTCTTTCAAATGAAAGATACATTAATAAAATTTATTTTGCCTTAGCCGATTTATATTGCTTCCAAACTGCACATAACGTATATTTATCACACAAAAACAATGACAAATAAAATATCAGTCCACAGTTTCAATTTATTTTGCCAAGGTTTCATTTCTCGTGAAGACTACTTTTCTGTTATAAGAAAATATTTTTGCCATTAATCTGGTTAATCATTTATGGAAAAAAAATTCAAGTAACTGCAAAGTTCTTTTCATTTCTTGACTGTTTCTAAAACACAGAAAATGATGTGGTACACCAACAAAACACAGAACATAAAAACTTGAGGTTAATTCACAAATCATGCCAAATGCTGCTGAAGAAAATAAACATGGAACATGAAGTGCAGAAAGATTAGAAATCCAAATTTCATACACAAATGCCAAACATGAAATGATCCTCAAGAAAATGCATTGGTTTTTCTTTGTCATAAATGTCAAAGTAACAAAATCATGTTCCATTAAAACAACAACAACAACAAAACTGGAGAGGAAAAGGAGGGGATGTGGGGGCAGGAAGAAATTTGTTTAAAACTGGTATGTAATAACAAATTCATAACCCCCAGAAAAAGCTGCCAGCAAAAATTAAGTTAAGGAATCAACTCTTGTTGACAGACATGAGTTAATCTATTCCCTCTGACCAGTCTTAAGTGTACGTTACACTATGCAAGTCTCTCAAGTGTTAGCTCTTTTGACACTTGACAAGTTTGACAACCTGCGCAAACAGGCATGAGAGTGAGCGCTTGTCCAATTTTGGCTGGGAGCTGAACTTTTCAGTTAACATTTGTACAGCATGGGTGATCACCTAATCAGAGGAGGGTGAAGGTCACAAGCTCCGCAATCCATTGTCTCTTCTAGGCACAGTTGATCTTTTTGTTCTCCTTCAAACACAGTTGTAGCCCAGATCAGGGCTTCATCCTGGCTTTCTGATGCTATGCCAAATGATACTGGACTGGTTATGTGGCCTTCACAAGGTAAAGAGGTCAGAAGGCCTCGCATGCACTGAACAAACAACATGGTGTGAACCACCAAAGTCATAAAAATCCACATCATAGTCACTTGACAGTTGATCTGCACACAGTTTGCCAGGGAACTTACCCTGTGGGACCACAAAAATGGCCAGCTCAGGAAAACAATGAATGCAGGACCAAAGTCATATTTGAGCAAGAGACTCGCCTAGTGTGAAAAGGCCTTTACAAATGCATGTGTGCACGGTCACGCACATGCACCACACACAAACACTGACTGAAACCAGTTGATTGTTAGGCTGTACTCATGACATAGTATGTATGCACACCCACACACACACATACATGTATATATACACAGTTCTTCAATTTTCAAAAATTATTATACACACAAAAGAACCACAAGCAACACCAAATTCCTTGGCGTCGGATAATAAATTCTGATCACCACAGTACTTGCACACCAGGTTAGTCTGGCAACCAAACACTCAAATTTACCATCAGTACTTCACATGTACACATTATTTTGATTTCAGAATAAAATCCAAGGTCTGTATCTTGCAAGCAAAGCAATCAAATGTTGGCCAAGTTATATTTCAAAATTTGTTACATTAGTTGAACAAATGCACAAAGCCACATCATTCTTATAAACTGAGCACCATTACCAAAACCCATTCACACTACAACACTGCACAAATCTGTCTTACCAAACAGATATTACTGCAAAAATGACAGATTGGTTGGTCAGCTCAAGTAGTTTTTGAAAAACAACAACATCAATGCAATGCTCATCAGATCATTTAAGTTCTAATTACTATCTGTTTCTCTTTGTCCAAAAGGAAAAAAAATACTGATAGGAGTCAAACAATTGTTGGTGTCGAATCATTAGCAAATTGTATGAGTTCAACCTATGTAAATGAAGCACATAATAAGAAACTGATGCTACAACTAAACAACTTCAATGAAACATTTGTTCTGAAAGTTATATGAATCATGTAGATTCTGCTCCTCTACAAAACAACAATTACTTCTTTCTTTCTTTGTGATTTTCTGAAGAGTTCAAAGTGGTACTGTCCCAGCATACAGCATAATCATCAACTTACTCCATGCACAATACATGCTATGACATTTTACATTCACACCCCAACACTAATTCAGACAAGCTTCTCCGCACATCTTGAAAACAAAATGAACCGAACACCCACCTGGTTGAGTTTCTTGAACTCGACAATCTGGGTAAAGATGTGCTCCAATATGTGTTTAGCGGTGCGGTTGTCTTGGGGCAGGTTATGGTCACACCCAGAATGTCGCCACACTCCCGGACATAGTACTCCAGGTCATCGTCAGTACCTGACACAGGACAAACTTTCCATATACAAGCTCTACCTTGGACAAACTGCTATCAACTATAGTTCATGATTACATGTGGACTGGTTGCCTATTAAAGATTATGTAACATTTTTTGTGCATTTTTTGCAATATGCTGTCATGCATACTCAGAAAAAACAAATGAAAACACTGATTATGAAATAATGAATCAACATTTAATTAACCTTAAATGACCTCAAAAGCAGATGCGTGAATAAGAACATAAACTATCAATAAAAAAAGCAATAATTTTGATACAGCAGTTAAAAAACAACCATCAGCCCCCCCCCTTCCCCCCAAAAAAACCCAACCTAAAATCAGTCAAATCCTTCCCACAATCAGCAATCCAAATGCGAACGAACATCTGTTGTAAACAACGAGCACTATTAACATAAAGAGAGTACAAGGGTAATATGTACTGGAACATGGAACGGCAGTTCCAAAGGCTATGAGCCCAGCAGTGACAACAGGCTTACATTTGTTGGTGATCTGAGCCACCCGCACTTTTTCTGAGGAGAACTGCTCATCCAGATCAAACAGCTCCAAGGATGGCGGCGGCATTTCCCTGAACGTGGGCGGAAACACCTGGAAAGCCAACCATCATTTTGCTGAACAATGAGATGGGATATAGACAAATGATGCTGGCAGAAGCTTGGTTATGAGATTTAGACTGAGATCTTTCCTGTGTTTCCTGACATGATCTCGAGATGCACTACTGCTGATATTTTTGTGCATTACTAGTTTTTACTCCTGCCATCTTTTGAGACATCAGGCACATCAAAACATTTATGTTATAAGAAGCAAGTCACAACACTTCATGTTGGTGAAACTGGAAGTTAGTAATGACTACTTATTGACATAAAAAAGCGATACAACTGATGTTCTCATTCTGACTAATATTGAATTAACAAAAACATATCAAACTGTTAATTTCTTATGCTAGTGAGACTAAGAATTATTTGCCGCTGATATTTACATGGGTGCTAGGACTACCCTGTTGCCAAACCTGAAACTAAAAATCCTGAGAGCCGTAAACCTGAAATCCCATATATGTGCTTTGTCAGTAATACTGCAATGCTAACACAGGTCAGGCATAGACAGCCGCCTTGGAGATGTGGGGATGAGAGGACAATGTTGGCGAAGTGGGCCCATTGGCTTATGGTAGGTATACAGGGATAGGGAATAGTGCCCTAATAGGTGGGGGTGGGGGGTGGGTGGGGTGGGGGTGGAGGGGGGGGGGGGTAATGGAGCAATCCCCTTTTCCCACAAAATGTTTTCTTGCTTACAAACGTTTTTGATGCTCTCTCTTTGTAGAAGCTTTAAAAATTCAACATTAAAGTCCTTTCACAATAATATTGTCTACCTTTGTCAATCAGTTCCTTACTCTCTCTCTCTCTCTCTCACACACACACACACAACACACACACACAAAGAGACAGATCTAATCAGGTAGGAACGAAATAGTATTTCACATGAAAATTCAGACAGCTGCATGCAGTGGCACAAACATGAATAGCATTTCTTTTATATCAGATTTAATATGTGTTTCCCTTCAGGTGTAATGCATGAACAAAACAACTTTGAATTGTGACTTGGCAAACCATAACTTTAGGAGCCCATTTCTGTTAATGGACATTGCTGCCAAAAACAGTACAAACATAAACCACTTGTATATTACAGACAAGATTTGTACGTGTTATACATATTAGCTGTTTCTTATAATTCGTATGAATGTATTTAATAAAAGAAAGTGAACAGGAAATAATTTCGACCGTTTCCTAAATCAAAACAACAACAAAAACAGCACATTTCTTTAGATGAACTTAAGCCCAAATACGATTTGCCTTGCTAAAGTCAAAGTAAAAAAGGCACACTGTTACACTAACAGTATAAATTACATACACAGAATATGTTATTCCATTGTATGATGAATTTTTTCATCACTGTTCAAGTGCAACAGCATTACAATACTGACTAGAAAATATCCAAAACTATGTATAGAACCTGAGCTTGTTTCTCAAGGCAGTGGTATACATTTAAATTTTCTTTTTTATTAATAAGGAAACATTTTCACTAGTTAGTTAAACATTTTTCATAGGGTCCAGTGGATTTTAAAAGCATTTGAATTGATTATATATATATATATATATATATATATATATATAATAATATATATATATATACTAAACAAAACTAATAAATTCCAAGGATAAGTACCGCACCGTTCCAGCAACTTACAGAGCAGCTTGGTGTTGCAATGACTGCAAGAAATATTGAATTATAAACAAAGCTTGCTTTATGTCTTAGATTGAAAAAATAGGGGAGATACGCATTAAATATCGCAGTGGTAGATGATTCTGCCTAACTAACAGTATGTGCATGAGTGGGTGAATGGGGAAAAATAAAAAAAATGCTTCTAAAAATGAGCCTTCAGCAAGCTTATATTCTCAAGAGGGAGACATCCTCCAATAGGGAGGGAAACTCACTAACATAAAAACTCTGGTCATATACCGATATTTCGAAATTTGGGTGGTTTCCCCTCAGTGACCGCGGAAGTGGTAATTTGACCTCTGCCTTTTATTAAAATAAGAAAATTTTCATAGTTATTTTTGATTTTCAAAAAACACAGTGCATCTAAGAAGCAAAGAAAAATATAAAGAGCAAACAAATACATTTTGTAAAATAAATAAAAATATTAAAAATCTATATTTATATACAAAAAATACAACAAACAATAAATTCCAAGGATAAGTACCGCACCGTTCCAGCACTTACAGAGCAGCTTGGTGTTGCAATGACTGCAAGAATATTGAATTATAAACAAGTTGCTCTTATGTCTTAGATTGAAAAAATAGGGGAGATACCTCAACTGCAGTTAGATGATTCTGCCTAACTCTTCAATGTAAGGGGAAAATAAAATAAATTTAAATGACTTCAGCAAGCTTATATTCTAAAATAATTCAATTATATATATTTATATATTATATATATATTATATATATATATATATATTTATATATATATATATATATATATATATATAAAACTGCAAAAGAAAAACAGTTTGAATTCAGTTATTTCATAAAGTGATTTATGGGAGATTCAACTTGCTAACCATTAGATGGGATGTGAGTGATGTTCCATTAAAAGATAGTGAAGAAAACATAAAAAAAAATCCAAAAAATTTAAGAATGTAAAACACAACCAAACGAAGGTCAGAAGTCCAACTTGTAAGACTGAGTCCTAGCAATTGAAGAAAATACGGAATCAGACATTAAAAATAATGCACTACGAGTCTGTAATTCTTCGGTGACGGAGATTCACTTCCAAAATCTCAATGTAAATAGAGAACACATTTTTGAAGAAAGTTTTAAAATCAGTGGCATGTATGATTTTGAATATCAATATAACCGTTGTTAAAATCATTAATAGATTGATGGTACTGTGAAGGAGAGCCCGGTTTGCTGAGTGGTTAGAGTGCTTGCCTGCCGCGCAGGAGACCTGTGATCAAGACAACTCTCAGAAGAAGAAAATTTTCCATATGCTTCCAGTCCATCCAGCTGAAAATGGGTACCTGGCCAAATTCAGGGTTGGGGAAGGTGAATGCAGCGAGGGAGAGTATTGGGCCCTGCCCTTATTATGATGACCCCAGAGTAGTGGAAACTAGCGTTCTGCTCCCTACGGCCGAAATGGCTACTTGACTACCTTTACCTTACCTTTTAGTATTGTGAAGAAGTAACCTGTATTACATTAGACACTAGAATATAAAAACCTGCCAATATAAAGTATCTAATATTAAACTTGTGTATTAGTTTTTTCTGACACAAACAACATGCAGGTAAGTTTTTATTGACCTGAATTGTCTACTCCCATGTGACCAAGTCTTCTACTTAATTTACATCAATTTGATCAGAAAAACCAACATCTGTGCGGCATTGTACACGTTTCAGTTCATCACATAAATAATAAAATAATCATAATTCCCTAGTTCCTTTTTTTTTTTTTTTTAACAGAAGTTTCATTATGATGTTTGAAACAATAAGGTCAAAGATGTGTCAGTGCTGGAAGTGTTCAAAGTTGTGTGTAATTTTTCAAAAAATATTTTGTAAGCTTCTTTCTCTCAATTTTTAAAGTCAAATCAACAGACTTTATTTTAGTTTCAATCACACACATCTCAATGCCTAACACAAATACACATACAAAGAAAGAAATATTGATTATGTCATCTTGTGGAGATAACCCTTACAAAGTCAAAATTGCAGAAGAATTGACTACTGAGCAAGTAATTATTATACTGATGTAGCCAACAAGGCAAGACATGAATGCCACTTGGCATCTGCATCCCATCCATCTAACAGCAAAACATGATTCCTAATTGTTTTGGGTATTTTTGAGAAAAAAGCACGTATGTCATTTTTGGCTTTTTGCGCAACTTTGTCAGATTTTCTTGTTGGGAGACAGGCAACGAAGTGGTTCGGTCGCCACACAACTCAGGAAGGTCCTTCCATTTATCCGTGACCACACTATACCGACTCTTGCTCCTGGTACATCTGTTTCCTGAGAAGCAAGTTTTCTCGGAAGAAGTGGTTGATGAAGGTGGTAGCGGACTTTGGGTTACCCCCAAATGTAGGGTATTATATGGAGAAGACCACAGTCTGGAAGACACTGGCAACAGTATGCACTTGCCAAATGCCCAAGTACGAGTTCATCACAGTTTGCAGCCTTTACCTCCTCTTGAAAAACACGCTTAATTTCTTCAGTGGTCAGATCATCCATGTTATAAAAGTCAGAGTAATGAGCATACACCTTTGTGACTTCAGGAATGTCTGATGACAGTTTAGAATTGGATAGATAGTGATCTTCATTCAGTGCCAGTTCCATAACAATTCTGGCACGCATTTCCAAGTGCAAATCTTCACTGCCACAGGCTAATACTGAGGCTCTCCTTGTGAGACAGTTACCGTCTCCATAAATGCATACGGGGGTAAGTGCGGGACCATCTTCTGGATACAGATCTGATGCATGCTGATCTTGCTGAAAGTTATCAGCAAAATTGTCCCTTTTAATTGTCAAAGGATAACTTTAACTGTTTTCCCAGTTCAACGAAATCTAATCCAATTGAAAACGGCAAACAATGTTCAGCTATGAACGCACACAGAACAGTTTTCACTCGGCAGTTCGATCACCAATTCCATCTCAGGGTCACAGTAGTTTTAGCAGCCCATCAAGCTTAGCAGTCTGTTGCAACGTGCCTAGAATGCGCTTGTGCTCAGTATCAATTGCATGAGCCGACAAGGCTTTTTTTTCCCACTAGAACCGTAAGTTACCGTCTGGTTGCAGTGAACACAAAAGCAAACACGGGCGAGTCAATCTTCCTGCATTAACTTTCGAAGTACACACCATCGTTGTTTTTTCCTGCAGCCACACCTACCTCCATCTGTTTTTTTACACCTTTTTCAAGGAAAGAAACGTCACTGTCCAAAGTCAGTTCTTTCATTTTTCACTTCCTTTGGCCTTAAAATGGCGATTTCGACCATGCCGCTTGATAACAAGGGACGTTACTCTCAGCGAACAATGTACGTCTCTTTCGAGTCTCACGAAGCAGACCATTCTCTTCACTGCCGATGCGATGTTTCTTCGGAAACAATGTTGAAAACCGTGAAATTTTCCGAAATTATTTCTACCGCAAAATATACTTTGAACGAAATCGGAAACCGGAAACATTCTCCCGAAATTAATTCAAAACCGGAAAATATATTTTGAACGAAATCGGAAACCGGAATTCGGCTCACACCGGAAAATTAGCACCCCTATATTTAATACTTTTTTCTGTCCTGTCTTCCAAGCTCTCTTAGCTTTTAGTAGCATTAATCATGGACAGCCTATTCTCACTACCCCTAGCAAAGCCGCACCAGCATATCCCTTACGAATTCAAACATTCACAGTCCACAGAAAACTACAAACATCATGGCATTATGCAGCCACACAACAGAATGGTAACACTCCACACATTTCAGTGGGGTTAAAACTGTTGACAATTTCATTTCTGCCAGACATTTCCTTATAGAAGCGATGCACGCAGAAAGCAAAGTGAGCAAGCAAGCGAGCGAGAGAACAGAGAGAGAGAGAGAGAGAGACAGAGAGAGAGAGAGAGAGAGAGAAGAGAGAGAGAGAAGAAAGAAGAGAGAGTTATTTTTTTTCCTCATATTTTTTCTCCCTGACACCTACAAGACCTCACCTCAGCCACAATCCAATACTGGCAAAATATGACTTTAAAAACAATGAAAAAAAATCAATACCATCAGATGCCACCCAAACTGACTATTGTTTACCTGAAACACTTGGTAGGTGAGTTAATGAACCAATTGCAAAAGATTCTGTTTTGAAAAGCCTTTCTATGGGTGTAGCTAAGAATCAGGGAGAGGGAGAGAGACAGTGATTATCATGGAAGAAAGACTGGATAGGAAAAGAGAGAATTACCGCAGGCTGAAGGGGAGGCAACGGTGTCTCAAACTGTGGAGTGATCAAGGTCAAAGGTTCATGTTTCACGCTCAACTGTTCAAAGGCCCTGAGCACAGAGGAAACAGAAAAAGACTTTTAGAAAAAGACAAATACAGCATTCCAATTCTCTGAGAAATAATCTTACTAAAATATAACTGTTTCAAATACCCATGCACACCTTCATGACCACAAACACAATGTAATGTCACACACACACACACACACACACATATACAAACACAGACACACACACACAAGAAGAAACGATGTTAACGACAGTCCATATTTGGACCAGGAAAGCCTTACAACTCAAGCCAAAACACCAAATGATATAATAGAAAAGCCTTACAACTCAAGCCAAATACACCCTATGATATACTAGGAAAGTCTTACACCTCAAGCCAAACACACCGTGTGAATACCAGAAAAGACTTACAACTCAAGCCAAACACCAAATGATATACTAGAAAAGCCTTATAACTCAAGCCAAACACACCCTATGATATACTAGGAAAGTCTTAAAACTCAAGCCAAACACACCATATGATATACTAGAAAAGACTTACAACTCAAGCCAAACACACCAATGACACACCAGGAAATCCTTACAACTCCAGCCAAACACACCAAATACACCAGGAAAGCCAAACAACTCCAGACAAACATATCAAATGATACACCAGGAACGCCAAACAACTTCAGCCAAACACACCAAAGGATACACCAGGAAAGCCAAACAACTCCAGCCAAATACACCAAATGGTATACCAGGAAAGCGCAACAAATCCAGCCAAACACACCAAATGATACACCAGGAAAGCTAACACCTCAAGCCAAAAAACACCAAATGATACACTAGGAAAGACTTACACCTCAAGCCAAACACACCAAATGATACACCTGGAAAGCCTAACACCTCAAGCCAAACACACCAAATGATACACCTGGAAAGCCTAACACCTCAAGCCAAACACATCAGATGATACACCTGGAAAGACTTACAACTTCAGCCAAACACACCAAATAACAGACCAGGAAAGACTTACAACTCCAGCCAAACACACTAAATGATACACCTGGAAAGTCTTACACCTCAAGCCAAACACACCAGATGATACACCTGGAAAGCCTAACACCTCAAGCCAAACACACCAAATGATATACCTGGAAAGTCTTACACCTCAAGCCAAACACACCAGATGATACACCTGGAAAGACTTACAACTTCAGCCAAACACACCAAATAACAGACCAGGAAAGACTAACAACTCCAGCCAAACACACCAAATAATACACCAGGAAAGCCTAACACCTCAAGCCAAACACACCAAATAATACACCAGGAAAGCCTAACGCCTCAAGCCAAGCACAGGTCACATGATGACACTAACTTGATGGACTTGGACACCAGGCTGGTATCCAGCCTGAACAGGGAGTTGTCAAAGAGAGTGGTGATGTCGCGAGGAATGTCGTCGCTCTCCTGGAGGCAGGTCTTCAGCTGCTCTGAGAGTCGCGCCACGTCAGGCAATTGGCTGTAGTCTGAGATCTGCACACCAAGACAGATATCTGTGAGATGGTCACTGTTTGAGACCTTTGTTTGACTTCACTTACTCCCCCCGCTTTTACGAGAAGAATTACACTGAATATTCACATTTTCATCACTGATCTACAGCATTCATTTCTGTATCGTTTTATGTCCCCATCCCCCCTTCCTGCTGCCCTCCCAGATTCTCACCTAAAATTTATCTTTAATGCTGCATGATTCACTGATGCAAACTTTCTAGGCATTAACATTCCTGTCTTGTTCAAAATACAAATCCCTGCATAATGCTAACTAAGATGTGTACCTTATTCTGTGAATAAGTAGAAAGTGACATCAAACAGAAACATTGGTTATGAAGGTAATATCTGCTTTCTAAGCTAAGATATCAGAACGGTACACAACTAAGCATTCAATATGAAGTCAAACAGAAAAGCAATGCACGCATCATATCAGCTATACATTTCTGGACCTCTTTCTGATCTTCCGACAATGATTGGAAGCACTCAATCCACTGCATCTGACCACTAAAAAACTGAGTGACAGACAACAAACTTAAAGCGAACAAAGACAAAACTGAAATGATATTGATCTGTCCACTAAAGCATTTGAATCATCTCTCTTTTCCATCTTCCACTGACCTCACTGACTTCTGTGCGCATTCTTGGTGTGACACTGGATCAAACTTTCCTTTCAAAAATATATTGCTAATGAAGTTTGGATTTGTTTTCTTGAAGTCTGACGTGTTGGTCCCATCCGTCTTCTCCTTTCTGAAGATGCCACTAAAAGCCTGGTTTGTGCATTTTCACTGTCTTTTTTGCATGATTGTAATTTCTTTCGCCTGGCTCCTAAATTTCAGAAGGTCCAAAATCATGCTGCCCACCTCATCTTTCTCTCATCTACATTTGACCATATTTCCCTGTTTTTGCATTCTCTTCACTATCTCCCTGTTCAGTAAAGGATCTGTTTTAAAGCTGCATCTCTCTAATCTAATTCTTTTGAATCCTCCTGTCCTTAATACCAGAGTTTCTTTGCCTATCAAGCCCCTTTTGTTTGGAACAATCTGCCACACCAACTCGGATGTTCTGGTTCTCTCCCCTCTTTTACATCAAACTTGAAAACTTTTTCTCTTCCTATCTGACTGATATATACTAACATGTGCCCATTTAGATGCCTGCGTTTTTTTTAGGTGCTTGTATGCCCGTTTGGATGCCTGTGCATGTTTTTTTTAGGTGCTTGTTTTCTTTTGTTTTTTGTTTTGAGAGGTTGGTGATGGGTGGACAGTGTGTGTGAGAGAATGAGGCCCGGTGGTGGTATGCTTGGATGTGGAGCAAGCTTGTGACTGTGGGGTGCTTTTTCGTGCACTGCCTGCTGTTCTAATTCATTTGGCTCATAATTTGATGTGTGTTCCTGTAAATGCATTTGGCATTCAACTGATGAGGCGTATAAATGTTCTAACCATTACTACTACTGAGAAGACTTGACGAACGAGTAATAATGTTGCATCTGTTCAAACCATATTCTCCAAATGCAACAATAGATGATGTTTCTCACCTCTGGATCCTCAGCATCAATGACGTTCAACTTGATGTCATCAGTTGTCAGGAACTGTATCAACACATCCTGCATACAAAAACAGGAACAATCTTTATGGACTGACGACTGAAGCTGGGGAGGAATGGAGGGGGGTGGTGGGATGCAGAAAGGAATGAATGGAGGAATAATACCATCAGAACTTATTCTTAAAAAAACCCTGGACAATATCTCTTAAGTTTGCATCATCTTAAATCTGATATTATTCTCGACAGAGAATCACAGAAAAACTGGACATTGTACTGTTACTAGTTATTGAAGATAGGTAAAACAGGATTATAACTGATTTTATATAGATATGAAATTGCTCAGCATAGACTTACATTTTTTCCCCCCTTTTTTTTCTTTTCTTTTTACTTTGTAAACACATGAGACACAAATATGATCTAAAAAAAAAAGACTTTTATATTACACAATCTTTATCAGATATGCATTGTCTTCACAGCAGTATTGGTTCAAATTTCTCTTCCAATGAAAACAAAGATAAACAAACAAGAACAAACATACACAATTGAAAACTACAAACAGCTTTGAAAAACTATCTTAAGAGACTCTGGGCTGGCACATAATGCCAACAAGAATTCCAAATTAAGCTTGCCACAGACACACACACACACACACACACACACACACACACACACACACACACACAAAGGGAGGATAGCGTGCGAAGAACAGAAGAGAAGGCATAACTCACCAAGATCTTTCCGTTTTCCTCCTTGTCCAAGTACTGGTCACTGAACATGTGTGTGGACCCCAGCACCACCAGTTTACCACGGTTTGCCTGCACCCAATGTGATACATTTATAAACCATGACATTAAATAAAGAAGAAGAAAAAAGAAGAAGAAAAAGCACTAATGGATGTGGCCTTCATTTACAGGGAAGCAAAGAGGAACAAATCCAGATTTTTCTGTAACGAAATATGAACATTTCCGACACTGAATTGATTCTTCTCCCCTGCCAACAACAGTAACTGCTTTGTCATAATAGCAGAGCCAACTTCCCCTTCACAAATCTTGTAATGATGCTTTATATCACCTTCCATTTCTCTTCCAATGAAAACACACCATTCCCACAACAATTAGCAAGAAGGAGGAAATCCTTAGAAGCATGGGAAAAAGGCATGCCTGTTATTATGTATCAGCATATTGTGTTGTTTATAGCACAGACACCCATAAAGGGCCATATCAGGATTGTCATCTGGGCATGCCAGTCACTGGTCAGACACCTGAAAACTAACAGGACTTGTCAGATCCTTCTCTACAGAATGCTCCACATCCCCCAAATCTCTATAAAAAAAAAATCTATATGCACAGACACACGTAGACCAGCACCACCATCACAGTACCTTGTGCGTGTACAGAGCACAGACAGGCCTGTTCAGAGGGAAGCTGACACTGCCTGAAGATAGCACTGCTGCTGCCGGTTTCATCACATTCAGTGTGGCGCCAAATGGGTACAGGAAAGACAGGGCCCTGCACACCAGCCACAACTGACATCTTCACCAAAAGGACATTAAGAAAACTGACACAAATATGCAAACAGTGATCACAAACACACACACCCACACCCACACGCATGTGCACATACACATGGCAGGCCCCAATTTACTTCAAGAAAATGTGGATGATTTAACATTATTTCATTCAACGGTAAACAAAACAAAACAAAAAACACCCCCTCACCCCAAACTGGCAAATCAAAACTGCTCAAAATGTTACCACTTTGTTTCTACGAGTACACCCTACCTTGCCATACATCATGCAATCATAGCTAACAACTGTTCCTGGTGACTGTTTTTGAGATCAGTAAACTGCAGACTGGTGGCAATATTGAGCATGCATAACACACACAGCCAAACATAGTTTATCGCTCATGCATAGCATACCTATATTTGAAGATACATAAATGGGTAATAACATTTGTACAACTATGGGCAACATACTGTGCATTATTTCCTTCTTCGTCCCCTCCAAATGCTAGTGTTTTTCCAGCAGCCTTGGCAACAGCTCTGAAATGTCAATTGAAAACCACAGTGATTAAACATGCCAAAAATAAAACAAACAAGCAAACAAAAGCAATGCTTAATTAGATCAACAATGATGTTTAAGTGGATGATAAAAATGTTTGTGAAGACAATCTTCCTCAAAAAAGTTACTCTCACCAGACAGAGAGAGAGAGAGAGAGAGAGAGAGAGAGAGAGAGAGAGAGAGAGAGAGAGAGAATGCAATCCAGCAAATTATTTCCTGAATGAACGCATGAGAGAACCAACGTCAGAGATTAATACCTGGTAAATGTCTTGAGAGGGTGCCAATCCTAACTTCACTCAACAAAACTGGAATTTTCATAAAAATGCTGTTGTGTCCTTATTTATATCAATATGATGTGCTTTTTTTCTCTTAACCTTTTCGCGACGTGCCGTGCGATAGTGACAGCAACTCAGCTGACCCGTTCACGACGAGCCGTTCCGTGGTGACGGCAACGCTGCTGTACTCCCTGGACATGCCGTGCCTCCGCGATGGCACAATCATAAAAAAATCCCCAGTTCTCTCATCTATGGTCTAAGGGATGCAGCTGCCCTAAATATTTAGAACAGGGTTCTAGCCACTGGAAGGGTAAGTTTACATGCACTGGCGATAACCTTTGTGACCCCAGAGTAGTCCGAACAAAGAAACTCGTCTGGCACTGGAAATTTCTGCAAAAGGCATGTATGGAATTTCCTGCCTTGCCAACATATCAGGCAAAAGAAGAATGACATGGGGTGTTAGAACTAGTTCAGCAAAGTGGTTCAGAGGATGAGGGGGGTAACAAGTTTATCGAAAAGAATTGAGGTGTACAAGTTTATCGAAAAGAATCTGAGCTTAATTTATTTGCTCTGTGTAATTAACAGTTTTATAAATCGTATCGTTTGAAGCCAAAACAATGAAAAGTGTGTGCAGTGTGCGATGATTTATTTTCTTTTAAAAAACAAAAACAAAATTCACTTGGATTACACACATTGAATACTTCAGGCTTTCTCTGCATCTATACAAAGTAAGAGTGAAATTGTATGCCCTTTTCCTTCCTCATTTGCTGTTGTCATACTAACCAAACAAATGTAAACAAGATTGTGTTCTCCTATTTTTAATTATGTTGTTTCCGTAACTGTAGCATGATTATTTTACCAAAAATGTATTCATTGCAAAGTTCGCATTTTACCCTTTCCGTTGATAAATAACAACTGCTTGTTTGATTTATGTTAGGGGACGTAAAATAAAATAAAAAAGTGCGAACATTGCGCGTCTGCAACGGTTGTAAGCACGTGCAGTGCACGCATCTGCAGGGAAGTGATGCTGCTCTGCTGCACCCGTCGTGAAAGTATTAATGAGCAGCAGTTTATGTATCAAAGAATCATCCTTTTCTGCAGAAAGGATGCTTCTGTACAATCTTCCACACAACTACTACTGTCTCTATCAAAAAACAAAAAAATCTGAAGAAAACTGGTGGTTGGAACAATGAAACAGTATGCAAGCTCATTTACAGACTTTCAGTAGACAACACAAAAACTGGGCTTCACCTGTTCAACACTCCATTGGTCACAAGGGCCTCTTTGGGGTGGAAGTACTTGTAATAAGAGTTCCGCACGACAGCATCTGTCGACAGCACCACATGGTTAACAAAGAGCAGCATTAGCCTTGGCCTATGGCTTCCTAAAACTGGTGATCAGAGTTGCCAAGGTCTCAAAAGCACATAGCAGCGTTTTGGCATTTTGAGTGTAGCATTCCAAATTTAAGCACAGTACTCATATGTGATGCAACCAGTCAGACGCGACAGCACTTTTAGTTGCACTCTACTTTGCACACATGATGATGGACTAAGAAGACGTAAGTCTCACCAGTTATCATGTGGTTCTGACTTGACCTAAAGAAATCAAAATGGGTGACAATGAAATCAAACTGATTGTGAGTCCAATTCACAATCGTTAATAGTGATTTTTCTTCTACTTTTTCATCCTCTCCTTTCTGAACTTGGCCAGTTTTTATGAAATAAGTCAACAGTCTAAAGATTTACAATGTCTCAGTTTTGTTTAAACAGCCGTTTTGTTCTTTGTGGAAGCATTTCATTTTTATCACTTAAAAAAATCTTGTTCTTTTTTCGTTGCATTTTGTCACAGCCTAGAAACACAGCACTGTCATCCAAATCATGGCATACTATGCAGAGAGCATAGCACTTAGCAACTCTGGGTGATACAATCCAGATCACAAGGCCTAGCTTAAACTGTTTGTTGAGTGATGCAGTGTTATGTGGTGACTGTTTGCTGCCATCGTCAACTCCTCGCACAGTCACTGTTGTTCTCTTCAACAGAAGAACATGAAGATGAATGGAATGTTGGGATACACAAATACAATTCACAGCCGTGGTAGACCTGAGAATGCAGAGTTCCCCTCCCCTTCTTTTCTTTTCTTTTTCAAAGGAGTTTTTTCATCTGTTATGAAATTATCAACATGACATGAACAAACATCAAACATTATACAATGGCATGAATCAAGTAATTGCACATTTCAGCTCTTGAGATGGCTTTACAACAATCTGTTCATAGGAACATATCAAAAGATAATAATGATAGGTAGGGGGAGGGTAGGGGTGAGGGGATCCTAAAAAACCAATAACAAACAAACAAAAACAAACACCCCTCACCTAAAAACAGAGAAAGAGGAAAAAAAATTGGAAAGTAGACATTCGACAGTTTCTGAAGCAGCCACATGGACTGTTGGCATTAACATGGATTGTAGGCATTTAAAAAAATCTTTCATGGTCACATAATCAGTCAAGAACTGACCAGAGACATGACTTACTGTGACATTTATTCACAATAATTGGGAAAAAGGACCTGTTAAAAGTGCACAACAGCATAAATCACTGCAGCATTTTCATGATTCTCTTCACATGTACAGAAAAAACAGACAAGCACACACACCAACAAAGACCCCTCCCCCCTCCTTCCCCTGGCATAAACATATGCACATACACACCCTTACCAGCGCACATACACACACAAACACACAGACATACAGACGTACACACTCAGAGTCGAAATAAGGAATACCAACACCCACCGTTGTTGACCATGATTCCATATTCTTCCAGGAAGAAGTTGATGTTGGTTTCAAACTTGGCTTCACCCCCCTCTCCATCATGACCAAAACACTGCCCCCTCCTTCCAGATATTTCTTCATGGCCGCAAACTGAAGACAGTAGAGACATTCAGCATTATTCAGTACCACACCTAACATGAGAAGGTACAAAATTCATGTACTAGAATGGTGCTTGTGACAGTGCAGGCTTTCTCCCCAGGGCAAGTCGACGCATGAGTGAAAACAAACTTCTTGCAATGCTAGGGGAAATAAGAGCAGATACGGAGTGAAAGACTTACTTCCTATTTAATTTTTCATAACAGGATACTGAAAATACGGAATGTCAAAGCTTATGTTTATAAAAGTTTCAAGATTCCATGAAAATGTATTGTTTCTTAATAGCTATCAATTCATTCATAGTAACTTCATGCAGTTTTGAAGTGATCTTGGTGCACACGCCCTGGGTCTGCTGTTTGATCTGGTTCTGCCTCAAGAACCTGCATCAAAGTGTAATAGGCTTGTCCTGTCACATTCCATTTTTTAACCAAGTTTGGCTACAACTGGTTTGGTAGTTTTTGTACAATCTTGCTGAAAGATGAACAAACCAAAAGACATGGGTGAAAAATGACCTCCTTGGCAGAGGTAATTTTTGAGTGACCTGAACCATTAAAAAAAAAAAAAAGGGTAGGCGAGGGAGGGAACACATGGGTAAAGACTGGCTGTTGACTACTTAGTACTTGACAATTTTTTGCCATCCTCATCTGTGAAGAAAATTAGATGTACCATTTCTGCTGAAAAGAGACGTGTGTATGTGTGTGTGTGTGTGTGTGTGTGTGTGTGTGTGTGTGTGTGTGTGTGTGTGTGTGTGCTGTGCATGAATTGTGTGTGTGTGTGTGTGTGTGTGTGTGTGTGTGTGTGTGTGTGTGTGTGTGTGTGTGTGATTGTGGGTATGTGTGTGTGTGCATGCAGGAATGTGTGCATATATGTGCATGTGTCTGTGTAACAAGTTTAAAATGTATGTGCACAAGGGTACCACGCACACATGTCCTTGTGAATATTAATGTACATGTGTATATGCACACAATCACAAATTAACAGTTTTCATGTATATATATGAATGACAAAATATTGTTTGTTCCTCATGAAGATTAGAGACTGATGTGAGATGCTTCCTTGTGTCTGTCTCCTGACTACATGGAGCTTTTGCTCACCAGTCAACAAAGTAGCATCCTTGTTCTGTATTACAATGGGCTATTGTGGGCAGTCAAGTGGCAAACGGTCAAAGATGCACCAGTGCGGACACACACACTCACACAAATCCAAGAGCTAGTTTCCTTTTTTCCCATAAGCACATTTCGGCATTCAATGCATTATCAGTCATGTTAGAATATTGAAAATTCACATAAGTTTGTTTTTCTCAGCAGGTTCTACAACAACCTGGTCAAGAGTATGAACCCAGACGAGGTAAAGCATGTTTAACATAACAGATTATGAAGGCTAGATGAAAACTGCCTGAACAGAGATTTTGCAGCAGCATGATTCCCTCCCCTCCTCATGTCATTTGCAATAAGCAAAAATTAGGAATCATTTTCGTGCTTAAACATTTCTGAGAATATGACGTTAATTAAGTGGAAGTATTTTTATATTCCCTATGTATATTTTTGTGTGCACATCCTCATTCAAATCGTGGCATTTGTGTGTGTGTGTGTGTGTGTGTGTGTGTGTGTGTGTGTGTGTGTGTGTGTGTGTGTGTGTGTGTGTGTGTGTGTGTGTGTGAGTGTGGCAGGAAGGAACAGGGACGGAGATGAAGTGATGGGGCGAGGGAGAAGAGAAGGAGGTGTGCAAACACTACAGTCAACTTGAATTATGAAAAAACGTGATATTAATGGAGAGTTTGATGGAGCAGTTGTCTGATCCGTTATTTCTGATAACAACTGATTCTGTACACACACACACACACACTCAATCACACACACACACACACACACACACACACACACACACACACAGACACAGACACACACACACACACACACACACAGGTACATACAAGTAAGTCTAAAACTGTCTACAACTGAATGAAACAATCCTGAAAAAGAAAAATACTTTCAACGAAAAGTGCCATTTACTTCTTCTACCAAGTATAGCACCACCAATTTTGGTTAAACCTCTCATGACTTCAGCTAGTTTACTTTCTACTGAAACCAGCTTACACAGCCCACCACTTTCTCTGAATTCAGTTCATGCTTGTACCCTCAACTTTCCTGTACAAGCCTGTTCACAAACCTTCATACTAGTATGTGATTTCCAAGTTAAGAATGTTTGATGTACCCCATTTTGCTTGTACATATTTTGCTGCCATGATGTAACTCCATTCTTTTTGGTGTCATAAATACACAACAAAGTCTTTTAGAAATCGTCAGCAGATTTGAGCTGGTTTCATTTTCTCTCTTGGTTCCTGGCAACCCAAGTTTACACACATGCTTTTCCTGAACATGATTTTTCAATTTCAGAATATCACAGAGCAAAGCCTCTCAATTATTCTCTTTACTTCTAAAAGGGTAGGTAAGATAAGATAAGATAATGTTGCTTATAGCCCAGCCGACCGCAAAGGGCCACATCAGGGCTGTCACCACGTTAAAATCAACTCACCAGTCATAAAAAAAAAATTAAAAAAAACAACTTTCACACATCTCTTTAAATGACATCGTCTAGAAACGCACCAGAAACTTTGTTAAAAATCTTTCTGCCGTAAAATCTCAAATCAGATGAAAATGTTAATCTCTCTCAAAAACCCAAGGATCACGTCAGGAGGACATCCCTGACAGGATCTTCATGGACTCCGCTGTAAAATGTTTGTGTCTCACATCGTGCAAGTCCCAACACTCTAAAAGAACATGTTTCATTATGAGTGGCGCATGACATGGGAATGCACACGGAGCTTCTTCACTCTTTAAAAGGTAAGAATGGGTAAAATATGAATGGCCGGTGTGCAGCCGGCACAGAACCGTTTCCTCTTTACGACCACCCGACGTAGATGGGAGGAAGTCCTTAAGGTTTGGACGGATCTGAAAGAGTTTGTTATTCGTCTGTGTGTTCCAATCCTCCTGCCAGAGGTCTCTCACATAATCGTTAATTTTGGGTTTCACATCTGAGCAGGGGATATAAATGTTGGACAGTTTCTCTCTTATGGCGTTCTTGGCTAAACGATCAACCGTTCTAAAAGGGTAAGGCTTATAGCCAATAAGTGAACAGTTTGTGGTTCACCATGTTTACGGCATGGCATTAACAAAGACAGAGCCCTACCATCTATTTCTGTGGCTTTGACCTTTCTTGAGCTAAATTAGGTGCCCATTAACTGTTATGTGGACAGAGATGGTTTTCATGCCTTAAAAATCTGATCCGTCATGTGGGTTTGAGCTAGTGACCATTAGTTATGCAGCTGAATGCCCAAGAAAGATTCCCCTTCTTCGCCTCCTGTTAAGATCCATTTTTTAAAGAATCTCAGAAGCGGTTTTTCAGAGTTTCTACTCTCTTCACATCATATGTTTGTAAGTACTACCTCAAGGTGATCCCTGCTTGATGACCCAGCCCTATTCCTCACAAGTTTTTCCATGACTGATCTATTTCCTTTAAATGCCTCCCTATCAACAACCCTGTCCTATACCCAACCAACGACCATATGTTTACCTCCTTTTACACCCATGAAACAAAAATCTAGAGGCAGAACAATCGATAAAAATTAACAAAATCAATCAAATGTCTGACTGAGCTTATCATCATGTACCCCTGCATGCAGAGCAGATGCTTTCCGTCATTCTGCAGATCTAATTATTTCCCTTTTAGAAATCACTGATTACATGTAACTGGATAACTTATTGGCTTGTAGCTAGCAATTTTGTTAAAAATTTTGAAAATATCACTGAAAAATCTTATGAGAAAAGAAAAAAAAAAATTTGGAAGAAAGAGTGAAGGTTATAAAGAGGACTGATCAAAACGAGACAGCAATTTCCATTACAAACTGCTTGTGGGAAAGACCCAGATTGCAGATATTGCCCAAGAGAAAAGTTCAATTGTGTCACACTGGGAAAGTGACAAAACCCAGGCATCACAAGTACATGAAATTTTGCAAATGCCAATATCCTGACACAAATGATGTTGTTTGGGACTGTGTTAGCAATGTTCAATGTGTACTGACCTCCCCTTCCCTCACCTCCCTTTAACCCTTACGCTGCCGACGTCGCCATTTGGCGACAACATGGCTGACCGCCGACGTCGCCAAATGGCGACCAAGTAGGGTTACGTAACTCCCAATACTCTCACGATCCAAGTTTATGAGATAAAAAGCCAGCAATAAACGTCATAGTTGGGGGATGGTCTGGCCCGTGCTCACAGCCATTTGCTTTGTCAGAACGCTATTCAGTTCAGTGTTTTATCGACTTTATTCCTATTGTTTTTCCATTCACTATGACGTCACCACCAAGCACTTTACGTACTCGACCTTGCTGTACATTTACCACAGATCAAGTGCTGGGAATATTGAACAGATGGTCAATTGTTTCTAATACAGATGAAGAAGACCCAGATAGTCATGAGGAAACAACTATAGTGAGGGCTTGAGCAAATTATTGCAACGTGAGGCGTTGGACCATGGCCAAATGGTTGGGAGAGACAGCTGAAGAGAGATCAGACTAGACGCCCACTTACTACCGCGTGTGCCCCAGTGTTCTGGTGTTGAGCCAGTCAGCATTGACTGACTGTTCACTAACTATGTGAGGGAGCGAACTAAGACTTTAGGCAATGAACTTCACACACACGCTGTTGGCCGACTCTTGCTGGTCAAGGTTGAAGGGGGCGTGGCAGACCGACACGTGAGAGGCGAGCAGCAGAGACGTGTTTGAGTGGGTTTTATGATCAGCCGAATGGCTCTCAAAGGTTCAGAGACCAACAGGCACATGAATGACTTTGTGTTCATAAAAAAATATTACTGTTGAGAGTGAAAGGGACGTGTGTGTGTGTGTGTGTGTGTGTGTGTGTGTGTGTGTGCGTGTGCGTGCGTGTATCTGTGTGTGTTCCCTTTTTCTTTCTTACATGTGTACCAGTTAGGCATAAGAATGTGTGTGTGTGTGTGTGTGTGTGTGTGTGTGTGTGTGTGTGTGTGTGTGTGTTGCCTGCTATTGGAGTAGTTGTATTTGTGGCCGTTTCTTCCATTTTTCTGTTGGAAATACCATACTTTCTGGTCTTCAATTGTGAGTGGAGTATTTTGCCTCCCTTGTTGTGAGTTTGTTGGCATTCTTTCTTCATTTTTTACGTTTAGAAGAAACATAACATTCTTTTTTTTAATTTTACATTTTTTTTTGCACTTGAAATAAAAATTTGAAATTGTTGTTGACTTACCATTACTAACATGTTATGATATAATAAAAGTACAGTGTATCTCCTCCATTTTAAAAAAAAAAAACCAGCATGACAATTGGCTGTTTAGTTCCAGAGATATCCGCGTTTCACATATGCTGGTATAAAATACGAGCTTTTTTGGAAAAATGGCTGGCGATGGGGATTTATGCAAAACAGAATGTCTGGCGGTGAAAGGGTTAAAGACTGCTCCCTTTTTTAAACCTTTTTTTTTTTTTTTAATGAAAATGTACAGTCATAAATGGGGAGTACAACAGGATTACATGTAACAATAATAAAACAAACAAAAGAAAAAAAAAGGAGAGGAAGAAGAAAAAAAAAAATGGTACAAAATTTAAAAGCTTTTTAAAAACACATAAAGCCCAACTGGACAAAATTTCAACTCAGTACACAACTAGGAGTGCTTATAAGACACTTTAAAAACAAATTCTTGAGTATAACTTTACCTTTATTTCTGATTAGGGGTCACCTACTTCCATAAATAAAATCAGAATTCACTCATCATGATGTTACTATTGGTATGTTCCAATTTTATTAGAATCACCCAATAACTAAAAAGCCCAGCAGTCAAATCTTGTAAGTCATGCTGGAAACTGATTTCACTTGTAAGATCCACTTTTATTCTTTCTGAGGGAGAACAAATTAAATTTACAAACTTTTACACACCCCAGTCAACTTTTACAGACTTTTAAGGCCTTAAAAGGGTATCTGAGTTTCTCCGAACTTTTCCCAAACTTTAATGCCCTTGCAAGCCCTGTATACCCAATTCCTCCTCCTGTGTGTGTGTGTGTGTGTGTGTGTGTGTGTGTGTGTGTGTGTGTGTGTGTGTGTGAGAGAGAGAGAGAGGAGAGAGAGAGAGAGAGAGAGAGAGAGAGAGAGAGAGAGAGAGAGAGAGAGAGAGAGAGAGTCTGCATGTCTGTGTGTTGTAAAGTCTGACTTTATATCCTGTCAAATCCCCCTCCTTTTAATGACCTGTGAAACTAAAATCATTTTGCTAAAGGAGCCTGTTGACCAACCTCAGCTGCTGTAAATTTTTCTCTGGATCCAGGTACAACAAATATTCTGGTCTGGGAGAGCTTGTCCTCTGTGATATCTTCTTTGTTGCTGAAACACATGGCACATCTAAAAATTTTCCCCACTGTCTCTCCAGCACAAAAGAATATATTGGGCCTTTTTCATGCTTTTCCAGCCTTGATTCACACACACACACACACACACAACACACACACACACACACACACACACACACACACAGTTAACAACACCTTCACATGCATTGACTATTGCATACCGATAGTTATACAGGGAATAAAGAATGATACACATTCATATGTACTGTTGATTTTCTTTTAATTCAGTGTTTTAATTCAATGTATTCAGTATTAGAAACACTTACCTCACAAGCTTCCATGTTGACCTGAGGCGTCTGTTCAGGGACTTGAAACCATTACTGAGAGAAAACAGCTCCCGTTTTGAAGTGTTGAGGAGAATAATGTTCTTTGAACCTTTGTCACCATCCATTTTCTGCAACATTAATGGCTCATGTATGCAAAATTAGATAAATGAAAGCTGAAAAGAATAACAACATCATGAAAAATTTGAGGGGCTTTGCAAAAAGAAATCTCAGTTACAACACTTCCTAAAAATCAAGCATGCAGGCATTGTCCACATTGAAGAAACACACACTGCAGACTTGTGCACACTGATTCCTGATAGAACCTTTCCTTTCAATGGAGGAATCAATGCTTTTCTTTGGAATACCTTGCCTGCAGTATGGACTGGAGGGTCAGTGGGTAACAATGAATGGATGGACCAACTGCCGTGGCGGTGAAGTGGTTAGCGTCGCGGACTCCCGGCTGGGAGGTCACGGGTTCGATTCCCACCAGAGTCATGTGGGATTTTTATCCCCGACCAGCTCCTACCCAGAGTTGAGTTTGCTGCGGACTCAGTTGGGAAGACTGGGACCACACAGTCGAGTTTCATGCACTTAATGGATGCGTCTCTGAGTGTTCTCAAATTTCCTGACCAACACTGCAGGTGCCTGTATCTCTCGGGCCTGGTTGATGCTGGGATATATTATGAAAGGAAGCGTAGAGTACAGCCCTGTCATGTAGTCTCAGACCGAAATGGAAATCTGTAGCATAATCTTAATCATCCTCATTCTCATCGATCAGCATTAAAAAAAAATGTCTCAAGTTCTGTGGCCCTTCATGCCCTGCTTCACGGTGACCTCAATTTTGACGTCATCTCCACGTCTGTGGCCTTGGTTTGGTTCCGTCGGCGTCACCAGTATCGGGGGCCGTCGATTGGACAGACGTGGTGGCGCCCTCCGGGGGAAGAGCTCACTCACACCGGCTCCACGACTAAGCAATTATCGTCGTCAGTAGGGGGCTTAGTAGGTGGTGTCCTGCGTATGTTAGATCAGAACAGGCGCCACTGAACACCACCGAAGTGACTCGGCAGCAGTGCAGTGTTGCCTCTGGTGGGTTGCCTCTTGACGACTTGACATTGACTACTCCCTGGGGATTGCCGGTGCCGGGCCTGCGGCGGTGCTGTGGACGGGGTGTCGGAATAAGCGGCATGAGTGCACTGCCTCTGAGGTGGCACAAAGGTTGGGACAGCAAAAAACAAAACAAAACAAAACAAAAAAACAACAATGAATGGATGGTACATAATAATGAAATTCACATGGTAGAGGCAGAGCTCGAAGCAAGAGATGTTACCATTATCTGTCTCTATGACCTGCCAGACAAAGACTTACAGCCATACACACTCCTTTTCTGGAAAACAAAAATTACTGATGTTGGCAAATTCAGTAGTCACAAGCCAAGCTGGGGTTACCAAAAGCTGAACAGCCAAAGGGAACAAATCAAGGACTGGCATACTCACATTCTCACCCTAGTGACCAAATGAAAAGCTAACATGCCTCACATGAGCATGGAAAATGACACCAGACCTTGTCTTTGTATGACGCGAAGGTGTGCAAGAAAAGTAGCAGACTATCTGACAGTTTTGCTAGAACCATGCTAGACAGAACAACCTTCCATCATTAGCAAAAAAACTTTGCACAATTTTTTTTTTTTTTAAGTCAGCTATGCTAAGTTCAAAGAACTTGCTAACAAATACTAGCAAGAAAAAAACCCAAAACAAAACAAAACATCATTGATGCCAAAGAGGACATACAAACATGGTCTACCTCCTCACTGACTGCTTTCTCAAAGCAGTAAAACAAGCCATCAAAGGAGAAAGAAGAAAAGACCAGAAGATATTCTCATTCAAAGAAAAAACAAAGAGCACTGAACCTTCAGGATCAGCCAACAACACAGCTAGAAGTAGAACACCTATAGTCCGACCTATCCTGGAATACGCTTGCACTGTGTGGGATCCGTACACGCAGCGAAACATCGAGAAGATTGAGGCCGTACAACGGAGGGCCGCTCGGTTTGTTGTGAACAGGTATCACAACACATCAAGTGTCACCGCAATGATAAACAGGCTAGAGTGGCCCTCCCTTCAGAACCGCAGGAAAGAGGCAAGGCTGGCGATGCTTCGCAAGATCTTGTGTGGCCAGGCTGTCGTCCCCATATGTAAGGACAAGTTGACACCAGCTCCTGCCAGGCAGAGAAGAGGTCACACACAGCAGCTCAGCCTCATACAGTGCAGGACACAATACCGACAACATGCGTTTCTCCAAGGACCATTCGGGATTGGAACGACCTGTCAGAGATGATGATGGATGGCACCCCAGGCGCCTTTGGGTCAGGGGTTCCACACAACTAAACCTGAAATCTTAGTTAGATAGTATAAGTAGGATTAGGTCGACACCCCATCCCACTCCTTCCTTAGCACTTTTGTGATTTAATTTATTTTTGGGCCGGGTTCACTCTCAGAGAGAATTTGGATCAGCTAGTCTGGAGCCTGTCTCCGGATGAAGAGTGAAAAGTAGTAGCCTGCTGATAAAACCACATAGAGTAGGTATCTCTCGTGTCATTTAAATGCATTAGTTGCCCTTGTTTTTTCACTATCTTAGTCTCTATCTTTCTATCCTGGCCTTTCTAACTCAGCACAACCTCCATAGTACGGCATAATAATCACTTGTTGATTGGGCCGTCAATTGGATGATGATGATGAACACATCTTAAAAAGTCAGCAAACACAGACAGCATCATTAATTTCAACATACAGTAAACTGCCTTCATACAGAAAGCACCAAATGCCATTTGCAAATCCTGGAAAGTGAGTAATGACTCACTAAACATACATACAGAGAATAGCACAATCTAGAATCAGGCAAGACCCAATGACGACCATGAACATGCTTCAAAAACAGCACTGTTAAGAGCGATTTAAGCAGCTCTAGACAAGTTCTCAACAAAAATCTCTCTCTCTCTCTCTCTCTCACACACACACAGAAAATAGAGGAATCCACTGAAAATTAAAGAGGCAATCTGACAAGAACAAAAAAGAAAAGTCTATTTCAAAATACATAGCTACTCAGGTAAAAAGTAGAGATTGCTGGGCAAGGTTTCTCTTATGGTACGTGGCAAAAGTCGCTTTAATTTAAACTTATAAAAAATACTTGGTCCATGCCACTAAATCAATTTGGAAACGTTGCAGCAAGACATTTCAAACTGAACAAAAAAATACGTCTGTTAGAGCAAGAACCACATAAGTGATTCACGCTGATCAAAGGTGATTATGTGACAAGTGTCAGTATGGGTAAGCAAATGTGAAATCCACTTACTTACCACAAATTTAACTGAAATAAGCACAAACGTGCTTCGTTGGTTACCGACAGACGAAAATATTTAGCATTGCATCCTGGGAAAATAATCAAGAATTTTACAGTATGAACCACATACACTTTACAGATTGATCAGTTTGAAAATCCACGCCCGTCTAAAGCGGAAGTAAATTGATAATAGCTGGCGGAAGCTTCAAATACAGTCACCTGACTGACATAATTGGAACTATTTTATTGAACTTTTACAAATAAAATTCCAAACTCCTATGCACTTCCCTCAGTTACTGCTCACAGAAAAAAAGTCAACATGCATTGACGAAATAGAATTCCACACCATTTCAGACGAAATCCTTTGAAGAGATACATTTATACATTGTCGGCCGAAAAAGGGGTGGAGATCGAAAGTAGGTCAGGAGGCGTGTCAGACACTGTAGAGTTTGAAGGATTTCCTTTGGTTTTCGGGCGGTGGAGACGTTTGTTGACACACCCTGTCAGTTTGCTTGGTTTTATTTAGTGTGGTCAAGACAAGGTATGGGTGCTTCTGTCTCTTTTTTCATGTTTATGGGGAAGATGATTTTTGTATGGATGTGCGATCGATATATGTCTTTGCTGTATATCTACTTTGGCAGACGATCACGCACGCAAAACTAAGATTAGCCGTCTCATCAAACGACGACCGTGGTGTAATGACCTCAAATCTTAGAGGTGATAAAAGTAAATCAGCATAGCAGCCTATATTTTATAAGTTAAAATGTCAATAAAATGGTAAGATTTCAATCCACTCCCACCCCCAACTCCTCCCTTACTCCTTTAAGTTCCTGACATGTCTTCTGTAAGTTTCCTTTTCAAGATTTTGAGCTAGTGTAGTGACGTTTGTACTATTTCAAAGTTTGTTTGTTTTAAAGCATTCTTGACATGCATTGTGAAGCAATAAGGAAGAAAAAATTACAAAACACGCACGCACACACGCACACAGTTGTACCCATGGTTGATTATGATTCAGTAAAAGCGGTTATGGAGGAAATGTATGGGTGCTTGGATGATTTTGGAATGCAGAGGGTTGCTAGGTGGGAACAGACCACGAGAGATGCAGATAGAACGAAGGGAGAAAAAGGAGGACATTTGAAAGCTCTTAAAAAATGACTTAACCTGACCTTTGTTTTTGAATGCGATATTAACACTGGCATTTACTAGACTGTAATTAAGTGCAATTACAGATGCAAACACTCACACTCACACATACCCACACCCTCACCCACCACACCTCACCCCACCCACACCCACCGTCCCACCCACCCATGCGCGCGCGCACACGCACACACACACACACACACACACACACACAACACACACACACACACACACACACACAGATGTTTACATAGTGTATACAAATGAGGTGAAAGGCAACTTGAGGAAGGGGGGGGGGGGGAGGAGGGAAGGGAAAAAAACTGGGAATGATACAAAACATACAGACTCATTATACAAAAAAAAAAAAAAAAAAGATCATGTCCCACAAGTCAGAGATAATATACCTAAGAAAAAAGTTAACCCGTAAATCAAGTGGTTAATTTGTTATTCATGATGAACAAAGAGAGGTTGCTTTCTGTTTGCTCATGTTTCCCTTTTTTTCGTGCATAATTTGGAATGCATTCCTTTTGTTAATCAGAAAAAGAATGTGATTGTGGGAGAGGGGAGGTGGGGGGGGGGGGGGGGGGGGGGGGGGGGGGGAGGGGAGAATGACCATTAATATTTGATATCTAATCTGATTTCCAAGAAATAACTTAGTACTTAATACATTTGCTTTGCATTGCTACAGTTACTGCATCTGTAACAGTCATGACAGCACAATGATAATCTCATAACTTTAAAGAAAAAAGTACAGAAAATGACCACATTAATGATAAATCACTCCTTGTCATATGAACTACATTAGTCAAAGAGGCTTGTGTTGGGAAACCATTCAATCAGCATTTTTTAATATCAGCTGTTCACTTTTACATTGCATTCTTCAATTTTCTATATTTCAAATTGGTTGCAAAAGACATCAAGTGTGGTTACATTTTGCTTGCCTCTTTTTTTTTTTTGGGGGGGGGGGGGGGTAGGGGTGAAGGTGGGGGCAGAGGGGGTGTAGTAGAGTGGGATAGGGATGGGGTGGGGGGCAGGGGAGGGGGCGGGTTGTTTTCTAATTATTTCAATTGCTTGTTCTGCAATTTAACACCTTTGCACTTTTAGTAGTAATGGCTGGAAAGATGCTTAGTGCATACAGCCCTGATGTGGGCCCTTTGCGGTCGGCTGGGCTATAAGCAACATTATCTTATCTTATGCTAGTGCATGTAGTGTGTGTGTGTGTGTGTGTGTGTGTGTGTGTGTGTGTGTGTGTGTGTGTGTGTGGTGTGTGTTTCTGCATGTCTGTGTGTATGTGTTTGAGAGAGAGAGAGAGAGAGAGAGAGAGAGAGAGAGAGAGAGAGAGAGAGAGAGAGAGAGAGAGAGAGAGAAGTGGGTGTTTGAGTTGTGTGCATCACTACATGTATATGTTTGTGTCACTGGGTGTGCCTCTGTGTGTGTGTGTTGTTGTTGTTCTTCGATTTAACGTCTTTTCACTTTAAAGTAATATTAGACAGGAAGTGAGCATTTACTTGTATAATGTGTATGAGTTTGTAGTATGCATGCGTGTTTGCGTGTGTGTGTGTGTGTGTGTGTGCATCTGTGTGTGTGCGCGTGTGTGTGTGTGCGTGCGCGCTTGTGTGTGTGCGCCTGTGTGTGTTAAATATTAGTGGAAATACTACGTAAGAACAATCCTTAGCAAAAAGCAACATTAACAAATCAAACTGCAATAGTCAAATCAAAACAGTCTAAAATATGCAGAAATCATAAAATCGAGCCGACTGGACTTATCATTAAGTTCTGAACAAAGTTCAAAAGAAATACAGGTTCTTGTGTGTGTGTGTGTGTGTGTGTGTGTGGTGTGTGTTGTGTGTGTGTGTGTGGTGCGCACACCTGTGTGAGCGTGCGCGCATTGTGTGTGTGTGTGTGTGTGTGTGTGTGTGTGTGTGTGTGTGTGTGTGTGTGTGTGTGATGTGAAATGTTTGGGAACTTAAGATTCAATCTGGCTGTCAGTGTGTGAGTGTGTGTGTGTGTGTGTGTGTGTGTGTGTGTGTGTGTGTGTGTGTGTGTGTGTGTGTGTGTGTGTGTTTGAATGGTGTGTGTGTGTGCGTGTGCGTGTGTGTGGTGTGTGTGTGTGTGTGTGTGTGTGTGTGTGAATGGGTGTGTGTGTGTGTGTGTGTGTGTGTGTGTGTGTGTGTGTGGTGTGTGTGTGTGTGTGTGTGTGTGTGTGTGTGTGTGTGTGTGTGTGTTGATGTGTGTGTGTGTGTGTGTGTGTGTGTGTTGTGTGTGTGTGTGTGTGTGTGATGTTTGGGTATCGATGGCTTCAGTCTGCTACATGTACTACTCTTGTGTGTGTGTTATGAGTGTGTGTGTGTGTGTGTGTGTGTGTGTGTGTGTGTGTGTGTGTGTGTGTGTGTGTGTGTGTGAATTCATTTGGAAGCCATAGGCTCAACTACCAATCAGAACATAAGAGGTTATCAGTTGCTACTGTTTTGCATATTTGATTTTTGTGTGAGTGTTCTACGTAAGAAAAAAGTTAGTTTCAGTGGTCTTTGTTAAGAAATGAAATCGAAGATGGACATAAAAAAACTTAAGCTTGTTCATCCATGTACCAGTTTAGTGTGTGTCATCTGTCCTCTACCATGAATCACTCAACTAATGACCCACTATCCCACCTCACTTTCATATCTGTTCATCCGTCTGCCTATCCATCCATCTATGACCCATTAGTCAATCCACAGATTTGCCAAATAACAGATGATGTTGAATAGTCAGGATTAATTTGTCTGCAAATTCTTCAAAGTAGATTTAACGTCTGGATGTCCTTTCAGATTCAAGATGAGCTGGAGACCCAGTGACCATAATGCAAAGCCCAAACCTTGTGTGGACAAAACCACACCAAGTGCTAGCATTCAGGATTTTGAGACTCAGCAGAACAAGTTTGTCGTAAGTACCAGTTTACAATACTTTTCTGCCGTTCAAATTTGTTTTCTCAAGTGTAGACATCGCTGCTGAACATGCAGTTAAATATATAAAAAAACAACTTTATATTTGTCCAAGATTTCAGAAAAAGAAATGTACAAATGTCTTTTTTTTTTTTTAGATGACTAATTAATGTTATGATTGATTGTAGTTTTGTTGTTATTAATCAATTAATATGACTTCATTTGATGTGTGCTTGAGGTAAGCTTGTAGGATATTGTTCATCTCAAATTGAAAGATCACAATTTGCTAGCTGACCCCACCCCCTTCTTTCCTCTCCTGCATTAGCAAATATTATGTTGAAATGTTTATTGTTTCAGAAACTTGAAAGTGATTCCTAAATGGATTTTGCCATGGAGTATTGTCTTTTGCTGCTAATATAAGTCAGGCCAGTGTAGCCTGGTCATACTGGCTCAGTAATCATGCCCTGTATAATAAATGATGTGATGACCCCCCTCCCCTCCCCCTTCCCTCTCTCTTCCCTCAGCTTCCCTTCTGCCCCACCCAACTGTACGTTACAGCCCTGCTGTGGAGTCTCAGGCTATTGCGGAATCCCATAGCATTATCTTCATCCTGTACATCCTCATTGATGGTAATAAAAGTTTCAAATTCTTTTGCCCTTCCTACCCTGCTCTCATGGTGACTTTTTCTTCTTTGTAAACGCCTTGATCTGTATGGTCAGTCCGGCCCTTGAAATGAAAAGTGCCATTTTCTCCAGCTCTTGTAGATTGCCGTTGAGCTTCGTCATTGAGCTTCGTCATTAGACCTGTCTCTGTTGGCCACTCCTCTCTCCTTAGCTGTTCATGTAATGAGCATTTTTGGGGCACATGCTCCACTGTCTGTTCTTCCTGCCCACAAGGACAGACTGGAGAAGGCACCACCTTGAGCTTTCGGCACAAGTGACTGTTAAGTCTGTTGTGCCCGGTGCGGAGCCTCACCAGGACACTTTGTTGCTCTCTGGACAACAGATGATAATCATCCTTGGGTGTCCTGGGCGTTGTGATAGTCCGTATCATGCTTCGCATCTCACTGTGTAGGTGATGCTGTTGTTATACTGCTCCCCTTGAGCACTCTCCCTCACCAGGTGATCAGCCTGCAGGAGGCTCTGTAGTTTGTGCAGTCTCTCATGGTGACCACAGTTTCCTTTTACTTCACGTCCATGCCTATGCTCAGTTCATCTCATGGTCTCCCATGTTGGCAAGTTCACGGGGTACGGACGTTGGATCCATGGATGTTGTGGTAAGAGGGATGGCTCATTCATGTTTGCTGCATGACTGAACAGTTTATTGTCACTGCTTGGAGGCTTGACAGGTGGCGTCCTTTGTATGCTGCAACAGTGCAGGCAGCAGCAGTGCTGCGTTGCCTTTGTTGTTGGTTGCTTCTTATGCATTGTTGACCATGGGGCCTTGACAGTGTGTTCCTGGTTGCCATGGGTTCTTGACAGTGTGCTCCTGGTTGTGACTGTGTGTGGAGGGACCACATATGAACAACATGGGAATCACGCCAGTCAAGAGTGTGGCGGATGAGGTTGAGATGATGAGAGAGAGAGAGAGAGGAGAGAGAGAGAGAGAGAGAGAGAGAGAGAGAGAGAGAGAGAGTGTGTGTGTGTGTGTGTGTGTGTGTGTCAGCAGTGTAGCAGTTGGAGAAGAACAATTGACACAGTTTATTGATCATCTCTGACCCACTTGTCTCTCCTTGCGACTGATAACTCACCCCTTATCCACGAGAACTACCCTAAGGATCTCTCATTGCCCTTCCGAGAGGACTCGACCAGGGAGATAACCTGATTTTTTTGTGGGTTGTCCTGCGGAAGGGTAACGCAGTTATCTCCCGTCAATTGGGCAGGCAAACACGTTCTGGCTGTTGCAGATCATTGACAGGAAAAGTTGATCGAGAATGTTGTGTGATTCAGACGTTTAACTATGCAAAGCATAGCACCCTCATGATTTGCCATCATTATGAGAACAAAATTTTCTCTTAGTTTTTTTCCTTTCTTTCATTCTTCCTGTTTTATCTGTATTGATAATCTTGTTATTATTAACCCCCCCTCCCACAGAGAGAGAGAGAGATTGATTGATTGATTGATTGATTGATTGATCTTTAATACCCAAGGATGAAGATTTTAGGCCAAAGCCTAGTCTTACAATCTGTCCTTGTCATGCATACATTATTTCAGCACATATCATTCATACAGACAATTGAACATAGCAACATGATAATCTAATTCTACAATGATAAGCAAACTGCTCATAAAAGCACTAATGAGATGGGGATGGTAAAACAAAAGGAAACTTACAAGCAAACAAACAAACAAAAACTACAGAGAGGTCAGAGGAGGGTGGGGAAGAGAGAATGGTAGGTAGGGGGAGGAGAAAAGGGATGGTAGACAGAGTGGGAGTGGGGATGAGCGATTTTAACGGAGTAGGTTTTATGTTGAGACGATTATATCCAAAGTATGGTTCACAGAAGACTTAGCGAATGGACGCTAATCATTGTAATCGAATAATTAACTACTGAGACATAAAAATGTTTATGTAAATGTTCCTTGAAAGGTTTTAAAGTATTCATGTTTTGTAGATTCGGTGGAAGTGAGTTCCAGACATATGGTCCAGAGTAAGTTTAGACTTGTTTTGTATAGATCAATGCGTGGGTAGGGAAGAAGGAATTTCGTCGAGCCAGAAAAGCTGTTCGATCTTGTAAAAAGGGCATTGATATAACATGGCATAGTATCTGTCAAGATTGTAAACATAAATGATGCCTTGTTGAATTCCAATTGCCTATTCAGAGGAAGTATGTTCAGCGCTTTTAGTTTTTCGTCTGTTGTTAGAGATACAGCTGGATGGAGTAGCTTTGCTGCACGTCTATGGAGAGAATTCAGCCTTTTTTGTGGACGTCACTACTGCCGTCCCACACTGTTGAGGCGTAATTTATACGTGCATTATGTGCGCATTGAAGAAAAGTTTAAGCACATTACTGTTGACGTAGCGCTTTAATTGAGATAACAGGAAAAGGTGTTTTGAGACTACCTTGCATACGTTATTTAGATGAGATTGCCATTTCAATTCTTTATCTATCGTTAACCCTAAAACACGATGCTCATCTACCTGCTCGATAGAAGTGCCATTCAACTGAAGTTTTAGGCAAAGAGGAGTCAACTGGTGTTTTTGGGGGGTAGCTATAATCATAGATTTGGTTTTGGCTGGGTGTATGACCATTGAGTTTGAATGACACCAGTCTGACACGTCGTTTAGACTTTCCTGGAGAGAAGTTTCTATGTCTGTAGATCACTACCATTCGTTTTGGAGCGACGATTTATCAGCAAATAAATCTGTCGTGACCTTTTCATCTGATACGGTGTCACGGACAAAAAAAATGAAACAACCCAACTTGGGGAGTCGCCAGCCAAATTTTTTCGGGCATAGCTTCAACTCAAACATTCTAGGCGTCAGATAGACGGGCCCATGGTCGGTCCGGCCAATTAAGCTTAGCGGAGAGGGTTCAGGAAGACGTCTGTCCGGCTATACGGCTAAGCAGCTTTGACCGACGCCTCGATGTCCTAGCGAGACGAGTCGTAGCGCCTGCTCAACTCATCTGCCAATTTACCTGACCGTAGGCCCACGACTTAAGCCACACGCGCCATTAAGAATGGAAGTGGGGGAAAGGTTTTGTGGTGGGGGTGAAATCTAGCTAATCAATTAATGACCATTTGACCACCACAGAGAGTAAGGTGTGTAGGCTTACTGTCAATGATTTTGTATATCCAAATGGACTTAGAGGGATAACTTCGGGTAAAAATACTGACCAATGGTACTCGCCCTTGTTGGACAAATCGGAAACACAATAAGAGATGAGAGATTGAGAGAACGAGGGGGAGAACGAACAAGAGACAGAGAAGAGAGAGGGCTGATGTAATCCTCTGGGAGCGAAAAGCAGAGAATAGGGAGGAGAGAAGAGAACCAAGTTGAGAGAATAGCAATGAGATATTCTGCAGCGGAAGGACTTGAGAAGATTGGGAAAGGAGAGCTCTAACTAAGGAGGAGAAAAGAAAGAAAAGAACAAAAAAAGAAAAGAAAACAACCATTCCATTTGATAAGACAGACTAGAAGAGAAGAGAAGAGAGTGCAAGGCGTTTAATGCGGAAGAAAAGAAAAATAACAGATCGAAGTTGAAATCAACTGTTCTATCTAACCGGGGGTTCGACTCTCATACTGGCCAGCGCCACTTTTCCATCGACAGACCAACGCCAGTTGGCCAACAGATCTCACCTGACCAGGCGCCATCAGACCAAAACCAGTGCCAGCATTGTGTCGTGCTTGAAAGTGACATGAAAAGAAAAGAAAAGAAAAGAAAAGACAGTGATTTCCTGAATATTAAGATCAACCTGGCCAGGTAAAGTAAAATTCTATTATACCCGGTTTATTAATAATGTTTAGCTAAATGAAATTGTGAAGTTCATCGGAAAGATCGAATGTTTTATTTTGTTGATTCCATATGCATTGGATTTTCGTTCTATGAACATGTGTAGGAAAGTTATAGACATTACTAGTGTTTTGATAATGTGACAATGCATGATATATGAATGAGATTTAAGCAAGCTTGTGGGATGTGTTTGGCTGTGTGCGCTAGTCCTCTTCCTCCACTGACATCACCCGAGGTTGACATTAATGATTGGCGAGCCTGCCCAGGAAACTCTGGCCCATTTATTATCATTGTTCAACTACTCAGAGAGGAAGCTGGTGGATACAAGTATTTAATCCTGAGACAAGGGATGTCCTTACTGTATGTTCCCCAAATATTTAATACTAGGGCTTGGCCATTGCTTCCAAATAGTTAATACTAGGCTTGGCATTTCAGCCCAAATACTTATTTCGCACAGATTTCCTATAATGTCGCTCTCATAGTTGGGTCCTATGCGCTGGCGACTTATAAAAAGCTACTAATTACGTTGTCCCAAGCAAATATATCTCATTCTAGGATTGTGCTATTACGTCACCCGTTCGTAACCACCCATTTTGCTTCGTAGCAATAAAATTTCTTGTTTCAAAAAAAAACAAAAAAAGGAGATATAATGGCGAAGAAAAGAACACCCCCTATTGAACAACTTGTACGTCGCTCGTATAAGGCTATTCGGGAGAAAGTTCGAGCATTCGTTGAAAACCAGCAAAAGATGAAAGGGATGAACGCGCGGAAAGACCCGTTGTTCGTAGAGATAGCACAAGCAAGCAGGAAAGACTAAACTAGCGCAACGCAGGAAACAGAGAGAATAAGCAAGCGCAGGAAACAGAAAGAATGAAGCAGGAACCAGAAAGATAAGGGAAGCACAGGAAACAAAAGAATGAAGCAGAAACGAAAGGATTAACGCTAGGGAAACGCAGAAACAGAAGATTAAAGGTCAATTAGGAGCTAGAGAAAGTGAGAATTACAAAGGAGATCCACCGATGCTGGTAGTTCACTTTTTACCAGTGACTCTGTCGCAGTTACGCCCCCCCGACCCAAGTTGCCAAAATTCGCGGAAGGGAACCGATTCGATTGATCATACATCATCTTTCGAAACGTTGCAACCAACAGGTTGGCCTCCAAAGAGTGTGGCAGTCATTTTGGGGGCGTCGCGTTACTGACGGGTTGGGGGTAAGGCATTTACAGAATTTCACTGCGTTACCAGCAGAACAACATCCTGAATTCGGCGCTGTGAAGGAATCGTTGATGAAAGGATATTGACCTCACAGAGGAGGGTTCAGAAGAAATTTCGTTCAGCTAAATTACAAGCAGGTGAACTACACTCAGTTTGTGCACGACTAGGATCACTATATTTAAAATGGTTTAGAGGTGATGTACGAAGCAGGAGTTCGCTGAATTGAAAGAGCTGAGTTATGAAGGAACAATTTTTGTCAGGTTGCGGCCCTGATTAACCCTACATTTGAAAAGAGAGACACCAGATACCGCAGGAGTTTTGAAGTTCGCAGAGGAGTATAAGAGGCACTTTGTCACTAAGGTGCCGGAGAAACATGCCAGCACAGGTGAGAAGAGAGCAATGAGACCCCAGGGGGAGTTTTCCTGCAAATCCCGCAAACCCATGTGGGGCAGAAGGAAGCAAAGGACATTAGGTGTTTCATTGTCCCAAGAAGGGACATGTGGCAGGTATTGTCGCAGAGGATCCAGAAGCCGCAGCCTTGCAAGAGGTGGATAAGGTCGTTCAAGGGAAACGACCTGCAGTGGAACCAAAAGGGATTCAATCGAAGAGGGTGGAAGTGCATGCCTATGGCTAGCCACCGGAACAGGACATGTCAGGATGGAGGGCACAGGCTGATGGTTCGGTACCAGTGGAAGAAGGTTGGAATTGCCAGCAAGGTGAAAGTTTACGAGACACGTATTGATTATGCCGGGGTAGTACGAACAACGCTAGTCGATAAAGGGATTTGACAGGCAAATCCAACCGTACTCTAATCGATGGCACTGTGAGGGATTTCCAGATTGCAAAGATAAGAAGTACTTACCTCCTTACTTCTCAGCGATTCTCGTTTGATGGAGAAACACCTTCAGTTTGAACATTGGAAACATTCCCAGGCAAGGATCCAGGTGCATCCTGAGTTGTTGACTGCTACAGGGGCAGCAGTATCAAACACGAGCAAGAAGGGGAGGAAAAGGTTGTTAAACCGTTAGTTGTTCCAGGAAGGAAGTCGGCATAGAACTGTCCGCCTGATTGAGTTTAAGGGCGCACAGGAACAAGACCCTTCGCTCTGAAGTCTTGGGATTGGCAAGAGGTGGAGAGAAAACAGGAGTTAAAGAGGGGAGACAGAATTTCTTGTGAAGGCGGCTGTTGTAGCCGATGAGTTCACCAAGGGAAAACAGGTAAGGTGACCACTCAGTTAGACGGTACTCACAGGTTATCGTGACACTGGTCCATGTCATTGGGTCACGAGTCGCTCATGCGGGTCATCTCGGCACCACAAAACAGCTGACCGAATCTTTGATGACTTCATTGGCCAGGAGCAATGCAACCATCACAGCGTTACTGCAATGTCATGTGACGTAGGTCAAAGGTCATCCACAGAGGGGTGAAGAGGAAGCCCTCTTAAACAGCCTCCTTTAATGACACAACCATACAGGAGGGTGGCTGTTGACCTATTGGCCAATTCGAGCCCTGTTCCAAAGGTGGCACCAGTATGTTTGACCACTGTGACGACGCGACCAGATACCCAGAAGCGGTTGCATTGAAAGCTAGATTTACGCAACAGTCCTGATGGCATGGTAGACATCTTCTCTCGCGTGGAGTCCAGCACAAATTCTTCCAGGGTGACAGGGGGTCCACAGATCCCTCAGGCGTGATGAGGAGGTCAACAGGCTGCTAGGGATCACACAGTGCTACACTACCCCATACCATCCACAATCAAGGCTTGGTGGAAAAGAATTCAACGTGTCTGAAGCATCTGAAAAACTCTGTGAGAAAGGCCAGCAGAATTGGGACCGCTACTATTCCAGCGGCACTGTTTGCCTACAGGAACCTCAGGAAAGCACAGTGGCTTTTTCGCCATTTGGAGCTGCCTGTATGGCCACAGTTCGGGGACCGGTGTGGCATTCTCAAAGACTTTGGGCCGGAGAACAGAGTCGAAGAAGTCCAAAACCACATATCAGTATGTGGTAGACTTACGCAATAGGCTCGAGGAACATTTACGGTCCAAGGGAGATTTGCAGGAGGCTAGGGGTCGTCCAGAAGAGCAGTATACAGGAAGGTAGGAAGCAATTCCTCAAGGTGGAGACCAATCCTGTTACTGCTTCCTCGGATCACAACAGCTGCTGATGCATGGAAGAACCATTCAACCATCATTGAAAAGGTAGATCAGGACTACCGAATCGATGTGAATGGGAAATCAAAACTTTTCCATGCAAATTTACTCCGCAAATATATTCAGCAAGAAGAAGTCAGCATACATAGCGCAGCAGCAATCATAGATGGAGGTGAGGGGAGACCAGGCAGAAGAAGGAGAGATTTGTTGCCTGAGTTTCCATGGGAAGATCATACAGGGATGTGTCACTGTAGGAAGGGCTAGACAGTAGGAACAGGAGAAGTTAGGGGCTCCTAGAACAGTTAGGGCGTCCCTACTGATAAACCAGCAGGACAACTCTAGAGATCATGTACGGTGGAGTTGACATCACAGAAACCCGTACATGTGAAAGCCCTACCCGACCCATATGCACCAACAATGATCGAGGAGGAGGTTGAAAAGAAGTTGGACCATTGGTGATTGGGAACCTCCAAATCATCATATATGCACACCTCTCTAGTGAGGCGAAAAAGTCAGTGACAGCATCGATTCTGTGTCTACTATAGACGTCAGAACAGTGTCACCAAGGACGAGGCAGGAGGTCATACCAAACAAGGAAGACTGTTCGCTCAGATCGCCACAAGCAAGACATAATTATCCCATGATAGATCTCTGAGTCAAGGGTTCTGCAAATAGCCCTGAGTGAGGACTCAAAAGGAATCACCGCATTTCTCCACTCCTCTTGGGCTATAACCATGCGAGTACTCTCCCTTTTGGGATGGTACAACGCACCTGCATCTTCTCTCGATGGATGAGTGTACGGTCTCCGACGCCCCCCCCTTCGTTAATAAAATATGATTTTCATATTCAGGGATGCAGGTTATAGACAGAAGTATTTTGACGCTTCACAACCAAAATGCACTCCTCGCATAAGGCACAACGCACTCTGTCACTCATCATTCGGCCCGCACAAGGTGACGAAACAATAACATTTCATAAAACTAATCAACTTTTTAACTTGACTCCGAGCCCCCCCCCTCACTACAACAACACAACCATCTGTAACCATACAACAATGTAAAACAGCATACAGACAGACAATCTCATAAATCGCATCCCCTTTCTTTCAATCACTCTTCATTAACCAGGAAAGACAATATTCCACTATTTCCGTTGCACCCTTATAAACCTAAGAGGACAATAAAGCGTCCATAACATGCCAGCATTCCTTGGTTTACCGTCATTTTCTTCATCCACTGTGCGACTACAAGCTAGAAGCTGCACACCGTTGTGTCCTCCCGATTGCCAGATCCCATTGGGGACACTGGCAAACGATCTTGATCGCACCCTCAGCACTGAGTCCCCGGACTCCACCGTACTTTCGCCCTCTCCACGGAAAGGCTTTCCTTCGGCCTCTCCCACAGGGCTTCTTCGGGCTGCAAACTCCCCCACCGTTGTATGGCAGCTTTCCCTGTCAGCCCCAACAGGTTTAACAAACGTCCTTGCTGTCGACCGTCCCCCACACGGGAGACAAATCTTCTCGTCGTCGGCTTCCGAGCTACAGCAACCTCCACTGTCTAACGTCCCCACCCAGTAGACAACGAGGGCGACAGCTAACTCTCTCACGCTGTATTTTCTTGACCCTCACAAGACGGAGCGAGTTCACTTTCCCTTAAGAGAGTCATCACACTTCCTGGTTTTCCAAACCCCTTAATTCGTTCTCAAAGAACAAGAGCCCTTAAAACCCAGTTTAACTGGCTCAACCATGGAATCACCCCGGCACACACATATCACACATTTGTACCAATAAATCCCCAGTTATTTTTTTTTAATTATATTTCCACCAATGGAATCGCTAGTCACCTACACATACACACACACACCACAGCTGCTAGCGCCAACAAAGACTAGGGCACCCAGGGGTTTAATGCATAACCTCCTATTCAAACTCAGTTTCGAATCCCGAAGCTACCCATTGTACAAACAGCCTGGACATCTCACAGCCAGGACTGAGGCTTCAAGTATTTTTACTACCTCTATAGCAACAAGCGCAAACCAACTCGATAGCCGCAGCCTTTCCATTCATTCCTCCAGATCACAGGACGACTGAATGGTCGCTGGTACTCTGCCTGCAGCTGACGGTCCACCTTCCCGAACGTCACTCTACACGATCGCCTTCCTTTCCAGGCCACGGAGAGCCCCATGAATAGCCATGCTCAAAGTGGACACTCTTCTCTACCCAGACTGGCAGGTCGCCAACTCCTTGTCACCTACCCCTCGGACATAGCGAAACACTTCTAGCACTCCCCTCCTCAGTATACGAATCGGTATCCCCCCCTGGTGAAGCCTGAATTCGCACACTGAAACCCAAGGAACGAGCACTCAACAACAGCAACACCCTTAAGTTGCCTAAATGCTCGAGAACATTCGGCCGACTCGATGACAACCCCCTTCCTAAGAATTTGTTCCAATCATCATTTCCTCCAGGACGAAGTTCTCCAATTGGATAAAACAAACTCAGTTGCATGGTTCGATATAACAGTACTACCCCTATGGCTTTCAAACATCATTCCATCAACATCTCTACAG
This sequence comes from Conus ventricosus, assembly GCA_018398815.1. Taxonomy (NCBI): domain Eukaryota; kingdom Metazoa; phylum Mollusca; class Gastropoda; order Neogastropoda; family Conidae; genus Conus; species Conus ventricosus. The sequence continues at coordinate 66,729,310 of CM031600.1, read as the reverse complement.
GATAATGTACCCAATTAAAAATAATAAATCATCAGTAGAAGTCCATTGAATCACTCAGTTATAAACTGCTCACATAATACACAAAACTCTCCTCTATAACGATAGCTATCAGCAAGTCCATACAAGTTAATTAATCATTCCATTCACTTCAATATAGCACAACCATCATTGGCACAATATCCAAATCCAGGAGTATGTGGCACTATCTTCTGCTAATCAACGATTCAAATTCAGGTGTGTGGCCCAGCCTACTTAACATCAAAATCAATTTCAGGCGTGAAGCCACAATCCACAAAGACAAAGATTCAAGTTCATGCGTGTGCCCCAACCTACAATACCATCAAAAATCAAATTCAGGCGTGTGCCACAAACTGCTCACAGAAACGTCTCACACACAATATGCAAATCAAGCATATTATACCTGATTTTCCACTACATAAGACATTTTTCACACTCACCGAGCTGAGACAAAACAACATGAGCAAACAGATATCAACCAGAAATTCATAAATCACAACACGAGAGCACGTACAGATCCCCACTCCATAATGGCAATGAACAAAAGCAACACATACAGGAAACATATATCAAAAAATGAAAAATAACACATGAACATAAGCTCAACCCGCCCTATACTGGACAATCAAAATCAATAACACAACGCCAGCTAGCATTTTTTCCTTACCATATGCTGCCTGGAACAGATGAATTCTCACACCACCAACCACCACAACACTACACCCTGAGACACACTCCAACCCTTGACCTACTCCGGCCCCACTCAATCTTGACCGCCGTTTGTGTCTGGCCAATTTACCTGGGCAGATAGGTTGCGCATTCCAGGCTTATACAAGAGGTCCACACCCCTTCAGAGTCGACATCTGGAAAGCTATCTAACCCTCCGATCAGCTAGTTAATACAACCCACATTAACAATCTCGATGTCCACAGATCACTTGTAAATAAACGATCTCATAGTTGTGCTACTCACACACCACCCAACAGCAACCAAATCAAGCAAGTTCAAATAACAAGGCCCAGTCATGAAAAAAAAAGATCAAAACAATGAACACCATGACTAACTCTTCCCGTAAAAGAAACAACAATCTAGTTTCCACAATTATGACTAGATTTCAAATCCCTCTCAATTGAACAAAACCCAATCAAAATCACTTATGGCTCATTTATGTTCATTCCCACGACAGTACCCCAATTTGGACGGTCTCCGACGCTCCCCCTCGTTAATAAAATATGAATTTTCCATATTCAGGATGCAGGGGTTATGACAGAAGTATATACAGCTTCCACAACCAAAATGCACTCTCGCATAGGCACACGCACTCTGTCCACTCACATCGGGCCCGCACAAAAGTGACGGAACCAATAACATTTTCATAGAAAATAATCAACTTTATTACTTGACTCCGAGCCCCCACCCGTCACTACACAACACAACTACTTATCTTACAACAATGTAAACAGCATACAGACAATCTCATAAATCGCATCCCCATTTCTTCAATCACTCTTCATTAACCAGGAAAGACAATATTCCACTATTCCTTTGGCACACTTATAAACTTACGAGCAATAAAAAGCGTCCATAACTTGCCATGCAATCCTTGTTGACCGTCAGTTTCTCTCATCCCAACTGCGAACTACAAGCTGAAGCTGCCACAACCCATCCATCCGTTGTGTCCCCTCCCGATAGGCCAGATCCAGTTGGGGGACACTGCAACCGTAGCTTGACGTCGCACCCACACACTGATACTCCTCCCGGACTCCACCGTACTTCGCCCTCATCCACGAAAGGGCTCCTGTCGGCCTCTCCCACAGTCTTCTCTGGCTGCCAAACACCCCACCGTGTTCTGCAGCTCCCTGTTCTAGCCCCAACAGGTTAACACGTCTGCTGTCGACCGTCCCCACATCGCTGGAGACCATTCTTCCGTCGTCGCTCCGAGGCTACAGCAACCTCCACTGTCATACTCCCCACCCAGGAACAACGAGCGAACAGCTAACACTCTGCTCACGCTGTGATTTTCTTGAGCCCTCAGCAAGACGGCGATTCCCTTTCCCTTAATTGATCACACACTTCCTGTTTTCCAACACCTTATTCGTTCTCAAAGAAAGAAGAACCCGAGTTTAACTGCTCAAACCATGGACTCACCGCACACACATATCACACGATTTTACCAATAAATCCCCAAGTTATTTTATTCCACCAAGAATCGCAGTCCACCTACACATACACACACACACCACAGCTGCTAGCGCCAACAAAGACTTGGGCACCCATTGGTTAATGCATTAACCACCTAATTCAAACTCATGTCGATTCCCGAAGCACCCATTGTACAAACAGCCTGGACTTCTCTACAGCCAACTGAGCTTCAAGATTACTACCTCTATAGACAACACGGCCAAACCACACGATAGGCCGCAGCCTTCCATTCATTCCTCAGAACAAGGACACGAATGGTCGCTGTCCTCTGCCTGCAGCTGACGTCACCTTTCGTCGTGACGGTCACCTACACGATCGCCTTCCTTTCAGCCCACGGGAGAGCCCAGTGAAGAGCCAGTTCTCAAAGTGGACACTCTTCTCTACCCAGACTGGCAGGTCGTCAACTCCTGGTCACTACCCTCGGACATGCAAACACTTCCTAGCACTTCTCCCTCCTTCTTATAACGACTCGGGTAACCCCCCCTTGGAAATGCCTGAATTCGGCACACTGAGACCCAGAAACGTGCTCCAACAACAGCAACTACCCCTTAATGTGCCTAAAGCATCTCGAAACATCGGCCGACTCATGACAATGAGAAGCTATTGAACGTGATTGGAAGGTGTTGTGAATTTCATGGATGACATTCTGATAGCATCCGAGACATGGGAAGGAGCAAATTAGTCAGCAGGAGCATTTAGAGAGGTTTGAACAAGCCAATCTCATCAGCCAGTACCAACAAAGTGCCAGTTGGTGTTTCCAAGCCTGAGTTCCTAGGTTTTGTTGTCGGAGGCAACACAAAGCAGCCGAAAGAAGGAAAGGTGGGAGAAGAGATATTCAGAGCCCAAAGACCAAAACAGAAGTCAGGAGTCTGCTAGGTTTTTATTGGTCTATAGGGGATTTGTCTCCAAATTTTTGCTGCAATCACGATCCTCCAGTGATTTGGTCAAGGCATGGAAACGCATGTCGCATGGTCAGACCAGCAGAGCAAGCACTGCAGACGGTGTTGGAAAGACGTAGGGGTTCCCCCCATCCTGAAGCACCAGATATGTCCAAACCATGTTAGTTCGGACAGATCATCAGGTTGGTGGGATAGGCATATTGTTTTGTCAGGGAGCATGAAGAGCGAGATTCCTGTGAGATATGCTAGCAGAAGTTGAACAAAGTTGAAGAGGGACCAACGGTGGAGAAGGAGTGTTTACTGTCGTGTGGCCTCAGAAGATCCACAAAATACTGTATGGGGACTAGAGTCGTGATAGAGACAGATCACCAACCACTCATCAATTCCTGGCAGAGGCACAGCTGAAAAACACAGGTTCTGCGTGGCAAGGCACTGCAGCCCTACAGGTATCGTGTGCATACATCTCCAGGTCGACTGAATGTCGAGCTGACCAACTATTAACCGTGTATCTAGCAAGCTGCAACCAGAGAAGACAGTCATATCCGGGGTGTTTGTTTGATAATATGTGTTGATGACAGTTTATGTTTGATTGGATATGGGGTCCATTCTTCCCAGTTTGCTATGGTTCATATTATTTTGTGGAGACTTTGTTCCTATTTTCTTTGTGAGACTTGTTCAGTGAATGTAGTTATGCTTGGAGCAGACAGTCGCTTGTGTAGTGATGCATTATTTTGCAATAAGTGAGGATGGAGATTCCTCAGTGAAGTGTCATGGATCGTGATCATATTATATTGTGCTTTTCATAAGAATTGTGAAGAGAAGATATGGCAAATCCGCAGGTAGGGAATCGCATAAGTGCGCACAGAGGTCGTTATAAAATGAGTTGAAATAACGCAAGAGCGCACGTCAATGATAACTCATTGGAGTGGTATTCACTAATGATGTATTTTATAACTTATAAACCGTTGGTTGTAAAGTATTTTAAAAACTTTGCACGTGTAGCTGTGTGTCAGCAAATTCGGTTGTTGGTTTTTTTGTACCGTTGTTTTGAGACAATGCGGAGCATGGTCTTTTGCAAGGGGGAAATTGTCACGGACAAAAAAAATGAAACAACCCAACTTGGGAGTCGCCAGCCAATTTGTTCGGACATAAGCTTCAACTCAAACATTCTAGGCGTCAGATAGACGGGCCCATGGTCGGTCCGGCCAATTAAGCTTAGCGGAGAGGCTTCAGAAGACGGTCTGTCCGGCTATACGGGCTAAGCACTTTGAACCGACGCCTCGATGTCTAGCGAGACGAGTCGTAGCGCCTGCTCAGACTCATCTGGCCAATTTACACTGACCGTGCCCACGACTTAAGCCACACGGCGCCAGTTAAGTAGGGAAGGGGGGAAGGTAGTGTGTGGTGGGGGTGAAATCTAGCTAATCAATTAAATGACCAATTGACCACCACAGAGAGTAAGGTGTGTAGGCGTGACTGTCATGATTTGAATATCCAATGGAATTAGAGGGAGAAAAACTTCGGTAAAAATACTGACCAATGGTACTCGCCCTTGTTGGACAGATCGAACACAATAAGAGGGATGAGAGAGTGAGAGAAACGAGGGGAGGGAAAAGAACAGAGAGACAGAGAGAGAGAGGTCTGAGTGTAATCTCTGAGGAGAGAAAAGCAGAGAGATGAGGGAGGAGAGAAGAGAACCAAGTTGAGAGATTAGCATGAGATAGTCTGCAGAGGAAGGACTGAGGAAGATGTGGAGAGAGAGAGTTGCTAACTAATGAGAGAAAAGAAAGAAAAGAAAAAAAGAAAAGAAAAGCAACCATGTCCATTTTGATAAGAGCAGACTAGAAGAGAGAGAGAGAGAGAGTGCAATGCGTTAATGCAGGAAGAAAGAAAGAGAACAGATCGATGTTGATAGTCACTGTTCTATCTAACCGGGGGTTCGACCTCATACTTGGCCCCGCCACTTTCATCGACAGACCAACCAGTGCCAACAGTCTCACCTGACCAGGCGCCAGCAGACCAAAACCAGTGCCAGCAGTTGTGTCGTGCTTGTGAAAGTGACAGTGAAAAGAAAAAGAAAAGAAAAGAAAAAGACAGTGATTCGTAATAGTTAAGATCACCTGGCCAGGTAAAGTAGAAATCTATTTATACCCGGGGTTTGTTAATGATGTTTAGATAAATGATTTTGTGAAGTTCAGGAAAGGGGAGAATGTTTTATTTGTTTGATTCCCTATGCATTGATGTTTCGTTTTATGAACATGTGTAGTAAAGTTAATAGACTTACTAGTGGTTTGATGTACGAATGCATGATATATGAATGAGATGTAAGCAAGCTGTGAGTGTGTTTGGGCTGTGCGCTAGTCCTTCCTCCACTGACATTCACCGGGGAAAAAAAAAATTTTTTTTCCCTTTTTTTTTTT
>CM031600.1:66711052-66718552 GCA_018398815.1 Conus ventricosus | reverse complement strand
CGCGCGCCCGTGGTGTGTGTGTTGTCGTCGGTTTAATGTCCTTCCACTACAGTGATTCAGACAGTTTTATATGTGGGTGAATGAAGTATGTAAGTGATTGAGTGTATTAATATGTTAATGCTAGAATATCACGTCCTCCCCCCCCTCCCCCTCCCCTCTATCCCTCTTCCATTTGATCAAAACAAAATTATGTAACTGAGTAGAGACAAGATCTAAAGATAAAGGCCAATTGAACTACTTAACAAACATTTGCAAATTGACTCAAGAACATAAGAACTGTTTAAAAGACTTGGTAAAGGCAAGGAAGTCGATCCATCAGTGTAACCATCAATACCCGAATTTGTAAAGAGTTCTCTTGCTCTTGGGCATTGAATTAGTAAATGACTGATACTTAAGGTTTCCCCACACATACATTTAACGTTATGACAATATTTTGTTTTCAATGCGTTCAAACGAAATCTATGGATTAAGCTTTCAATCTCCCTAGACGAGAAAGAGACTTGTTTGTACGTTTTCCCCTTGTACCCATCACTAAACTTTACACAGTTGTGATAATATTGGACGTCTGAGTTCATCAGTAATGTTTTACCTTTTTCTCTTGACGTTGAATTTATAATTGAAAAACATTCTTTCAAATCTAAAGGAATGTTAAGTGGTATTGCGTAATTAACATTTTGAGCTGCTTTTCTTGCTAGTTGATCTACGCGCTCGTTGGGTACAATACCACAATGAGAGGGGATCCAACAAAAAGTAACAGTAATGCCTTTCAAGGATAAAAGATGAATGAGATGATGAATTTCTAATACCATATCAAGACGAATTGAAGGACATGCAGACTTAATCGAGTGGATTGCTGCTTTCGAATCAACACCTATCATAATTTGGGAATTATTTATTGGAAAATTTAGGATGAAATCTAACGACTTAAGTATAGCAATTAATTCGGCACTAAATATCGATAACTGTCTACCAAGATAGAAGAGCTTTTCTATTTTGAAACTAGGGATTATGAAGGCTGCTCCCGTGTTATCATTTTCTAGCACTGAGCCATCTGTAAACATTTTCAAATGGTGATTGTAGTTACTTTCTAAATGAGCGTAAACAGATGTTCTTAAGGTATGTGGACAATCTTTTTTTGATACATCTGTATAATCTATATCAAAGGAGGCTTTACTTTGTTCCCATTTTGGAATAGGTGAATATGTGGGCTTTTGGGCAATGTTGTTTTTATCTATTTTAGTATCCTTTAGAAGATCGGAGGAAAACGAGTAAATAGACCTAGTTGATAGTATATTTTGGGCACGTTTTCCGAAATCCTCCTCTGATTTTAAACATACTTCTTCTGAGCTAAAATTGTTTTGTGAAAAGCTCTTTAAGATAAATTTTGAAGTAGTGTGTGTGTGTGTGTGTGTGTGTGTGTGTGTGTGTGTGTGTGTGTGTGTGTGTGTGTGTGTGTGTGTGTGTGTGTAAACAGCAGAATTCTTCATGATAACAGTGATAATTGCACATTTACAGTATTTCTTCATAATCAGTTACCACTTTTTCGGGTTTGGTGTTGTGGTATAATGTGATCTCCCTGAATGAAGATAACTATGACTTCTAAAACCCAGGTAACTTATATTTGGTGAGCATGGGCACTGGTATCATCGGTGTCAAGGCGCAAGTCATTCGAGTAACATGCGGCATCGGCAGCGTGCCCGGAGGAAAGGCCCAGAGTGCCGGAAGTCGGAAATGCCTGCCATGATTACCGTTGTGCCTTGCTCCTCATGTTTCGTTCGAATTATAGTTTGTTTGTTTTCTTGTGGATTTTTTTTTGGATTTTTTTTTTTTTGGAAAGGGGGGTGGGGTGGGGTGGGGGGGGGGGGGGGGGGGGGGGGGGGGGGCGATATTTTCATGTCAAAGTTACGTTTTTGTAGGACGCACGTAATTCGGCGAAAATAGTAATTATCACTGCTTTCGTGATCCAAATTCGTGAAAACAGTAATCACGACATAATTTTGTGTGAAGCTAACAAGCACCCCCCCCTCTCCCACCCCCATCCTTTCTTCGCCCCCTTTCCTTCCATTCCTCCGTCCTCACCTCCCCCCTCCCCCTCTCCGAACCTGTCTTGTATGCTCACCCCCTTCCCCTCTTCGTCGCACCGCCTTCCCTTTCCCACCCCCGTCCTCTCTCCTGTACGTCACACATAGACAAACAGTGTCATTGATCGTGGCGGACTGATGACCGCGTGGTGTGCCCCGGAGGCCGCTGACTGGGCGGGTAATGCGTTTTACCCCCCATCACACCGGTGAATTCCACTGGAACGCGCCACTTTATGACTAATGATGGGCATTGTGTTACGGGCAGGGGGGGGGGGGGGGGGGGGGGGGGGGGGGCTCGTCGGTTCAGCTGGTCACAGCAGCGTGTTGTGCCAGTCCCGTGTTGGGAGTTCGAATCCCGCCTGTGCACATCATCGTCATCATGAGCATCATGATCATGATCATGATCATCATCACAATCATCATCATCATCATCCCATCATCTTCATCATCATCCATCATCATCATCATCATCATCATCATCATCCATCATCATTCATCATCATCGCTCTTCAGTCCTCTGTCAACAACAGTACGCCAGAACCCTGTGTCCTGAGCTTCCCTGTCCAGCGCTGATCCTTGTGAAGGCCTTCAGATCGATTTGGTGACTGCATCCAGTTCCGCCGTCAGGTATTTCTTGGTCCGCCACCATTCTGCTTGCCGTGGTGTCCTCTTCAGGGCATGCTGGATGCATGGGTTCCTGAGAGCGTGTCCGACCCGCTTCCATGTTGTTCTCTCGATCTTATTCAGTGGGCTGGTGGCTGTGTTCTGTGCCATTGGTCGGTGTTGCTGAAAGTGTCTAACGAGCGGATCAAGGGGAGTTTTCTGAGGCAGTTGTTGACGAGTGTCTGCACTCTATGGGTTTGTCCGTTTGTTCTCCAGGTCTCTGCTTCTGACAGTAAACACCGACTTAACGTTGGGATTGAACAGTCTCTGTGCGGTGGCTTGCTCGTCTTGAGCTCTTGATGTTTTTCCTTGTTCGTTTTTTTGTTTGTTTGTTTTTGAAGCAGGAATGCTGTGCTCGCTTTGCCGATTCTTGTTCTGACATTGTCAGTTGTGTGTATTCCCGACGACAAATGGCAGTTTTTATGTGTTGTCGTTGTAGTAGTGTTTGATAGGCCTCTGTTCCCCACTCCTCTGGGATGGTTCTCCCCGTCTGCCATATCACCAGAGGTTGAAGGGGGGTTAGACCTGAATGGAGATAACTGATAGAGTAATGGGTCTGTCATTGTAATTAGTCAATAGCATGAAATGCGTTCGGTCAGCGGCACCTGAATGTCCGTACTATTAGTAATTGCAATCGTTGGTGTTATGTCCCGTCTGATGCTCGTGGTTCGAGTGTGCAGCAGAACGTAAACGAGTCAGTGTGTGTGTGTGTGTGTGTGTGTGTGTGTGTGTGTGTGTGTGTGTTCCCGGGAATTGGGGTGAGGATGGTTCTGTTCCGTCTTCCTCGTAATGTGTGAGCCATACATAGGCTGGCTCAGTTCTGTCCCAGAGCGAGCAGACCCTAGCGCCACGAGACAGCCGGCAGAGGAGATCCGGCGCTGTTGCTGAGTCAGTTCTTACAGGAGCTTACTAGTGTGAACAGATCATGATTCGTAACTGCCGACCGTTTCGGATTTTTCTGGAATATTCCAGGATTGAAAATATTTGTAGAAATCCAGAGTGTGGTTGAAAAGCCAAACAAACAAGACAGACAGTGCGTTGTTTAGGAGTCATTAAAAAAAAAAAAAAAGGGATTGTAAAATACCAAAGGTTAAAGTGAAACTAGTCCGCCTTGGATGTTGGCTACATCATGCAGTGGAAGATACATTTCCCTTTGTAAGCGCAACATTCTTCAGTTGAAACTGTAGGAAGTAGCATTACTTTCAGTTCCAATTTTAAGCGGAAAAACTCTCTTCTTCCCTTGGCTCATGAATTTTTACTCCACCAAGTTGACAGTTATGTAAATTATTGCTTTCACAATGGAAAGATGAATTATGACCACGAAAACATTGATGGTCTTTCACGCGAAGCCAGTAATAATCACGGTTGCTATTGCTTCATAAATATCAATTTTCTAGCTTTGAAAAAAATGTTTTGGCCTGGTACTGCAGTCAGTGGTAATCATCATCATAAAAACAGTAATTGTGACTCGTGAAAGGAAGTAATTATGACTTGTTAATGCAGAATGGACTGACAACATTGCAGAATAGTCAGGTAAACCTTCTGCAGAGACCCTGGTCTGGGCACACAATCGACAGAGCTGGAAGGAGCCTGGTGAACTGTTCTTCAGAGCGGCGCCACAGTGTCTTGGGTTTTTCAATTATGGCCAGAGAGAGAGAGAGAGAGAGAGAGAGAGAGAGGAGAGAGAGAGAGAGGGAAAGAGAGAATGAATGATTGAATGAATGAATGAATGAATTATGAACCATGAAACGAGGACACAGTACCCTGGGTTCATGCGCACAGTCTCATTGAGCGGAATTGCGGTTGCTCGGCAAAGTCTGAATACAGGAAGCCGGAATCACACTACCGTCATTAAACTTACGTTCACCTATCACGGTTTATCCTCGTACGCATGTGATTGTGTGTGTGTGTGTGTGTGTGTGTGTGTGTGTGTGTGTGTGTGTGTGGTGTGGTGTGGTTTCTTAGGTGACAGTGGAACACAATCAATAGGGGAGAAAAGTGGTGAGTCGACAAGTGATAAATGAATACTTTGTGCATTGAAGACGGAACACAGACTAGAAGACATATTACGATTTTAGAGTCGACAAATAAATAATGAAAAGCATTTTGATCACCATTCCCCCCAAACAGACCAAACTGGGTCACATTTTACAAGTGAAGTACACAGTGGTTGAGGGAAAAGGAAAGTAAGCCAATAGTGTTCTAGAATTTTGAAGTAATTTCATTTATGCCAGTCGCTCCGGTGGAGCATAGGCATCATACGACCTTCGCCACGCACTCTGCTTCTGGGCTGTTCTGGTCATTCCAGTCCAGTTTGTCCCTTGTTGTTTTCAAATCCGCCTCAGTGTTCTCGTTCTCCAGCTGTTGCGAGGCCGGCCTCTCTATTCTCTTTCCTGGGGTTCCAGAGTCAGGGCCTTGGCCGTGTGTGCTGGATGGCTGTTCCCTGAGGGTGTGTCGCTCCAGCCCCACTTCTTCGCAGTATCTGCTTGGCCACTGAGACTCCTGTCCGCACGCTCCCAGATCTTCGTTTCGGACCTTTGTCCTGCATCGGATTTTGTTGAATGCGCTCATGCAACGTGGTGTGTAGAAGAATGTCTGAATCTTTTGTTGCATCGTCTGTGTTGTTCACCAGTCTCGCATCCGTTATAGGTGACGGAACTGATTTCACATTGGCGTTGAGATGCGGAGTTTTGGGTTCTTATGCTGGCTTCCTCGATGCAGATGTTCTTGAGCATGACGTCCGTGCCTCCTGGATAGTCAACAACGCCTTCCCAGGTAGACGAAAGACTCCACTCCTGATGGGCTCTCCATCGATGGTGACTGGTTGTGTCGGCAGTGGTGTGATTTCATAGCTCGGTCTTCTTCTGTTTTAATCTTGAGCCCGAATGGTCGGCTGATGTGGTTCTCCCAGCGAGAGTGAGTGGTCTTGTCCTGCAACTGGTGTGAGCTGCTGTGACAGTGAGCGCCAGGTTCGTCAGCGAAGTAAGGTCGTTCGAGCCTAGCGTTCCAGAGTGTCCCTGTATACCGTTGTTTTCTGCATGTTGTTAGTGGTTTCTGATCCAGGTCAATGACAGGAGGAGAGGAACGGCCGACAGCAGGCTCCTGCGAACTCAGTCTTAATATGGAAGTAAAGCATGATAAAAATGGAGTTAGATCTAATTTTTAGAACGTGGCACAGCTCTGAAAAATTGTCGATTAATTGTTCTTGGGCAAAAAACCAGGGGAGGGGGGGGGGGGGGGGAAGTTGTGCCTACATATAAAAATTAGACCGGGGGGGGAGGGGGGGGGAGGAGGAGTCGTCCTAATGTTGGCGAAATTAACTCGCTGGCCGGTCACTTACGTTGTCATGCAGCAAGAGCAGCAACAGCAAGCAGCAGCAGCCGGAGCAACAAGGTGGTGATGGGATGACCCGTCACAACTTTCTGGCCCGCTAATGGGATTGGAATCACCACCCACCCTGACACCCCATATCCCCACCCCCTCCTCACCTCTTGTCATCAACCACTCTCCTTCGCCCCTCCCCTCCCCTCACCACTCCCGCCGACGCCCTGCGCTGCCTGTTCGCTCTCCTCTTTTCCTCACCCATTCTGCAGTTACAAAGCGCTGTGCTACGTTACATCCCTGTTACATCAGTAACCACTGTTTTCAGCTGGTGGAGTTCTGGGTTGAGGTCGGAAAGGTGAGGATTTTGTGGGGGTTTCGTGACTTCGGACGTTCTGGCTTGAAGCAGCAGTTTCGTTTTCTTCACGTAAAAAAAACGTGATCATCTTTATTTTCTCGACTGTCTTGATGTTGTGTTTTTCCCCCTCTGACTCTTGATGATGCGGTAGTCAATCGTGACTGCTTTGAAAAGAGGAATTTTGACGATTGAAAACTGGATACGATGACTCAGTTTCATGTTCCGTTTATAGTCTTATTTATAGCCAACCACCGCAAAGGGCTTCTATCAGGGCCGTCACCCAGTTGAATGTCAGTTTAAAAAGAGATGAAAGCTCGCGCGCATGCACAACACACACACCACACCACACACACACACACACACACACACACACACGTGCTTTTCCTAAATAAATAAAAAAAAAAGCAGTTAGCAGCATGAACGCATTACTTGTCTAGATCAAATCATATGTTTAACACTTTAAGTACATGTGATTTGCCTGATATGGGCACGAGCGAGCGAGCGATCGAGCAGAGAGGGAGGGAGGGAGGTGAGACACCAACACAACACACCAACCCACCCACACACACACACACCACACACACACACACACACACACCACAACACCACACACACACACACACCACACAAGACACCACACCACCACACACAACACACACACACACACCACACAACACACCTCACACAACCCTGAGTTAAATAGTGAAAAAAACTGAACAAAGTCGGGGGAGGAAAGACAAAAAAAAAAAAGAAGGGACAGAAAAGAAAAGAAAAAGAAAAAGGGAGAGAAGGGAAAAGAAAAGAATAGAAGCCAGCAGACATGTGAGGAGATCGGCAAAACAGTGCAGTCCCGTCTCACGTGTCATTACGTCGGCAGCAGCAGCGGCCGCCGGTGTCTGGTGCGATGGGGAAGGTGGCGTCGCCGGTTCTGCCCCGAAATGGGATTGAACACCTCCACCCCTCCCCCCCCCCCCCCCCCCGGGCCCCCTCCCCTCTCACACCTCTCTCATCGCACCAAGCTCTATCTTTGTCCTCAACCCTTATCTTCTTCTACCTGCTCCATCACCCCCCCACTTT
>CM031600.1:66703552-66708552 GCA_018398815.1 Conus ventricosus | reverse complement strand
CTCTGCCTCCTCAACTCTTTCTCTCTTTCTCCTTCCTCCGTTTGAGGAAGGTACTGAATTTCTGTATGTCTATCTCTGCATGTCGTTCGGCTCATCTCTCTCTCTCTCTCTCCCACCCCCCCCCGCCCCCCTTCCTGTAACCGTCCTTTCCTCCTTCCGTTTAAAAAAATACTACCGCTCTCTCTCTTCTCTCTCTCTCTCTCACTCTCTCTCTCTCTCTCTCTCTCTCTCTCTGTGTGCCTGGCTGTCTCGTCGGTCTGTCTCTTCCCCCTCTCTCTTCACTGCCATCCCTCCGTCGTTCGAGAAATGTGTACTGTCAACTAATGGGTATCAAGGATTTTTTTTTTTACTTGCGTATAGGCTTGCGAAGAAACGTGGTGAATGCTCGGGGGCAAGATTGAGCGGGTGGGGAAGAAGTATGCCGCTAAGAAAGCAAGTGGTGACATGTTAGTGGGGCAGATGAGCGGCGTGGAAGGAAGTACTTGCGCTAAGAAAGCACAGTGGTGAATGTTAGGGGGCAAGTTTGAGCGGGTGGGAAAAAAAAAGACATACTGCCGCTAGAAAGCACAGTGGTGAATGTTAGGGGGGCGATTGAGCGGCGTGGAAGAAGTATCTGCCGTAAGAAAGCACAGTGTTTGAATGTTAGGGGCAGATTGAGCGGCGTGGACGAAGTTCTGCCGCTAAGAATGCCACAGTGGTGTATGTTAGGGGGTCAGATTGAGCGGGTGGAAGACATTACTGCCGCTAGAAAGCCCGTGGTTGATTTTAGGGGGCCAGTTGTGCGGCGTGGAAGAAAGAACTGCCGCTAAAGAAAGCCACAGTGGTGATTGTTAGGGAGAGATTGAGCGGGTGGGAAGAAGACATACTGCGCTATAAGGAAGGCACAGTGGTGAAATGTTAGGGGGTCAGATTGAGCGGTAGTGGGAAGAAGTACTGACGCCTAAAGAAAGCACAGTGGTGAATGTTAAGGGGGCCAGATTGAGCGGCGTGGGCAGATGTTATGCCGCAAAGAAAGCACAGTGGGGAATGTTAGGGAGGCCAGATTGAGCAGGCGTGGGAAAGATTAGTACTGCCGCTAAGAAAGCATCAGGAAAAATGAGACAGTACAAGGGGTGGGGGGGGGGGGGGGGTTAGGGGGGGGGGGGGGGGGGCGAAAGAAGTTTGAGGAATTGAATTCAAGCAATCACAGCGTTACCGTGAATGAAAACGCTGTGTACATTTGTCTCCATCTGAAATTTCAGTTCTTCTGTCTGTCTGTCTGTCTGTTGTATCTATCGGTCCGTCTGTCTGTTTGTCTCGTCGGTACTCTTTCTCTTCTTGTATATGTGTGTGATGTGAATTGTGTGTGTTTGTGTGTGTGTGTGTGTGTCGTGTCGTGGTTGTGTGCAGCGCGCGCGCACGCACGGTGTCTTCTGCGCCGAGTGCGCGTGCTGTGTGTATGTGCTGTGTGTGTGTGTGAGAGAGAGAGGAAGAGAGAGAGGAGAGAGAGAGAGGAGAGAGAGAGAAGGAGAGAGAGAAACGTGGAGGAGAGTAAGAGAGAGAGAGAGAGAGTGTGATTGTGTGTGTGCGCGTGCGCGCATTGTGTTAATATACTTGCCTCCTCCTTGTAAAATGCATTTGTTGAATATGTTGCCTGGTTAATAATGACACTTTCTTAAAAGACCTTCTTATCTTGTAAAACGACTCTTTGACAAAATATGTTATCATGTAATAAACTGCGCTAAAATATTGTTATCCCGTTTTAAAACGACTCGTGCCTAACGCATCGTTATCAGTCAATAAATCGGGGGAGGGGGGGGGGGGGGGAATGAAGCACGTTCGCTGTCCATAATTCAACGTGTATGTTGCTCTATTTGTTATCATGGATCATGGATACGTCTCCCACGCCCCAATTCCGTGGTGGGTTATATCTGTCTCTGCCTTTCCGCTGTTGGTGGAATGGGGCGTGACACCTGAAAATAACTAACAAAACGAAGTGCTTATCGTTCTTCCCTTGAAACAGACTCTGTGAAAGCAAAGAGCTCCGGCGTTGGCGTTGTTCCTGCTTGGAGACTTATGGGCAGGTGCTTTTGTTCCTTAGCAGCCACAATCAGCTGGTACCCGCTGGCTGACGTCAGTGGGCGGAAATGTACACAGTGCCAGTATTTTAAAGAGGACTCCTCCCCTCAGGCGAGGCACTAGAGTGTCCCTAGGGAGTATAATGAGGTTTGTGGGAGGTGGAAGGAGATGGGGACGAGAGAGGGTAGAAACTACGGAGGGAGGGGTGGAGAGGGAAGGAGAGAGAGAGACAAGAAAGTGAGGTAGGGTGGGGGTGGTGTAGTGGGGGAGGAGTTGGGGATGATAGAAGGTAGGGACTGCGGAGGGAGGGGCGTAGAGAAAGAAAACGTGAGGTGTGGTGTGGTGGGGCAGTTGGGGATGGAGAGGGTAGGGACTTTGGGGGGGGGGGGAGGGGGAAGAGAGAGAGAGAAGAGAGAGAGAGAGGAGAGAGAGGAGAGGAGAGAGGAGATACGTGTATAACTAGCATTGTAGAGAGAGAGACTGCGGAGGGAGGGGTGTAGAGAAAGAAAACGTGAGGTGTGGTGTGGTGGGGGGTTGGGGATGGAGAGGGTAGGGACTTTGGGAGAGAGAGAGGAGAGAGAGAGAGAGAGAGAGAGAGAGGAGAGAGAGAGAGAGAGAGAGAGAGAGATACGTGTATAAGCAAGCATTCGTAGAGAGGAGAGAGAGAGAGAGAGAGAGAGAGAGAGGAGAGAGAGAGAGAGAGAGAGAGAGAGATACGTGTACAAGCAAGCATTCGTATTTGTATGCACACATATCTTTTCTTGCTTAAGCTTGTTCTGTGTTTGCTTATTTCATTATTTCTGTTTTTCATTTCTTAAAAAGAAATCGTTTTATATTTTTAACTTTGTGTGTGTGTGTGTGTGTGTGTGTGTGTGTGTGTGTGTGTGTGCGCGCGCGCTCGCGCGCTCGCGCTAACTCCTGTTCTAAATAAGATAAAGAGAAGAACAAAATTGTTTGCCTGAGGCATATGAAGAAAGTTCATTTCGAAGCATGCTTTCTTTAATTTGATTATCAATCAAGAAAGAAAAAAAAAATCATCTGTCAGAGAAGCTAAGCAAAAAAAGAAAGTCGTCGAATGGAGTGAGGGGGAATGGAAGAAGAAGAAGAAGAAGAAGAAGAAGAAGAAGAAGAAGAAAAAGAAGAAGAAGAAGAAGAAGAAGAAGAAGAAGAAGAGAGAGAGAGAGAGAGAGAGAGAGAGAGAGAGAGAGAAGAGAGAGAGAGATTGTCAGATTTCTCAGATAAGAAGCGGGGCTTCGTTGTTATGCTGGAATACCACCGGAACAGCCATACTACCTACCGCAGAAACGTAGCCATCACACGTCGCTAATGGTAAACACTGTCGTTCTGTTTATACCACGAGTAGAGCCCCAGGCTTCCCAATACACCTACCTACCGCGCCCGCGCGGCACTGACCGTGCGTTCGCCCCGCATTATTTCCCTTGACCCCACCCTTTGTTTTCCTACCAGAGTCGTTACTACAAACAAACCGCAGTACAGGCCGTCTGAACGGGAACGACGGCCAGTTTCCCCAAGGGACCGAGGTCATTGCCACCGGCACCAGGGTCGTTAGATAACAAATTATATTGGTGGCATACAATATTGTTGAATCCCCCCCCCCCCCCCCCCCCCCGACTCCGACTCCTTCAACTCGTTCTTAGATTCCACTCTTCCTACTCCCAGCCCCACACTACTAGATGGAAAATAATGATAAAAATGATCGAGCTAAGCCAGGGAACTTCCATATTTCTTCCTTTCTTTTCGGTAAATGTGTGTGTGTGTGTGTGTGTGTGGATAGATAGACAATCTTATATAAAATATATAGCAAATAGAACACACATACAGATACACACGCGCGGACGCACGCGCGCACGTACGCATCCACGCACTACAAACACGCTCACACACACACACACACGCACGCACGCACGCACACACACACACACACACACACACACACACACACACACACACACACACACACACAAGAGGCACACGCGCACACCCGCACATGTACGCGGCGTATTCACTGTCGTGCGCACACACAAGCACGCATGTAGACATGCGGGCAAATATACACAACCGATAATCGAATTGTCTAGACATCATTATTATCCTTGTTTCACGACAGAGCGACGGAGAACTCGGCAACAAGAAATCAGGTCGATGCCTTTTCCACAAACAAACGAACAAACATGCAGACAAGACAATAGCGGATAAGAAATCAATTCCGATTCCTTTTCTGCAACCTTGCATGGTTGGTAATTGAAATTAAAAAACAGTCTCCGAGTCAGGATTATTTAGCAGTTGTTTTGTAATTCTTCTGCGTACTTTCGCTTTAAAGGATTTATAGCGTTTTCTCTATTTTAAAGATCTTGCAGTTTTGCTGCCATACTATTCTTAGCTAGGGATATTTGACAGGATATAAACATTTTGTCCTCGATTTTCAGCTGCGGGTCAGACAATCTCTCTCTCTTTCTCACTCCCCTCCCCACTCTGTCTTTCACAGTTCCGCTGCCATACTATATTTAGCTAAGAATATTTAACTGAATATAAATATTTTGTCCTTGAAGTTTTATCTACAGATTATACAATCTCTCTCTTCTCTCTCTCTCTCTCTCTCTCTCTCTCTCTCTCTCTGTGTCTCGCTCAGGTTTGCTGCCATCCTATATTTAGCTGAGGATATTCAACTGAATATAAACATGCTGTCCTCGACTTTTTTTTAGCCACAGATTATACAACTCTCTCTCTCTCTCCTCTCTCTCTCTCTCTCTCTCTCTCTCTGTCGCAGGTTTGCTGCCGTACTGCTCTGAGCTGGGGATATTTAACTGTATTCAAGCATTCTGTCTTTAGATTTTTAGCTACAGATTATACTCTTTTCTGTCTGCCTGTCTCACTCTCTCTAGCGCGCGTGCGTATGTGTGCGTGTGTGTATCATCTTGTAT
>CM031600.1:66686052-66701052 GCA_018398815.1 Conus ventricosus | reverse complement strand
ACTAATTTCAGCTGCCGCTGTCATTGGCTTCAGTGATTTAACCCTCTTCTTGCCAGAAATCCCGAGCTGTTTCATGATGCCATAGCTTGATGAGCCTACAAATCCCCATGCTTCAACTTTGATTGCGGGGACTTTGGCCTGTAAGCCAGATTATCACAGGCTGCTCAGTCGTGTAGTGGGAGCTTGCTTTATCCTGCTTTCGCACTGCACAGTGAGTTCTGTTAGAATCATTTGTTTCGATGACACTGAGTGAATTAACAATATTGATTCTCATGCCACTCCTGATCTCTGGGTGGTTTAACCATTCTGGAAGGACTGCTGTGCACTCCCAGTCATCCACTCCATCCAGTAAACCCCGCTTCCGCGCTTTTGATGGCACAGCTGTTCCAGACCATGATTTGTGGCCTTCTGTCACGTAGTTTTCATTTTGGGGGCTTCTGTTGGTGTAGCGTTTCCTCCGGCAGTGCTAACCGTATGTGCTTGGCGCTTAGGCGCTTGGTTGTGTCTCCATGCATACTTTTCCTGGGTTAGCACCGCTTTGAACCAACTCAGAAGACGTTCCACTGTTTGTTTACTCTGACAACAAAGGGGCGCAACAAATCAAAGAACTTACCATCAGAATCACAAACCGAAGGTTCGAAAACCCGACGCCGTCGAGTCGCAGCAATCTTAGTTGGCTGGTCGCCCGAATTTTAATTCATATAGAACCTACAGACAATCGACGGGGCAGGTAATTGGAAATGGGGCGGAGGGTGGGTGGGGGAGGGGGCGAGTGGGGCTGCGTTCGATCGACTGACTTTCCGTCACAATGAGTGCACATCACGTGGCAAGGGATTTTCAGTTTCTCAAGAAGAAAGCAGCAGGAATCAATAACCGCTCGTCACATTAGTTTTCAATCCATAGCGCAATCCTGCCTCCAGACGTCATGCTTCAATGAACGAAAACAGAGAACACGAATTCCACTATACGCGAGTCTGTGCTGTCGGGCTGTACTGTGTTAATGTCTGCCGTTTTGTGCTTTGTTGCTGATGGTCAGATCAACATCCTGTTACAACAGTGCATTGTAAGGATAACGTGTCCACAGTCTGTACTGCAGGATATTCCTCACTTCATGAGCCAGTGATTAAGAAAAAAAACAAAACACCTGTTTATTGTTTAGCACCACGCACACGCGCGCGCGCGTGCGCGCACGCAACACACACACACACACACACACACACACACACACACACACACACACTCACACACACACATCTACACACACACTCCCGTACACACACACACACACACACACACACACACACACACACACACATCACACACACACACACACACACACACACACTCACACACACTTTTTTTTCAGTTTTCCACCGAACCATAACAGAGGTTGGCTGTGCGATAACAATGAAAATAACGTCCAGCAGAGGGACGTAAACCTTTGCGTGCTCAACATATAACCACTACAAAATTGATTTTTCCATCCGACGTTCCCTCTCCCTCACTTCCCCACTCCTTTCCGCGTGAAAAAGAAAAAAAAAAAAAGAAGTGAAAGCGCATACAAAAATCATTCGAAGAACACTCGAAAATATTTGAGACAATTTGTGGATTATCCGTTGCATCTCTCTCCCACCCCATGTTTTCTACTTTCAGCACAAGCATGTTTTGACGTGTGTGCTCTCCAGTTGGTAAACAAAAACACTCGCCCCTCACCCTGCCTTGTCTTCCACCCACCCCCCTCCCCCCGTACTCTTTCCTGTCACAACCCTCTCCCCGCCCCTTCCGCTCAACACCACCTTGGCGAAATCATTTAATTCATTAGAGGAGAGGAATGTAAACTTTGTTATCCGCTCTCAACAACTGTAGACCGCAGTACAGCAGTCTGCCATCTGTCTCTTTCTGTCACTGTCCGTCTGGCTGCTCGTCTTGCTGTCTGTCTGTCTGTCTCGCGCGATTGTCCCTCTGTCTCTCACCGTCTGTCTCTGTCCCTCTGTCTGTCTCCCACTGTTTGTCTGTGTCTCTCTGTCTGTCTCCCACTGTCTGTCTGTGTCTCTCTGTCTGTCTCCCGCTGTCTGTCTCTGTCCCTCTGTCTGTCTCCCACTGTCTGTCTGTGTCTCTCTGTCTGTCTCCCACTGTCTGTCTGTGTCTCTGTCTGTCTCCCACTGTCTGTCTGTGTCTCTCTGTCTGTCTCCCACTGTCTGTCTCTGTCCCTCTGTCTGTCTCCCACTGTCTGTCTGTGTCTCTCTGTCTGTCTCCCACTGTATGTCTGTGTCCCTCTGTCTGTCTCCCACTGTCTGTCTGTGTCTCTCTGTCTGTCTCCCACTGTCTGTCTGTGTCTCTCTGTCTGTCTCCCACTGTCTGTCTGTGTCTCTCTGTCTGTCTCCCACTGTCTGTCTGTGTCTCTCTGTCTGTCTCCCACTGTCTGTCTGTGTCTCTCTGTCTGTCTCCCACTGTCTGTCTGTGTCTCTCTGTCTGTCTCCCACTGTCTGTCTGTGTCTCTCTGTCTGTCTCCCACTGTCTGTCTGTGTCTCTCTGTCTGTCTCCCACTGTCTGTCTGTGTCTCTCTGTCTGTCTCCCACTGTCTGTCTGTGTCTCTCTGTCTGTCTCCCACTGTCTGTCTGTGTCTCTCTGTCTGTCTCCCACTGTCTGTCTGTGTCTCTCTCTCGCGTTTCTGCTGGGAAACAACTGGCGCTGGGATATCACGATGGCGATGCCCGAGCTTACCAACATAACTCAACGATCAAACGAACTAACCACGAAACAAAGAGCGTCATAATTCTGCAAATTACAAGAAGGAAAAAAGAAAAGTTTCACTTGCCAAACGAATGAAACGAACAAACGGCGATACAGATGCAACGCGTTTCGACCGTGAGGTCGTCCACCGCTGGCAAATTGAAACTACAGAAAGAAAAAAAAAAGAACTAAGTCGTCGGTGATTTTATTTTGTTTGTTTTTAACCATTGTTTCTGTTTGCTACCTTTCTTGGTCTGGCCTTAGGAGACGCAGCACCAGAACCCGTGGCTTCTGTATTGTCATTATGTTCGTTTCGTTCTTTCAGCACGTCTAGTAAACCACTTCTTTTTTTTTCTCTGGTTTTAACTCCGTACGAAGCACTTCTTGGACTTTTCAGCCGAGGTCGATGGATAATAAACGCCAGGAACCAGTCCGTTTGGCTTAGGTCGTCTGTTGCAGATTTCCAGCCTGCCACCCAACGAGTGAAAACTTCCTTCTTTTCGGACCGGTTCCTGAATTTGATGTTCCCAAATGGAAAATCCGCCATGTATTGGTGGGATGCAGTGGGATATTATGGAGGAGGTGGGGGGGGGGGGGGGGGGGGGAGGGGAGGGGGAAGGGACGGAGGCAGAGAGAGAGAGAGAGAGTGAGTGTGTGTGTGTGTGTGTGGGGGGGGGGGGGGGGGGGGGTTAGGGGGTAGAATGGGAGACAAAGGAAGAGGAGAGTAGCACATGTTGGGATTCCAAAAGAGATGAGCACGAGTGTCATTAGCCCTTACCGGATATCGAGGAAGGGGAGGGATGGAGGGGAGGGAAGGGAGCGGTCCCCCCCCCCCCCCCCCCCCCCCCCCCAGTGTAACGAGGGGACATAACTTCCCTTCCCATTTCCGGGAAATTCCTCTTCTTCGTCATCGATCGCCTCCTGTGATCTTGAGTGCAGCTCCCTAAATAAAGAACTCTGTAGCCTGAAAGAAATCCCTGGAATTGCCATTATTATTTATCTTTTTTTTGGTTCTAACTCTTCTTTTCCTGCCCCGTGAACATGACGATCATCGACCATTTCCTGGAATAAGTTGGGGATGCATGGGCAGGAAGTTGGGTTAAATGCGCGCGCGCGCGCCACACACACACACACACACACACACACAACACACACACACACACTCGTACGCACGCACCCACACATATCTGTCTGTATCTATCTATCCGTCTGTGCATATCTATCTACATACCTACCTACTTTTCTCCCTCTGTCTGCCTGTTTATATATCTGTCTTTCGCTCAGTCGGTTTGCTTGTCTGTGTATCCGTCTGTATGTGAGTTCATATCCATCCATCCATCTCTACTGTTCTTTACTGGCATACAAATCAGTGTCACGCATCTGTATGTGTGCGTGAGTGCGTGCATGCGTGCTTGCGCGCGCGTGTGTATGTGTGTGCGTGTGCGCTTGCGCGTATATTTCTATGCGTGAAAGTGCGTACGTGCGCACCGGTGTATCTGTGTGTGTGTGTGTGGAAAAGGATCTCGCATTATTTTAGTTGAATTCATTCAGTCTCACTTTCAATCGACAGGGAGAAAGGGGTTTTGGGTTGGTGGAGAGGTGGACTGGGGATGGGGTTAGGTGGTATGGGGTGGAGAGGAGTGTGATTAAGGGGGCTGGGGGGGGGGGGGGGCGTTGGGTGTGTGTGTGTGTGTGTGTGTGTGGGGGGGGGGTTACCACGTGCTGCCTGTGCATGGGGGTATTCAGTCCGGAGAGAGATCAGTTTGTGTTGGCACTTTCACCGATTTCTTGAATGTTTCACTGTGCGTTGCTGTCAACCTCGGGGTATGTCAGTGGAGGAAGGACTAGCGCACAGCCCAAACACACTCACAGCTTGCTTACAATCTCATTCATATATCATGCATTCGTCACATCAAACACTAGTAAAGTCTATAACTTTACTACACATGCTCATAGAAAGAAACATCAATGCATATGGAATCAAACAAAATAAAACATTCTCTCTTTCCTTGAACTTCACAAAACCATTTATCTAAATCATCATTAACTAACCGGGTATAAACAGATTTCTACTTTACCTGGCCAGGTGATCTTAACTATTCACGAATCACTGTCTTTTCTTTTCCTTTTTTTTTCTTTTCACTGTCACTTTCACAAGCACGACACAACTGCTGGCACTGGTCAGGTTGGACCGCGGCACTGGTCAGGTTGGACCGCTGGCGTTGGTCAGGTTGGACTGCTGATGAAGTGGCACTGCCAGGTATGAGGTCGAACCCCGGTTCAGATGGAACAGTGACTATTAGACATCGATCTGTTTCCCTTTTTTTCTTCCTGCATTAACGCATTGCACTCTTCTCTCTCTCTTCTAGTCTGCTCTATCAAATGGACATGGTTGCTTTTCTTTTCTTTCTTTTTTCTTTCTTTTTCTCTTCATCAGTTAGCAACTCTCTCTCTCACTCAACATCTCTTCTTAGTCCTCCCTCTGCAGACTTTATCTGGTGCTAATGCCTCCACTTGGTTCTCTTCTCTCCTCCCCTCATCTCTCTGCTCTCCTCTCCTGCAGAGCTTACACCCAGAACCTCTTCCTCTCTCTGTCTGTCTGTCCGTTCCTTCTCTTTTCACTCACGCATTCCTATCTTATCCTAAAACCATCTGTCAAAGGGCGAGTACCATTGGTCAGTATTTTCGCGCCTTCATCAGAGGTTGCTCCTCCCTCTACATTCCATATGGATATTCAAATCATGACAGTCAGCCTACACGCTTATCTGTTAGTGGTCATTGGGTATAATTTAATTAATTAGCTAGATCTCACCCCCACTACACACTTACCTTCCCCTTCCCTTTCGGTGACGATCGACTAATTGTGGGCACCTGGTCTACAATTTGGGACGGAATGAGTCTGATCCAGGGTCGAGGATCGTCTGACCAGAATCGAGGCGTCGGTCAGCTATTTAGTCTGTCTGGTGGACAGACCGTCTCGTGGAGGATTAGGATAGTCCTCGCTGTGCCCAATTGGCTGAGGCGATGCTTGAGGGCGTCGGCCGGACATATGAGGCAACCGTTACCTGGTGTCAGAATATTTGAGTTTGAGCTTATGCTCAGTTGAGCTAGCTGGGGATGATACCACGATTTTGGTTGTTTTAATTTTGTCCAGTGACAATTTCCCCTTGCAAAAGACTATGCTCCGCATTGTCTCAAAACAACGGTTAAAAAAAAAACAACAACGAATTCGCTGACACACAGGTACACGTGCAATGTTTGAAAAATACTTCACAACAAACGGGTTTGCAACTTGTAAAAATATATCATTAGTGAATATCACCCATTGAGTTATCATTGACTGTGGCTCTTGCGTTTATTTAACTCATTTTATAACAACCTCTGTGCGCACTAATGAATCCCACTACTGGAGATTTGCCAATTTCTCTTCACGATTACTATGGCAAAGCACAGTCTAATATGATCACGATCATGACACTGCATGGAGAATCTCCATCCTGATTATTGCAATTTATGCAATCATACACAAGCGGACTGTATGCTCCATGCATATTACTTCTCATGAACAAGTCTCCACACAGAAATATGACCATTAGCTAACATGGGAATGACCCCCTATCTCTCAAACATAACTGTAATCAACACATATTATCAACAAAGCACCCCGGATATGACTGATTCCTTGAGTTGCGCTTGCTAGACTACCGGTTAATTAGGTCCGCTCCGACATTCTGTGACCTGGAATGTACTGCACTCGGTTACTGAGGGCTGCAGTGCCATGTGCAACGCACGCACCCTGCTGTTTTTCAGCTGTGCTCCTGCAGGAATTTGAGTTAGTTGATGTCAGTCTCTATCACGAACTCTTTCCCATACAAGTATTTGTGAAAATTTTGCACGGACACCCCGACACGTAAAACACTCTTTCTACAGTTGCGTACCTTCTTCACACTTTGTCAACTTCCTGCTTGGTACCTACAGGAACTGACCCCTTCGTGCTCGCATCAATACTGCACCTACTCCACCATGATGCTGACTCTTGTCGCACAAAACGGTTTAGACATTCCGGTGCTTCAAGATGGGACGGGAGTCCTAGTCGTTCTAGCACCGTCTGCAGTGCTATGCTCTGCAGGTCTGACCCACTCGCCACTGCCGGTTTCCAGCTTGACAAATCACTGAGATGACTCGTGATGATCGCAGCGTATTTGGAACAATCTCCCTGTAGAAACCAAAAAACTATGCAGACTCCTGACTTGTTTTTGGTCTTTGGTCGCTCTGAATTCATCATTTTCTCACCTTTCTCCTTTTCTGGTGCTTTGTGTCGCCATCCAACAACAAACTAGGAATTCCAGGGATTGGCAAAACCCCACTTGGCACCTTTGTTGTCTGGCTTGAATCACGTGAGATTGGCTGTTCTCAACCTCTCTAAAATGCTCAGCTGCCTCATATGCTCCTCCCATGTCTCAGAGGCTATCAGAATGTCAATCCATGAACTTCACACACCTTCCAATCCGTCAATAATTCTCTCACCTGAGAGAAGACTGCTGGTGCGTTGACATACCAAAGGAAGTACTCGCCCTGGTATAGCCCAATGGAGTGGAGATGCAGTGAATTCCTTGAGTTCCTCATCAAGGTCTTTGCCCAATAACCTTTGCTAGATTATTCTGGCAAAATATTTGCTCTTGCTTGTGGGACCTGATCGAAGAGGTCCTCCAGTTCGGAATGACATGTGCATCGACTTGGTGACGGTCAGGACGTCTATAGTCAAAAAGAATCGATGCTCACTGACTTTTTCCTCAACTAAGACGAGGTTGTGCACTTATACGATGATTTGGACGGTTTCAATCACCAAGGGTCCAACTTCTTTTCATCTCCTCGATCACATTGCCTTGTGGATAGGGGACGGGTACGGCTTTCAATGTAGGGTTTTTGCGATGTTAACTCACCGTTGACATGTCTTAGAGTAGTCCTGCTGCGTTTATCAGTCAGAGACGCACTATACTTCTTAGGAGGACCCTAACTTCCTCAGGTCTCTACCGTTCAAGCCTTCATAAGTGGACACTCCTGTCTGAATCCTCTCCTGGAACATCAGGCGGGGGGCCCCAACAAATCTCCCTTTTTGCTGGGTTCTTCACTCCACAATGATTGCTGGTTGGACATGTTTGCTGAGTTCAGCGCTGAATTATTTGCGGAAGCAATAGCATGGAAAAAAGTTTGATTTCCATTAATCTATTCGGTAGTCCTGATCTAACCCTTTTCAAGATCTGTGAATGGTCTTTCCAAAGCATCTGAGCTTGTTGTGATCCGTGGATGCTGTAATGGCAGCTGTAAAGGGACTTGATCTCCACCTTGAGGGATTGCTTCTTCACTTCCTGTCATATTGCTTCTTACTGAACGACCCTAGCTCCTGCAACTCACCTTGGACTTACATGTCTCTTCTAGCTATTGCGTAAGTCCACCACTATGAATAAGTGGTTTTGATTTTCTGACTACTGTCTCCCGGACCACAGCTCTTGAGAATACACACTGGTCCCTGACTGTCGCCCATACAGCAGCTCAAATGGCAAAAGCTGTGCTCTCATGAGGGCATCCCTGTAGGGAACAGTGCCGCTGGAATGTAGCGGTCCAATTGCTGGCCTTTCCTCACAGAGCTTCTATTAGATGCCCTTCAGCACACATGATATCTACCACCAAGCCATTGCATTGTGGTGGTATGGGTCAGTGA
Organism: Conus ventricosus; assembly: GCA_018398815.1. Lineage (NCBI taxonomy): Eukaryota > Metazoa > Mollusca > Gastropoda > Neogastropoda > Conidae > Conus > Conus ventricosus. Next base: position 66,692,597 of record CM031600.1, on the reverse strand, counting down.
GAAGCTGTGTGATCAACTAGCAGCCTGTTGACCCTCCCTCATCTGCCTGAGGTGAACTGTGACCTCTGCATGAGAATTTGATCCCCCTTAATCACACGCGGGCACACCCACGGAGAAAAGATATCTACCAGCCCTTCAGCGACTGTTGGTATCCAGCTTTCAATGCGACTGCTTTGGGTATTGGTCGCGGTAGTCCAACGAGCGTCAACACATATCTGTGGCCTACTTTGGAACAGGGCGAGATTGGGCACTCCGATCACAGCCACTCTCCTGAATGGTGTGTCAATTAGAGGGGGCTGTTTAAGACGGGCTTTCTTCCCCCCTCTAGTGGCTGACTTTGACACAGACATGACATGCGAACGTTTGTGTTCGCCATTGCCCCTGGCAATGAAAATCTAAGATTCGGTAGTGTTTTGCCAGTGCGAGATGACGCCTATGAGCGATCCGTGACCCATGACATGCCAGGTGTTCAGATAAATGTGGTACCTCTAACTGATTTGTCACATCCCTACTGTCTTACCCTTGGTGAACACCGGTACAAAGCCGCCTTTCACCAGAATTTCTGTTCACCTCCTCTAACCACTGTTTCTCTCACTTCTTGCCAATCCCAAGACTTCTCGCATAGCGAAGGGTCTTGTTCCTGTGAGCCTAAACTCATCAGGGGGACACATTCTATGCCTGAATTTCTTGCTGGAAAAACTAACTGGTTTAACAACCTTTCCTCCTTCCTTGCATCGTGTTTGAACTGCTGCCCTGTAGCAGTCAAACAATCTCAGGATCCCTGGATCCATTGCTCATGGACTATTTCCAATGATCAAATCATGAAGGGGTTTCTCCATACCTGCGCAGACCACTGCTGAGAAGTAAGGGGGTAGTACTTCTATCTTAGCAAACTGGAAAACTCCTAACAGTGCCATCGATTAGAGTGCAGTGTCTAGGAATTTGCCCGCTAAATCACTTTCTGACCAGCGATGTTCGTACTCAACACACATGAACAACCAGTGTCTAGTAAAACACTTTCACCTCTGCTGGCCAATCCACCCTTTTATGGTAAACGAACATCAGCTCGTGGCCTCCATCCTGACATGACTGCAGTCCAGAGCTGCCATAGGCACGCACTCCACCCTCTCTCCAGACTGAAACCCTTTTGGTTCACTGCAGGTCGTATTCCCCTGGCGACCTTTTCGACTTCTTGCAAGGCTGCTGCCTTTGGAACCTCAAGCGACAATCCCTGGCACAATGTCCCTTTTGAGACCAATGAACCATATGTCTCCTTTGTCTCCTTTCTGCCCCACACTGGGTTTGAGATGTGCAGAAATCCCTAGTTCCTTGCATCTTCTCACTGTGCCTGGCACCTGTTTCTCCTGACCTTAGTGCCCAACGTGCTCTCTATACACTTGCTAACTTCAGCACTCTCTGCTGTCTCTGGCTGTCTCTTTTCAATTGTATGGTTAATCCGGGCCGCAACCTGACAAAATCTGTTCTTCATAACCAGCTCTTTCAACTCAGCGACTCCTTCTTCGTACATCAGCTCTAACCAACTTTCAATATAGTGATCTAAACGTTGCACCAAATGAGTGTCGTTTCACCTGCTTGTAATCTTAGCTGGGATCAAAATTTCTTTCTGATCCCTCCCTCTGTGAGGTCGAAATCCCTTCCTAAACGATTCCTTACAGCACCCAAAATCAGTTGTGGTCTGCTGGTAACGCAAGTGAAAATCTGCAATGCCTTACGTCAATAGCGTGACAAAATGATGCACTCTTCTGAAGGCCAAACCCTGACTGGTAGCTAACGTTTCGAAAACGGAAGATGTAAGCATCAATCGACCTGTTCCCTTCATAGAATTTTGGCAACTTTGGTCGGGGGCATAACTGTGCACAGGGATACGGATAACTGAGCTACCATCCTCGGTGGTCTCCTTTGTATTCTCATTCTCTCTAACTCTAATTGAATCCTCAATCTTTAGTGTTTCTGCGATTAATCTTTCTGTTTCCTGGCTGCGTTAGCCTGATTACTGTTAGCCTGATATCCTTAATCTTTCTGTTTCTGCCTCTGATATTTCTCCTGCAACACGGCGTCTTTGATGTACTGTTCATCTCTTTCCATTTTTGTTGGGTTTCAACGATATGCTCGCAACTCTTCTCCGCGTAGCCTAAATACTCGAGCGACGTACAAGTTGTTCAATAGGGGTGTTTCTTTTTCGTCAGCCATTAATGTAATTCTTCTTTTTTTTATTTGATTTTTTGACAGATTTTTTTTTTTTTTATTATGGACAGCAAATGGTGGTCGACCGAGTGACGCAATAGCCAATCCTATGAATGATAAACTTAGCTTGGACAAACGTAGTTAGTTTTTATAAGACGCCCAGCGCTGACCAACTATGAGAGCGGAATTATCGGGCATCAGTAGCGAAATTGTACTCTGGGGCTGGAAATGCCAAGCCAGTATTTACTATCTTGGAAGCCAATGCCAAGCCTGTATTTAACTATTTGGGGATCATACAGTAAGACAACACCATTTCTTCGGATTCAAACCTTGAATTCCAAAACCGCTTCCCTTGAGAAGTTGAACATAATTATTATTAATGGGCAGAATATCTGAGGCTCGCCAATAATAGAACCTCGGGGTATGTCAGTGGAGGAAGACTAGCGCAACAGCCAAACACACTCACAGACTTTCTTACCAATCTATTATTTATATGCCTTTGTCACATCAAACTCACTAGTAAAGTCTATAACTTTGTCTACACAATGATCATAGAAGAATCATCAAATGCGATATGGAATCAAACAAAATAAAACATTCTCTCTTTCCTTGAATTCAAAAACCATTATATCATCTTCATTAACTAACCCGGTATAAACAGATTGTTTCTACTTTTGACCTGGCCAGGTGAATCTTAACTATTCACGATCACTGTCTTTTCTTTTTCCTTCTTTTTTCTTTTCACTGTCACTTTTTCCCAAACCCAAGCACGACACATACTGCTGGACTGGTCAGGTTGGACCGCGGCATGGTCCGGTAGGACCGATGGCGTTTGGTCAGGTTGGGACTGAGATGAAGTGGCACTGCAGGTATGAGGTTCGAACCTCGGTTCAGATGGAACAGTGACTATTAGACATCGATCTGTTATCTTTCTTTCTTCCACTAGCATTAACGCTTGCACTCTCTCTATCTCTCTCTTCTAGTCTGCTATATCAATATGGATGGCTTGCTTTTCTTTTCTTTTCTTGTTCTGTCTTTTTTCTTCATCAGTTGAAACTCTCTCTCTCACTCAACATTTCTTATTCGTCCTCCTCTGCAGACTTTATTGGTGTAATGCTCTCCACTTGGTTCTCTTACTCTCCGCCCCTCATCCTCTCTGCTCTCCTTCCTGCAGAGCTTACACAGAACTCTTCCTCTCTCTGTCTGATTGTCCGTTCCTTCTCTTTTCTCTCACGCATTCCTCTCTTATCTAAAAAACCATCAGTCCAAGGGCGAGTACCATTGGTCAGTATTTTCGCGCCTTCATTCTGAGGTTTTGCCTCCTCTAATTCAGTGGGATAGATCAAATCTGGCAGTCACGCTACACGCCTTACTCTCTGTAGTGGTCATTGGGTCATTTAATTAATTAGACGATCTCACCCCACTACACACTACCTTCCCCCCTCTCTTTCGGCAGAGTCGACTTAATTGTGGGCATCTGGTTCCAAATTGGCCCCGGATGAGTATGATCAGGCGTCGAGACTCGTCTGACCAGACATCGGGAAGGAGTCGGTCAGTACTTAGTCTGTCTGGTGGACAGGACCGTCTCCGTGGGGATTAGGATTAGCCTCCTCGCTGTGCCCAATTTGGCTGAGGCGCGATGCTTGATGGCGTCTCGGCACGACAATATGAGGCGGTCTACCTGGCGCTCAGAATATTTGAGTTTGGAGATTATGTCAGTTGAGCTAGTCTGGGGACGGACACGAATTCGGATGTTTTATTTTTGTCCGTCGCAGTTGCTTAACATGTAAAGTTACAAGTGCACTACTGTGAAGTATCATATTTTTGTGATGAAAATGTTAAAACAGGATTGGGGATTACGATTTTACACGTCCCTTCCCTCTGCCTTCCTCCCCCCCCCCCCCCTCCCCGCACTCACACCCGTTTCGTACCTCATCTGTTACAACAAAAACCTTTGTTTAATCAACCCTGTGATTAGTGGTTGGGTTTTTTGTTTGTCTGTGTGTGTTTTTCTTGTGGGATTGCCCTTAGAATTCTATTCGGAAGAGAACCTATGTAGCGATCAAACATGACTGCTGCATTCGGACCTCTTAGTCCACAGACCAAACATCATGGTATATGGAAGCTTGTTGCTTCAGAAGTTCATAAGTGTTGTTTGACGATGCAAACAGTGGCCTATTGAAATCTCGTCATTATTGTTTTCAACAATGGGAACTGTTATAGCAATCTAGACAACGGTAAGTATAACGAAGCTTTCAGAGCATCTTATTCGGTAATAGGCCAAAAAATAAAGAAAAACAAACCGTTGATCTAATAGCGTAGGCAGTGGAAAACAGTAAATTATGGCATTTTTTTTTTTAAAAAATATAAACAAAAAAAAAAACTTTCGACTTATGCGCATTTGGAGAAAAGGACCTACAGTCCAAACCTGGTAAAATCAACGATATCATTTGCTCATGATTACGAGTCACAGATGCTGTTTTCAGGAGCCATTAACTACTGTTTTCATGAGTTTTAATTACTAATTCCATGGCGGCGAGGGACGAATTGCCACCCTCACGCGCCTTTTCTTAATAAACAATGAGTATTATGAAAACAGCTAACTCGGTCATGACTCCTGTTTTCTAAGAAAAGTTGTTAATTATCACGTATTTTTGAGAGACAGTTGTTTATTGTCACAAGCGAATGGTTATATATAATATATATTTATAATATATATATATATATATATCGATATATAAAATAGCAGTTAAACAAAGCCACTCCGAACGTTAAAAGTGCCATCAACATGTGGGAGCGGACATTACAGTTTAAAATAGGATTTTAAAATGGAAAATTAAAAACTACTAGCTTGTTTAAGCCTAAAACGCTCTCCTGGGTATACATTTGGGGCACGCCACCGGTGTTATATATTGTGGTGTGTGGGCGTGTGAGTTCTGTGCGTGTGGCACGTGGCCTCCCGGTTTTTTCTTTTTGGGGTGCGTTCATTTAAGAAAACCACATAATAATTTCCAAACAACATTGAATAATAACATAAAAAAAATCCAGAACGACAAAAAAATATTCATAAAGGCGGACAAGACAAACCAAATTTCTATAAAATGGAAAACTAATGAGTACTCTCAACTCCTCAACAAAAATATCCAGAAAAATTTTTAAAAAAAAAAGCTGATAAGACCACATATGACAACATCTGCAAAAAAGAAAAAGAACTTGTGCATGGATGGATGGATGGATTTAGGTGATAGGATAGAAGCAACAGCAATAAAAGAAGCCTTTATAACCCTTAAAGACCACAAACCTAACTTTCTCAACAACCCTACTTGTAGACTGATAAACCCATCAAAATCTGAATTAGGCAAAATTAGTAAAAAGATCCTGGAAAAAGCAATAGAGGACATAAAAACAAACACTGAATACAATCTCTGGAAAATAGTTACGAAGTTATCCAATGGTTTAAAGAATTGAACAAACAGAAAAATACAGTGTTCATTACTTTTGACATAGTGGATTCTACCCTCCCATGATGAGGATTACTTACTAAAGCACTAAGATTCGCCAACAAATATACAATATAACAGATTCTGAGATGGAAATCATTCTCCACACTAGAAAACCCTTCTCCATAGCAACAGTGAAACTTGGATAAAAAAAAAAAAACCCAGCAGAAATTCACATTCGATGTCACGATGGGATCTTATGATGGAGCTGAAACTTGTGAATTAGTTGGACTTTTCATGTTGTCTCGTATACAGAAAATACTTGGTAAACAGGTTGGCTTATACAGAGATGACGGTCTTGCCACGTTAAACAATAAACCAAAAACCCATTGAAAACAAGAAAAAAACTTTGTAAAATTTTCCCAAAGCCATAACCTAAAAATCACAGTAGAGCCAACAAAAAAAAACCCAGTAAATTATTTAGACATAACATTAGACCTTAAGGATCATACATACAAACCATATAAAAAACCCAATGACACACCTGTCTTCGTAGACATCAATAGTAACCATCCACCCTCCATCTTAAAAACCATACCTAATGGTATAAACAAAAGATTATCTAAACTGTCTGCAATGAGAAAGAATTTAACAGTGCAGCAGCTGAATACCAAGAGGCGCTGAAAAAAAGTGGCTACAACTACAAATTACAATATAACCCAGATAACAACATGAACAGCAACAGGAAAAACAGGAAAAGAAAATTGTGTGGTATAACCTCCATATGATGGAAGAATAAAAACTAACGTAGGAAAAGAATTCCTCAGAATCCTTAAAACATCATTCCCCAAAAGAACATGTACTATCTAAAATATTCAACAAAAATCGTCAAGCTATCAT
>CM031600.1:66673552-66681052 GCA_018398815.1 Conus ventricosus | reverse complement strand
CTAGGTCTGGATCAAAAGTCTACATGTATCTAATACATCGCTGTGTAAGACTAGGTCTGGATCAAAAGTCTACTATGTATCTAATACATCGCTGTGTAAGACTAGGTCTGGATCAAAAGTCTACTATGTATCTAATACATCGCTGTGTAAGACTAGGTCTGGATCAAAAGTCTACTATGTATCTAATACATCGCTGTGTAAGACTAGGTCTGGATCAAAAGTCTACTATGTATCTAATACATCGCTGTGTAAGACTAGGTCTTGATCAAAAGTCTACTATGTATCTAATACATCGCTGTGTAAGACTAGGTCTGGATCAATAGTCTACTATGTATCTAATACATCGTTGTGTAAGACTAGTCTGGATCAAAAGTCTACTATGTATCTAATACATCGCTGTGTAAGACTAGGTCTGGATCAAAAGTCTACTATGTATCTAATACATCGCTGTGTAAGACTAGGTCTGGATCAAAGTCTACTATGTATCTAATACATCGCTGTGTAAGACTAGTCTGGATCAAAAGTCTACTATGTATCTAATACATCGCTGTGTAAGACTAGGTCTGGATCAAAGTCTACTATGTATCTAATACATCGCTGTGTAAGACTAGGTCTGATCAATAGTCTACTATGTATCTAATACATCGCTGTGTAAGACTAGGTCTGGATCAAAAGTCTACTATGTATCTAATACATCGCTGTGTAAGACTAGGTCTGGATCAAAAGTCTACTATGTATCTAATACATCGCTGTGTAAGACTAGGTCTGGATCAAAAGTCTACTATGTATCTAATACATCGCTGTGTAAGACTAGGTCTGGATCAAAAGTCTACTATGTATCTAATACATCGCTGTGTAAGACTAGGTCTGGATAAAAAGTCTACTATGTATCGAATACATCGCTGTGTAAGACTAGGTCTGGATCAAAAGTCTACTATGTATCTAATACATCGCTGTGTAAGACTAGGTCTGGATCAATAGTCTACTATGTATCTAATACATCGTGTGTAAGACTAGGTCTGGATCAAAAGTCTACTATGTATCTAATACATCGCTGTGTAAGACTAGGTCTGGATCAAAAGTCTACTATGTATCTAATACATCGCTGTGTAAGACTAGTCTGGATCAAAAGTCTACTATGTATCTAATACATCGCTGTGTAAGACTAGGTCTGGATCAAAAGTCTACTATGTATCTAATACATCGCTGTGTAAGACTAGGTCTGGATCAATAGTCTACTATGTATCTAATACATCGCTGTGTAAGACTAGGTCTGGATCAAAAGTCTACTATGTATCTAATACATCGCTGTGTAAGACTAGGTCTGGATCAAAAGTCTACTATGTATCTAATACATCGCTGTGTAAGACTATTTCTGGATCAAAAGTCTACTATGTATTTAATACATCGCTGTGTAAGACTAGGTCTGGATCAAAAGTCTACTATGTATCTAATACATCGCTGTGTAAACTAGGTCTGGATCAAAAGTCTACTATGTATCTAATACATCGCTGTGTAAGACTAGGTCTGGATCAAAAGTCTACTATGTATCTAATACATCGCTGTGTAAGACGGGGACATCCCGTAATCACTACGTGTCAATATCACTAACGGGCTAAAGCTCTACGGAACACTAATCTACATATCCAAACGACTATTACCCGATATCACTACAGTGTCATTCGCAAGACGATTCCCTTCATAACTTGTACCTATACAACTATTTATGATTACCACTACGATTTCCAGACACCGTCTTTATCGCTACGTCTCTCACTCACTCTATATCACTACGATTAAAAAAAAAAGAAACAAATTGGAAAGAACGTCTCTGTGTGTGTGTGTGTGTGTGTGTGTGTGTGTGTGTGTGTGTGTGTAGTGTGTGTGAGCAAACGGCATAGCGATATAGACACGTAGTTCTAGAGAATAGCTTTTTCGATACATGGTCAATTGTAGTGATATAGACACGTATGTCTTAAAGGGTCGTATGGTTTACGACACGTAGATCTAATGGTCGTAGGGCTAATAACTGGTAGTGCTTTAGATACGTAGTGATTGCGCTACGCACCCCTACTATGTATCTAATACATCGCTGTGTAAGACTAGGTCTGGATCAAAAGTCTACTATGTATCTAATACATCGCTGTGTAAGACTAGGTCTGGATCAAAAGTCTACTATGTATCTAATACATCGCTGTGTAAGACTAGGTCTGGATCAAAAGTCTACTATGTATCGAATACATCGCTGTGTAAGACTAGGTCTGGATCAAAAGTCTACTATGTATCTAATAAAATCGCTGTGTAAGACTAGGTCTGGATCAATAGTCTACTATGTATCTAATACATCGCTGTGTAAGACTAGGTCTGGATCAAAAGTCTACTATGTATCTAATACATCGCTGTGTAAGACTAGGTCTGGATCAAAAGTCTACTATGTATCTAATACATCGCTGTGTAAGACTAGGTCTGGATCAAAAGTCTACTATGTATCTAATACATCGCTGTGTAAGACTAGGTCTGGATCAATAGTCTACTATGTATCTAATAACATCGCTGTGTAAGACTAGGTCTGGATCAAAAGTCTACTATGTATCTAATACATCGCTGTGTAAGACTAGGTCTGGATCAAAAGTCTACTATGTATCTAATACATCGCTGTGTAAGACTAGGTCTGGATCAAAAGTCTACTATGTATCTAATACATCGCTGTGTAAGACTAGGTCTGGATCAAAAGTCTACTATGTATAATACATCGCTGTGTAGACTAGGTCTGGATCAAAAGTCTACTATGTATCTAATACATCGCTGTGTAAGACTAGTCTGGATCAAAAGTCTGCTATGTATCTAATACATCGCTGTGTAAGACTAGGTCTGGATCAAAAGTCTACTATGTATTTAATACATCGCTGTGTAAGACTAGGTCTGGATCAAAAGTCTACTATGTATCTAATACATCGCTGTGTAAGACTAGGTCTGGATCAAGAGTCTGCTATGTATCTAATACATCGCTGTGTAAGACTAGGTCTGGATCAAAAGTCTACTATGTATCTAATACATCGCTGTGTAAGACTAGGTCTGGATCAAAAGTCTACTATGTATCTAATACATCGCTGTGTAAGACTAGGTCTGGATCAAAAGTCTATATGTATCTAATACATCGCTGTGTAAGACTAGGTCTGGATCAAAAGTCTACTATGTATCTAATACATCGCTGTGTAAGACTAGGTCTGGATCAAAAGTCTACTATGTATCTAATACATCGCTGTGTAAGACTAGGTCTGGATCAAAAGTCTACTATGTATCGAATACATCGCTGTGTAAGACTAGGTCTGGATCAAAAGTCTACTATGTATCTAATACATCGCTGTGTAAGACTAGTCTGGATCAATAGTCTACTATGTATCTAATACATCGTTGTGTAAGACTAGGTCTGGATCAAAAGTCTACTATGTATCTAATACATCGCTGTGTAAGACTAGGTCTGGATCAAAAGTCTACTATGTATCTAATACATCGCTGTGTAAGACTAGGTCTGGATCAAAAGTCTACTATGTATCTAATACATCGCTGTGTAAGACTAGGTCTGGATCAAAAGTCTACTATGTATCTAATACATCGCTGTGTAAGACTAGGTCTGGATCAATAGTCTACTATGTATCTAATACATCGCTGTGTAAGACTAGGTCTGGATCAAAAGTCTACTATGTATCTAATACATCGCTGTGTAGACTAGGTCTGGATCAAAAGTCTACTATGTATCTAATACATCGCTGTGTAAGACTAGTCTGGATCAAAAGTCTACTATGTATTTAATACATCGCTGTGTAAGACTAGGTCTGGATCAAAAGTCTACTATGTATCTAATACATCGCTGTGTAAGACTAGGTCTGGATCAAAAGTCTACTATGTATCTAATACATCGCTGTGTAAGACTAGGTCTGGATCAAAAGTCTACTATGTATCTAATACATCGCTGTGTAAGACGGGGACATCCCGTAATCACTACGTGTCAATATACTAACGGGCTAAAGCTCTACGGAACACTAATCTACATATCCAAACGACTATTACCCGATATCACTACAGTGTCATTCGCAAGACGATTTCCCTTCATAACTTGTACCTATACAACTATTTATGATTACCACTACGATTTCCAGACACCGTCTTTATCGCTACGTCTCTCACTCACTCATATCCACTACGATTAAAAAAAAAAAAAAGAAACAAATTAGGAAAGAACGTCTCTGTGTGTGTGTGTGTGTGGTGTGTGTGTGTTTGTGTGGTGTGTGTGTGTGTGAGCAAACGGGCATAGCGATATAGACACGTAGTTCTAGAGAATAGCTTTTTCGATACATGGTCAATTGTAGTGATATAGACACGTAGTCTTAAAGGGTCGTATGGTTTACGACACGTAGATCTAATGGTCGTAGGGCTAATAACTGGTAGTGCTTTAGATACGTAGTGATTGCGCTACGCACCCCTACTATGTATCTAATACATCGCTGTGTAAGACTAGGTCTGGATCAAAAGTCTAACTATGTATCTAATACATCGCTGTGTAAGACTAGGTCTGGATCAAAAGTCTACTATGTATCTAATTACATCGCTGTGTAAGACTAGTCTGGATCAAAAGTCTACTATGTATCGAATACATCGCTGTGTAAGACTAGGTCTGGATCAAAAGTCTACTATGTATCTAATACATCGCTGTGTAAGACTAGGTCTGGATCAATAGCCTACTATGTATCTAATACATCGCTGTGTAAGACTAGGTCTGGATCAAAAGTCTACTATGTATCTAATACATCGCTGTGTAAGACTAGGTCTGGATCAAAAGTCTACTATGTATCTAATACATCGCTGTGTAAGACTAGGTCTGGATCAAAAGCTACTATGTATCTAATACATCGCTGTGTAAGACTAGGTCTGGATCAATAGTCTACTATATGTATCTAATACATCGCTGTGTAAGACTAGGTCTGGATCAAAAGTCTACTATGTATCTAATACATCGCTGTGTAAGACTAGGTCTGGATCAAAAGTCTACTATGTATCTAATACATCGCTGTGTAAGACTAGGTCTGGATCAAAAGTCTACTATGTATCTAATACATCGCTGTGTAAGACTAGGTCTGGATCAAAAGTCTACTATGTATCTAATACATCGCTGTGTAAGACTAGGTCTGGATCAAAAGTCTACTATGTATCTAATACATCGCTGTGTAAGACTAGGTCTGGATCAAAAGTCACTATGTATCTAATACATCGCTGTGTAAGACTAGGTCTGGATCAAAAGTCTGCTATGTATCTAATACATCGCTGTGTAAGACTAGGTCTGGATCAAAAGTCTACTATGTATTTAATACATCGCTGTGTAAGACTAGGTCTGGATCAAAAGTCTACTATGTATCTAATACATCGCTGTGTAAGACTAGGTCTGGATCAAAAGTCTGCTATGTATCTAATACATCGCTGTGTAAGACTAGGTCTGGATCAAAAGTCTACTATGTATCTAATACATCGCTGTGTAAGACTAGGTCTGGATCAAAAGTCTACTATGTATCTAATACATCGCTGTGTAAGACTAGGTCTGGATCAATAGTCTACTATGTATCTAATACATCGCTGGTAAGACTAGGTCTGGATCAAAGTCTACTATGTATCTAATAATCGCTGTGTAAGACTAGGTCTGGATCAAAAGTCTACTATTTTCTCTACAGTAGTCTGTTTCAGCTACTGTCATATAGCCTAACTTATTTTATTAATAGGCAGTGGTCACCCGACCAGGCCCAGACAAACAACCGCGAGGCCACCCGTCCGCCACCCCAGTTAACCGCACGACACGGCGAACGACCCGCCCACAGCCACTCATCCAGACCCGCCGGACAGCCGTACTATTTTACGCATGTTTTGTTTACTTCGTTTACGCATGCGCAAAATTAGCATATCGCCCTCTACAGTGCATAGGTAAACCCCGAATCTTGGGTCTAGGAGAAAAAGAAACACCCGAAGGTGCTGGGGAGGACCCAGAGAAGCACTGTCTTCACCTGCCTTTAGAGCAGTCCTGTACCACCCTTGGAGGCCTGCGCTGTGTTGACGATGGGTACAGGCACGCGCAGGACACTCCATTAAGATATCAAGGGACATAACTGCTCCTGAACAGAGGTAAATTAGACTACAGGATGCAGCTCATAACAGCCTTAAAGTAGCATCCCCATGGGTGTACCAGCCCGTATTTCATGACTGCAGAGCCACCGGCGAAAACACCCCCCCCCAGCTGCCGAGACACCCCACAGACCCAACCACCCTGCCCACGGACAGATGAAGACAGTGCCACTCCAGACACAGCCAAGCTTTCGCCATACGGTCTTATGTGCCCTCAAGAGAGAATCCAAAGTTGTAGTCTTTCCCACTGTCAACAGGACTTTCCCTGTGGTCAGTGGGTCTTTCCTCACCGTCACTGGACCTTTCTCCAGGGTCAGCCTAGTTAAGGCAAAGAAGAAAAAGAAACACCTGAAGGTGCTGGGGAGGACCCAGAGAAGCACTGTCTTCACCTGCCTTTAGAGCAGTCCTGTACCACCCTTGGAGGCCTGCGCTGTGTTGACGATGGGTACAGGCACGCGCAGGACACTCCATTAAGATATCAAGGGACATAACTGCTCCTGAACAGAGGTAAATTAGACTACAGGATGCAGCTCATAACAGCCTTAAAGTAGCATCCCCATGGGTGTACCAGCCCGTATTTCATGACTGCAGAGCCCACCGGCGAAAAACACCACCCTCCAGCTGCCGAGCACACCCCACAGACCCAACCACCCTGCCCACGGACAGATGAAGACAGTGCCACTCCAGACACAGCCAAGCTTTCGCCATACGGTCTTATGTGCCCTCAAGAGAGAATCCAAAGTTGTAGTCTTTCCCACTGTCAACAGGACTTTCCATGTGGTCAGTGGGTCTTTCCTCACCGTCACTGGACCTTTCTCCAGGGTCAGCCTAGTTAAGGCAAAGAAGAAAACAATAGCTGTCATGCTAACCTTTGACACTCGGTGTGTGTTCTTCTGTGGTCGTGTTCGTGTGGTGTTGGACTTGTGTTGTTTTATATTCCGTTGGATTTAGCAGCCCGTGGATAAATTACTATAACCTTGTCGCTTTTTATGTATCAGGTTGGTACATTCCTTCAGTTGTTTTCACTTTAATTGTAGTTTTTCCTATTTCTTTTCAGCCTGTGACCCTGTTGGGAGATAGAGGGGCAGGGGCAGAGAGGTTGAGTGGGAGAATGAAAATGGGAATGAAAAAGAGAGTGTTAGAATCTAAATATTAAATCCTTCATTTGCGCCCTTTGGGGATTATCAACATCTGTTTCACACACACAACACACACACACCACACACACACACACACACACACACACACACACACACACACACACACACACACACACACAGAGGCGTGTGTGTGTATCTGTGTCTGTGTGTCTGTGCATGAGTGCGTGTGTGC
>CM031600.1:66656371-66673452 GCA_018398815.1 Conus ventricosus | reverse complement strand
CAAACCGGGGAGGCAAATAAGCAAACAAGCAAGCAAGAAAGCGAGCGGCGGCGCAAGTCGATCGACAGACTTACTAACAGGGGAGGGGTGAAACGCAGTCTCGATGTCTTTTCTGTCAGTGCACACCGTTTTGGGACGCTGCATGCAATGGAGGCATTACGGTAACAAAGCCCACTTGATCATGCCACTTACTTTTCTGGTCCAATACCTTCTTACCCCCCCCCCCCCCACCCCCACCCAACCCCGACCGTCCCCATCCTTCTCCGAAGGCCTCTTGCATTATCCCCCTCTCCCCTGCCCTCCCCTTTCCTTTCGTATCCTCTCCTCCGTTCTTTTTTTTTCCTTTTTTTTATTATTATTCTTTACTTGTATCCCCTTGTATAAAAATTTTTGTATTAAAAAAAAGACTAAGCCGTATATTGCCTTTGTTGATTTCCAGAAAGCTTTCGTTCTTGTGACTAGAAATATCTTGTCGAATCTTTAAAAGAGGAAATGGGGGCGAATGGTAAGTTATTTGCTGCTGTGCGATGAATGTATGATTCTGTTCTTGTATGTGTTCCTGAAAATGGTAATTATTCAGATTATTTAAATTGTCAACGCGGTGGGGAAAACAAGGATGTTGCTCAGTTTCCAGTTGCTTGTATTTTTCGCGATGAGCTTGCAATAAATATTTCGACAATGACAGGCATAAAATTCAATGTTCCGGGGTTAGTTATGAGCTATTTTAATGTTTTTTGGGCTGATGAGTCCTCCTCGCAGGTGTGCCTGTTAGTTCCCAAAACCAATTGGACTCTTTGAAAGGGTTAGAAGGGACACTGAATCTGATTGGCGGTACTTGGCGGGGGGCGCCTAATTATATCTTTTTGTTATTCATCACTATTCCCACCGCTTGCTTCTTTTTCTTCTTCTTCTTTTCTTCTTTTCTTTCTTTCTCTCTTCTCTCTCTCTCTCTCTTCTCCTCTCTCTCTCTCTCTCTGCCACCCCATTTCCCCCTTTAACCCTCCTGTCTGTGTGTCGTGTGCACACACAACCTCCTCTATTTGTCCATCAACACCCCCCGCCCCTCTCCGCACCTCTCTCTCCTCCCTCCTCACCCCCTATTCTCTCTCTCTCTCTCTCTCTCTCTCTCTCTCTCTTCTCTCTCTGTTTCACCCCCACTGCTCCCCCGGCCCAACCCCCACCTCCAGCATTTTTTTCTCCTTCTCTCTTGACCTCGAGTGGGATTGAGGTCGATTTGAGGCGTTTCTAGAGGAACGGGTGAAGGAAGATGGGAGGAAGTAAGGATGACCTTGAAAGAGTTTCTGGTCAGTTAGCGGGCGTTGAGGAGACTGTCAACCTCGGGGTATGTCAGTGGAGGAAGGACTAGCGCACAGCCAAACACACTCACAGCTTGCTTCAATCTCATTCATATATCATGCATTCGTCACATCAAACCATAGTAAAGTCTATAAATTTACTAACATAATCATGGAGAAAAACATCAATGCTATGGAGTCAAACAAAATAAGACATTCTCTCTTTCCTTGAACTTCACAAAATCATTTTTCTAAAAACATCATTAACTAACCGGGTATAAAAAAGATTTCTACTTTACCCGGCAGGTGATCTTAAACTATTCACGAATCACTGTCTTTCCTTTTCTTTTTTTTTTTCTTTTCCTTTTCACTGTCACTTTCACAAACACCAGTCACGACACAATGCTCGCACTGGTCAGGTTGGACCACGGCATGGTAGGTTGGGGTGCTGGCACTGGTAGGTTAGACCGCTGGCGTTGGTCAGGTTGGATGCTGATGAAAGTGGCGTTGCCCGGTATGAGGTCGAACCCGGTTCAGATTGACAGTGACTACCCGACATCGATTGTTCTCCTTTCTTTCTTCTGCATTAACGCATTGCACTCTCTCTCTCTCTCTTCTAGTCTGCTCTATCAAATGGACATGGTTGCTTTCTTTTCTTTTTCTTTTTCTTTTTTTTTTCTTCATCAGTTAGCAATCTCTCTCTCACATCTCTCCTTAGTCCTTCCTTGCAGACTCTATCTGGTGCTAATGCTTCAGCTCGGTTCTGTTCACTCTCTCATCTCTCTGCTCTTCTCTCGTCAGAGCCTTACTCCCAGAACTCTTCCTCCTCTCTGTCTGTTCGTTCTTCCTCTTCTTACCCTCACTTTCTTATCCGTTCCCATCTGTCAAAGGGTGGTACCATTGGTCAGAATTTTTTCCGCCTTGTAAAAGACTGCCTCCTTCTAATTCCATTGGACTTCAACGTCACAGTACATCTACTGGCCTTGCTCTCTGTGGTGGTCAATGGGTCATTTAATTAATTGCTTGATTTTACCCCACCACACAATACCTTCCCCCTTCCTACTTCAACGGCGACGTCTGGTTTAACTGCAGGCGCTGGTCTTGTAAATTGGCTTGTCTTAGTCTGACCAGGCGCCGAGACCGTCTGGCCAGACCTATTGAGACGTCGGTCAACCACCCAGTCTGTCTGCCATCTCCGCAAGAACTAAAAATAGCCTCCTCGCTGTGCCTAATTGGCTGACGCGACACCTTAAGTCGTCTGCCTGGGAACCAGGATGTTGCGTTTGGATTATGTCCATTGAACTGGCTGGCGACTGACCATGAATTCGGTTTTTTCTATTTTTGTCCGTGACAGAGACATGTTCACCTCGACAAGGAGTTGGCGGAGAGAGCACAAAGGTGGATAGTGGTGGACGAGAGTTCCTTTTTGGTTGACAACAGTTGCTACAGCCCTCTGGACAATACCTTCTCCTGATGACAAACAATCAAAAACAAACTCCACAAAACCCAGTGAACTCAAGATCTCCTCTATGTTGCACAGCATGATTAAAATGAACCTGAATCCTAATGTGACAGAACAAATGCACAATAACCATTCTCTCCGGCTTCAACGGGTTTACTTTTATGCATAAGTATATACACTTCTTTTAGTACACCTGCAAACATGTCAGTGGCTAATTCTGAGGGGAGTACTTTACCAATTTCCCCGTTAAACTGTTGTACTGCTGTCTTCCTTCTTTTTATTTCCAGTCTCTTTTTTTTTCGCATTGTATACATTTTTTGGATGGATCGTATAGGTGTTAATGTGTGTTGTGTGAGCAACATACTTTTCCTTTTCTTTTCTTAAAAGATTTGTGACGCTTCTTCTCTCCATTCCCCCCCTCCTCCCTTCTCCTCCTTTCCTCCACCCTGCCTCCCTCCTCCCTCCTCTCCCCCCCCCCCCCCCCCCCCCCCCCCCCCCCCCCCCCCCCCCCCCCCCCCCCCGTCTCTCTCTCTCTCTCTTGTATTTCAACGAACAGCAAAGGGCAAAAGAAAACTAGGTGTCTAGATTCATTTGGGAGAAAATGTTATTCAGCGGGGAAACTGGGGAATGTGAATGGACTAAGGAGTTGGATAAAAAGAGGAGTTCATTTTGGAATTTAGAGACAGATTTTTGGCCCCCTAGAAGCGATGCCGGCATTCTAAAATGGAAAGCGCAGAAAATACAACTATATCTTTAGCTATGAAAGTATTGCGAAACAGAGAACTAGATTACCATTGTAAGCGATAGGTGGCATAGAATATATATCGCAAGATTGAGAACACACGGCTTTTACGGACGTAAAGAAACAATTCCCATATTGATCCAGCCATTTGTGCCCTTGTTTCACGTGTGGTTTCTATAGGGAAGACACGACGTATTTTTGATGCATGAAATATGCTAGAATCCGAGAAAGACAGTTTGAGTGCTGAAAATGAATTATGGCGATGATTCCATAAAGTCGCTTTCAAAATAGGTAACCGCCCATACATTTAACACTCAAACAAACGAAACACAACTCTTACTGTTGATGTTAAAAAGGGGAATGTAAATACAAACCACACATAGAAAAGCCTCTTGTTATGTATTATTTCTTCTAATGCGCGATGTACTGGATCGTCGGGATGTATTTGTTTTGGTTTAAAGCTTTCTGCTGTCGTAGATTCATGTGGATTTGTTGTTTTCGTTATTATTGTGTTGTTTTACAACTACATGTCACAGAGCCGTGTTAGCTAATGATACAAAAATATTCAGCATTCAATGTCCCTTTTATCAAAGGCTTGCGAACGATTGATGCTCTCTCTCTCTCTCTCTCTCTCTCTCTCTCTCTCTCTCTCTCTCTTCTCTTCTTCTCTCTCTCTCTCTGTCTGCCTGTCTGTCTGCTTATCCCCCCCCTCTCTCTCTCTTCTCCCCACCCTCATTTCCTCTCTCTCTTCCCCTCCCCCCCCCCCCCCCCTCTCTCTTTCATCCATCTCATCCTCTCTCCCGTTTCATTTCATATTTCTTCTCCTTCCCTTCTTCCCTCCCTCCTTCATTCCACCTGGGAAGGAGGAGGGCCTTTCTTTGGTTCCTCCGCCTTTTCGTTCCTCCACCCTGTCTCCCCATTCCAGACGATCCCCCAAACTTAAGATAAAAGCTCTTTGGATCAATACTAATATGTACAAAGGAAAGTCTGGTGCACCCAGCAAGAAAGAAACTGATACCCCCACTGACCTCAGACAAATGGAAGAGGATTTAAGTAGGAGCCGGGGATAGGTGGTGGGAGGGGGCCCAGTAAGATGATCCGTTGTGTCGTCTGCCAAACAACAGAGAGAGAGAGAGAGAGGAGAGAGAGAGAGAGAGAGAGAGAGAGAGAGAGAGGAGAGAGAGAGAGGAGAGGAGAGAGAGAGAGAGAGAGAGAGAGAGTGAGGAGTGAGTGAAGTGAGTGAGTGAGTGGTAGTGAGTGAGTGAGAGACAGAGTCAGAAAGAAGGAGAGAGAGAGAGAGAGACAGGCAGCTGCGCAGACAGACAGAGAGACAGACAGAGGCAGACAGACAAACAGACAAAAAGACAGACAGGCAGATAGAGACCGAGACAT
Source organism: Conus ventricosus (assembly GCA_018398815.1). Taxonomy (NCBI): domain Eukaryota; kingdom Metazoa; phylum Mollusca; class Gastropoda; order Neogastropoda; family Conidae; genus Conus; species Conus ventricosus. The sequence continues at coordinate 66,668,561 of CM031600.1, read as the reverse complement.
ACAGAGACAGAGAGACAGACAGAGGGACAGACACGAGAAGCGGGGGGGGGGGGGGGGGGGGGGGGGGGGGAGGGGGGGGGGGGGGCGAAAGGAGAGAGGGAGATGAGGGAAGGAGCCAGGGAGTTGGAGATGAGTGGATTAGTGATGTCTGTGACCTTTGTGGATCCTCCATCTGTTGGAAAGGCAAAGGACCAGACCTCCCCTTCATCTCCACTGTAGTGTCTTTTGATCTGGTTGGAAGAAATGGTGATGACGGATAAGAGAGAATTATTGTTTGATGTTTTCAGGAGACAGACACGGAGAGGAAGGGAGATACATGAGATGGGGAGACAGACAGACAGACAGACAGACAGACAGAGCGAGGAGTGGAGAGAGAGGGGGAGGGGTGGGGCAGAGGGAGGGGGGAAGTGGGGGCCGGAGGGACAAAAACGGAAAGAAACGAGGGAAAGCAAGAAGAAAGGTGGAAAAAAAGTGAGAGGGAGAGAGATAGACAGACAGACAGAGACAGACAGACAGAAGACAGGCAGGCAGGCAGGCAGAGAAAGAGAGAGAGCGAGAGAGACAGACAGACAGACAGATAGCCAAAGACAGAGACAGAGAGGAGAGAAGTGATGTGTAAGGTAAACAGAAAGAGAACAGTGTAGAACAGTGACAAACAGAGACAGAGAGGCAGACAGATGGAAACAGTCTGACACAGTGACGTGACAAGCAGAGAGGGCGACTGACGCTCCTGACCAAAGAAAGTTTCCCCCATTCCATACAGTGTCACAGCCTATAAGGCAAGGGGATGAGTGCAAATGGTTTGTAAGCCTGTCTGATCTGCACACGTATTTTGAGCAAGCACACACAACGGAGAGAGACAGACAGACAGACAGACAAAGACGCAGAGAGAAAGAGAGAAAGGCACAGAGAGAGGAACAATCGGGAGAGAGAGAGAGAGACAGAGACAGAGACAGACAGACAGACAGACAGACACAGAGACAAAGACAGAGACAGAGACAAAGAGAGAGTCCTCCTGCTACTCTTCACAGATCATCATAAAAAATAAGAAGTCTCCAGTTCTGTGGCTCTTCATGCCCTGATCTCCGGGGTGACCTCAGTGTCCATTTCTTCTCCACGTCCACGCGCACGTGCCGAGGTCGTGGAAACGTCGTCGGTGTTCGCCAGTTCCTGGACAAGACGATGGACATGGTGGCACCTCCTCCCCTCCCCCCCCCCCCCCCCCCCCCCCCAAAACGGCCTCTTCCACTCCCTTCCCCCTCCCCTCGAGGGAGGCGCTGATTCACTGCTAGCTCCTCGACTGAGCAATCAGTTTCATCAGTAGGGGGTTTAGAAGGTGGTGTCATATTCCGCGTACGCTGGACACTGAACACCATCGAAGCGACTCGGCAGCGTCTCTTCTGGTGGGTTGCCCTACAACGGCCTGAAACAGACTGCTCCCCGAAGGCTGCAGCACTGGGCCTGTGAACGAACGGGAATGGGTGTGGCTGTGTGTACGGGAAGACGGAATGAGCAGCGTGGAAAGAATCCCACTAAGGGGGGCACGGAAGATTAGATAGTAAGAAATATGTAACTTACTTAATTAATGATTAACTGATTGATTGATTAGTTGATTGATTGGTTGTTTGGTTGGTTGGTTGGTTGGTTGGTTGGTTGGTCAGTTGATTGGTTGATTGTTTGACTGACTGATTATTTGATTGAATGATTGATTTATTGTGTGCGTGTGTGAGTTAATGTGTGTGTGTTGTGTGTGTATATGTGAGTGCGTGCGCATGCTTATGTTAATGACAGTCTGAACCTATGCAAACAGCCAAGGACGTCTGCAATCACTGCGCCTTGGCTATAATTCTAAGCAATACAGCTCACAGCCATCATCATCCGCCATGAATGGCCACAAAATGCCAAAGAGTTGCTATCTCTCTCTCCCTCCCCCTCTCTCTCTCTCCCTCTCTCTCTTTGTATGTTTGTGTGCACGTGCGCATGTGCACATGCGCGCATCTGGCCATATGGCTTGCATGTGCTACGTCATACTTCATACCTACCTTCACGGCGTTCCTTCAAGTTTACATACATGTCTATCCATTAAATCAGATTACGACGTTCAACCAAGATACGCTGGACACTTTCCATCCTCATTGAGTCGTCATCCCTCTAAATGACAGCAAGAGCCTCATCGCGGGATGGCAGCAAACTACCGATGGAAGGTTGCTGTCTGCCCCAGTCAGCGCCCTGTATGTCTGCAGTTGATCATACCACCTTTAGCACGGCGGCCTGGTTGGTGTTTACATGGGGTTACGTCAACAGGCGAGGGAGTAAAAAGGGGGGTTTGGGGAAGGAAGGGTGGGAGACGGCTAGGGTGAGTGGAGGGCATTCAGTGTTGGGGGGAGAGTGATTCTGTGCGTGGATATTAAAGGGAGGAGAGAGTAGAAAGGGAGGAGGTGAGGAGAGAGAGGTGAGAGAGAGAGGGGGGGGGGGAGATTGCATGGTGTGATTGAGCGAGTCATAAAGAGATAGACAGAGAGAGAGAGAGAGAGAGAGAGAGAGAGAGAGAGAGAAGGAGGAGGGAGAATGAGAGATATGTGTGCGTGTGAAAAACAGAGAGAGAGGAGAGAGGAGTGAGAGACAGACAGACAGTATGTGTGTGCATGAAAACAGAGAGAGAGAGAGATGTGGTGCGAAATGAGTGACGAGACGAGAGAACAGAGAGAGGGAGATGACAGAAACAGACAGAGAGAGAGAGAGAAGAGAGAGAGAGAGAGAGAGAGAAGGAGAGAGAGAGAGGAGAGAGAGAGAGAGAGAGAGAGAGCATCAATGCGTGCATGCATACATGCATGTGAGTGTGTGCGTGCATACGTGTGCCTCCTAGCATGCACGGCACTTACCTACATATGCCCTCCATGCAAGCTCACACGCACGATCCCTCTATAAAAACCACAGTTAATGACAGTCTGAACCTATGGAAACAGCCTAGGACGTCTACAACCATCCTCCACTCAGACTTGGCCATAATTCTGAATAATACACCTCACAGCCATCATCATCCGACATGGATGGCCACAAAATGCCAGAGAAGGGTTGTTGCTGCTCTCTCTCTCTCCCTCCCTCCATCCCCCCCCCTTCTCTCTCTCTCTCTCTCTCTCTCTCTCTCTCTCTCTCTCTCTCTCTCTCTGTCTTCAGGACAGGGATTGATGTTTTCTTAGGAGTAGGATGGTTACGTCAACGGCTAGTGAAAAATAATGGAAGGTGGGGTATGGACGGGGCGCGAAAAAGAGAGGTGGGACGGGAGGTTGGAGAGGAGAGGGGGGCTGGAGGGTGGGTGGAAGATACAATGCATATATGAATGAAGGGGTGACTCTGTGTGTGTGTGTGTGTGTGTGTGTGTGTGTGTGTGTGTGTGTGTGTGTTTGCACTAAAGGGATACTCAGAGACAATTGCTGTGACTCTGTGTGAGAGTGTGTGAATACGCGCGTGTGCGTGTGCGTGCGTGCATACATGCGTACCTGTGTGTGTGTGTGTGTGTGTGTGTGTGTGTGTGTGTGTGTGTGTGTGTGTGTGTGTGTGTGTGTTTGTGCGCGCGTGCCTGTCTGTCTGTCTGTGTGCGAACGCATGTATGGAATATATTTGTGCACGTGCAAACGCGACTGCATGTGCGTGTGTTTGCGCATGCTAGTGTGCATGCTCGCACGACTTCATACACATATGTTTTGTGTGAGCATATGCTTGAGTGTTTCCCTCCGTGCTGACGTATTGCTCAGAATTTACGTTATTTGTAAAACAATCATGACGCTCTGTGTCCTCAACCGACTTCGTGTCCTTAACTGTCTGTTAGAAGCTGAACTACTCTCCCCGCCACGCTACCAGTGAAGGGGACGCGAGCTGAATTTCTAAGCATACCTAAACCTCTGATTAAACCGCAAGCCGTGTACAGCAGCAGTGTAGGAGGTTTGGCGTGGTGTGGTGTGGTTTGGCGTGGTGTGGTGTGGTGTGGTTTGGCGTGGTGTGGTTTGGCGTGGTGTGGTGTGGTTTGGCGTTGTGTGGTTTGGCGTGGTGTGGTGAGGTTTGGCGTTGTGTGGTTTGGCGTGGTGAGGTGTGGTTTGGCGTTGCGTGGTTTGGCGTGGTGTGTGTGTGGTTCGGTGTGGTGTGGTTTGGCGTGGTGTGGTGTGGTTTAGCGTGGTGTGGTTTGGCGTGGTGTGGTGTGGTTTGGCGTGGTGTGGTTTGGCGTGGTGTGGTGTAGTGTAATGTGGGCTTTTCTTATCTTACTTTCTTCTCGCGTCCTTGACGGTCATAAGTCTGGTGAACTTACAAAATACAGCCTCTAAGCTACTAATTTATCAGCTACTATATTACCCATGAAGACATCCGTCACAGAGTGACTTGGCATGAAGCGCCAGACCATCCACGAGATGCGGGTTTGAATCTTGGCAGCACCCAAAAGACAAACTTTCTGACAGCGGCACAGGAGCATCTTGGGGTCATGACCTGGAAGTGGCCCGGTTCCCTCAGAGTGTGAGGAGTTCAGGGCCGAAGCACTTGACTGAGAGGAGGTTCTTCTGCTGTCGAACTCTCCCGAGAGTTTCTTCCTCCTCCAACCCACAGCAGTGGTTATAGCTGTAATACCCTCGTTAATCACCGAGTCATTTCCGGGAATGACAGACTGAGGAAATTGGCTAACCTTCCTCATCCCATTCCTTCCCTCCTTCTCCTCCCCCTCCCTCGCTACATCTCCCTTCTCCCACCCTCACCCTCTCTCTCTACTCGCTCTTTCCTCCTCATCCCATCCACCCTCCCTCCCCCTCCTCTCTCTCTCTCTCTCTCTCTCTCTCTCTCTCTCTCTCTCTCTCTCCAGCTACTAGAGGTCAAGATAATTATGATACTTTGACATCGATGAAGCCGAAAAATATTTGTCTATCATTGACGTTTTACTGTTTTAGAGTGGCACCATTAATACAAGCGAATCTTGCTGACCTGCTAACAAATCACGAGAAGTCTTGCCATTCCTGAATTTTCGGTCCTGACCGCATCGAAATAAATGTCCACTTCTGTACACACATTCAGTTTACTTAGAATAAAGGAAACGATTGATTCATCCTGTCACAACATCGCTGGTACACATTTTCAACAGGCTTTTAACAGAGTTCATTCAGAAGAAAATTACATGCAGAAAACTAAGCAAGACCGAATATAATTCAAATGTTTTCGGATAAGTTTTCTTTCATTTAAAACAAAGGAAGGGTTACTAAAATCACACCGTTATTTTAGCGAGGCGCATTGTGTTGTTTACTGTAGCGGCGATGTGTTTCACACATCACACCTCCACTCCCAATCCGTACGTATGTTCTTTTGGGACATATGTTTATTTCCTAACAAATAACATGCAGTTTGCATATGAGCAGTTCATTATTGACACACTCTCTCTCTTTCTCTCTCTCTTCTCTCTCTCTCTCTCTCTCTCTCTCTCTCTCTCTCTCTCTCTCTCTCTCTCTCTCTCTCTCTACTTGGATTAGATCACTCACATGTAAATAACTAAACATCAAGAAGACATGTACGTTGCCAACAATGATGGGCATAGCCTGAGCGCTTTTGCGATCTAGTGCCTTCAACTGTTTCGTTTATTTCATTATTATTTATCATCACTACTTTAACGATGGGAAAAGCCAAGACGTGCGTGTGATCCCCTTGCCTTGGTGGCTTTATTAGCTGAAGGCATACATTAAAGCGTGACAAAAGCAAAGCGTTTCTCGGTAAATGTCGGTGTGTGTGTGTGTGTGCGTGTGTGTGTGTGTGTGTGTGTGTGTGTGTGCGTGCGTGCGTGCGTGCGTGCGTGCGTGCGTGCGTGCGTGCGTGCGTGCGTGCGTGCGTGCGTGGTGTGTGTGTGTGTGTGTGTGTGACACAGAGAGAGCGAGAGAGAGAGAGAGGAGAGAGAGAGAGAGAGAGAGAGAGAGAGAGAGAGAGAGAGAACATGATACATGTCGGGGGTATAACTGTAATGGGGTAGAGGGACGCGTAATGGTGTATTGTGTATTTGTATGTGCGTGGGTGTGTGCGTCAGTGCGTGCGCGCGCAAGCAAGCAAGCCAACAAGCAACCAAACAAGCGAGCACAGTAAGTACATCGGTGCATGTGTAATCAACACATGTCCGTGTCCAAGTGCCCAATCATTTCAGCATAGGTTTAGAACGATTTACTTCCCAGGGACAACGAGAATATCCATGCATTCGTGTGATGACCATGCGTGTGTAAATCCACAAGGTGGACACAAAACTCAGGAGACAAGTTACCTTCATTCGCAAAAAGACCTGGAACCAGCTATGCAAAAAACCAAATGAATAAATAAATGAAAATAAAAATGGACGATGATAACGATGATGATGATGATGATGATGATGATGATGATGATGATAATAATACAAAATAGTAGTAGTAATAGTAGTAGTAGCAGCAGCAGCAATAGCAGTAGCAGGAGTAGAAGTAGTAGCAGCAGCAACAGCAACAGCACCAGCACCAGCAGCAGTCAAAGCCAGGGTCCCAGGGTTGCATCACATGGGAGTGGCCAAACGGTATTTCGTGCCGAAACAAGCGTGTGACACTGCGTTTCCTCTCTGATGTACGTCTGTAAGAAATAGGTTTCGATGCTGTTTTGTGATGGAACTCATTTGACGATGCGCTTTTCGCAGGTGGAATACATTTCTTGTAATCCGCATCATGAACCAGTGGAAAGCCCAGCTTGTGGACTTGTGACTGTGTATGCTCCGCTTGGCAATCATCCAGCAGATGAGACCTGGAGAAGCTCGTTTCCAATTTTCAACATGATAAAAACTCTTGTTTCGGATCGCTTTATTTCGTTACCACTTTAAACCGGTTGGCCAGCACAACAGAATATCGAAAGAAACGGGTACCAAAAACCTAGCGGGCGGATCTCGGTGAAAATCATATTTGTGTACGAGTCGAGCAATCGGCAGTGCAGGGTAACGGCTGGAAGGTGGGTGCTTTACCGTGCGACATACGTTAAAAGGAACACTTCAAAGTATTCTTTGCTGCACAGAATGGGTATTCCACGTGGCGAAAGGGTCGTATGCCATAGCCCCATGCCTGCTGCATCATCATCAGATCCATACGACCCACACCAATTAAAACCAATGCTGTTCAGATCCAGTCTCTTGCTCTGTGAGGAGACAGTCAAGTGTCTGACCGACATCCCATGAACTAAACGATGGATAGATCAGCTGACCAAAACCGTCTCAATACGCGACAGCTTTGTCGATAAAAAGGTGAAGGGATTGGCTCAACCCTGCACCTCCTAACCTCAACGCTCTTCCACTTAGTTCTGACCCACAAGTAATGAGAATGACAAGTAAAAAAAAAAAATTAAAAAAAAAAGAATAAATGAATAAATGCATACATAAACTTGCAAATCAGACGGTGACGCCTTCCGGAGGAGCACGTTTATTCACGCTTGCTCAGCGTTAAGCTACGACTGTCCCTCTGTACCGGGTTTAGCAGGTGGTGTCCCGCGCGTGGTGGATCAGAACAGGCACCATCCAACGCAGTCCAGTTGCAGAAGTGCGGTGTCTCGTCAGCTGGGTTGCCTCATGACGACCGAATATTGATTTCTCCGTGACGACTGCTGAACCACGAAAGGACGAACTAAGGTTTGGCTGTGTCAGGGGGAACCAGAATGAGAACAAGCACCCTGCCACCAAAGGGAGGCACGAGAGATAAGACCAAAACCCAAACAAGCAAACATACAAACAAACAAAAAAGTCATATCTCTACCATCGTTCCACATTGTCTCAGGGGACACGCAAACGCACTCGGATTTGTCCACGATAGCCGACAGATACCGAAAACAGGCTTGGATCTCACAGACACACAGACGGCTCCGTACCTAATATTGTGCGACACATGCTGAAGCGGGCGGTGTGCCTCACTTTCCTCTAAGAGACGCATATGTCCACAGCAGGGATTACTACCACACAGGGGAAACAAATCGGTCACATTATACAGCACAGAGGCTGGGTTGCGTGCAATGCATGCTTGTTAGTGCCCGCCTGCGTGCTTATGTATGATAATATGTGGGACAGTGTAACTGCTAGGCTAAGAACAAGGTAGGGGGGAGGAGGGGGGGAGGGGGAGGGGCTGCGTGTCAATGTCTACTTTCCATACCGATCACCAAACAAGCTGGTGACTGTGTGGACATCAACATAGGAACCCTGTGACCTGTCTAAGCACGTCAGAAGCCCAGATTTACCGGTAAGTCATTGACCAATTGTTGGGAGGTTGACAGCCGAAGGGGGAGGGAGGAGGGATGGTGGTGGAGGACAGTCTGGGGGAAAGGCAGGGCAAGGGGAGGAGGGCAGGGGAATCGCTGTAGCAGAATGTGGGTTAAGATAGAAGTGGGACAACTCAAAAAGCGAACTTTTTAAAAAGATAGTCGAGAGAAGAGAGAGAGAGAGAGAGAGAGAGAGAGAGCGAAACACACACACACACCATACAGTGTGTGTGTGTGTGTGTGTGTGTGTGTGTGTGTGTGTGTGTGTGTGTGTGTGTGTGTGTGTCCGCGCGCGCGTCAATGGAAACACATCCTTTCCGCTGAAGCCCAGATCGAAGAGAAAAAAAAAGAAAGAATGGAGGAAAAAAAAAAAGCTACACTCAGTACCCACTGGGAGGCAGGCACAGAGATCCGCGATGAAAGTTTAATGTTCAATCACATCTCGCGGTTCCTTAACCTTACCTCCCTAGTTTCACGCACACTCCTGCCCCTCTCCCTCACCCATCCCCACCCCACCCCACTCCCATCCCGCCCCACGCCTGCTTTTTCTCCCCCTGTGCACCCTTCTCCCTCCCCATGCACATCACTCTCTTCACACGTTGATCTTCAGTTCTCTTATGTCTTTTTGTTGGCATTTCCTCATTATGTCGTTAAATCATTCTTAAAATTAGAAAACAAGCAATAAACAAGAAAGCACTGCACATGAACAAATGCGAGGGAACTTTTTTTCAAAGACAATCCTGTTACATTTAATACTGGACATTGACGCCAAGGTATAAATTACAGGATCCAAAAAATTGGACAATGATTTTAAAAGGGAATAAATGTGCATATTCAGTCGACTCGCCCATTCGTCCTGCAGGTCTTAATAAATGGAACACCTAGTATGCAAACTTGTCTTGGAAAAACATATTTAGAAAATGTCTAATTTCGACCACTGACACACAGTTAAGATGGTTCCAGTATAGATTGTTACTTAGAATCCTTCCGACAGGCAGATAGCTATTTCTTCGCAAAATTATTGATTCGTCTCTGTGTGCCTTGTGTGATAAGGAAGAAGAAACTATTATACATTTATTCTGGAACTGTCAGGCAGCAAAAAATTTTTGGAACAGTCTGGAGAGACTGCTGAACAGTACTTGTGAAACGTGTGTTAATCTAACTTTTTCTGAAAATCTTGTTTTATTTGGGACCAGTGAGGGCGTTATCACTGATAAGGTGTTAGATCTGATAATTTTATTGGCTAAATTCTATATTTACAAATGCAAATGGAAAAGGAGCAAACCACGCATTACTGCTTTCATCGGCTACGGAAACAAAGATACTCAGTAGAGTGCTACTGTAACGCAATGAAAGGAGAACATATACTTTTTGATCATCAATGGCTCCTGTATAAACCTCTGATAGAACTTTAAGACTTTGTTAACAAAGTATGCTTTTTATATACTCTTGAATGCTCCATGAATATCTACAATATGAACGTCTCTGCCATAAGGCCTAACCTACTTCGCTGAGTTTTAATATCAGGTGTATAGTTTGTCAGTTACTTTCTGTTTTTCCCTCTCTTGTCCCCACGGTGCAACACATCATTGACATCATGACCACCACCCTCCCCTTAACCCCATCCCTTTACCCCTACAATCCTCTCTCTCTCTCTCTCTCTCTCTCTCTCTCTCTCTCTCTCTCTCCTCTCTCTCTGTGTGTGTGTGTGTGTGTGTGTGTGTGGTGTGTGTGTGTGTGTGTGTGTGTGTGTGTGTGTGTGTGTGTGTGTGTGTGTGTGTCGTGTGTGTGTGTGTGTGGTGTGTGTTGTGTGTGTGGTGTGTGTTGCCTGTTTTCCTGAGCGTAATCTTTCTTTCCACCTGCTAGCCTGTTGTATCCCCCCCCCCCCAAGTATCCCCTTCCCCCCCACCCCCCTCCCCCCCCCCCACCCTCCCCCATCCCACTCACGCCTCCGTCCTCACTAACCCTTCCTTTCCTTCTCTTGCTCGACCATCACCTCCAAATCTCTGTTTACTCTTCTTTCCTTCTTTGCTTTCCTTTATTTATTTGCCATCACAACAGTAGCAGTCTCACAAATTGACGGAGACGCTGATCGTTATCATATTTTCTTTTGTTAAAAAAAAAATCATTTTGGTAATCACAGTAGTTACATGGTGATGATGTTGATAATGACGACGATGATTATTATAATCATGATGAAGATGATTAAAAAAAATTAAAAAAATACTGGAACACACACACACACGCGCGCGCACGCATACACACGCACACACACACACACACACACACACACACACACACACACACACACACACACACACACACACACGCATGTACGCACGCACGCACAAACACACACACACACACACACACACACACACACATACACACATATAGACACTCACTCACTCACGCACACACACACACACACACACACACACCACACACCACACACACACACACACACACACACACACATGGACGCACACGCCACACACACACACACACACACACACACACACACACACACATACACACACACACACACACACGTCCACGCGCGCATGCACACCCCCAAATGCATAACACTGTATTGGATTTCAAGCGCAAAGACATCATTGTGTGCTGCTGCGAAGGCAAAATATACCAGCCCTTACCTAGTTTAATCATCCACACAACAACAACCGTGAACACCAATTAACTCCCCGAATAAGACAACGGGGCGAGTCTCCACGTTCCCACCATAATAAACTTAACCGAAACAACTTCTCCCATGATCTGCATCGAAAACGTTGAGTGTGAAGAGTGACTACCTTCAACGCCATCTTCATTCGTCAGCAACGTGTGGTTCATATCTAACGGCGGGTTGAGTGACAAGCGACAGCAGCAGGTCGTGTCGTTCATAGCCCAGCCGACCGTGATGGCCACGTCGGGTCTGACAGCATGTTAGAATATTGACAGACAGACAGACAGACAGATAGAAACAAAGGTAGACAGATAGATAGATTGATATATAGAGAGACAGAGAAAAAAAAAAGCAGGGAGAGACAAATAGATGGATAGTAGATACATAGAGGTAGGTAGACTGATAGACAGCTAGACACAGATAGACACATAGATGGATAGATAGATGGATGGACAGATAGATAGTAGATAGATGTATAGGTGGATGGACAGACAGCTAGACAGAAATAGATAGATAGATAGATAGATAGATAGATAGATAGATAGATAGATAGATAGATAGATAGATGGATGGATGGATGGATGGATGGATGGATGGATGGATGGATGGATGGATGGATGGATAGATAGATAGATAGATAGATAGGTAGGAGAAAGAGAGGGGAGAGAGAGAGATGAGAGAGAGAGAGAGAGAGAGAGAGAGAGAGAGAGAGAGAGAGAGAGAGAGAGAGAGAGTGTGTGTGTGTGTGTGTGTGAAGTTAAGGATCCAAAACGGACCTAATCACTGACACTTAAAATCCAGTCTGAAATGATTTTTTTGTGTGTGTGTGTGGCATCAGTTATCGGATCACTGGAGCACCTAAGGCGGTGTCATATTCATCTGCCCAAAAAAAAAAATCGGAAGAAAAAAAGAAACAATTTCAACTACTAGCTTTTTTCTCCTTTTTTTCCTCTCCAAACGGACCTAATCACTGACACTAAAAATCCAGTCTGAATGAAATGTTTTTCCACTTAACGCACCAGTTACATCAAATTTTAAGAAATGGTTATTTCATTAACCGGCGGTCAGACAGGGAAGAGACAATGCAAGTTTCGGAACTGTACGTTATTCGCGAAATTACGTCTATAGAGAGCGCTTTTATCTCACTGATATTTCACCATGTCAAGTTTGTTTTGGCATTAACTTCTTCAAACAAAAAAAACTTTTTTCAAACTCGTTTCCGTTGTCAAAGGTCAT
>CM031600.1:66641371-66651371 GCA_018398815.1 Conus ventricosus | reverse complement strand
GAAATGTTAGGTTTTCCATCTCTAAACTCAAATACCCTGATGAAGCATAACGATTTTACTTCCCACAAAAAGGGGACACGCACACACACACAAACACACACAACACACACACACACACACACACACACACACACACACACACACACACACACACAACTCATACACACACGCAGAGAGAGAGGGTGAGGAGGGAAAGGATGAAGGGAGAGATGAAAAGCAGAAACACACAAACAAAACAGACGGCTACACAGAGAGAAAGACTTGAGTCTCCACCCTCCATTGCAAAACTCTTCGTTCACCATTAAAAATTTTCCTTTTGTCTTCGGGCCGAGTTCCATGCGTATCCAAGCAGGCCAAAATTCGTAATCACAGCGGCTATCGATTCTTTTGCGCGGTATACCATACTGCAGGTCATAGTCGGCGTGGCTGGGATAGACAGACGGACACCCAACAACGGTTTCCAACAGATCTTTTTCCCCGCTACCTCATCTTGGGAACTACTTCAGGAGCGTTACCCCCACGCTGCTCATTCCAACATGTACGCTGGACACCAGCTACTATGCCCCCCCAACTAATAACAGTAACTGCCTAGTCGCGTGCTTAGTCGCGGACCAGCGTAAGCGTTTACCGTCCGCTACCGTGTCCGTCCAGCGACAGTCCCCATAAACTCGCCGGTACCGGCGACCTCAGCACGAACTCTCTAAGGGCACAGACGTAAGAGAGGAATTCGAAACGGAGTTCATCACAGAAACATGGCAATAAAAGCCACAGAATGTGATTTTTTTTTCCCCTTTTAATGCTAAAAATCATTTATGAGGCTGACGAAGATAATGCTGTGGACTTCCACTCTGACCTGAGGCAGCATTTCAACGCGTACCTCATGATTCTTCCCACAATGTAACCCAGCATCAACCAGCCACGAAAACTACAAACGCAATCCTGGTCGGAAATCTAAGCAACACTCACAGAGACGCATCCACTATGTGCATGAAACTCGAGTGTGTGGCTCCACTCTTCCAAACTGACCCCCCACAGGAAAATACAACTCTGGATAGGAGCCGGTCGCGGCCGAAAAATCCCACATATGAATGAATGAACAGTAGCCCTGACAGGGAATCGAACCCACCATCTCTCAGCCAGGAATCCTCGACGCTAACCACTGCGCCACAGCGGCTGGCCGATACTGATTACAGACACCGAGCCTGGCATGGCCAGGGAGATCACCAGCACATAAACCCTCCAGAGGTGTCAGCGTCCTCTTGAGAACCAGCAGGTAGTCATCATCATCACCACGTCTGGCGGGCAAAGCCCTTTCCGGACTCCAACTGTGAACATCTATCTCACCTCAACCCCAAACCCCCCCTCTGTTTCCTCGCCCCACCCTACCACACCCACCCCCTCCGCTTTCCCTCCTTCCTGCGCCCACGTCGTACTTCACCTTTCCACCGCCCCCCAGTACCTGACATAATACCCCTGGCTGAAACTAAGGCTTGAACCACAAGACTTAAGGACGTATAGACTCGAATGATCAAGACGCATTTCGGCAGGTTCCCCACGTAAGCGAACCCGTCCATCTGCGGCCTTCTTTCACTCTGCACCTGCTACAGATGCCCGGAACCATTCTCCACGCACTCACACACACACACACACTCACACACACACACACTCACACACAACACACACACGTCCCACGCGCGCGCCGTACCACACAACTCACACACACAACACCACACACCACAACACACACATACTCACAACACCACACAACGCACGCAAGCACGCACGCACGCACGCACGCCACACACACACACAACACGACACACACACACACACTACACAATCACTCACTCACCACACACACACACACACACACACAACACACACACACACACACACACACACAACACACACACACCTGATTGTCGTTGTCCTTTTTTTTTTTTTTTTTGTTACATTTCACAGTTGTTAAGAAGGACAACGCTTGTGGAACTTCATCAAAACACAAACTTCATCCTCCAGTGTTTTCTTCATCTCTACGTCTGGTTCTTGCGCAGACTGTTAATCAGCATCAAAATATGAGTTCTTCAAGTGTCTTGTCACAGTCCCTTTTTTATTTAATCTCACATCAAACAATGGTGCAGACTGTTTAAGTACCATCTTTTTCGCGTGGTACCAAACAAATGATAAATTCTCACGTGCTCCGTGTCTCCTACATTCTAAAGTCTGGTTAAGGTGCAGGTTGTTGAAACCATCAACGATTATATAACTTCTCATCGGCCTCCCTTTTTCTGTCTTTTCTTTTTTTTCTCCATATAACGTCCCTGGGATGGTGCAGGTTTGGTAAACACATCAAGGATAACTTCTTCATCGTCCCGTCATTGGTCGTTTAATGCTCATGTCTGTTTATGGTGCAGATGGTTGTAACATCAATCAAAACATAAATTCGTCATCGTCCCTACCTTTTATTCAGGGCGCTTGTTGGCCGGTTGAAGAGTGTTTGGAGCTTCATCAAAATTTGATTTATTGATCGCCCTCGCATCTTCTCATCTGGCAGTTAGGTTGTTAAAAAAACTGAAGTGTGACCGAAACCTGAATAGTATACTGCTCATGTCGTTCACAACTGCCTCATCAAACATCTGGTAATGAAGGTGAAGAGAGCCGTGAACAGCTCTTTCACCGCTCATCACACATCGGTGATGAAGGTGCAAGGAGAGCCGTGAACATCTCTTTCACACTGCTCATCACACATCGGTGGTTGAAGGTGAAGAGAGACGTGAACATCGTCTTGCACCTGCTCATCACACATCTGGTGCTGAAGGTGAAAGAGGCCGTGAACATCTCTTCACCTGCGCATCAACACATCTGGTGTGTGAAGGTAAGAGAGCCGTGAACAGCTCTTTTCACCATGCTCATCACACATTTGGTATGAAAGGTGAAGAGAGCCGTGAACATCGCTTTCACCTCCATCTCACATCCCCCCGGGTGATGAAGTGAAGAGAGCCGTGAACTCAGCCAAAGTTAAGCCCTTCGCCGCCCATGCCCGCTTGTTCATCCTCACATTTTGGTCACGAAGTGAAAGGGGTGTTGGAAACATCAGCAACACCTTAAAAGTTCATATCAGTCAATCTTTTCATTAAATATCAATGTAAGTGAAAAGAAAGTGGGCGAATATCATCCGACACAGACTCTTGTCATCGTCACCCCTCTTTTTCATTACTAATCGTGGCACAAAGTGTGATATACCTCTGTCATCTTCCGCGATCATCCATCTTCGTCATCTCAGGTAAGGCGGGGTATAAAATGTTGCATACATCTCCCGATGGCACCCTTCAGTCCGTTCCACCCACATCTCCTCTTTATTAAACGGCGGGTAATGGTGGCGAATGAGTGGGAATAGACCATCAAACAGGAGCACTGATTCATCCGCCTCCTTCTCCCCCACCCCACCCCACCCCCCACCCTCATCAAGAATCACTGCCACTAACCTCTCATACATCACGCACATGCACGTGCAAGCGCGTACACTACACACCCAACACACACACACGCACACGAGCGCGCGCACACAACATCACACACATACACGCACCTCCTCGCTTTGTCTCTCTCTCTACGTCCCTTCCTTCCTCTCTCTCTCTCTCTCTCTCTCTCTCGCTTTCACACACACACACACACACACACACACACACACACACACACACAAACACACACTCACACTCACACGACAGTCATCCAGATCATCTTTACCGCACACACATTCTTTATACCAAAGTTTACATTTTGCCGGCAAACCCCTCTCCCTCTCGCAAGAAAAACTAGGACCACTGAAAACGGATAAGAACCTCTTTCACAGTCTCCAAACTTTATAGAGTTGCTAAACCATCCGCCAGGGACGGTCGTAAAGAAGAAACGGTTGTTTGTCGATTAACACACACGCGCCTGCTCCTTGTGCATACGTTCGTGTCTTTTAAAAGTGAGAGGCTTATTGTGCATGCACCTGTCGATGAGTCCACTCACCATAAACCTTTATGTGGTCGTGGAGTGTTGGGGATTTTGCATGAATAATGCAAACGCAGCCTTGACCGCCCACTCCGTGAAGACTGGTTCTGCAGTCCTCACCACGGGGTGATTCTTTACATTACTGCAAAAATGAAGAAGATATATATATAAATATAGATGTTTAGATATATATAATATAATATATATAGAGAATAGATATATATAGAATATAGGGGTGGTTGTGTGTGTGTGTGTGTGTGTGTGTGTGTGTGTGTGTGTGTGTAATTAACATATGAATTTGTAGCCAAACAGATCCGACCCCTAGCACATCTGGGACGAACTTGCTATCAAAAACGCTTTTTATCAAACACGCAAATGGTGGCTAGTTTACGGTATAAGGTTTTATATACTTCATCACACAAGAGTGCGTCGGTGCCTCCACCTGTGTCATCTCGCAACAGGTTTAAGGTGCAGTTATGGTTTATGTATCATCCATATAGACTCTTCGTCGACCTCCGTCTTTGACATTTCACATCAATTACAGGACAACGTGGTGTATGCAATTATGGGTCAAAATAAACTCATAATCCGGTCCTTTCATTTCGTTCATCTCAAATCTGGTGAAGGCACTCAGTGGTGTATGCATCACCCTATATCGACACTTCAGCGTACACAACCCCCTCCCCCCCCCCCCCCATCCCCCCCCCCCCCCCCACCCCCATTCTAACATTTGGTTATGGGGCGCAGAGAAATAACCGCCTCCTCCACCAAGAACACTTTCATCACTCGCAGTCTTAATTTCTTTTCTTGTCGTCTTCCTCCTTCCCATGCTTTCCTTCAAGACATCAGTCCTCTTTCTAATCCTCTTCCGACCCCTCTTCATTCCTTAGAAGAAAACGGGCAGATCAAAGTAAAGTCCTGCGCGACAGTTCAAAACACTTGCCCGTGCAGCTTTCAGGAATGTGGTATGTATCACCACAAAAGGAACTGACAGAAAATCCGTTCATCGTCAGATTAACTTAGGTTACCCGATCAAACCAACCACAGACATTCAAACATTCACATGCACGCGCGCCGCGCGCAACGCACGTACGCAAGCACACACACGGGCACGCACACACACACACACACACACACACAAACACACACACACGACACACACACACACACAGAGACTGGACTGAATGACAGACTACAACAGCAGAAAAGCAGACAGAGACAGAAACAGACAGACAGAACAAGGACACGAGAGAGAAAGTAGACAGAGGACAGCGAGACAGACAGGGCAGACAGAGACAGAGAACCAAATCAAGGTAAAAAAATAAAATAAAAAAGAAAATAAAAACAGAAAGACGTCCAAGTTCAAAGCGTTTCACTCCAACATTCTCCTCAAGAAGAACTTCATCAGCACTATTCCTTTTGCTTCCCCAAACCCCCCAACAACCCCCCCCCCCCCACCCCCCACTCCGGGACCGCCTGTAATCTCAACCTGCACCAAAGGCCTCCAGCCACGAACAACGACCCAGATTAAATCCCCAAGCAGGATGTTCCACTGTACCAGAAAAGATTCAGAACACGGAAGAACAACAAGAGAGAGGGGAAAGGAAGAAACCAAGGGGGGGCATTAGCACGAGATATCGCAGGGGAAAGGGACTTAGGGAGAGTGGAGAGATTTTCTAATAATGAAGAAAAAGAAAGAAAAAAAAAAAAAAAAAAAAAAGAAACCCATGTCCTTTTGATAAAGAACAGAAGAGAGAGAGAGAGAGTGCAACGTTAATGCGGGAAAAAAAAAGGGAAACAAACGATGTATAGTCACTTTTCATTTTCACTGGGTTCGATCATACTTGGCCCGCCACTTTCATCGACAGCCAACGCCATGCCAACAGTCCACCTGACCAGGCGCCAGCAGACCAAGACCAGTGCCAGCAAGTTGTGTCGTGCATGTGAAAGTGACAGTGAAAAGAAAAAAAAAAAAAAAAAGAAAAGACAGTGATTTGTAATATTAGATCCTGGCCAGGTAAAAAAATTTTTATACCGGGTGTTAATGATTTTTAGATAAATGATTTTGTGAAGTTCAGAAAGAAATGTTTTATTCCATTTGATTCCATATGCATTGATGTTTCTTCTATGATCATGTGTAGTAAAGTTATAGACTTTACTAGTGGTTTGATGTGACGAATGCATATATATGAATGAGATTGTAAGCAAGCTGTGAGTGTGTTTGGGCTGTGCGCTAGTCCTCCTCCATCGACATCACCCGAGGTTGACACCCTCCACCCTCTTCCATCACTATGCCCCTTTCACCTGTTCCCACTCTCTCCCCCCCCCCCCCCCCCACCCCCCACCCCCCAGGTTGCCCTTACCCTTGGTTACTTGAATGACGTCTCCTGGGGCAGCAGGGACAGCCGAATGAGGGTCTCTGTGAGAGAGAGACCTGCGATATTGAGTATGAATGTCGTGAATGTGAGAGTCCATCGTCTTCACCCCTCCACAATATCCCCTATCCCCAACCCTTTCCCCTCACTTCCCCCTTCCTCTCCAACCGCCTCTTTCCCCTTCCCCCTTGCCCCCGCCCCCCCCCCCCCCCCCCTCCTCCCCTCCTCCATCCTCACTTTCACCTCAAAACTTCCCCCTCCCATTCCCCTCCACCCTCTTCCATCACTATGCCCCTTTCACCTGTTTCCCCCCTTCCCCCCCCCCCCCCCCCCAGGTTGCCCCTACCCTTGGTTACTTGAATGACGTCTCCTGGGGCAGCAGGGACAGCCGAATGAGGGTCTCTGTGAGAGAGAGACTTGCGAGATTGAGTATGAATGTCGTGAATGCGAGAGTCTATCGTCCTCACCCCTCCACAATATCCCCTATCCCCAACCCTTCCCCTCACTTCCCCCTTCCTCTCCAACCGCCTCTTTCCCCTTCCCCCTTGCCCCGCCCCCCCCCCCCCCCCCCCCTCCCCCCCCCCCCCCTCACCTTCACCTCAAAACTTCCCCCTCCAATTCAAGTGAGTGATGTTTCTTTATCCCTTAGCTGTGTTGTGATCTGTGTGTTGTTCAGTTAGTAGTAAATAAAGTTTCTCTGGGAAGCAAGATTGCCGAAACGTAAAAGAAAAATACGTACAACTTGTTGTGTTGTCTGTCATCACTGTGATCGGTATATATAATAAAAATATATATATAAAATATTATATATATATAATATATATATATATAAATATTATATATATATATATATTAGTGTGGTTAAAATCCCCAAAATGATTTTGATAGTGCTCGACCCCTTGGGGAGCAACATTGTTAAAATAGGTTTTTAAAAAAGAATCTACAAATTTGTTTCGAGCGCGTTGCGCTGTCATCAGTCTTAATTCTTTTCTTTGTCGTCTTCT
The DNA here is from genome assembly GCA_018398815.1 of Conus ventricosus. Taxonomy (NCBI): domain Eukaryota; kingdom Metazoa; phylum Mollusca; class Gastropoda; order Neogastropoda; family Conidae; genus Conus; species Conus ventricosus. The sequence goes on along the minus strand of CM031600.1, from coordinate 66,643,993 downwards.
CCTTCTCCTTGCTTTTTCCTTCATATATAAATATATATATATATGTGTGTGTGTGTGTGTGTGTGTGTGTGTGTGGTGTGTGTGTGTGTGTGTGTGTGTGTGCATGCGTGTGTGTGTGTGTGTGTGTGTGGTGTGTGTGTGTGTGTGGTGTGTGTGTGTGTAATTTTAACATAAGATTTTGTAGCAAACAGATCCGACCTAGCACATTTGGAACGAACTAGCTTTTAAAAACGCTTTTATCAAACACGCAAATGGTGCGAGTTTCCGGTATAAGGTTTTATATACATCATCAAAACACGAGTTCGTCGTTCTCCCACCGTTTCATCTCGCAACAGGTAAAGGTGCAGGATGGTTTAGTATCATCCAATATAGACTCTTCGTCGACCTCCGTCTTTTACATTTCACATCAGATTTCAGTACAACGTGGTGTATGCAATTTTTCAAAATAAACTCTTAATCGTCCCTTTATTTCGGGTTTTACTCACAATCTGGTGAAGCAACACAGGGGTACCATATCCTATATCGACACTTCAGGTACACAATCCCCCCCCCCCCCCCCCCCCCCCCCCCCCCCCCCCAAAAAACCCCCCCCCCCCCCCCCCAACCCCCCCCCCCCCCCCCCCCCCCCCCCCCCCCCCCCCCCCCTTTAAAAGAAGGGCAGAAAAAAAATCCGCCATCAAAAACACTTGCCCTTTCGGCTTTCTTTTTTTTTTAAAATCACCCAAAATGACGAAGAAAAAACGCAGCAGATTTAGAAAATTCCCTTCAAACCCCCAGCTTTTAAATTCACATGACGCGCCGCCGAAAAAGAGTTACCCCACCACAAAAACACGCACGCCCCACACACCCCACACCCCACCACACCCAACACACCCACACACACACACACCCACAGACTGACTGAATGACAGACAGACAGACAGACAGACAGAAAAGCAGACAGAGACAGAAACAGACAGACAGACAAGGACAGAGAGAGAGAAAGTGAGACAGAGACAGCAAGACAGACAGGCAGACAGAGACAGAGAACCAAAACAAGGTAAAAAATAAAAATAAAAATAAAAACAGAAAGACGTCCAGTTCAAAGCGTTCCCTCCAACATTCTCCTCAAGAATACTTCATCAGGCACAGATTCCTTTTGCTTCCCCAACCCCCAAACTATGTGTGTGTGTGTGTGTGTTGTGGACTCCTGGACCGCCTGTTTAATCACACCTGCACAAAGGCTCCAGCCACGAACAACGACCCAGATTAAATCCCCAAGCAGGATTTCCACTGTACCAGAAAAGAAACAGAACACTGAAGGAACACAAGAGAGAAAGAGACAGATTGGGACAGACTGACAGTAATGGAGGAAGACAGCGAGCGAAACAAAAGAGAGGGGTGACTCACTCACTCACACACACATCACAACACACCACACACACACAACACACACACACACCAAGAGAGAGAGAGAGAGAGAGAGAGAGAGAGAGAGAGAGAGAAGAGAGAGAGAGAGAGAGAGAGAGATGGAACAGTGACGAAAGAGTGAATGAGAAAAAACGGTAAGAAATTAAAGGCAAGAGGACAAAGCAAAGACGTCAGATACAGAAACAAAAGAGTGGGGTGGGTAAGCGATACAAAGCTAAAAGCACAAGCTTCAAACAAAACAAAAAGTTGGGAAGGGGGGGACAAAACGCACTTGAAGACGGACATGCTTTTAAAAAAACAAATAAAAAAAAGAAAGAAAAACTAAAAGAAAGACAAAAAGAAAGAAAGAACAAACAAACAAAAGAAATGGGACGGAGGGGGGGGGGGACGGGACAAAGGGACACATTGATACTGATATCAACTACGGACCACAACCACTTCGCGCATGAATACTTGCATATCAGTAACACTCACCACTTCCCCACCCTCCAGCCTCTTCCCTCTCCCCTTTCCCTTGCCCCTCTCCTAAATTCCCCCCCCCCCCCCTCCCCCCCCCCCCCCCCCCCCCCCCCCCCCCCACCTCCTCCTACCCAACAATCGATGCACTACACCAAAGGCCGGGTCCTACTCCCCCAAAACTCTGTCCAACGTCTACCAGGACAATGCCGTGATTCAAAGAACGCGTCGAGACCTCGGCTCCTCCATCATTCACGTCAGGACACATTGTGAAGACGGCCCCGTTTCTTCCATGCAGCGTGGCGTGATGTCGATGCCGATGTCACTGACGTAGCGGGAAGGCACGGGAAGCAGAATTGCCGGAACTCATCATCTCTCAGGCGCCGGAACGGATGAAGGAAGCACCAAGAGAGCATGCGGGTTTTGGAAGCCCGCTGACAGAAATGCAAAACCTTGGTCCTCGGTTCCAGACAAGCTGCAGCCATCACGCACTGAGAAGGACGAAATGAACAGGCAGTGATAAAGAGAGGGGGAAGGGTTGCAGGGGAAGAGAAGCGGACAGAGGGACAGGCACGAGAGAGAGAGAGAGACTGGAAGGAAGATGTAATGGGCAGATAGTGGGAGACGTGCCCACTTCGCGAATCGTGGGAACGGCATTCTTGAACAGTACTGTTCTCAATCTGACGACAGGGGTGGGGTGTGTGGGATGTGGTGTGGTGGGGTGGGGTGTGGTGGTGTGGTGTGGGTGGGGTGTGG
>CM031600.1:66618871-66633871 GCA_018398815.1 Conus ventricosus | reverse complement strand
ACTGCACATACAGATGGATAAAACAACCAACTAACCAACCAACCAATCAACCAGCCAGACACACAGACAGACAGACAGACATAAACAAACAAACAAACAAGCCAGGCAAACCGACCTTCTCGTGGAGGGCGTGGAACTCGTTGTAGCGGCGGAAGATGAACCAGGAGCTGCCTCCGACCTTGACCACCACCTTGTACACCTGTTGGGGCAACAGACGACACATGGCGTTCAGCAGCCGCTTGCGCGACGACAGCCCGCGCAGCTTCCGCCCCACCGGACCCCGGGGGCCGGGCTGGACATGGCTAGGATTTGGGGAAGGGGTGGGGGTGGGAAGGAGAAAGGGAGAGTCTACAAGGGTCGGGGTTTGGTTGGTGGTTGACAGGGAAGAGAGACGATTCTCCAAGCGTGAGGGACTCGGTCTACAAAAGTTAGAACTGCTGAATCTCGGGTGTATGGGGCAGGGTGGGGTGGGAAGACGGTCTGAGAGGAGTATGGATTGATGCTGAAGGAAGGAGAGAAGCAGCTTCCAAAGAGATGGGGAGGACTCTATCTATGGACTAGTCTGTTGATCGACGCACCCTAGGTGTGTGTGCCGACAAGAGAAGCTATTCAGGTCTGTTAACCCATCCAACTGTGCACGTTTGCCCGTCACTTGCTGCTGAGATGGTGTGGGCATGTATCGATCGCGCCTCGCGGGCAGTGGTGAAGTCCTCTGGTCGTTTTCTATAGGTGTGGGGGTTGTATTCAACAAGGTCCTCTTCCCAGCTCAGTCCGACGATGGCACGAGTCTTTCTCCCACCAGTACTGTCACTGCCAAGTAAATGTCGGTGGGAGGCGTTTTCTTAACTCGATCGAGAACGACGGATTGTCAGCTTCGCAGGGCTGCTGTACCCGTAAATCGATGGTGCTGGGATAACTTGGTCAGTGGAAGCTTTCTGAAGACTGCTTCTCAGGGTATATTCTGATAGCAGAAGCTATGGCTCCAAACACTTAACACCATGTTAAGTCCGACATGTTCAGGGTTTAAATCAACGATCAAGCGTTCCATCGAAACCCTTCACTCCGCTGTTGGCACAAAGACCAGTCAGAATAATTTCTGTCAAGCGTGAGGCATTCAATATGGCATCAAATCATTCACGGCGCTGGATTCTTGAACAGACTCGTTTAGGAGGAAGAGAGGCAGCACTGAGGATCACACGATCACAGGTTTTAAAGAAAAGGCAATATTAACGTTATCCACGTCACCAACAGGACTGTCTGTTCTGAGAGACGACTCTGTGGATTGTCATGCTGTCCTCACAGGCTGAAGCTCTGCAGCACGGAATGTTCAGTTCCACACAAACCAGCGGTTGAATGCTACCGGACACGTGCGTTTTACCCGACTCGTCAAATTACTCAGACCTGCTGCGCCCGAAGGACAGCAGCGCACAGCTGTAGTGTGGCGGTCAACCGGCCACTCTAACGATAACCTTTGACGGAATACCTGTCAGTCACTGTCAGTTGGACAGGCCACTGGTTCTTTGAGGTGGGGGGCATTACTCCCTTCAGCCTGGAAAATCAAAGGTGAACGTCAAAGACGCGCTTGTCACTGAGAGCCACGGACTTTCTGATGACTCAGCAGTGCGTGAACATCAGGATGAATTGGCCCAGTGACCTCGTCGACAGGCGTCAGACGAAGTACAAGTCAGATGATGGGGTTATAACTTACTTCCAATACTGTCACGTCCGATCGTTTGTGATTTAATCTCAGCTAAAAGGTTTGTAGTCGCTGTTTAGATAAGAGCAAAAGTATAATCATTGGGTCGCCAAGCCAATGGAACAAATTGCAAATTACACACAACGCGTTCCGACCTATTGATCTTCTGTTTAGAGTTTGTCGGTTTTGTTTCCGTCCACAAATAACATTACCAACTAGTAAATGAATCGTGGATGATGCCTCGGGGGAAAAAAAACTTAGTTCATCCACAATACCACCATGCTTAACAATGACGTTTACATTCAAACGTCCAAACACTTCCAGTGATACCCTTCAAAACCTTTCCAATTGTTCAATGCAACATTAACAACAGCAACAACACCAAAAACTTGCAAACGTTGCACTCAAAATTGCTGGTTTGATTTCGAGCCTTATCAGTGATGTTTCGTTTACTGACAAGACCTTCTTGATATGCTACCGTTGAGTTTAAAAAAAAAACAAGTCTGAGTCAAATTTTAAAAGAAATTATTATGACTCCACCGAACAACGTGGACAAACGAATCACAAGACAAAACACGACGCGTTTCGACCTCTCCGATATTCTTCAGGCAAGATAAACAACACTCAGGACAACGAAAATGAAGAACGAGCAATCACTTATCTTTGCTGAATTCGGCAAAGACAAGTGATTGCTCGTTCTTCATTTTCGTTGTCCTGAGTGTTGTTTCTCTTGCCTGAAGAAGGCCTAAGAGGTCGAAACGCGTCGTGTTTTGTCTTGTGATTCGCTTGTCCACGTAGTTCGGTGGAGTCATAATAATTTCTTTAAAATTTGTTTAGATCTCCGCTAGCAGTCGCCTCACTTTGCAACCAAGTCTGAGTCGTTACCGTGGATTGGAACATTCAGTGACACCTGAGCTTTAGTGTCTTCGTATAAAGAACTCGCTAAAGAACCTTAGCTTAACCGGCAGCATCTTCCGTTAGGTACTGAGACAGTTTTCATCATTTCCATGTTCGCTTATGTCGACCTAATTATTGATGACTAGTTTGGAAGCCAATCGATATCGAGTGTAGGAGGTCCCTACTTTCAACCTTTGCCCAAACGTTTAAAAATCTGTACAGCCTCCTGAACTTTTGATCACCATAGTTAGCCTTCTGGTAATCAGTAACATTGTTGAATGCTCGTTGACTGAAACTGATGCGTTCACACACAAAAATAAATGAATTGATAAAAACCTCTTTCTGAGCAGGGTCTCTGCGAAACCTAAATGCAAAGTGACCTTGTACTCTGCAAAACACGTAAACTTAACAATATTCAAAACGAAAACTGAGAGAATAAAATTCACAATGATTTTGGACAAACGATAAGCAGGCCAGTTGCTCTGCAGCAACTGTAAACTTAAAAATATTATGAACTAGAAGAAAGCGATCAGACTGTCTCTAAAACCTTTAAACTGATTATCTTCGAACTAAATAAAGTAACCAAGCTCTCTTTGAAAACATATAAATAATGTTCTGAACAGAAACAGAGACCAGATTCTCTACAAATTTGATGTTCTGAACTAAAGAAAAAGGGACTGCTTGCGTGTAAAACCTGTGAATATAATACTATTCTGAGTTGAATTAAACTGATCAGCTTTCTTTGCAAAACCTAGCTTAATTAAACGTCTGAACAAAAGCGAAGAACAAGCTCTCTGGGGGGAAAAAAAAAACGCATGGCTAAAACTTTTGATCTTGTTTGTTCGTGCGAATACAAGCTTCACTGAGTCAGAAAATGTGTAACCGATTATTCTCAACGTCCGACACAAATAAATATGCACTGAACTATGATATAAGGAACACACACACTTCCAGAAATATTTAAACGTAGTCGACTTTGAAGCTACAAACTGCACAACACAGCGAATCTGCAGTGAGGTGAGATTTAGGAGGAGGATAATAAACAAGAGAGGTAAACTTAGTTTTCCCACGGTTAAACAGTTCATACACACCACTCAAAACTAACTTTTGCTTACGGTTCCAGTTCACCTAGCACACGTTCCGACGAGAGGCAAACAAACACAGCTCTTTTAAGGAAGCGTCCTCGTTCGCACAGATGGCTCTGTAAATTTCCCTGTTTGTTCTGTGTGCCTCTTCTCAAAAAAAAAAAAAAGCAATCTTCCATGGAGACGAACCAACACTAAGAGAATGGACAGGCAAACCATCTGTAAGACCCAGCCTCTTCTAAAAAAAAAAAAGACCCAACAATCTTTTATCGAGGCTGACCAACACTGAGGAATGGACAGGCAAACCACTGTAGAGACCCAGCCTCTTCTAAAAAAAAAAAAAAAAAAAGGCAATCTTCCACGGGGCTGACCAACACTGAGGAATGGACAGGCAAACCATCTGTAAGACCCACCTCTCTAAAAAAAAAAAAAAAAAAAAAAAAACAATCTTCCATGGAGACTGGCAACAGTGAGGAATGGACAGCAAACCATGTGTAGAGACCCAGCCTCTTCTAAAAAAAAAAAAACAAAAAAAAAACAATCTTCCACGGAGGCTGACCAACACTGAGGAATGGACAGGCAAACCATCTGTGGAGACGCAGGCCTTGGCACACAACCGGCTGAGCTAGAGAAGCCTGGTGAACAGTTCTTCAGTGCGGCCACCCTACGACTCTTTCCTGAGGCAGAGGGGGAAAAGAAAGAGATAGACTGTATTTTCCTCCCACGCGAACTATGAACAGTAACGTTCCGCAGTCCACGAATGGATCGGATTTCTTACTCCCTTACCATCGTGGTAACAGCAGGAAGATTTTTATTTAATCATCTGGCCTAACCGACCACACAGCTGGTAGATTTTTACGGCTGTCAAACTTCCACGAGAAAAAAATAGTCCCATCGTGAAAAAAGATGACAGCCTGAAAAAGAAGAAAGTAAAAAAAAAAACCCCACAAACGGTTGACGGCACAGTCGATAAACTATTGACTCTTGAAGCCCTCAAAGACTAGGCCGTGCTCTCGGCGCCATCCAGTCGGCTTTGATTGATCGAACTAAGACTAAAAAGGAAGCATTAACAAATCATGAAACCATTTCAATACTACAAAGAATACGCTGTAAATACATACGCAAACAGACACTGCAGAATTGAAAGAAATGTCGCTCGACGGTGTGTACAATTTTCACAGCTTAGACGCGAGATTATGGCCATAAAGCTGGCATTTCAGAAATTATAACCAGAAATACCAGAAGTTTCCAAAACAAAGACGAGAATGGTCCGCAAATGCATAAAACAGTACACGACAGTAAGAAGGGCAAACATTAAAAGAAAAGCCACAGTCAAAGACAGCGAAGGAAAAGAGGAAGTTACGAACACAGAACTTCCGGATTTCAGTTAAATTCAAGATGTGTATAGCCAAGCCGACCACGAAGGGCCGTGTCTGGGCTCTCGCCTCTCTGAAGTCAATTACTTACAAGGTTTGGAAAAAAAGAAATTGAATACGCAAAAAAAAACAAAAAAACTTTAAATTCCTTCTTCTTAAAACCTTACATCGGTGAAAAACATTGATCTCTTTCTGGAATTGAAAAAAAAAAATCATTTCGGGTGGGAAGATCTCTAAACAAGGTTTTCGCAAGTCTGCTGTAGTAAAATATTTATGTCTGACATCATGTAAGTCACAGCACTCTATACGGACATCTTTCACGGTGAGTGAGCACATCACAAGGAATGCAGCATGGAGTTTCCTCATCTTTTAAAAGATTATGAATTACACACAACACACACACACACACACACACACACTGTTCTCCACGCTTTCTTGCACATCGCATTCTCGGTGACAACCAGTCCCGAGAGAACAGGCACCTGCAGTGCTGGTCTGGGCATTAAAGCGATACTCTCGGACAATCGTCTAATATCACTTAATGTGGAAAGACGTTAAACTGAAGACAACAACAACAACAACAACAACAACAACAACAACACACACACACACACACACACACACACACACACACACACACACACACACACACACAACACACACACACAACGGCCTGTGGTGTAATCAGCAACAACAGCAAAACTTCTTCTTTAACGGCCACCAGTGGCGGATGGCACAAAACTCTCCGAGGTTTTGGACGGAGTTTAAAAAGTTTTGTCATCCATCTGCGGTGTTCCAGTCCTGTTGCCCGAGTTTAGGGCGGGGGAGGGTGTTTGTACTGAAATAACCCCCCGCATCCCCCACGAGGACCACAAGAAAGGAAAAAGGCGCTAGGCTGCACCAGTCTGCTGGGTGTATCTATCTCAAAACCGATAGACTTGCGTGCTGAGCCAGAAACATGTCGCCTCCGAATTCATGCAGTTGTTTGTAACGGTGGATGCTATCAGAGACACCGAGGGAGAAGAGAGGGAGGGAGGAGACAACGTTGGGTGTGGGGATGGGGGAGGGGTCAGAACGTGATGGTTGTGAAGGGTGGCTGGTGGTGGCCATGCTAAAACGAAATGATCATGGTGGTGGTAGTGGTGAAAGGAACGGAAGTTATGACGTGATGAAACAGATAAGAAGTATACGAAGAGAAGAAGAAGAGAGGAGAAGAAGGAGAGAGAGGAGAAGGAGGAGGGAAGAGGAGGAGGAGGATGGTGGTGGTGGTAGCGGTGGAGTGGTGGTGGTTGTGGTGAGAGAGAGAGAGGGGGGGGAGCGGCACTGAGAGAGAGGAACTGAAAGGCGCCAAGGTTCTCTGGGTCAGAAGTGACTGGATACTAACCACTGACAGACACTAACTGTACTTTTACAGAGCAACACACACACACACACACACACACACCACACACACACACACACACACGGATGGACAGACACACACGGATGGACAGACACACAGACAGAGACAGAGAGAGAGATGGACGGACAGACAGAACAGACAAACAGAGACAGGTGACAGAGACACAGAAGAGAGAGAGAGTTAGCCCATCGATTTTCCCACATCTATTACTGATATGAAGACACTACAATGAAGCAAACGCTCGGCGCGCGGATAGAAACAGAAAAAAAAACCACACGTGAAACACTTCTTTTCTGGTTTTTTTTCCCCTGCTTTTCTTTGGTATGGTTGTGTAGGTGTTGGTGTGACCGGAATGAGCAGCGTAGAAGAAATGTCACGGCCGGGGGACATGGAAAATGAGACAGGGGAAAATAAGGTAGACAAAAAAAAAAGAACAGAAAGAAAAGAAACCTAAAAGCGAACAGCTGCGCACAAGAAAAGAAAGAAAAGAACGAAAGAAGAAAGAAAGAAGAAGAAAGAAAAGAAACAAATCAGTCAGCCAGTGCCATAATACTCTAACACGTCTTCCATGTCTGCGAATCAGACAACCAGTTGTTTTCCTCCCCCCCCCCCCCCCCCCCCCTCAATACTCCCACCCATCCCACCCTCTTCTCCCACCCCTCTCCTCCTCGTGTTTACGTAATGACGATGACGTGCGGAAGTCCCTGGGTTACAAGGTGAAAAGGAATCTCGTAAAGCGAGAAGGAAACCTACGCACGTCAGGATTTTGTTTTAATCCCTCCATTTTCGCAAGCCAAGCGCTAACAGAACCGAAAGATCGAAGGTGAAGACGACGCGCTGGGAGAGAATAGAGGGAAGGTAGGGAGGGGGGGGGGGGGGGGGGGGGGGGGGTACTGATGAAGGGGAGGATGGAGGGAAGGAGGGAGTGAAACGATTCTTCTTCTTTTTCTTCTCCTTCTTCTTCTGCTTCCTCTTCTTTTTCTTCTTCTTGTTCTTCTTGGGCTTTTTCTCTTCGCACTTTCTTTCGTCTTTGTTCTTTTCCTCTTCTAAAGGTTCTGTCTTGCCCGCTCCATCCCCCCTCTTCTTTCCGTCCTCCTCCCCTCTCCTCCGCCTCTTCAACTTCTTCCGTGTTTGTCATTTTTCTTCTTCAATTCTCACCAACGCTGCCTCCTCCACCCTCCCCCATTCCACTCTTCCCTTCCCCCTCCCTTTCCATCCCCTTCCCCCACTTCCTCTTCTTTCACTTAACCTTGTTTCTCTTTTTTTTTTCTTTTGATAATCATTATCATAATTTTAACTTTTATTTTACTATCATTGTTGTTGCTATTGCTGTTATTATTTCTTCTTGTCCTTCTTTGTTCTTCATCAATTTCACACTCAACGTCTTTTGTCGTCGCCACAGTTCGACATTACAGGCAGTTGTCGCGGACGAAATTTCAGAACAAGGCAGCATGGAAAAGAACATGATGGAAGTGAAGAGAACGGGAGGGTGGGAAAGGGCAGGGATCAATAGTCTCTGACAATGATCTCCTCTTAGGTCTGGATGGCGTGGGATGACATCTAAGACCTGTGGGCGGTGCGACGGCGTGGATACAGAAGTATAATACATGGCCCTAATCAAAGACGTGGACTCCGCAGGCCAGCGTCTTTGGTCAGCTATGAACACCTAGGACCTTAATTAATCCCCCCCCCCCCCCCCCCACCCACACACACACACCCTCCTCCTCTTCCACCCAATTTGGTAAGGAAGAATTTTAGTACGGTCTTTAGAGAAAGGACAGTAATGAGGACTTTTCATCCCAAACATTTTGGGACAGATCTTTATCCTGACCTCTGGGGAAAAGGACAATCGGAAGAACCTTTAATCTTGATCTTTGAGGAAAGGACGGTAAGGGGTACCTTAATTCTGACGTTTTGGAAAAGGACAGTACCTCTCATCCTGATCTGTGGGAAAGAACCGCGCAGAGGATCTTTAATCCTGATCTTTTGACAAAGGACAATAAGGAGGACCTTTTATCCTGATGTTTGGGGAAAGGAGAAGAAGGAAAGCTTTTAATCCTGGTCTTTGTGGAAAGGACGAAAGGAGGACTTTTAATTCTAATCTTTGGAAATAGTAAGAAGGAGATTTAATCTTTATATTTGGAAAAAAGTAAGGAGGATCTTTAATCCTGATCTCTAGGGAAAGTACAGTTGAGAGGATCTTCAATCCTAATCTTTTGGGAAAGTCCAGTAAAATGGATCTTTAAAACGCTGACCTTTGGGGAAAGTACAGTGTCAACCTCGGGTGATGTCGATGGAGGAAGGACTAGCGCACAGCCCAAACACACTCACAGCTTGCTTACGATCTCATTCATATATCATGCATCGTCACATCAAACCACTAGTAAAGTCTATAACTTTACTACACATGATCATAGAACGAAACATCAATGCATATGGAATCAAACAAAATAAAACATTCTTCTTTCCTGAACTTCACCAAATCATTTATCTAAAACATCATTAACTAACCCGGGTATAAATAGATTTCTACTTTACCTGGCCAGGTGATCTTAACTATTCACGAATCACTGTCTTTTCTTTTCTCTTTTTTTTTCTTTTCACTGTCACTTTCAACAAGCACGACACAACTGCTGGCACTGGTCTTGGTCTGCTGGCACCCGGTCAGGTTAGACTGCTGGCACTGGCGTTGGTCTGTGGTTCTGCTTGACGAAGTGACGCTGCCAGGTATGAGGTCGAACCCCCGGTTAAGATGGAACAGTGACTATCAACATCGATCTGTTCTCCTTTCTTCCTTCCTGCATTAACGCATTGCACTCTCTCTCTCTCTCCTAGTCTGCTCTATCAAATGGACATGGTTGCTTTTCTTTTCTTTTTTCTTTTCTTTCTTTTCCTCTTCATTAGTTAGCAACTCTCTCTTTCCACATCTCTCCTTAGTCCTTCCTCTGCAGACTATCTCATGCTAATCTCTCAACTTAGTTCTCTTCTCTCCTCCCCTCATCTCTCTGCTTCTCTCTCCAGCAGACCTACACCCAGAACCTCTTCCTCTCTCTCTCTGTCTGTTCGTTCTCCTCTCCTCTCTTCATCTCTCTGCCTTTTCTCTCGTGCAGAGACTACACCCAGAACCTCCTCATCTCTCTCTCCCTGTTCGTTCTTCCTCCTCTCTCACTCACGCATTACTTTATTCCCTACCTACGTGTCCAAGGGTGAGTACCATTGGTCAGTATTTTTACCGCCTCGTACCCGAAGTTATCTGTCTCTAATTCCATTGGATATTCAAATCATGACAGTCATGCCTACACGCCTTACTCTCTGTGGTGGTCAATTGGTCATTTAATTGATTAGCTTGATTTCACCCCCACCACACACTACCTTCCCCTCTCTTCGTTTCCGGCGACGTCGTAAATTGGCTAGATCAGTCTGATCCAGGCGTCGAGACTCGTCTGACCAGACATCGAGGCGTCGGTCAGCTACTTAGTCTGACTGGCTGGACCGTTACCGTCTCCGTAGAGGATTAGGATTAGTCTCCTCGCTGTGCTCAAATTGGCTGGATGAGTCTGATCCGGGCGTCGAGACTCGTTTGACCAGACATTGAGGCGTCGGTCAGCTATTAGTCTGTCTGGCTGGACAGACCGTCTCCGTGGAGCCTCTCAGCTATGCTTAATTGGCTGGACCCGACACGTGGGGCCCGTCTACCTAGCGCTCAGAATATTTGAGTTTGAGCTTATGTCCAAACAACCTGGACCACGACTTTGGTTGTTTATTTTTTTGTCCGTGACATACAGTAAAGAGGTAATTTAATCGCGATCTTTCGGGAAAGTACAGTAAGGAGGATCGTTAATTCTGATCTTTGGAGAAAGTATAGTAAGGAGGACCTTTAATTTTGATCTTTGGGGAAAATACAGTACGGAGGACTTTCACTCCTGATCTTTTGTGAGAAAAAAAAGACTGTATGGAGGACCTCAAATCCTGATCTTTGCTGAAAGCACAGAACGTTTGTAATTTAATCCCGAATTTTTTTTAAAAACTACTTTCGGACAAATCTCAAGGACCAATTAGCTCCCAGTGGAAGGTGGGAGGAGAGGGACAAAATGGAACAAATGAAGCCGAAAGGATCCAAGACTGTGGTCACGAATCAACGCCCACTATCCAAAGTAGGCACGCTCAGAACTCAGGAGCATCATCATCAAACCAGCAAACAACATCAACGGCTGGGAATGGGGGTAGGGTATATGGAGAGAGGTTCAGGAACCACTGTAACCCTCCCCTCCCTCACAGCTGCCCCCCCCCCCCCACACACACACACACACGCCGTCTCCTTCCTAACACTCCTCCTAACGCCTTCCCTTCAACCTCCCAGCTCCCTTATTCCGCCTCCTGAAGCGAATGCATTGATAAATCGCTTCACCAAAGATTGCACGGTCGTCGTCATAGTAAGGCTTCTCTGCGTGATAATCCAGGGCGCTGCAAGCGCTCCACGGGAAAGACACTGCCTTCCTATCCCAGTGCTACCATTACATCTCTTCACCACCTCCACCACCACCTCTCCAAATCCCTGACTACTGAACGCTGAACTCAAACACTTCAGGAACAGAGTGAGGAGAGGATATGCGACTGCATCTGGAAAAAAAAATTCATGAATCCAGAACCTATGCGTGCGCTTCAGATAGGAGGGGGGTGGGAAGGGTAGGGGGTGCTTGAAAAGAGATGCGACCAAGAAAGAGACAGATCGTTCACAATACGACTTCTCTAAGGTTTCTGACGAAGCTGGTGTCAACAAGATGTGCGGAACTGAGGAGGTATGCACACACAATCGAATTAGGCCAGGCAGATTAAAAGAAGAAGAAGAAAAAAAAGGCGAACAAACCTGCCTATGTGTCTCAAGCTCCAGAGGATTCTTTGTTGTTCGGTTTATTCCTGGAAGCCAAAGCAAAGCACGTGGAACGTGGAGAAACGCGTGCGGAGAATCAGTGACAGAGAGAGAGAGAGAGAGAGAGAGAGAGAGAGAGAGAGAGAGAGAGAAGGAAAAAACTAGCCGAGCATCTTGGTTGTGGATCATTGACGTCATTCAAGATGTTTTGGAGCCCTAGTCCAGGATTTACGTTGAGCAGACAGCGAAGTTAGAGGCATCACAGGCCAGTTTCCTATCTGTTCACGTGCTGTCGGGCTCCGAGAGTGAGAATAGTACCGTAGCCCAGTCAATTTCAGTCATTGCGCATGGACAAACAATAACGGCAATACAAAAATGGAAAAGATTTGCTTTCCGACTTCCAGCCTTTACAGATAATACTTATCTCGTTTCCATCGGCGCTTGAAGCAAATTTTAAAGGAAAAGAAGCCAAATCAAATCAAATGCCAGATTGTTTGACCTTTGTATCCACTTTCGTCTCTGACAGAAATCGGATTGTGACATCCTGGAAGACTGTGCCTAATTGTGCACTGTTAACAATTTTTTTTTCTTTTTTTTTTTTTTGCTGTCCCCTCACTAACATTACTGCCACGCCGCTCTTTCTAATAATCCATACACAGCTACACCTAGCCTTATCCTCCTGCAGCCCAAACACCGGTAGTCTACACGAAGTAACTCATTCCAGATTGCCATGAAGCAACCCCACCAGACGAGACACCGCACCGCCGCCGAGTCACCTCGGTAGTGTTCTGTAGTGCTTGTTCTGATTCAGCTCCCTAGTACGCCACATGCACAATAAAGACTTAGTCGTGAAGTCTGAGTGAGTGTGCGTGCCCCTCCGGAGGGTCCACCATGTTCTGATTGAATACCCCAGTACACCACATACTGATACACCACATACTGTCCACAATAATGACTTAGTCCTGAAGCTACAGTGGGTGTGCATCCCCTCAAGACGGCGCCACTACGTCCATCAAAGGACAATCCCCCTAAGGAGCTGCCGAAACAGCCGAGACATGAATTCATTACGGGCACTGAGAAGCTGGCCATAAAAGCAGCCACATTTTATGGCTTTTTCGAGGAAAAGTCCAAGACCGACGGTCATTATTTGCAGTGCTACATCCTTGCTCTTGACAAAACGAACATGGAGATAACCGGACATCGTCACAAACACTGTGGTCAACATCTTGGTGAGTGGTAGGCATGGCTTTTCCGCTAGAGACCTATACAATCTCATTACATTCAGGAAAGTTCACAGCAAGAAATTCTTCACGATGAACACATTTTTTTCAAAAAGTTTAATGACTTCAGTCCTCGTTTCTTAAGTACAAAAACACAATCAATCTACTAGAATTGCAAAAGTTCAGACGAATCTTGGAGCCATTCTGTCGCGACAGACTGACGCCCCCACTCGACTACAGCCCAACACTCCAACGATCGATCTCTCGGAAACCTACACAAGTGAAGAACACTTGCGCTTTAAACATCTGCACCAGACAGCACGTACGACACCTAGCGCTATAAAACAACACCAAAAGAACTCTGCATAAATCCTGACTGCCCGAGATACCTGGAGGTAAAAATCGACTCGGCACAAACCCTGTTTGGCAAAAATATCTAAAGAGCAAAACAGAAAATGGAATCGGCACAAATCCTGCTTCACAAAAGTACCTAGATGGTAAAATGAAACGGACTCGGCGCAAATCCTGTTTCACAAAAGTACCTAAATGGTAAAATGAAATGGACTCGGCGCAAATCCTCTTCGGCAAAGATACCTAAAGTTAAAAGGTGGGCAGTATATAAATCCTAGTCGGCGACACTGCCTGGAGATAAAACAAAAAAGGGCCCTACACATATCCTGGCTGGCAGAGATACCACAAGGCAAAGAAAAAAGTGGATTCGGCATAAAGCCTGGTTTGACAAGATACCTGAAGTTAAAAGGTTGACAGTATATATAATTCTGGTGAGCAACAATGCCTAGAGATGAACAACATGGACCCTAAAACTCAAGTGGACTCGGCACACATCTCGGTTGGCAAAGACACCTGGCAGCGAAAAATGGACGCCACGAATCTTGGCTTCAAAATGTACCTGGGGACCAAAAAAAAAAAAAAAAAAGAAAAGAAAAAAAAGGCGCGGCTCCATGGCAAAATCATACCAGGTAACCTGGAGGTTAAAAAGAAAATGACACTCAGCGAACCGTCCGGACAAACCCTAACAAGGCAATCCTCCCAACACGGGTGAGGCACCGTTTGTTCACTCCTCCTAAACCTGAACTCTACGCCGACCGTCGGGGTCCACCGGCTCCAATGGTCGTGACAGGGCTAAGCCAACGGGCGCCGCGCTAGTTCAACCATCCGTCCACACCCGGTCAACGCTTGGATTGGCTGACAACGAGACCTCCTGTACCGCTGCTGAGCTTTCTCCGGGCATGATAACGACATTCATCACACATTGGTGCGTTAGAGGGAGGAGTGAGGGGGAGGGTTGAGGACTGACAAAAAAGGCAGAATGGAGAAGATTTGTGAACGACACCATTAGAACCCGGAGAGGGCTAGGAACAATAACACTGTTAGAAGGATAAAGAGGGAGAGAGAGAAGAGGGAAAAAGAGGGAGAGCAAAATGGGAGGGACGGAGGGAGAGGGAGAGAGAGAGAGAGCGGGAGGAGAAAAGGAGAGCAAAATGGGAAGGAGGGAGAGGGAGAGAGAGAGAGAGAGAGAGAGAGAGAGAAGCAGCCAGCCAGCCAGCCAGCCAACAGACAGACAGAAGCATAGAAAGACTGACTGACAGAAACAGAAGAAAGAAGAGAGAGAAAGCGTGAGTGAGAGACAAACAGACAGACAGACAGGAGAGACAGGCAGGCAGACGGACAGAGAATGTCAGAACAGTGTGAGAGAGACACACAAGGACAGACGACAGACAGACAGACAGAGACAGACAGTTAGAGAGAGAGAGGCAGAGAGAGACACAGAGAGATACATACGCAGAGAGACAAAGAGACAGAGAGACAGAAACTGAGACAGATAGTCACAAACAGAGACACAGACAGATAGAGAACAGCAAACGACACGCGCACGCGCACCCACCCACCCACCGAGACACGGACAGACACATAGACACACATACATACACACACGCAGTCAGAAACAGAGACAGGGAGACAGAGCAACAGACAAGACACGAAATTTAATGAGAATAATGCTGGTAAACAGCAGTGTTCCCACTTCGGCGAGAACAAAACGACTTCAGTGAAGAGGGCCAACTAACAGACACAAAACGCTGTGACAAGTCTCAGCGAAGACGATTCTAGTGACAGCGGGTTCCAGAAACTCCGACAGCGGTACCATCAGTGCCATGACAGGTGCGGGGGGGGGGGGGGGGATGTTCACGACAAAAGCATTGTGTTACTATCACTAGGGTTCGCATCAATGAAATTGTGTGCGCTGCGCTGTGCTGTGCTGTGTACTGCTTACACGGCGCGATCTGGTCATCACAACACGAACAGCTCTCCATGCGAATTCTATACAGGTTGTGTGTGTGTGTGTGTGTGTGTGTGTGTGTGTGTGTGTGTGTGTGTTGTGTGTGTGTGTGTGCGTGCGTGCGTGCGTGCGTGCGTGTGCGTGCGTGCGTGCGT
>CM031600.1:66606185-66613771 GCA_018398815.1 Conus ventricosus | reverse complement strand
CGCCCCCCTACTGTGCACATGTACTCCCCCCCCCCCCCCCCCCCCTCCCAAGGTGCTTCAGGGGACGGCCCGATGCGGTTGTGTCATTTGGGGGCCTAAGCTGATGGCCTCTTATGCAATGTTCCCCCTTGCAGCCCCTCCCCCCCCCCATCTCCAACCCCACCCTATCCCCACCCATCCCTCCCGGCCCCTCCTCCACCTTTCGCTTCTCCTTCCCTCCCCCCCCCTCTCTCTCTCTCTCTCTCACGCCCTCCTGCCTCCCTCCCCTTTACTTTCGTATATCATTCCATCTCTAACCCCCCCCCCCCCCTCCTCTTCTTGGGTTTTTCTCCTACCCCCTCCCCTCTTCTTCCTTCCCCACTCCTTCTCCCTTCCCTCCCCTCCCCTCCCCTGGACCTTGCCCACTGTTGTTAAGTTCTGTCCTACTTCCATCGCTTCTCCCCCCCCCCCCCCCCCTCCCAGTATTATCATCCCTCCATCTCCCTCTCTCGTCCCCACTCTCCGATCCCTCTCCCCCCCCCCCCCCCCCCCTTGCCAGTGCTAACTTAACCCTGCTTTGTTATGGAGAAGTTAAAGACCTGAACCTTAAAGCTTTAACAGTGGAGTGCAAAACATCTGTTGTCCAAATAAGAAACAACAACAGCAGCAACAACAACAACAACGTCATTTTGGTCTGGTTGGTCCTCTCTTGCATGTTTTGTTCGTTTATTTACAGAAATAAGATCCGCAAACTGCTAGGCTCTCCTCTGTCTGTCTGTCTGTCTGTCTGTCTGTCTGTCTGTCTGTATCTCTCTCTTCTCTCTCTCTCTCTCTCTCTCTCTCTCTCTCTCTCTCTCTCTGTAACAAATAAGTATAAATTTTTAGGCATCTTTTTTACAACCAGATTAAGCTTGATGTCTGGTTGGACAGAAGTCGCTAGAAGGGGTAGAAAAGGGGTTATTGAAATTCTTCGCACCATGAGAAGATTAATTCGGTTGATTCTAATTTATTCTGGAAAATGTTTGATTCACAAATAGAACCCATGCTATCATACGGTGCTGAAGTTTGGGGACTTAATGAAAATAAACAAATGGAGAATATTCACACATTTGCAATAAAAAGATTTCTAAACATACCTTTACACTCATCAAATAAAATGTGTTACGGAGAGTCAGGCCGATATCCTTTATTTATTAGAAATTATATTAAATGTGTGAGATATGGCTAAAACTAACTCGACTTCCTCTAAATCGTATAATTATGCAGACAGGCATATGAAATGCTTTCAGACAAATGGAAATAGGAGTGTACAATTGGGTGTCGGATGTTAAAAAAGTTTTAACAGAAAATGGATTTGGCATTGTTTGGATTGCACAAGGGGTGGTAGTGAGAAAATGTTTTTGTTTGAATTTAAGCAGCGACTGATTGATTGTTTTAAGCAAAACTGGCGCTCCACTGTGGTTGGAAATGATAAATACAGCTGGTACTATTCCTTTAAAGATTCATTACATCCTGAAAATATCTTGGTGTAATAACTAATAAATGGCATAGGGACTCACTTGTCAGATTTAGAACAAGAACCTTAGGTTTATATTCATATAAAAGGTGGTTTACTTCAGATTCGATCATGAGTTCGGTATGCCCGTTATGTTCGAATGGTTTCGAAGATGAGATGCATTTCTTATTCGATTGTTGTGAATATTGTCAGGTACTGTGGGTCCCGACGGTCCGAACCACAGGGAGAGTGGAGTCAGGCACCCACACCACACTCACCACAAAACACAAGGACCCAGGACATACACTCAAAGACAATATTTATTGCACATTACAACACACTCACACTACGCACGCACACTAAGTGGGGGTGGGAACACTGGCAGAAGAGAGAGGACAGAGAGAAAGGCAGGAGAAAGGAGGGAAAAGAAGAGCGAGATACAGAAAGATTAACTACTAGATAGGGGCCAAATAAAATAATAAAAGAAAACAATGTTAAGCCCCCCCCCCCCCCCCCCCCCCGTCCCGGGATGCCCCAAATTACACCTCTATTTTCCCTTAGAAAGAAAGGAAGAAATAGAGACAATCTAAATATGTTCACATCACAGGGCCTGAATTTTCAGGAAAGGAGGAAAAAAACACAAAGGAAAAAAAAATGCAGAGGAAACAGGCCTGGACCACTACCACCACTCAGACACTTCCAACTAACACACTCATCTTGTGTCATCCAAGTCCAATGATGTCTTGATGGAAGTCGGGACTTCCAGCCGGCAGTGGAAGCACACAGCACCCCTCCTGCCGTCGCCTCAGCAGCTCTCCCCAGCACCGCGGCCAAGGAGGAGGTAGGCCCGGGAGTTCCGAGAATACAGCCAGACCACGAACCACCAGCAAGCAAGCCCAACAGGCTTGTGAAAAGCTAGCCGTGTGCTACGCTCTGCTCACTGAAGAACCAGCGTCTCCAACACCGGCCTCCCAACTCTCCCGACGAGGAAAAGAATGGTCGTGAGACCACAGCCCCAGCCCTGGTCAGCAGGAAGAGAGCTCCCAAGTCGCCAACCACCAAAACCCCTATGCCCAATCCAATGAAGGATAGCACTCCGGGGTGAGGTGAAGATTCCAACGAAGAAATCAAAACAGCAATGCAGCTGAACCTGAAAACGCTACCAGGGAGAAGATATGTCTTTGACTCGAGGCTGGACTTTCGCAAAGTGCCAAAAGACGACACTGCGACAAAAACGTCAGCTTCGATTCTAGGGTGAGTAAACAGGAGAATCTCCGAGAAAAACTTAGGCATGCGTGTCAGACCTGACACAGCGAGGCCTCGCGGAAACCCGTGGACAGTTACAGGTAGGAGGGAGGATGATGAAAACAGATTATATAGAGGGGGAAGGATGGAGGAAAGGCTGCCCTGGAAAAAAGAAATAACGAAAACAGGACCCAAAGCATATTGCTAGGGTTTCTGTCGTCGGATGGGAAATAAAAATGAACCGGAAAGATCTCCCCACCTGAATATTACCCTGGACAAAAACCTGTTCGTGACAAATGTAATGAATTACGAAACACAACTAGTCTGTTTACTAAATACAACGCGCAAAGATATAACATAAGAAAAATACTGACATCAGAAAATGAAGACATTATTAGATCACTTGCTGCGTTCATTGCGAAAGCAAATAATATTAGGAAGAAAAATTTAGATTTTTAGTTATCAGATTATTTATCATGAAAATGTAGCTCTGCTAGGTATCTATTATGTGTTATTGTTGCACTGAAAGGAAAAGATAATAACTGTCACTAATTGTTGACTCATAGGTCGGTTGGTCGAAGACTATGGGGTTGGTCGAAGACTATGGGGTTGGTCGAAGACTATGACCCAGTACTAATGGATGTTTTTCAAAGCTGTTTGATTTTGCATTTATCTTCGGTTGTCGTCAGATGTAATTTTGCATTTTGATTTATGATTGCGCTTCCTTGGCATTAGAGCCGAAAGAGCTATTGCCAATAAATTCTTTGTCATTGTCATTGTCATTCTCTCTCTCTCTCTCTCTCTCTCTCTCTCTCTCTCTCTCTCTCTCTCTCTCTCTCTCTCTCTCTCTCTCTCTGAGGTCAGTCTTGGTGAAGTGTGCCTTTGCCACATACATAATACACGTAGAGTGTGTTTGTCTGTGGTCTTTGCCAGTATAAACCGAAGACCAACTGGTAACCGTGCTGAACCTCTGAGACTCACACCCCTGTCCTCTGGCTTCACAGCCGGGGGCGAGGAAGGGGGGGGGGGGGGGGGGGGGGACGACCAGGTAGGGTATTCTACCTTCAGACTTCAGACTTTTTATTATATCCCCATATACACAAGGAAAATATTTTTGCAGGCACGTAAAACAAATACAAACAATTCAACATTAATAAATCAATCTGTGGGTAAAACAGGCCTCTAAAACAAAATCAGAGACACCTTTTCCAATGTGGTTTATGTACATGCACAAAATTAGACATTTATACCAATACAAATCCATACCCAAACATTTACACACCCCAAACACTCTCTCTCTCTCTCTCTCTCTCTCTCTCACACACACACACACACACACACACACACACACACCACACACACACACACACACACACACACCACACACACACACACACACACTCCCAACGTGTGTGTGTGCACCGCGTGCCCAAACCCACATCACTCTCTCTCTCTCACCCTACCCCCATCGTCCTCCAACCTCCCCCCCCGCCCCCCCCCGCCCCCCACCATTCACCCTTCTCAACCACTCTCTCAATCTTGCTGTCATAGAATATGTACATAGGGGGGAAAATGGACTACAATATATGAATGACTGGGAAACTGAGATGGAGGAAACGGTAAAGATGATAACAGAAAAAGAGGGGACAGACAGAGACAAACCAAACGGGGAAGGAAGAGAGCATGTGAGTTAGAGACAGACATAGTGAAGGTGAGAAAGAGAGAGACTCAGAGAGCGACAAATCGTCAGGCAGGGAGAGACAGACACCAGAGAGAGAGAGAGAGAGAGAGAGAGAGAGAGAGAGAGAGAGAGAGAGAGAGAGAGAGAGAGAGAGAGAGGAGAGAGAGAGAGAGAGAGAGACAGAGAGAGAGACAGAGAGGGAGGGAGAGGAGAAGGAGAGAGAGAGAGAGAGAGAGAGGAGAGAGAGAGAGAGAGAGAGAGAGAGAGAGAGAGGAGAGGAGAGCAGACAGACAGACGAGGAGAGAGACGGAGAGCTAAAACATGGACAAAATCTAAAACGATAGCCATTTAAGACCCGAAAATACACTTAACTTCTTTTACACTCTCCCCCCCCCCCTCAAACCTCTCCCCCACTATCTACTACACACACACACACACACACACACACACACACACACACACACACACACATACGCACGCACGCACGCACGCTCACACACGCACGCACACACACACACACACGCACACGCACACACACACACACACACACACACACACACACACACACACACACACACACACACACAATTATAATCATCATCAAAAAGGTGTTAAAAATCAAACTGGCATTAAAACAAAGCAGTCAATTTATAGCACGTGCATTTTCTAAAGTTACACATGGTTAAACATATCCGTCCATTCCCACTTCCCCCTTCTACCCCCAAACATTTTCCAACACACAGTTCCGTTGGCTTCCTCTTTCGTTGGAGCTTCCATGTCCACACACACACACACACACACACACACACACACACACACACACACACACACACACACACACACACACACACACACACACGTGCGCGTGTGCGTGCGCGCACACACTCGCTCTCGCACTCATGTACGCATATATGCAGGCACTCTGCAGGCAGTCAGATTTCACTCTCGTCCTGTTGCTGCGTTGTACAGCCTGACAGCAGTTGGCAGAAAAGATTTCCGCATACGAGTGGTCCTGGCCTTTGGACAACGCAGGCGCCGAGAGCCCTCTCTGTTGGACCTGCAACACTGCCCAGCAGGGTGAAGTGGATGGGAGGTGTCTATCACGATAGCCATCAGCGTTTTGATGGCAGCACGCTCAAAGATGGTGGTTGGTGTTGCAAGGTTCGCCTTCACCACTCGTGCTGCTGTCCGTGCTATCTTCTCCAGCCTGTTGGTGTCCGCTGTCTTGGCGCTGCTGAAGAAGCAGATGTGGTTGTACAGCATGACACTCTGGACAACCGCCTGGTAGAAGAGGGACAGTATCTCCTGGCTGACTTGGAAGGATCTCAGCTTCCGAAGGAAATGCAGGCGCTGGTTGGCCTTATTGCAGCAGGCATCCACGTTGGCAGTCCAGCTCAGCTGATCGTCGATGATCGTCCCCAAGTACTTGTAGGTGCTGACAATCTCTACTGGCTGGCCTTTGATGTTCAGAGGTTGGATTTCACAGCGGTTCCTTCGGAAATCGATGACCAACTCTTTCGTTTTGGTCACCTTCAGCTCCAGAAAGTTGTCATCACACCAATCAACCAGGGCAGCCTGTAAGTATGGGCGATCATCCTCCTGGATGAGACCGGTCAGGGAGGTGTTATCTGCAAATTTAATCAGCAGGGTCGACTTCTCTCTGGTGCGACAGTCTTCAGTGTAGAGAGTGAACAGGACTGGTGATAAGACGCAACCCTGTGGGGCTCCTGTGTTGGTTGTCTTTGTGTTGGAGATTTCTTTGCCCACCCTAACTCGTTGGGGTCACGTCTCTTGGTGACTGGCTGAGAAACAGCAAATCAAAAGTGTCAACGTACAATTCTTTATTGAAAACGAAAAAAGACGAAAAGACTCCCGTGACCAAGTTACCTTCACGGCCCCGCGCTCAGGAAACAAGAGCAACAAGACAGCGAAGTTCACTAGTCAACAGAGAGCAACCAAACATTCAAAATAAAAGGTGGCAACACCGCGCTCCACAACACGAGCAACAGTGCGGTGGGGCTCACCGACAAAAAAAAAAAAAAAGATGACAGAAGGAATCCGGAGAAAGGAAAAAGTGACACCAACGTCCGATACACCCACCTGTACTCAATAACAACCCTGGTAAAGAAAACTGGTTTACTACAAAACAGGAATGGCAGACTGAGTAGCAACAGAAAGGCAAGTCTTACGGCCGTATCTGCGTGAGGCACCCGGCGGAAAGAGGTCTGGACGCGGTCGATTCCCCTTCGTCTCAACTCGACTCCCCAGTCACACCAGATGTTCTTTCAGGCCACCAAAAGACTCCCTACACGCTAGAGTCAGCCAACCACCCACAAACAAACACGACAAACTGACTAAACATATACAAAATAGACAGAACTGGACAGGCACTCCACGAAACGAGAGAGACAGTCAGAACCCCTCACATCCCGGACGAGCCCCCACATATGTCACGACCGACTCCTGGAGGTCTGCCCTGACAGGATCGGTCTAGATGGGAGTGAAGGGAGTGACTGACCTCACACGCCCCGCAAGAGACCACACAAGAAAGATTACAATACAATACACCATTTATTCACACCAACACACACATAGTCACAAATAAGCATTCCAACACACACAACATGCACAATCACAATTAAGCATTTCAACACACACAACATACACATAGTCACAAACAAGCATTTCACCGCACACAACATAACCATAATCATAAATACGCGTTTCCAACACACGTTCCTTTTGTGCTTCATGTGGTTCCCCCTCACCCCTGTCTCTCCAAAGTCCTCTGAGAGTACCGTGTCGAATCAGGTGCCCCAAACCGGGTCTGTTCTTGAACAGAGTCTTTCAATGCCGACACCCTTGACACACACACACCCCCAAATTGCACGACACAGAGCTAACCACACTGGTCACATGAGCTGTAGGAAGTCCGAGGACAGTGGAGAACGCATCCCGTGGGACGAGGCGTTGTCGCTGAAGGTCCCGGACAGGGGTTAGGACCATCCAGCAAGGTCCACGTGCTCCTCACACTGCGTGGCCCCAACAGCGCAAGCTTCGGGTGAAGCCCCCGGGAGGAGAGAAAACGGAAGGAACTGGAAGGAAAGAAGGGTACTAGAACCCCGCAGTCAGTACGGTCTGAAATTTGCTGCTTAATCCTAACAGCCACTCGCATGGTGGGCGAGG
>CM031600.1:66598685-66601185 GCA_018398815.1 Conus ventricosus | reverse complement strand
GAGAGAGAGAGAGAGAGAGAGAGAGAGAGAGAGGAGAGAGAGAGGGGGTAATGTACTCAGATGAGATTAAAGCCTTTCCATCGGATGTTGCCTCATTAAAAGGGTGGTTGTACCCTCGTAAAGATACTTCAACCGGGTAGAAACGCTGTAGAGGACAGACAGTATGTGTGTCTCCCCAGACTGTAAACAGTCGTGGAAACTCTTAGCAGGCGATTCCATGTTCATGGAAATTTAACAGTTTCAGTTACATAGGCGGCATTTTCATCCATCGATGGCATGCATCATCAACGGGCAGTTTCCTCCCGCTATGGACTGACATCATTGCTTGTCTACCGACTGAATTTGTATTTGACGGAAAAAATCTGTTTCAGGTTTTCCTGAACTTAAAAGCGTGGGTGAATAATGGATGGAATCCATACTGATGAGAATAATCTAAATGTATCATTCATGTCGTGCAGTAGTTGCAACGTGCTTTATATTGGAGTTGTCTCTATACAAATAAAACAGGATTTTGGACCGCAGATCTTCTGTAAACAAAGCAAAATGTCTTTGAGGATGCTAAGAAGAGTTTAAAATAGAAAAAAAAAGAACAAAAATGAACAACGTTTCGGTCAAAGCCGTCTTCAGGACTTGTGACTTGTTTTTCTTTTTATGTCACAAGTCCTGAAGACGGTCTATGACCGAAACGTTGCAGATTTTTTTTTTTCTATTTTAAGATCTTCTAAGCATCCTCGAAGACATTTTGCATTGTCTCTATGTCAACCTCGGGTGATGTCGATGGAGGAAGGACTAGCGCACAGCCCAAACACACTCACAGCTTGCTTACAATCTCATTCATATATCATGCATTCGTCACATCAAACCACTAGTAAAGTCTATAACTTTACTACACATGATCATAGAAAGAAACATCAATGCATATGGAATCAAACAAAACAAAACATTCTCTCTTTCCTGAACTTCACAAAATCATTTATCTAAAACATCATTAACTAACCCGGGTATAAAATAGATTTCTACTTTACCTGGCCAGGTGATCTTAACTATTCACGAATCACTGTCTTTTCTTTTCTTTTTTTTTCCTTTTCACTGTCACTTTCACAAGCACGACACAACTGTTGGCACTGGTCAGGTTAGACTGCTGGCACCGGTCAGGCTGGACTGCTGGCACTGGTCAGGTTGGACTGCCGATGAAAGTGGCGCTGGCCAAGTATGAGGTCGAACCCCGGTTAAGATAGAACAGTGACTATCAACATCGATCTGTTCTCCTTTCTTTCTTCCTGCATTAACGCATTGCACTCCTCTCTCTTCTAGTCTGCTCTATCAAATGGACATGGTTGCTTTTCTTTTCTTTTTCTTTTCTTTCTTTTTCTCTTCATTAGTTAGCAACTCTCTCTCCACATCTCTCCTTAGTCCTTCCTCTGCAGACTATCTCGTGCTAATCTCTCAACTTGGTTCTCCTCTCTCCTCCCCTCATCTCTCTGCTTCTCTCTCCAGCAGACCTACACCAGAACCTCTTCCTCTCTCTCTCTGTCTGTTCGTTCTCTCCTTCTTCATCTCTGCCTTTTCTCTCGTGCAGAGACTACACCCAGAACCTCCTCATCTCTCTCTCCCTGTTCGTTCTTTCCTTTCTCTCTAACTCACACATTACTTTATTCCTACCTACGTGTCCAAGGGTGAGTACCATTGGTCAGTATTTTTTACCGCCTCGTACCCGAAGTTATCTCCCTCTAATTCCATTGGATATTCAAATCATGACAAGTCCTGCCTACACGCCTCTCTCTGTGGTGGTCAATTGGTCATTTAATTGATTAGCTTGATTTCACCCCACACCACACACTACCTTCCCTCTCTTCGTTTCCGGCGACGTCGTAAATTGGCTAGATCAGTCTGGTCCAGGCGTCGAGCTCGTCTGACCAGACATCGAGGCGTCGGTCAGCTACTTAGTCTGTCTGGCTGGACAGACCGTCTCCGTTAGAGGATTAGGATTAGTCTACTCGCTGTGCCAAATTGGCTGGATGAGTCTGATCCGGGGCGTCGAGACTCGTTTGACCAGACATCGAGGCGTCGGTCAGCTACTTAGTCCGTCTGGCTGGCGCTCAGAATATTTGAGTTTGAGCTTATGTCACAACAACCTGGACCACGACTTTGGTTGTTTATTTTTTTGTCCGTGACAATTTCCCCTTGCAAAAGACTATGCACCGCATTGTCTCAAAAACAACGGTACAAAAAAGACAACAACCGAATTTGCTAATACACAGCTACACGTGCAAAGTTTGAAAAATACTTTACAACCAACGGTTATAAATTATAAATATACCATTAGTGAATACCACTCCAATGAGTATCATTGACGTGCGCTCTTGCGTTATTTCGACTCATTTTATAACAACCTCTGTGCGCACTTATGCAATTCCCCTACCTGCGGTAATTATGCCATAATTACGTCTCTTCACAATTCTTATGAAACACATAAAGCACTATCCAATAACTTACATCA
>CM031600.1:66590789-66597685 GCA_018398815.1 Conus ventricosus | reverse complement strand
GCCTTAGATCTTTCTTTTTAAAAAGTCCTGAAGAACGGACCCGAACGTTTGCCGATTTTTTTTTCTATTTTAAGATCTTCAAGCACCTCGAGACTTTGCTTTGTCTCTATGTCCACCTCGGTGATGTCGAGGGAGGAAGGACTAGCGCACAGCCCAAACACACTCACAGCTGCTTACAATCTCTTTTCATAATATCATGCATTCGTCACATCAAACCACTAGTAAAGTCTATACTTTACTACACATGATCATAGAAAAAACATCAATGCAAAAGGAATCAAACAAAACAAAAAAATTCTCTCTTTCCTGAACTTCACAAAATCATTTATCTAAAAAAACATTAACTAACCCGGGTAAAAAATAGATTTCTACTTTACCTGGCCAGGTGATCTTAACTATTCACGAATCACTGTCTTTTCTTTTCTTTTTTTTCCTTTCACTGCACTTTTCACAAGCACGACACAACTGTTGGCACGGGTCAGTTAGACTGCGGGCACCGGTCAGGCGGGACTGCTGCACTGGTCAGGTTGGACTGCCAAAGAAAGTGGCGCTGGCCAAGTATGAGGTCGAACCCCGGTTAAGATAGAACAGTGACAAATTCAACATCGATCTGTTCTCCTTTCTTTCTTCCTGCATTAACGCATTGCACTCACTCTCTCTCTTCTAGTCTGCTCTATCAAATGGACATGGTTGCTTTTCTTTTCTTTTTCTTTTCTTTCTTTTCCCTTCATTAGTTACAACTCTCTCTCCACATCTCTCCTTAGTCCTTCCTCTGCAACTATCTCGTGCTAATCTCTAAACCCTTGGTTCCCTCTCTCCTCCCCTCATCCTCTGCTTCTCTCTCCAGCAGACCTAAAAACCCAGAACCCTTCCTCTCTCTCTGCCCTGTTCGTCTCCTCTCCTCTCTTCATCTCTCCCCTTTTTTCCTCTCGGCAGAGACTACACCCAGAACCTCCCATCTCTCCCCTCCCTGTTCGTTTTTTCCCTTTTCTCTCTAACTCACACATTACTTTATTCCCTACCTACGTGCCCAAAGGGGTGATCCCATTGGTCAGTATTTTTACCGCCTCGTACCCGAAGTTATCTCCCCTAATTCCATTGGAAAATCAAATCAGACAGCACGCCTACACGCCTTACCTCTGTGGTGGCCCAATTGGTCATTTAATTGATTAGCTTGATTTCACCCCCACCACACACTACCTTCCCCTCCTCTTCTTTTTCCGGCGACGTCGTAAATTGGCTAGATCATCTGGTCCGGGCGTCGAGACTCGTCTGACCAGACATCGAGGCGTCGGTCAGTACTTAGTCTGTCTGGCTGGACAACCGTCTCCGTAGAGGATTAGGATTAGTCTACTCGCGTGCCAAATTGGCTGGATGAGTCTGATCCGGCGTCGAGACTCGTTTGACCAGACATCGAGGCGTCGGTCAGCTACTTAGTCCCGTCGGGCTGGCGCCAGAATATTTGAGTTTGAGCTTATGTCCACACAACCGGACCACGACTTTGGTTGTTTATTTTTTGTCCGTGACAATTTCCCCCCTTGCAAAAGACTATGCACCGCATTGTCTCAAACAACGGTACAAAAAAGACAACAACCGAATTTGCTAATACACAGTTTACACGTGCAAATTTTGAAAAATACTTTACAACCAACGGTTATAAATTATAAAATAAAACCATTAGTGAATACCACTCCAATGATTTATCATTGACGTGCGCTCTTGCGTTATTTCGACTCATTTTATAACAACCTCTGTGCGCACTTATGCAATTCCCCTACCTGCGGATTTGCCATATCTTCTCTTCACAATTCTTATGAAAAGCACAATATAATATGATCACGATCCATGACACTTCACTGAGGAATCCCATCCTCACTTTTTGCAAATAATACATCACTACCAAGCGACTGTATGCTCCAAGCATAACTACATTCACATGAAAAGTCTCACAAAGAAAATATGAAAAAGTCTCACACAAAAAAATATGAACATAGCCAACTGGGAAGAACCCATATCCAATCAACATAACTGTAATCAACACTATTATCAAAAAAAGCACCCCGGTATGACTGACTTCCTCTGATTTGCAGCTTGCTAGACTCCCACGGCTCAAATAGTCACTCTCCGACATTCTGTCGACCTGGAATGTACGGGACTCGATACCTGTAGCTGCAATCCCTTTGCCCAACGCAGAACTCTGCTGTTTTTCAGCTGCCCCCTCCTGCGGGAATTTGAGTGGTTGATGATCAGTCTCTATCACGAACTCTTTCCCATATAAGTATTTGTGGAATTTCTGCACGGCCCACACGACAGCTAAACACTCCTCTACTGTTGCGTACCCTTCTTCACACTTTGTCAACTTCCTGCTAGCAAAACCTCACAGGGAACTCGACCCCTTCGTGCCCTGCAACAATACTGCACCTACTCCACCGCCTGATGCATCTGTCCGCAACAAAAATGGTTTGGACATATCGGGGTAGTTTCAAGATGGACGGGAACCTAGTCTTTCCAACACCTCTGCAGTGCTTGCTCTGCAGCGTCTGACCACTCGACCACTGCCGGTTTCCCTGCCTTGACCAAATCACTGAGAGGACTCGTGATTGCTGCGAAATTTGGAACAAACTCCCTATAGAAACCAATAAAACCAAGCAGACTCCTGACTTCTGTTTTGGTCTTTGGTCTCTCTAATTCATCATCTTCTCCACCTTTCCTCTTCCCGCTGCTTTGTGTCGCCTCCGACAACAAAACCTAGGAATCCAGGCCTGGAAAACCAATCTGGCACTTTGTTGTCTGGCTGTGAGATTGGCTTGTCTCAACCTTTCTAAAACTGCTCCTAGCTGCCTCATATGCCCCTTTCCCATGTCTCGATGCTATCAGAATGTCATCCCATGAAATTCACAACGCCTTCCAACCCGTCAATAACTTCCTCATCATCCTACTGAAGACTGCGGGTGCGTTGACCAACCCAAAAGGAAGTACTTCGCCACTGGTATAGCCCCATAGAGGGGAGAATGCTGTGACTTCCTTTGATCCTCACTCAAGGCTATTTGCCAGTAACCCTTGCTCAGATCAAATCCTGGTGAAATACTGGCTTTTTGCTTGTGCAAACTGAGCGAACAGGTCTTCCATTTCGTATGACCTCTGCATCGACCTTGGTGACACTGTTCAGACGTCAAATAGTCAACACAGAATCGATGCTCACCTGACTTTTTCCTCACTAAAACACGTGTGCACTAAAACGATGTTTTGGGACGGTTCAATCACCCCAAGGTCCAACATCTTTTCTACCTCCTCCTCGATCACTTGCTTGGTGGCATATGGGATCGGGTAGGCTTTCACATGTAGGGATTTTCGCGATGTTAACTCCACCGTACTGTCCTAATTTTGGGCCCCTGCCTGGTTTTATCATCAGGACGCCCTATACTGTTCTGGGAGCCCCCTAACTTCCTCCTGTCTCCTACTGTCAGCCCTTCATACAGTGAAAACATCCCTGTATGACTCTTCTCCCTGAAACTCGGGCAACAAAATCTCCCCTTCTTCTGCTGGGTCTCCTTCACCTCCATCAATGATTGCTGCGCGCCTATGTGCTGATCTCACGCTGAATATATTTGCGGAGCAAATTTGCATGGAAAAGTTTTGATTTCCCATTCACATTCGATTCGGTAGTCCTGATCTACCTTTTCAATGAGGGTGAATGGTCCCTTCCAATGCATCAGCAGCTTGTTGTGATCCGTGGGAAGCAGTAACAGGACTGATCTCCCACCTTGAAAATTTGCTTCCTCACCTTCCTGTCATTTTGCTTCTTCTGAACGACCCTAGCCTCCTGCAAACTCTCCCTTGGCGACCTTACATGTCTCCTCTAGCCTATTGCGAAAGGTCCACCACATACTGATAAGTGGTTTTGACCTCTTCTGACTCCTGTTCTCCGGACCACAGCTCTTTGAGAATGCACACTGTCCCCGAACTGTCCGCCCATACAGCAGCTCAAATGGCGAAAAGCCGTGCTTTCCTGAGGGGCTTCCTGTAGGCGAACAGTGCCGCGGGAATGTAGCGGTCCCAATCTGCTGACCTTTCCTCACAGAGCTTCTTAAGATGCCCTTCAGCACACCATTGAATCTCTCCCACCAAGCCATTGCATTGGGGGTGGTATGGGGTAGTGAGAAGCTGTGTGACCCCTAGCAGCCTTTGACCTCCTTCATCACGCCTGAGGTGAACTGTGACCCCCTGTCACTGAGAATTTGTGCTGGCACACCCACGCGAGAAAAGATGTCTACCAGCCCTTCAGCGACCTGTTGCGTATCTACGCCTTTAAATGCAACTGCTTCTGGGTATCTGGTCGCGTATTCCACGAGCGTCAACACATACCTGTGCCCACCTTTGAACAGGGCGCGTTTGGGGCCAATAAATACAACAGCCACCCTCCTGAATGGGTGTCAATTAAAGGGGCTGTTAAGAGGTGCCTTCCTCTTCACCCCTCTTGTGGCTGACCTTTGACACACGTCCCCAAAACATGCAGAAACGCTTGATGTCTGCCATTCCCCTGGCCAATGAAAATCATCGAAGATTCGGTCAGCTGTTTTGCTGGGGCCGAGATGACCCCCATGCGCGACTCGTGACCCACTGACATGACAGTGTCACGATAACCTGCTGGTACCTCTAACTGAGGTGGCACCTTACCTGTCTTCCCCCTTGGTGAACACTCGGGACAACAGCCCCGCCTTTCACAAGAAATTCTGTCCCCACCACCTCAAAACCCCCTTTTCTCTCCACCTCTTTCCAACTCCCAAGACTTCACGAGAGAAGGTCTTGTTCCTGCGCTGCCCTAAACTCTTTAGGGCGACACATCTATGCCTGACTTCTTGCTGAACAACAACGGTTTTATCAACCTTTTTCCTCCTTCTTGCTCCGTGTTTGAACTGCTGCCCCTGTAGCAGTCAACAACTCAGGATCCCCTGGATCCCTTGCCCCTGGAATATTTCCAAAGATCAAATCATGGGGAAAGGGGTTTTCTCCATCACCCAACGCAGACAACTCGCCTGAGAAGTAAGGGGTACGTACTTCTATCTTAGCAACTGGAACTCCCTCACAGTGCCATCGATTAGAGTAAAAGGTCTGGGTTTGCCCTGTCAAAACCCCTTTCTCGACCAGCGTTGTTCGTACTACCCCGCATGAACAACCAGTGTCTCGTAACACTTTCACCCCCCTGCTGGCCAATCCACCCTTCTTCCACTGGTAACAACCACTCAGCCTAGTGCCCTCCATCCCTGACACTGACTGCTGTCCAGTGCTAGCCATAGGCTGCACTCCACCCTCTTCAGACTGAATCCCTTTTGGTTCCACTGCAGGTCGTTTCCCCTGGCGACCCTTATCGACTTCTTGCAAGGCTGCTGCCTTCTGGAACCTCATGCGACAATCCCTCGCCACATGTCCCTTTTGTGCAATGAAACCTAATTCCTTTTGCCCTTCCTTCTGCCCCACCACTGGTTTGCAGACTTTGGGAGAAAACTCTCCTAGTCCCCCTTGCACTCTTCTCAAAACCCGTGCCTGGCACCTGTTTTTTTCCGCACCTTAGTGCCCAAACGTGCCTCTCTATACACCTCTGCGAACTTCAACAACTCCCCTCTGTCTCTGGCTGTCTCTCTTTCAAATGTATGGTTAACTCAGGCCGCAACCTGACAAAATCTGTTCCTTCATAACCAGCTCTTTCAACTCAGCGAACTCCTTTTTTCGTACCACCCAACTCTAACCATTTATCAAAATAGTGATCTAAACGTGCACCAAACTGAGTGACGTTTCACCTGCTTGCAAACTAGCTGATCGAAACTTCTTTCTGAATCCCTCCTCTGTGAGGTCAAATCCCTTCATCAAAGACTCCTTCACAGCACCAAAATCAGATTGTTGGTCTGCTGGTAATGCAGTGAAAATCTGTAATGCCTTACCCGTCAATAGCGCTGACAAAATGACTGCCCACTCTTCTGGAGGCCCAACCCTGACTGGTCGCAAACTTTTCGAAAACGACTGATGAAAGCATCAATCGAATCGGTTCCTTCAGAAATTTGGCAACTTGGGTCGGGGGGCGTAACTGCGCACAGAGTCACTGGAAACCGAACTCCCATCCTCGGTGGTCTCCCTTTGTATCCTCACTTTCTCTAACTCTAATTGAACCCTTTAATCTTTTCCGTTTCTGCTCTTCTTTTTAGTCTTTCTTTTCCTGCTCCTGCCTTATTTTTTCTGTTTCCTGCGTTTCGCTAGCCTGAATCCTTTAAACTTTTTGTTTCCTGCTTTCTTTATCATTGTTACCTGAATCCTTAATCTTTCTGTTTCCTGCTCTGCGCTAGCTTTAGTCCTTTCCTGCTCTGCTATTTCCAATGCGACAACGGCGTCTTTCCGCGCGTTCATCCCTTTCCATCTTTTGTTGGTTTTCAACGAACGCACGCAACTCATCTCCTGAGTAGCCTAAATCACGAGCGATGCTCACAAGTTGTTCAATAGGGGTGTTCTTTCTTCCGCCATTATATCTTTTTTTTTTTTTTTTTTTAACAAGATTTTATAACTACGACAGGCCAAACTGGTGGTTACCGACACGAGTGACGAATAGCACAATCCTATGAATGATAATATTAGCTTGGGACAACGTAATTAGTTTTTATAAGAAAGCCCACGCCTGACCCAACTATGAAGCGAATTATAGGCCAATCTGTGCGAAATAAGTACTCTGGGGCTGAAATGCCAAGCCTAGTATTAACTATCTTGGGAAACAATGCCAAGCCTAGTATTTAACTATCTTGGGAACATACAGTAAGACAACCCCTTGTCTTAGGATTACAATACTTGAATCCCACCCAGCTTCCTCTCGAGAAGTTGAACAATTATAATAAATGGGGCCAGAATTCCTG
>CM031600.1:66575789-66578289 GCA_018398815.1 Conus ventricosus | reverse complement strand
TGTCTGTGTGTGTGTCTGTTTGTCCGTCCGTGGTCAAAATGTGTTCCACTCGCTCCAGACAAAACTGCTGGACCGATCTTTCTGAACATTTGTAGATACACAGTAAACAAGTGGGGTATTTTATATCTGCCTTCAAAGGAGATTGCGATGGTTCCCTTATGCAGCTAGTGAAGAGTTTTCATATCTGTAACATATTTTCTTAATTTCATGTTCCCAGTTTCTCCATCTTCAAACTCCCCCCCCCCCCCCCCCCCCCCCCCCCTCTCCTTAAGTCCAAATCTTTGCCAAGTCATTATTATGAAGACAGTTCAGTTGTTGGCCTGCGCTTGTTTTTCCCCACTATTAGATTGTTCGTCTATGTATTTGTCTGACTTTATTCAAGTTTAAAAGGCTGTGCAGTCTTGAATAAAAGTTACTCCGTGTTAGGTTTTCTTATGGGAGCAAAAAATACCCCACTTGTTTACTGTTTATCGCATCCTTGTTTATCGCACCCTGTTATTGCACTCTTGGTGGTGAGAACACCACAGAATTATGGGCTGTGGTGTGTCTCTATTTGACACCAACAGCCACAATCAGCCGTGTCTCCCTGACGAGTCCGATCCAGCGGACGAAGGCCTAGGAGCAGGCAATACAAATAAATGTGCCTTCGAAGGGGATTACGATGGTTCCCTCAGGCAGCTAGTGAAGGGCTTCTCATATTTATAATATATTCCCCCCATTTTCTTCATCGTCAATTTTTTTTTTTTTTTGAAAGTTCAAATCTTTGCCAAGTCATTACTATAACGACGGAAGAATTGTTAACCTGCACTTGTTTCCCCCCACTACTTCATTGTTCAGCATTCTATATTTTATATATGGTACACCCATGGGGATGCTACTTTAAGGCTGTTATGAGCTGCATCCTGTAGTCTAATTTACCTTTGTTCAGGAGCAGTTATGTCCCTTGATGTCTTAATGGAGTGTCCTGTGCGTGCCTGTACCCATCGTCAACACAGCGCAGGCCTCCAAGGGTGGTACAGGACTGCTCTAAAGGCAGGCGAAGACAGTGCTTCTTGGGTCCTCCCCAGCACCTTCGGGTGTTTCTTTTTCTTCTTTGCCTTAACTAGGCTGACCCTGGAGAAAGGTCCAGTGACGGTGAGGAAAGACCCACTGACCACAGGGAAAGTCCTGTTGACAGTGGGAAAGACTACAACTTTGGATTCTCTCTTGAGGGCACATAAGACCGTATGGCGAAAGCTTGGCTGTGTCTGGAGTGGCACTGTCTTCATCTGTCCGTGGGCAGGGGTGGTTGGGTCTGTGGGGTGTGCTCGGCAGCTGGAGGGTGGTGTTTTTCGCCGGTGGGCTCTGCAGTCATGAAATACGGGCTGGTACACCATGGGGATGCTACTTTAAGGCTGTTATGAGCTGCATCCTGTAGTCTAATTTACCTCTGTTCAGGAGCAGTTATGTCCCTTGATATCTTAATGGAGTGTCCTGTGCGTGCCTGTACCCATCGTCAACACAGCGCAGGCCTCCAAGGGTGGTACAGGACTGCTCTAAAGGCAGGCGAAGACAGTGCTTCTCTGGGTACTCCCCAGCACCTTCGGGTGTTTCTTTTTCTTCATATATATATATATATATATATATATATATATATATATATATATATAATATATATATATATATATATATATATATATATATTATATATATATATATATATATATATAGTTAAAACAAGTTAAAAGAGGAATCTTAAAACTATCTACAAATTTGTTTCGAGCGTGTTGCGCTGTCATCAGGATGGTTTTTGGTTTGCCACCGCCGATGTTATATAGCGTGTGGGCTCCCGTTTGCGGTTGTTTGCACGTGCGGGTTGGCTGCACGTGTTTTTTTGGTTTTGTTTTGGGTGTGTTCACTAACAACGATTTCCTGCAGTTGTTTACTATTTCTGTTTTGGTGTTTAAAGTTGCTAAGTGTGGTTTGCATAGTATTAACCATTTTTCAGTTAAACATAGGTTGCACCTTTTTGAAACATTGCTGTATGGTGATGCTCTTTTTATGATTTTCCAGGATATATTGTAGCTTGTTTTTGCGTCTTTAAGTTTCCAGATATATTTGCTCAGTTCTGTTTGGTTTTTATATTTTTCTTTATTAAATGACTGTTTGTGGTTTGCATATCTGGTTTTGAAGTGGTTTTCAGTGATCCCTATGTATGTTTCTTTTTCATTTTCTGATGTCACAGTAGCCTGGTATACAATGTTGTTGTGAAGACATTTATTGTTTAGTGGGCACTGCTCCTTTCTGGTGCAATTGCAAGATTTCCTTTCTTCACCCTTCTTACTGTGTTGATTTTCATTTTGTTGGATGCGTCAATTAGGTTTTTGAGGTTGGGCATACATGAGTACGATAGTTTGACAGTGTTTTTGTTAAATATTTTGGACAGTTTGTGTTCTTTTGGAAATGAAGTTGTTAGGATTTTGAAGAATTCTTTCCCTATGTTTGTTTTGAGTTTCCCGTC
>CM031600.1:66533222-66555722 GCA_018398815.1 Conus ventricosus | reverse complement strand
AAGCTGTCTCAAACAGCCACAGAAAACTCACTACTGGATGACTTCTCCTTTCCTGCCATGTGTGGCACTCGCAAACAGAATCCCCAACGCTGTCCGACACAGTGGCGACGAATACGTAGCTAAAGAGCTGCAAAGGTCCGTGGAAATGAGAAGACCGGCGTACCCTTGTAAAGTACATACGTGCGCGACCTTCTGCTCAAGTACTTGACCTAGTAGGAAACGCACAGGTTTTTACTGCGTATCCAACATGTATAAGACAGCCGTAAGCAGGTTTTCGTTGGGGGAAATCTATTTCCGGCCCCTATTAGAACATCGATTTTTAAACACTTCTTGTCTGTGAAAAAAAAACAACCTGCTCGTGTTCGATATCCACTTGTTTGGGGATGTGGGTGGGGGTGGGATCTTACTGCGTTATTCTTGGTTGCATGACTCTGATGGTGACACAGAAAGACATTTCTCTCCATATCAACACACACACACACACACACACACACACCAGGAACTAAAGGTGAAGAAATGGACGAACTGACAAACAAGATGCGTCGCCTCTACAGAAGGCTCAGTCTGTTTTAAACATAATATCATTTGTCAATCGGAATCGATTCTTTACTCCGGCAAGCTGGAAACACAGTTTCATACTGTCACGTCTGTTACCACGACCATTAAACGCTGAACGTAATGGGGAAAACACACTGTACGTGTGTATTTTTGTTTGTTTTGTTTTGTTTGTTTGTTCGTTTTGTTTTGTTTCCCACCGAACGTGTTCATCAAACGCAGAAAGAATATCCGTTTGTCCAAGATTTATTTGTCTTTTCTTTTTTCATTTTTAACTTTACAAAAAAAAATTAAACTTTTAAAGGGAAGGGATTAGTATTTTTTTAAATTTTAGGGGTTTCTTTTAAAAAACCCCGATGTTTTTTTGTTTCCCCTTTCATTTCAAAATTTTTTAAAATATAAAAAACCACAAAAAAAACCATTAAAGGGTGGTGGGGTTTTCTTAACCGGTAGGGGGGTTTTTTTTTTTTGGGAAACCCAATAAACCGGAATTTTTCTTCCCGGGGGAAAAATTGTGTTTTTGGGCCGGGGTTTTCAAAAACCCGCCTCGCCGCGAAAAAAAGGCCGGGGGCCCTTCCTCTTCTCCTTCTCTCTCTCTCCCCCTTTCTTCTCCCTTTTTTTGGTTTTATTGAACAAAAACACTAGAAAACGATCCAACCCAGAAAACGATCAGAGGGGAAAATTTTTAACCCAGGAAATTTTGCGAATTCACGCCCGTGTGTTCGGGACTGGGTCGTGTCACTGTAAATTTTCCCAGTGCCAACCCAATCGCCGTGAAAACGCGGGGGGGTTTGGGGGGAAAAAAAGGGGGGGGGCGACCCAAAGTTTAAGAAATGATTATTTTGGTCCTTACCAAAACCCGGGGAAAATTGTTTCCCCCTTCGGTAAATTTTTCCTTTCCTTTCCCCCTGTCTTTTTGTTTCCTCCCCCCACCCCCCAACTCCGCCCCAAAACCCCTCCCGTTTTTTCCCCTTTTGGGACTTTTTTTTCCGGGGAACCCCCTCCCCCGGGTCCATTTCTTCCTATCCCCCAATTCCTTTTCCCTTTTTTCTTTTTTCACTTTTCCGGTCCTTCACACTTTTTTTGAAAACCGGTCCTGGCTTCCCCCGGGGGTTGGGGGTGTTTTCCTAGCCCCTTTTCCCACGCCCCCGCCCCCCTCAACCCCCCCCGGGGGGCCCCCCCCCCCCTTTTTCGCCCCCTCCCCTCCCCTCGCCCCTTTTCCCCTCCTTTCTCACCTCTCTCCTCTTCCCCTCCCTCCCCCCCTCTCCTCCCCTTCTCTCCCCCTCCCCCCTCCCCCCTCTCCCCCCCCCCCCCCCCCTTTCTTTCCCCTCCCCCCTCTCTCCCCCCCCCTTTCTCCCCCCCTCTCTCTCTTCCCCCATCTCTCTCCCCCCCCTCTCTTCTTCTCTCTTCTCTCTCCCCCTTTCTCCCCCCTTCTCTCTCTCCCCCCCCCTCTCTTTTCTTTTGCCCCCTCTCTCCCCCCCCCCCCCCCCCCTCTCTCCTTTTGGACCCAAAATTTCCCTTCCCCCCTTGCCCTCCCTTTTCTTCTCTTCCTTTTTCCCCCCCCCCCCCCTTCTATCTGCCCGACTTCCCCCCCCCAACCACCCCCACCCCACGCCCCCCCCCCCCTTCCCTTGAACCCCTTCCCCCTTTTCCCTGTACCCCTCTTTCCCCATCCTCCAAGCCCCCAAAAGGCCCAACACACGTGTATCCCAATGCATTCTTCTCGCTGGCTAAAAGAGTATTAAAAAATCGATAAAACTTGATCGCTTTTTTGACAGCAACTCTAAAAATTTTCCCCACCGTTTTTAAAAAGAAAAAAGGGAAACCCCCCCCCCCCCCCCCCAAAAAAAAAAAAAAAAAAAAAAAAACCCACGGGAAAAAACCCCCCCAAAATATCAACGGGGGTTTGAGACAAAATTTAAAAAAAAATACCCGTTTTATGTCGTAATATGCGCTTTACACACTTCACCCCGCGCAGCCACACACCCCGGCCGACACAAAAAAAAACAAAACGGGGCCTTAAGGGGGGGGCGGGGGGGGGGGGGAGAGGGGGAAAAAAAGAGAGGGGGGAGGGGGGGGGGGGAAAAGGGTGGAGAGAAAAAAAAGGAAAAAAGGGGGGTGGAGAAAAGAGGGAAGAAAGAAAAGGGGAAAAAGAGTTTTGGGGAAAAAATTTTTTAAATTTTTTAAAAATTTTTTTCCGAATAGAACAGAATTTAAGGGAAAAAATGGAAAAAAGGGGGGTTTGTTAACAGGGGGATAATCGGGAATAAAAAAGAAAAGGGGGCCTTGTTTCATTTCCCCCTTTCCCAAGGAGAAATGATGAGGGTTTAAACAACACACACCCCCACACACCACACCCACACACACAAAACAAAAAGGGGTAAAAAAAAACCAAAACGGGCCAGGACAAAAACAGGGGGAAACACACACACACACACACACACACAACACCCCCACCCCCAACCACACCCACGGACAAAACAAAACCGGACAAGACAGGGGATAGTCGAGGTTTTGAGAAAAAATACAGAAGATCAACAGTTTGCCCAAAAAAATAACCCACACACACCACACACACACCAACGCCACACCCCCCAACACCCAAACACACACACAAAACGCACGAAAAACACACACCCCACGCACACACAACACAGACCCACAAACACACACCCCCACACACACCACAGCAACCACAAACACACACGCCACACGCACGCCGACGCACACACCAAAACCCCACACACAACACACACACACACACACCCCAAAAGGGCACACCCAACACACACCCCCCCCACACACCGCCCACACACACAAAACAACACACCCCAGAGGCACCCCCCAAAAATTTTCAAAGTCTTTGTGCAAGGTGAAAAATTTGAGTGGGCCCCGAATTTTTCTCGAGCATTTGGGAAAAAAAAGGGGTAGTTGCGTTGTTGGGGGAGCACTTTCCCCTTGGGTTTTAAAGTGTAAAAAATTCAGGAAACTCCCCCGGGGGGGGGATCCCCCCAGTTTTATAACTAAAGGGAAAGGGAGGTGGGGAAGTTTTTTGGGCCATGCCGAGGGATAGTCCCCCAAAAAACATGCCAAAACCTCCGGGCCCGGGGTAGAGAAGAGTTTTTCCACTTTGAGCACGGGCAATTCATGGGTTCCCCAGGGGGCCCGGAAAAGGAAGGCGATCGTGTCAGGTGACCGTCAGGGGTGGGTTTGACCGTCAGCCGGGGGAAGGGGTTCCGCGCCCCATTCGTGCCCTTTTTTCTGGGGAAAAGGAAAGGAAGGCTGGGGCCCCCTTTTCGATTGGTTTGCGCCTTGTTTCTTTGGGGGGTTTTAAAAAATACTTAAAGCATCAGTAATGGCGGGTTAGAGAGGTCCAGGCTGTTAGTTAAATTTGGGTTGGGTTTTGGGGAAAACAAAATTTGGGGTTTGAATAGGAGGTTATGAAATTAACCACGGGGTCCCCAAAGTCTTTTTTGGGGGCGCTAGACTGTGGTTTTTGTGTATGTGTAGGTGAACAAATTATTCCATTGGGGGAAAATAAAAATAATTTGGGGGAATTTATTGGACAAATTTTTGGGGTTTTGGGTGTGCCAGTGTTTTCCGGGTTTTTGAGCCATTTTAAACCCGGGGTTCTCTCTTTCTTTAAAGAACAAATTTATAAGGGCTTGGGAAAATCAGGAAGTGGTGACTCATTTAAAGGGGGGAAAGTAAACCTCCCCCGTCTTGCTGAGGGCTAAAGAAAATACAGCGTGAACAGGGGTTAGCTGTGCCTCGTTGTCTCCTGGGGGGGAAAAGGAAATGACAGTGGGGGGTTGCTGTAGCCTGGACCCGCCGCCCGAAAAAATTGCCTCCCGTTTTTTGGGGGAGGTCGCCCAGAAAGGGATGCAAAGTGTGGACCCTAAAAAGGGAGCTGCCAGACAAGGTGGGGTTTTTGCACCCCAAGGGGGGAAGACCGTGGGAGAGGCCGAAGGAGCCCTTTCTGTGGAGAGGGCAAAGTGTGGTGGGGGAGTCCGGGAGACTCAGGCGGGGGGTGCGATTAAACCCTCCTTTTGCCTTTTGCCCCCCAACGGGGGTTTTGGGCCCAATCGGGAGGACACAAGGGTTGTGGCAGCTTCAGCTCGTATTTCCCCCAACAGGGGAATGAAAGAAACTGCGGTAAACCCAAGGAATGCGGGCAAGTTATGGACGTTTATTTGCTTAAGGTTTAAAAGTGGCAAACAAAAAAGGGGAAAATATTGTCTTTCCGGCTAAGTAAAAAAACAACTGAAAAAAACAGGGGATGCGATTTAAAAATTTGGGCTTTTTGGGTTTTTTTCCCTTGTTTTTTGATACGATATTTGTGTTGTTTTTGGGGCCGGGTGGGGGCCCGGAGTCAAGATGAAAAAAGGTTGATTTTTTTCAAATGAAATGTTTTTGGGTTTTCCCGTCACCTTTGGGGGGCCCAGGAAAATGGAAACAGAGGGGCTTTGTGCTATGCGAGGGGTTTTTTTGGTTTTAAAGGGTAAATACTTTGTTTTTAAAACCCCCCCCTGCACCCCCTGAAAGGGAAAATCTTTTAAAATTAACGAGGGGGAGCGTCGGGACCCGTCACAAATTGGGGGCTCGCCCGGAAAAAATGAAATAAATGACCCAAAAGGTTTTTTGTTCGGGGTTTTTTTCAATTGAAAGGGGAAATTTAAAATTTTTGTCGTAATTGTGGAAACCTAGATTTTTTTTTTTCTTCCGGAGGGGACTTTAAAGTCATGTTTTTGATTGTTTTGTTTTTTTTTCATGACTGTTCCCTGTTGTTTAAATTTGGCTTGATTTGGTTGCTGTTGGGTTGTTTGGGTGTAAGGCAAAACAAATTTGATCGCTTAATTAAAAAGTGATCTTTGTGGATATCTCGCTTTTTACTGTGGTTGTTTTAACTAGTTTAAATCGGGGTTAAAATAGCTTCAAAATGTCGATTTGAAAGGGTGCTGAGATTTTTGGGTCCGCTGAAAAAAAAGGCCTCATAGGGGAAAGGGAAAAAGTTTTAAAGGAAACCTAAAGGGCCCGGAAAACTGAAGGCAAAATTTTGATGAAAAAACGGGCCCCCCGGGGTTTTAATCGGGGCCCAAAAAAATTAAAAAGGGAAAAACGGGAAAAAGGGAAAAAGAAAAAAGAGGAGAGAAAAAGGGGTAAACGGGAAAAAAGAGGAGAGAAAAAAGGGAAAAGGGGGAAAAAGGGAGGAGAGAAAAAGGGAAGGGGAAAAAAAAGAGGAGAGGGGAAAGGGGGGAAAAAGAGGAGAGAGAAAAAAAGGGGGAAAAAGAGGAGGGGAGAAAGAAAAGGGGGAAAAAAAAAAGGAGGAGGAGAAAAGGGGCCCAGGGGAAAAAAGAGGAGAGAGAAAAAAGAAGGGGGAAAAGGGGAGAGAGAAGGGGGAAAGAGAGGGAAAAGGAAAAAGGGGAAGGGGGAAAAAAGAGGAGAAAAGAAGGGGAAAAAGGGGGAAAGAAAAGAACGGGAAAGAGAGGAAAAGGGGAAAGAAAAAGGGGAAAGAGGGGGGGAAAAAGAAAAAAAGGGAGATAAGGCAGTTTTGGGGTTAGAAAAAAAAAAAAATTTGGGAGAAAAAAGGGGAAACGGGGGACGCAAAACCTCAAGTAAAACTTTGCCCCACGGGCAGTCCCCCTTTATTTAATATCCCAAAGGGTTTGATGTAATGGACCAAAAGAGGATTTCTTTTCGCAATTTGAAAAGGGTTGCCAAAGATCAGGGCTT
Source organism: Conus ventricosus (assembly GCA_018398815.1). Taxonomy (NCBI): domain Eukaryota; kingdom Metazoa; phylum Mollusca; class Gastropoda; order Neogastropoda; family Conidae; genus Conus; species Conus ventricosus. Next base: position 66,549,434 of record CM031600.1, on the reverse strand, counting down.
TACCTGAAGAACGGTGGGCCCCAAATTATCGGCGGTGCTGGGCACCCAAAGCAAGGGATTCTTTTTTTTCTTACCCCCCCCCGGAAAAAAAAAGACAGATTAAGATCGGTGGCGATGCTTTTTTTTCTAGGGATCAAGTAACCGCCGAAAGAAAATAGGAAATTGTTTTAGGGGAAAAAAGTTCAAAAACAGGGTTTAGACCCCAGGAACAGTTCCCTTTTTCGGCTTAGGGCTCCTTTGACAAATGGATAAGGTTAGGGGAAAATCGAAAAAAACTTTTGAAAAATTTTAGGGGGGGAGATCGTTAAGGAGAAATTTTCTCCACTTGTCGGAAGGATCTCACAGTATTTTTGGCGGAAAGGAATTAAAGGGAAATTTAGAGGGGTTAGTGGGAAATTGCAGACAGGTATGAATCTGCCCAATTATCCGGAAAAAGGATGAAGGGATCGAAACCCCGTCCCACCCCAATGCCCCGGGCCAAACCCCAAAAGTGGGTTTCGCCGCTCCCTTTCAAACAGGAGGCTTTGACCACATTAAAAAACCCCCTTCCAAAAATTTCCCCAAGGGAACAGTGGGACTCAAGAGAATGTTAGGTGAAAGGGACAAAGTTTTAAGTGGGGGCGAGAGGGCATATCGCCAAAAGGGAAAGTAGCGGAGTGCGAATAAAACTCAGTTTTTGCCGTTGATACAATTCAAAAGCAAGGCCGGGACCCCCAAACCCAAATACTAGGGCAGAAAATAAACGGGAAGCCCGGGGCCCTGGTTATTAAAAAACTGGGCTTAGCGGCCCAAAGGTTTGAGGCCCGGGTTTTTTGGAGGAGACAGACTATCCCCGGGGAAAACCCCCTGCGTGCCCATATGCCGAAGGAAGAAAATTTAATTTGGCAACCCTTTTGGCCCCGGGCAGGTAGAGTCAGAGTTTGTCAAAGGGGTCCCCTCACTGCCAGGGAGTGCAAAACAATTTTCCCCATTCCCGTTTGTTAGGGGGTAGGGAAAATCCCCCGAAAGCCCAAACCCCCCTGCTTTTTGAGTGTGGCATGCAGTCAACACCAGGGGGGAGGTGGCAGCTCCTTTGAAGGAGGGTGACGTTTAGAGGGGGCGGGCATTGGGCGGCAAGACAACCCTTCCCAGCCATGTGGGGACGACGGGTCAAGCCTGTGTTTGCCGGGGGAAGGCTCCCGGAGGTGTGGGGCGAAATTTACGAAGGGGCGCTGCTGAAATGGGGGGGACTTTTCCCTGGCCCGGAATTAAAGGCTTTTTTGTGGGGAGGCAGACCCTGGGGGGGAATCCTCCCCGGGGGGTTGGGGGAAAAATTTCCCCTTTGGGCCCCAGTCAGCGAGGGGCCCAGCCAAGTTTTAGGGACTGTGCAGCGCTCCCCCGCGACTTTTCCGGGCCCGCCCTCCTTGAGGCGGGCCCCCGCGGGACAGGGGCCAAAAACCACCCGGATGAAAAAGGGGCCCGCCGGGGTCCCGAAGGGAAAACCCGATGTTTGGGGGACAGCAGGGAAAAACACACCGGGGCGCCTACCCTCGGTCGACCAAAATCCTGAAACTGAACCAAAGTTTTTAAGACCAACTCCACCAAACCCTTTAACCAACTTTCAAGAAAATAATGACCCGAAATTTAGCCAATGTTCAAGAGGAACGCGAGCTCTGGGAGCCCAAATGCGCGGGCCCTTTCCTTTAAATTACCCACTTTCTGCCAGGGGACAACAGTTGCCACAAAATTTCAGACTTTTGTCTGCAGGAACCCTTTTTCCTTTAAAGGGCCCCAGGCCCCCAAAAGGACGTTAATTCACCCCTCAAAACAGGCTGCCAGTCAAGGGGGAAAAAAGGGGGGGGGCAGTGCAAAGGGGAAGGGAAAGGGAAACAGAAAGCAGGTGGGGTGCACAGGCGCCGTAGCAGTTTGAGCTAGTGTAGGCCATGAAGGTGGCCCCCGGGGGGTGGGCAAAAGGGGCCCATGAAATAGGTCGGGGGGGCGGTGCCGTAGGGCCCTGGGGGGGGGCCGTGTGGGGGGGCCGTAGGCCAGGGGTGGGGCCCTAGGGGGAGTGCCGTAGGCCAGGGGGGCCATATGGTTTTTAAAAAAAAATTGGGCGTTGCATGGAAACAGAAAAAGGTAGGAGCCCCGGGGGGGACCTCAGGGCGGGGCCAAATGGACCAAGAGTAAAATGGAAAAACCCGGGAGCGGGTTTTGGGGCCAAAGGGGGGCATAATAAATGCTGGCAAGAAAGGAAAAGGGGGGACCCGGGTAAAAATTGGAAATGCCAAGAAAAGTCAGCTCAAAAGGAGCGACGGGCCGTGTCGGAAAAAAGGGGGACAAAATAAGGCTCATCAAGTATTGGGGAAAAGGCCATGAGTGGGATTCGAAAACCCAAGGAAATTTCCCCAAGAGAGGAAAATCGGGTTTGGATAAGATGAGTGAGGGGTCATCTCATAACAAAAATTTAAAAGGGGGGATGATCGCGTCGCAGGCATGGGGGACAGGGTTAAAAGGGCGCGCCCGTTTTTCACCGCCCCCTTTAAAAAAACCCAAAATGTGTGAAAGGTGCGCTGACTCTTTTAAAAAAAAGGAATGCGAAACTATCTTTCCCCGGTAATATTTGGGGACCACAAACGGCGGGCAAGGTTTTAGAGGGGGGAAAGGGGTAAAGGGCAAGGGTTTTGGGGTTTAAACCTCCTGGGTGATTTTCGTTTAGGGGTGAACAACCCGAAGTAAACAATGGTGGGGGCAATGCCTACGGGCTGCTTTTTGTGGTTTGGGGGTGGAGCAAATCCCCTGTTACGGTCATACCCTTTTAAAAAAATGTGTGGTTTTTTGTGTTAAATTTTGATTGGGGGTGCCCATCTGGGGTGGGTTTTAGCTTTGTTCATTTGTTGTTTTAAAATTTTTTTGAATTTAAAGGTTATCGAGTTGTTGCTTTTTTTCTTGTCATTATGGTTTTTAGTGCATGCTCAAGTGTTATTATTTTTGATTTTTTTTGGGGTTTATACTGTTTGTTTTTTGTTTTTGTTTATGATCGGTAAAGTGTGAAAAAAGTCCCCTTTTTTTGTGACCTCATGATAAGTGGGGGATTTGCCAAAATTGGGTGTGAGAGCGGGTGGGGCCACAAATCTGAAAATTTTTAAAACTTGTGGAAATAGTTTGTGGCCACCCGCCCGAATTTGAATTTTTTATGTTTAGGAAAGGGTGGGGGCCCCAAACCCGGGGAAATTTTTAATCTTGGGTTAAACAGGGTGGTGTTAATTAAATTAAAAAGTGAATGGAATTTATTAATTAAAAAAGTATGGGGCATGCTGGGGACTAACCTATAGAGGAAATTTTTGATTATAAGTGAGGCCCCGTATAGAGTTAAATTTTGTGCACAGTCTTTTGGGTGACCAAAGGGGTGATTTTGGGGTTATTGAATTTATCTATTAGTTTTAAATTTGGGGACATTATCCATGTTTGAGATGGTTTAATGGAAAGAATTTTCTTTAAAACATAGGGGTTTGAACCCTTTAAAACGACCCCCGCAACTGAGTTTGTTTTATCCCAAAAAGGGGAACCAAATTTGTCCCGGAAAAAAAATTTTTGATTGGAAAACATTCCCTTTGGTACGGGGGGGTAATATCGGCCGAATGTTCTCGGGGCATTTGGCAAATTAAGGGTAGTTTTCTGTTGTTGAGGGCACTTTTCCTTTGGGGCTTCAAGGGGTGCGAATTTAGGCCCCTCACCCGGGGGGGATACCCCAGTCGTATACTGAAGGGGGAGAGTTCTGGGAAGTGTTTCGGGATGTCCCAGGGAAAGTAACAAGGAAAAAGGCGACCTGCCGGCCTGGGAAAGAAGAGTGTCCACTTTGAAACATGGCTATTCCCGGGGGGTCCAGTGGGCCGGAAAGGGGAAGGGGATCGTTTTCGGTGACCCTCCCCGGGGAGGGGAAACCCTCAGCCGCCGGCCCGAGTACAGCGGGCCATTCAGTCGTCCTTTTCTGGGGGGAATGAATGGAAGGTGGGGGCCTATCGGGGGTTTGCGCCCTTTTTTGTCTATTTGGGGGAGTAAATAAAATTTAAGCAACAGTCATGGCCCGGTAAGAGGGCCAGGCTGTTAGTTCCCAAAGGGGAGCTTGGGGGAAAACGAACATGAGTTTGAATAAGGGGGGAAAAAAATTTTCCCCTGGGTACCCCAAATCTTTTTTTGGCGCTACCGGGGTGGTGTGTGTGTAGTGTAGGGGCCCAGTGATTCCATTGGTGGGAAAAAAAAATAATTGGGGGTTTATTGGTACAAAATCGTTTGATGTGTGTGTTTTCCTTGGGTTCCCCTTTTGGGTTTAGCCCGGGTTTAAAACCGGGGGTTTTTCCCCTTTTTTTGAGAAGAAAATAAGGGGCTTGGAAAATCAGGAGTGTTGGGCCCCACTTAAGGGAAAGTGAACCGCCGCTTGCTGAGGGCTTTAAGGGAAAAAACGCGGGGAAAACAGAGGTTTGCCCGGCGCCCGTTGTCTCCCGGGGGGGGACTAAGACAGTGGGGGGTTGCTGTAGCCTCGGAAACCGACGACGAAAAAAATTGTCCCCCGGTGGGGGGCGGTCGGGGCAGAAAACGTGTCAACCCGTGGGGGCCTAACGGGAGCTGCCAGCAACGGTGGGGGGTTTTCAGCAAAAGAAGGGCCGTGGGAAAAGGCCCACGGGGCCCCTTTTTGTGGAAAGGGGAAGTGTGGGGGGAGTCCGGGAACTCATTTCGAGGGGGGCGACTAAGCAAAAGTTTCCAGTGTCCCCCAAATGGGATTTGGCCAAACGGGGGACCAAAGTTGTGGGAGCTTTCCGCCAAATCGCACAGTGGGATGGAAAAAAAAACTGAAGGTTTAACCAAAGGAAATTTGGGAAGTTATGGAGTTTTTTTGCTCTTTTTGGGTTTTAAAATTTTCCCAAAAGAAAGTGGGAAAAATTTTCTTTCCCGGGTAAGAAAACAACTGAAGAAAAGGGGAAGGGGATTTAGAAAATTGGTTTTTTGTTTTTCATTGTTTTTATGATACAGATAGTTGGGGTTTTTGTATTTTAGGGGGGGGGGGCCCGGAGGGAAGTTTTTAATAAAAGTTTGATTTTTCTATTTAAATTTTTTTTGGCTTTCCCCTCACCTTTTTCGGGCCCCATGGGAGGACAGAGTGCGTGTGCCCAAAGCGAGAGCGCATTTTTGGGTTTGAAAGGTAAATACTTCTGTCTAAAAACCCCCGCCTCCCCGGAAAATGAAAATCATTTTTTTAAATTTAAAAGGGGGGGCGCGGAGACCCTTTAACAAGGGGGAAAAATTTAAAATGAAAAAGAACGAAGAATGAAAAACGAACAGAATTTTCCCTCGTTAGGCCCCCACTACCCCCGGGATCCCAAACGCCCTTTTTGTCCGTCCCCGAACACACACAGCGAATGCAATTCTCCCCTTACAAAAGCGCACAGGGCCAAATGACAAAATTTCTTGTGTCATGACCACGGGGCGTACAAAAACGGTTCACACCCCAACAATGTCAAATTTTGTGTGGAGGGAAACCTTTAAATGTCAATCAAATATTGGGCAAATTGTTCAAAAAAAAAAAGACAATTTTAAGAAAAAGGGGGTTTTACGGTTTCACTGAAAGGAAAACGATCCCTTTTTCTTTTTAGCATACTTAACAATTATTCTGTTCTTCAATCTGTATGTAAGGGTTATTGCATAGTTCACTGAGTATTTATTTGTAAAATTGTTAATTTATTGATTTGATAATTCAATTGTCCATTGTTACTAGTTTAATCTATTCATTTATGTAATTAGGATCAAGGTGGGGTACATGACAATACGTAGGACAAAAGGGATACATTTTTATTCCATTTTTTGTAAACCTTGTTACAGACATATCCACTTATTCTCATTCACTCACAAACTCACTATTCAATTTTTGTTAACCTTATTACAGACACATCCACTTATTCTCATTCACTCTCAAACTCGCTATTCAAATTTTTGTTAATCTTATTATAGACACACCCGCTTACTCTCATTCACCCACAAACTCACTATTGTCTGAATCACTTTCAGTGGAAGGACACTAAATTGAAGAACACACACACACACACAACCACACACACACCACGCAAACACATTCCCGACCCTCCATCTCCACCTGTACCTGAGACTGAACTGTGTGTGTGAGTGAGTGCGGTGTGTGTGTGTGTGTGTGTGTGTGTGTGTGTGGTGTGTGTGTGCGTTTGCGTGCGTGCGTGCGTGCGTGCGTGTGTTTGTGTGGACCGTGCGTGCGGGTGCGTCGGGGGTGCTGCGTGCGCGTGTGGGTTGGGGTTGTGGGGCGTATGTGTGTGCGTGTGTGTGTGTGTCGTGCCCAGAACGGGGAGGTCTCTTACAAAGTAGGGGCACTCGTTATTTCCGCCAGGGTAACCTCCATATTTCCTGCCCCAAAGTGGGGGGGTGGAGAACATTATTGAGTTTCCGGGTCTTAACCAAACAAAAAAGAGGGGGAGAAAAATTAAGTTGAAGGGGGGGGGGCTGGAAAAAGGCAAGTGGAGTAAAGGTTGAAATTTGTGTGTGGTGTGTGGTGTTGTGGGGTGTGGGGGGGGAGAGAGAGAGAGAGAGAGAGAGAAAGAGAGAGAGAGAGAGAGAGGCTCGCGCGCGGCGGTGTGTGTGTGGCACTGAATGGTAGTGTGGTGCGAACACGCGCGCGCACGTGCAAGTGTATGGTGCGCTGCTTTGTGGTGTGTTGCTCTTACTCCTCTCCCCTCACCCATCCTACCCCCACCTCTCTCCCCTTTCCCCTCGTCAGTGTTGATTCCCTTTCCCATTTCTCTCTTATCCCCCCTTTCCCCTTTACCCCCCTACCCCCCTTCTTGTGTGTGTGTGTGGGGTTGTGTTGTGTGTGTGTGTGGTGTGTGTGTTGTGTGGGCCCCCCGCGCGCGTTTTGTGTGTTTGTCTCTCTCTCTCTGTCTTTTACACACACATACTCTCTCTCTCCTCTCCTCTCTCTCTCTCTCTCCCCCCCCCCCCCCCCCCCCCCCCCCCCCCCCCCCTTCTCTCTCTCCGTTTCCAAAGCGTGCACGTCAATAGTGTAGTGATTAAGCGGGTGGTTGACTTAATCCTCGCTGGACAGCCTAGAGACGGTGAGTCCAGCAGATCTCTCGCTGGCTTGGCCGGCGAGTATCAGGACTCCTACACCTTATCAGCGGCTTGATACCCCGTCGGCCCCGTCTTCGCTGGATTACCACCACCAGAGCGCCGGATCGTCCGTCGTCGTCGTCGTCGTCGTCGTTCATTTCAGTGGATGGCGCCAGCAAGGGACTTAGTGTGAAAGGGACCGGTATATTAAGAACGAGGACATAATACAGGAGAACGCAGACCCCAGCCCTGGAAGAATTTTGGATCTGCTTGTATAAGTCAGTTCAGATCTCTTCTTGTAGAAATGAATGAACAAATAACTAATTGTAAATAAACAAATACGCAATTAATAATTGAATGAATAAATGAATATATCAACAACAACAACAAAAAACAAACCGTGATGCCTGATTACGCCGACCGCGTTATTGGTCGTGCCGTACATGATGTGTCTATCGTTTGACCGCACCATACCATCCCAAACAAAACAAAGCAAACCAACCAACCAGTCAAAAAAAAATAGAAGGAGCTACTGGAAGATCTGGGACCCGCTGTTTGATCCACATCCGTTTCCCAGATCCGCGCCAAAATGTAACGAGTTCATCCCTGACCTGGGGCACAATCTATTTTTCCACCGAGTTTTGTTACAATCGGTTGAGTAGTTTTTTCGTGTGTCGAAGAAACAAACAAACAGATGCAGGCGAAAGCATTTTCGAATCAGAAACAAGAGGCAAAACCCTTTATGCTCACGTGTACTGCACCAATGCTATCACTTCGTTCACGACAGAGGGAGAGCTCCGATTTTAGATGTCCGTGGTAGCCAAAATGTACTGAGGGGAGGTAAATTCGGCACTGTACACGAAGACTTATGTCCCCTTTATCAACTACATTTTCCATAACTGCATGGTGTGTGTGTGTGTTGTGTGTTTTGTGTTTTTGTGTGTGTGTGTGTGATGTTTGTATTGTACACAACGGTTTGATATTTTTCAGTTGAAAATTTTCTTTTGTCTTTACAAATTAAAGAAAAAGGAAAGTCATTAGTTCCGCTTGATAATCCAGATAAACAGATTACAGGACAAAACACGATACATTTCGAGCTCTTAGGTCTTCTTCAGGCGAAACAAACAACAAGAAAAAAACAACACCAAAACATTTAGGACAATGAAAACGAAGAACCATCAATCACTTCTCATATTTGGCGCACAATTTGTGTTGAAAATTTTCTCTTTTACATTACAGTGTTGAAACTACTATATTGAAGTAACAACAAGAACAGATAATTCCCTTGCGAGAAAAGAACCCATGGGGTCACCGGATCCCCACTCCCACCCCCTCTTCGTAAGCGACCACAAATGTCCATTAACTCCCTTTCCTACATACACATGTGGACAGTATCAACAGATTGAAATCAGTCTTGTTTTCGACCAGTATTCTTTCGTCTGTTGTCAACAATCAGAGACTAGAGAAAGAAATGACACATACACACACGCACCACCACCCCCTCCCCCCCCCGCCTTTTTACCTTTCTCTTTCTCTCTTTCATTTTGTTTGTTTACAAAAAAAAAATGTTCATTTAGATTCTGGATGAGTGGCTGATTGCCACTGACAGATGAAAAGATGTGATAGCCTTTACGCGAGAGTCAGAGAGAGAATGTGTGGTAGCCTGGAGATGAGAGAGAGAGAGAGATGAGAGAGAGAGGAGAGACAGACAGACAGACAGACAGACAGACAGACGGACAGAGAGACAAAGACAATACAGGGACGCAGATCGACAGAATGACACTCACAAGACAAAAGAAGCTTCTACCCGCTCGCTTTCGTGAAATAAATCACCGGAACGAACAAAAAGGACCCGCCATGACGACCCAACCCCGTGACGACATTCACAGTGACGTCACTTTTTGACCTACAGGCGGTGTTGGAGAAATGACATAATTGCGTGAACATCCATCTTGCAAACACCCACTGCGCGTGTGGAGTAGTAGGCTGAATTCCTGTCTAGTGTAAATATGCGCGCGCGCGCGCGCGCGCGCGCGCGCGCGTGTTTTGTGGTGTGTGTGTGTGTGTGTGTGTGTGTGTGTGAGTGAGTGAGTGCGTGTGTGTGTGTGAAGGGAAGGGAGGGATGGCGGTATGGGGGCTGGGGGGGGGGGGGGGGGGGGGGGGGGGGAGAAGAAACCACCCTCCGGCAGCGACGTGTTCGTTTCAGGTCCGGTTGACAGACTGTCAGCGCTGATGGTATTGATTGCCTGGTCGGATTCACCTTCGGATATATTGATCAGTAGAAACCTGAACACTTGCCCGGAACGCGTCAGAATTGGAGACAACCGGTGCCACGTTCATCACAATGGCACCCCCATTGTAGCATGAAGTTTCTCCCAGTCCTGTTTTCTCCTGCGTCATTGCCAGTATTCCCTTTCCAAGTTCTAAAAATCTACGTGTACTGTTTCACCCCCAATTGTCACTCACGGTTCAAACGAACAGTGTTTTTGTCCCGACTTTCATTTCCAAGATTCTTTTTAGTCAGTCCGCCAAAAACAAGGGCAGACAAGTTACAAGACAAAACACGACGCGTTTCGACCTCTTAGGTCTTCTTCAGGCAAGACAAACGACGTTCAGGACAGCAAAAACGAAGAACGAGCAATCACTTATCTTCTCATATTCGACGCAAGATGGGCGTTGAATGAAAGCAAGGGCGTTGGGAAGCGGACTTCTACTTCGCAGAGTGGGTGCGAAGGAATTATGACATTTTAGCTGCGTTACTTGCATTGATTGCCAGAGCGATGTCAAGGCAGTTAACGGACTGGTTGGCCCTATTCCCTCCAAAACGTCATTTGATCATACACTGGCTATACGTTCTCAAGGACTGACGAATTCTGAGAGCTGTCGCTCTTGTCATTTTATCATCGTCCTCATCTATTCAAAATTGAGGTTTTCAACGCACTAATAACGAATGCATTTTACACAACAGCTAGTTTTAAACGACTTGATTATAACGGGTTTGACTGAACCAGTGATGGAGGTGTGGGAATGCAGACGCATTGGGCGAAACGTGATTAGGCGAAATGTCAATAGGCAAAACGTGATTGGGTAAAACGTGATTGGGTAAAACATAATCGGGTGAAAGGTGACTGGGCGAAACGCGATTGGGCGAAACGTGATTGGATGAAACGTGATTGGGTAAAACATGACTGGGCGAAACGTAAATGGGCAAAACGTGATTGGATGAAATTGAACGGTGTTTGGGTGAAACGTGACTGGGTGAAACGTAAATGGGCGAAACGTGACTGGGGAAAGGTGATTGGGTGAAACGTGATTGGCCAAAACATGGTGCACCGAACGACCCTGGTTGGCTAAGGACACTAATGACGTATTGACAGAAGCGCTTGTGTAACACTCCCTCTGCGCAAGAAGAACTACTGCTCACTCGCCTTCCAGCACAATTACTCTCCGTTGCTTTTTCTTTCCAACCAGGATCAAAATGAATATAATTAGAAAACACTCTAACGTAAACTGCAAATAAACACAAATTCAACACGTTTCTTTGCCTTAACCAATCCGACTTTAACATTTGACCGGAAGAAGCTGTCTTTCAAAGGGAGGTTATCTCGTAAGGTTTCGAATAGAAGCCTGACATGCTGAAAAGCCTATGGGAGAATTTCGCTTGGTCGTGCTTTTAGCACCGTATGTTTACAGCGTGTTGTGCTGCTCCCTAAAATCCAGTTATACTGTAAATTCACAGGTAGAATTTTCTTTCAATATCATTATCAATTGTCTTATACATCGGTACACACACACACAACACACACACACACTGATACACACATTGACCTATGTGCCAGTCCCTAAAATCAAGGCTCCTCTGTAAACGCGTGAACAGGATTTTTACTGCAATAATTTGTCGAATCCAATGCTTACACGCACACACACGCGCGCGCGCGCACGCACGCACACACACACACACACACAGAGGGAGAGAGAGAGGAGAGAGAGAGAGAGAGAGAGAGAGAGAGAGAGAGAGAGAGAGAGAGAGAGAGAGGCACGCCTGCAAACACATAACACAACACACACTTTCATAAACATAAGTGTTAGTACGTGCGCGCGCATGCGATGTAGAACCCCCCCCCCCCCCCGCCCCCCCCCCCCCCCCCCACACACACACACACACACACTGCTGCACAATTTTCCACACAAACGCGCCTCTCCCACTGTTGTGTGGACCTAAGAAACAAAGCGATCTCCGCTAGTGCGAAGAAAAAGAAACACCCGAAGGTGCTGGGGAGGACCCAGAGAAGCACTGGGTCCTCCCCAGCACCTTCGGGTGTTTCTTTTTAAGAAACAAAGCGATCTCCGCTAGTGCGACAATAATCCTTTGCTTAATTATTAAGCAACCGCGTACCATTTTCTGTTTCTTCTCTCCGTGCAAGAGAGAAAGGGAAAAACAAATCAACAAAACAGAAAGGCATAGGGTCAAAAAAAAAAAAAAGAAAAGAAGAATATAAAGCAAAAATCGCAAAAAAGATAAGGGAGAAAGCAAAAAATAAAAAATAAAAAAAAAAAAATCTCAAAACAAAACAAAGGGGAAAATGTAAAACAACAACAACAACAAGGTAGAAGAAGAAGAAGAAGAAGAAGAAGAAGAAGAAGAGAAGAAGAGAAGAAGAAGAGAAGGAGAAGAAGAAGAAGAAGAAGAAGAAGAAGAAGAAGAAGAGAGAAGAAGAAGAAGAAGAAGAGAAGGAGAAGAAGAAGAAGAAGAGAAGAAGAAGAAGAAGAAGAGAAGAAAGAAGAAGAAGAAGAAGGAGAGAAGAAGAAGAAGAAGAAGAAGAAGAAGAAGAAGAAGAAGAAGAAGAAGAAAGACGTAAAAAGAAAAGAAAAACAACAGAAAATGAACGAAGAAAAATGGAATGAAAAAAAAAGGCAAAGATAACTGACTGGCCAATACAAACTAAACAGAAACCTCTTACGATTGCCCTGTTGTCTGAATTCCGGCCTTGCACACTCACTGTAAACGGGGATTGCCAGCTCCCGGTAATTTATCGGCCCGGTTCTGCCAGGCGCGGTCAATCATTCCACAAAGTAAACGTCTGGGGCTCCCGAGCTGTTTAATAATGCATGCAGTGCGTGCCCCGTATAACACCATACACAGGTGGAGAACTTTGCTAACAGCTTTGGGTACAACGTGTGTAAACCGTGAGATAAGAGAGAGAGAGAGAGAGAGAGAGAGAGAGAGAGAGAAGGAGAAGAGAGAGAGAGAGAGAGAGAGAGAGAGAGTTTATCAACAGTTTTGAGGACAGTTTACAAACTGTAAAACAACGGGATCGTACACACACACCACACACACACACATACAAGAGGAGAGAGAGAGAGAGAGAGAGAGAGAGAGAGAGAGAGAGAGAGAGACTTTACTAACAACTTTGTGTACAGTGTGTAGACTGTAAGACATCGGGAGGAGGGGTAGGGTTCACTAGTCTGAGGGTTCAATAGTCCGAGGGTTTACTAGTCCGAGGGTAGGGTTCTAACCCTAACCCTAACCCTTACCCTAACCCTAACCCTCGGACTAGTGAACCCTCGGACTAGTGAACCCTCGGACTAGTGGGACGTTCCCGGGAGTAGGGTTCACTAGTCCGAGGGTTCACTAGTCCGAGGGTTTACTAGTCCGAGGGTAGGGTTCTAACCCTAACCCTTACCCTAACCCTCGGACTAGTGAACCCTCGGACTAGTGAACCCTCGGACTAGTGGGACGTTCCCGGGAGAAGAGATGCATGTTAGTTTCATCAAAGCATGCTAATTTTATCAACACACGTTAGTTTTATCAACGCATGTTGATTTCATCACCGCATGTTGATTTCATCAACGCATGTTGCATGTTGATTTCATCAAGGCATCTTGATTTCATCAAGGCATGTTGATTTCATCAACGCATGTTGATTTCATCAACGCATGCTCGCTTCATCAACTCATGTTAGTTTTATCAACGCATGCTGATTTCATCAACGCATGTTGATTTCATCAATGCATGTTCGTTTCATCAACGCACGTTGGTTCATCAACAAATGCTAATTTCATCAACGCATGTTCGTTTCATCAACTCAGGCTGGTTTCATAATTTCATCAACGCATGTTCACCAACAATTGTTGATTTCATCAACACATGTTAATTTCATCCACGCATGTTCGTTTCATCATGTAAATTTCATCACCGCATGTTCGTTTCATCATGTTAATTTCATCACCGCATGTTCGTTTCATCATGTTAATTTCATCACCGCATGTTCGTTTCATCATGTTAATTTCATCCACGCATGTTCGTTTCATCATGTTAATTTCATCCACGCATGTTCGTTTCATCATGTTAATTTCATCACCGCATGTTCGTTTCATCATGTTAATTTCATCACCGCATGTTCGTTTCATCATGTTAATTTCATCACCGCATGTTCGTTTCATCATGTTAATTTCATCACCGCATGTTCGTTTCATCATGTTAATTTCATCCACGCATGTTCGTTTCATCATGTTAATTTCATCACCGCATGTTCGTTTCATCATGTTAATTTCATCACCGCATGTTCGTTTCATCATGTTAATTTCATCACCGCATGTTCGTTTCATCATGTTAATTTCATCACCGCATGTTCGTTTCATCATGTTAATTTCATCCACGCATGTTCGTTTCATCATGTTAATTTCATCACCGCATGTTCGTTTCATCATGTTAATTTCATCACCGCATGTTCGTTTCATCATGTTAATTTCATCACCGCATGTTCGTTTCATCATGTTAATTTCATCACCGCATGTTCGTTTCATCATGTTAATTTCATCCACGCATGTTCGTTTCATCATGTTAATTTCATCACCGCATGTTCGTTTCATCATGTTAATTTCATCACCGCATGTTCGTTTCATCATGTTAATTTCATCACCGCATGTTCGTCGCGCTGAAGCTGTCCATCGGCGGCGAGTCCTGACATCCTTAAAACGTTACCATAACCGATCTTAACGGTCTCCATCATAGAATCATTTTTAGAATTGCGAAAAAAAATGTGAAAACTATGACTACTTGAATCAATGATCCGGTCGAGGCAGAGAGAGAGCAAAGCGACACTGTCAGGAAGTTTCCCCTATCACGAGAGAGAAATAGGAAAGGTGGGAACGGGAAAGGACGAAACGAGAGGTCACTGTGCTATCCAACTCTACACCAATACAAGCAGAACAAAACTACATTAAGATGGACAGCGCAAAAATGACGACCTTTATTTCCGAAGACATCAAGATTCCAGTAGACAATATCCGAAAATCGCTTTGACAGAAGGACAAACAACTGCTTTTTATTAAGCACCATACAGACTGCACGAACAATCCACTTGAACACTATTCATGTTTTATGGGACATCTGTCACAGTCTTATATGCTTGATCAACGCTCTCCTGCATCAGAGATTGGAAACAGCAATTTTTAGGTTTTCGCAACTTGACAGAGAAGTTGTTGCTGTATTACAGAGCCAGTCAACACCCTTCTCTCCCCCCGTTCATTTATCCGCTTCCCCCCCCCCCCCCCCTACTGCCTATCATCTTCCTTCTCTGCCCTTCCCCGCACACTCCACCCCTTCCCCCGAGACATACACCCCCCCTTCCCCCCTCGTGAAGCGTGAAATTGCTTAATCATCACGTACTGGTAACTCGTTCCGTGGATTCATCATTCCTCCGTCGACCTACACCAACAATGCGTCTGTCCTATTCTGTGGAACACGGCTAAGTCGGTCTGCTCGACACGCGATATCACCTTACCCAAACAACCGTATATTTCCCAGTCTAAAAGCAAACCTCTGACAGGTAAGGTGGGGTCAAAGGTACTAAAACCAAGGTCGGTTTCTGGAGAGCAGCACGCCAGAAAAAAAACCCATTCAGGTATATATACACAAGCCTGGTAGCTTCTCTCCAAACAAATCCAGGGTACAAAACTCTAGCAATGAAGGCTGGCCAATTTATTTGGTTTTCTACGAGCAACTTTTTTTTTCTTTTCTTTTCTTTAAAATACGGCTGCTGTTAGTCCACGCGCAAGAATACAGCCAACCGTGTTGTTTTAAACCCGCGTGGACTTGTTTTACACCGAAAGTCGGAACACCAACCAAAATTCACGCATACGCTGTCAACAACGCTAAAACATTTACAACACGGTTAAGGCTGCAATGAAACAGCAATATCACAGAAAATGGTTTTAGCCTTTGCCATCACTGGACCGTATTTATTTATGCATACATGCGCACACATGCACACATAACCACACACACACACACACACATACACACACGCGCACACACACACACACACACACACACACACACACACACACACACACACACACACACACTGCATATATGTCTGTGGTAAAGGGAAAAATCTGAAGCAGCAAGCTGAAACAACTACGGCGTTCCTTTCTTCTTCTTCTTCTTCTTTTAACAATTCATACTTAATTCGATCAACCCACCCAACGGAATCCACAAGCTTTCCCTCTGTATTGTTGAGCCAGTCCTGGTTCCAAGTCCTGCTATAGTCTCCCCTCTCAGCTTGGAAAGTAGAAGACAATAATTTGTCGGCCTGACTAACGTGTGAAAAGCTAAGAACGCGCAGTTCAGATTGACAACAATGACTGTATTCTTCTTTTACACTTGAAAGGGGTTCAAACAAAACAAAACAAAACAAAACAAACAAGCTTCAACTTAAACAACACATAATTCTTTGACTGATATATCAAGATACACCACAACTCTAGACTCTCCATTCGCGCGTGTACAAGACGAAGAACGATGATATCGCACTTGTTTAACGATCATTTGGTCCAACGGCCATGTGGACCAGCGTATCGGACCATATCAAGATTCTGTTGATATCAGTTTAGGAAAAGAGAAAACTACGTTGGACACCTGGCTAAAATAATCGCAATCAAATAACCTTGCTAAAGTAATCCGCACTTGAATAACCTTGCTAAAACAATTCGAAAATCGAATCACCTTGCTAAAGTAATCCGCAATCGAATCACCTTGCTAAACTAATCCGCAATCGAATCCCCTCGCTAAAATAATCCGCAATCGAATAACCTGGCTAGAAT
>CM031600.1:66503222-66523222 GCA_018398815.1 Conus ventricosus | reverse complement strand
GTTCTAAACACTCACTCAGTTTATTGCTAGATCAACTAAATATATGTCATCATCTGTCCATATAAACCTTCTATCATGATATGCTTTGTTCCATTTAAGTGTTGGGCAGAAAACCACAATATGATTAAAATTATAGCGATAAACTGTTTGTAATAGGTCTAGGACAAATATGTTTTTCCACAACCAGTCCCCCCACAAATCAATGAGCAATGAGGAGTTTTTGTAATAAATTTTAAATTTTCTCCATATTTTTTTAAAAACAGAACTTAATTAACCGGTTATTTTTTTTTTATTTGCCCTCTTTTAAAAATTTGGGTTTCGTTTATAAAATCCTATAAGGTTTTAAATGTGTAAGTTTTACCCCAATTCATTTGCGTGGATTTTTTCTATTTAGATAATTTTTTTTTTTTGGTTGTTTGTTGTTATGCCTTAATATCCTCCCATTGTGAAGAAGGGCCCCAGAAACTTTAAGATGTAAACGTCAAGTTTTGCCGGAAAATTTTAAGAATTCTTTAAAAAAGGGGACGTAAACAAACGCCCACAACCCCATCCCTCCCCTTATCTTTTAAAGACTGAAATTTCAAATATTATTGTGAACGTGTCCTAATTTTTTTGCGGCTTTAACTGTTTAAATTTGTTGAAGCATCTTTTTTTTAAAACCCCCTTCTCTTCTATGGAGGGTGTACTGTTTTTTCCCCTACGGCTTATTTTAAAACCTTTTTTTACTTTTGTCATTGGGATAAGAATTACATGTTTAAAAGGGCCCGAGGGGAATTTCTTTTCGGAAATTTTTTTACGGGGTAAAAAAAAGGGAAATGGGCTTTGAAATTTAAATTTTATGTCCCCTTTTATTATGGTTCTAAGTTGCCCTTTGAGGTTTAAATTTTTGAACTATTTTTTTATTCATAGGGCCCCATTTTTGCCTCTGATTGCGCAGTTGTTCTAGTTTTGGAAACTTTTTTTTTGTCGCAACCTCTTTGGTTTATAATCACCATCTTTTGTTTTTAATCAAAAACCTTTCAAAGCGCCTATTTTCCCCCATTTTGTTTTAAAGTCCCCAAAGTCTGCAAGGTCTTTTTAAATTTAAAGTTATACACCCTTTCAGGGGGCTAATTTTAACTACGATTTTTTCTGGCCCACGGGACCAAATTTTTTTTTAGTAACGCATTATTTTAATTTTCCAAAAAAAATTTTTGAAAGGTTTTTTATTTTTCAAAATTTTCCCGCTTTGGGCTTTGATTTTTATATTAAAAAAGATCCGACCCCCCCACAAAAATAATCTTTTTTTTTCTGTAAAATTAGGGAAAATTTTATTAAATTTTATAATCGCAATTGCAGATTCCTATGGGAGCTCCTTTTTAAAAAAAGTTTAGGGCTTCCTTAAAATTTTTTTTTCACAGTGTTTAGTCATCCAAAAGAAAAATAAAAGTAATGAAGTAAAAGCAAGATCGAGGGGATTTTTTCCCTCTTAAAATAGTTTTGGGGGGGTGTAAATCTAAAAACTATAATTGTCAGCTGCAAAGCCACATTTTAGCTAGCTTTTATCCCAAAATAGAAAACCTCCTTCTTCTTCAGGCTTGAATGTTAACTTTTGTTTTTAGATTTGCTTGTTAAGTTTGAGAGTAATGTCAAAGTTACTCATTGCTTCTTTTGTGAGCAAAACCGTAATAACCCATCAGGTATTGTTAACTCGCTAACTTTGGTCCTGTTTTGTCAAATTTAGAACCGTATTATTCTCCTTGGCTTTGCTTATATTAAACCATACGACTTTGTAGAATATTTCATGGAGCGCGACCGTTTTGGCCCGCAATTGTTATTAATTGCATGTTCTAAAAAAACGAAGGACGGTTTGGGTTGTTATTGTTACAAACATTTTTTAAAACAAAATTTAAAAAAGAGTGCTTTCAAATTTATGATGAAAAATATTCTGTTGGGCCGCACTACAATCTTAAAAATATAGCAACTGATACTCTTGACATTGCTGTGACCCAGACTGCCTCTTTCATAAAAAGGTGAGTACTCCATTAAACAGATATCTTAACCCCCCTATTGAATACGCCCACATAAAGGGAAAGCGTGGTTTAGTCATCCGATGCAGTTTTATCAGAACCAGTTAACTTTGCTGTGTTTTGCGCATCAACTGGGTGTGGAGTGGCGTATGCTGATCATTTAAATCACCATGATCCTTTGGTGAGGTCAGTTTTACAGATTTCATTTCTATACACTTTAGAGTATTTTGACTGAATTGCAAGCTCCATTACCAAATGACAAACCGTTTAATCCACTCAGCAACATAATGACATGAAGGTTTTTAAAAAGGTCTGTAACGAATTCAATATTAAAAATCAAGACAGGCTTTAGACAAAGTTGGATCATAATCATGGCCTAGGCGACCTTTATTTTCGGGGCACGCACAAGAAAGTTTAACTATGACTGGCATCCTCCTTTCAAATCTTTTTTTTTTGGGCAAAAACTGTTGACCCCGGGCCCCTTTCAGCAAGAGCATAAAACAGATGGACAACATTTATCTTAGACACTTCTAAGGGCCTAACTAGGGCGGGAATGGGAACGAATAAACGACTCTATTCGCACTTACGTTTGGGTTTGCTAGGGGCGCAGCACAGGCAAGATCGAGCATAACTGATCCTTCTACTGGCTTTGACGCACAAAAAAAATTATTAGAAAATTTAGAGGACGCCATTAATTCTACAGTTGATTTACCTTCAAGTATTCAAAGGTACCAACACGTTTTACAATACGCAAGATCGAAAGTAGACTTTGCTGTTGGCACTGGTTTATACATGTTGCCTTTGACCTTAGACTCCGGTAGGGAATAATAATAAACTATAATAATGAAATTCTTATAGCAGGAAATTGAACAGAAGGTTGGGAAAAAAAACGACATAAATTTCTGAGCCAGAAATATTACAAACAATAAAAAACGCCCAAGATTAAGTCATCTATTCCCGAAGTCCAAACCCCAAAGTCATTAAAGACTCAGCAAAGCTCGCGGGCTCTGTTCGCGATGCCATGAATATGAAAAGACAGCGCTTGTTCTTGGATTAATTTGCCATAGGATTACTTGGTTTTTTATCTTACTAAATGTAACCCATTTTATTACGGAACTAATGCCCAAAAGTGCTCGGCCATAAAGCCAACTACTTTGCTTGCAGTAGACAAAGCAGCTGACAATACTCCCCAATATCCCTGGTAAAGCGCCCACGGCTTTACCAGCAAATTTTTTTTAAATAAACTTGCAAGATGATCAAGCTGTTTTTTTACCCATGATTTATCAGGGGGAGGCGGATGGCGGCGGAGGTAATGAACTTTGACCTCCCCCGCCGCCTGTAATAGCCATAAACCGGGTGTACTTATTGCAAATCCTAAGGCTGTTAACCCCTTACTAATGTGACTCCTTGCTCTCTAAACAGTGTTCGTTTTTCGTTCTGCTGTGTCGTGTCTTCATATAAAATTTTCCGGATAGTTTCTCTTATTCTATTCACTTGAGTTCGTAATTGGTCTCGGTTGTAGTCAGCGCTTCTAGTCTTGCTGATCTTTCTTGTTCAAGTTTTTTTTAGTTTTTTTGTCTTATTCTTTCTTTAATATCAGGCCTAAGTTGGGTCATCAGCCTCAACGAGTTTTCTTTTTCTCTTTTTATATGCTCATCTAGTTCACCTAGTTTTGCTAAATTGTTTGTTAATTCGCCTCTGATGCTTCTTAAAGCAGGGATCAAGGGCGTTATTTCTCGCAGGGTAGCGGTTGAGTCGTGTATAGTTTTTAAATGCTGTTTCTTTGAAAAACTGGTTTCTGCTTCTATTGCATTTATTATTTCATCTGCCGATTGATTTAATTCTTTAAGTTCCATGTTTTGTATTTGGTTATCTGTCGGGAGTTTTGTAGTGTGTTTTGAAGTTTAGCAACTGCATCCCTATCTAATTTTGGTCTAAAAAGGGACAAGGCGATTTTGATTTTTACACTAAGTCTTTGTATAATTGTACTCTTGGCTAAAAACTTTGATGGGTCTGGTTTAGTTGTAAGCCGAACAGATTCCCCTTGATCCCCCCTTACAAACAAATGACCATCTTCTAATTTAAAATCATTTGGGTCTATAAATTCGGGAGGTTCTTGGCCTAAACTTTTGTAAAATGCTCCGACCGCACTTTCTGTTTAATTCACGCCGCATTGAGGCGCTGGCGATGCCGTGTCAAGGGATCATTTCATCATGTCGTCTCCAGGATCAAAACATCATAATCTTCTTCAGTTTTAAAATTTGCCATGTTTTAAAATAATTAACTTTTTTTTTTGTTTATAAAAAATGGCACTAGCAATGGCTCGATTCTTAACCCGTATAGAAGACTGAAAGAACCCGGTGGCTTTGAAGGGAAATAGCGGAATATTTCTGTTCAAATAATCCATCTACTATTGATGCGGATCAAATTCTTACTGTCAATTTCCAGACTAGGGGGATGAAGTGATTGTGCCAGGCTCTGCACGTCTTACTTTCAAAATAGAACTCGCTTTCAAACAGCCCCAAACAGGACAGTTGTACAGAATCTGGGGCGGGCAATCGTTAAGAAAATTTCTTTTTAAAACTTGAGGGGCAGAAATATTTTCTTTACACAATGCGACATATTTTTAACCTATTTTGATCTATGCTAAACGGGATGAAAGGCTGATCTTGCGTTTCAAGGAATTGAAAATGAAGAAGCGCTAAAACATAGAATAGGCCCGCAGATACAAAAGAGGGTAAAAGTATGCAGCTTTTAAATTTTGCGTATGGAAATCGCTTTTCCCCCCCCTTAGTTTTTGAGTTGTTAAAAGCGCATGCACATACTTTCAAGGAGCATTAAAAGACAGATTTGTCATATGAATAACTTTTAAGAATACAAACGTGTTACCCAATCATCAGACACCGAAGCAAGTACAGCATTTCTGACATCTCGTAGAGTTTGACGTTGTTAGAAACCCCTGATTTAGCAGAGCTGATTAAGGATCAATATGAGTCAAGATTAGCAATATATTACGACAGAGTGATTCATCATACAACATATCCCAGAAGCAGGGCAGACCTATATGGAATTTTAGTTTTAGCGTCTTTTCAATATCGCTTAAAGGTATTTTATTGCTGTGTGAAGATGAAAAACCCGTTTAAGGCAATGTGAAAGTTTTTTAACCCTAAAATTAACGAAAGTGCATATGTACAATTGACGGTAGTCCTAACAAATCTACGCTAGCGGGCTTAGACCTTATCATCATTTGACGAAATAGAAAATTGTTTGGGGGTGGGAGGGGTAGAATCCAACAGCAGACCTAGTGTCTAAGTTTTTACATCTTCACAATGTTAGGCTTGATGGATTATTTAACAACAAAATCGGTTTATGGATTGACCTAAGGCAACAGAGGATAATGAGTTGTATGGAAGGGGAGAAGAGTGAGAGACGTAATAAAATTCAAATTGATAAAGAAGAAGAAGCCGAATAAACCGCTTAATGTACTTTTGTTTTTAATATATGATGCGCGGGCTGATATTGAAAATAACAGATTAGAATATGTATTATATTTAATTATTTTTCATTTTATAAAAAAGCATGTCTGTTAAGGTTTATCCAAATGTGCCTACAGCACCGGAGATGCCAAGAGAGAGATGCGGGCAATTCGCTGTTATAGAAACCCCTGAAGTAAAAACCTTCAGATTAACAACATTACACAAATGCAACAAAACTAGAGCGGGACCTTTCAAAATACAGCAAAACCAACGAAGGGTATTCTGCTGCCTTTAATGCTGTTACATATGGTAATACTGGAGCATCGACTGTAAGTGCTCTATCAGCAGGAACGAGTGTTGGTCTCTTAGCAACGGGCATAGGCGCACCCGCAGCTTTGCCTTTAGGCGGTTTGTCTTTAGCTCTCGGCCTGTGTTCTTGCTGTAGGTGCTGCTAGCAAAAAAATAAAAACTAAACTTCAAAAGCACCAGCTATGGTTCAACTAATAACAGCTAAACTTAGTTCCTTTAAGCTGACAATAAATAAAGCCCCTTGTTGACCTCAAACATCACGGAGGGAAGTTTTTAATCGTTTACAGGCCGATTTTGATGACTACAAAAGACAAAAGTTGATCTTCAAAGAAAGGCGGGGACAAGTTTTTCTCAACAGCCGGGCCCCCGAGCAGATAAAAAGGAATGCTTAAAAAAGTAAACGAAACTTTAAAAACTCTGTTCTAAACAGCTCACATTAACAAAAACAAAAAGGTGTTTATCTTTAGTTTATGAGTCCAAGCACAAAAAGACCGTTGATATTGATTTGATTAAGTATTTTTTTTTAATTTAAATAAAATTTTTTTGAGTTAGAAAAGAGACTCAAAAAAAACATGGCTAAGATATATGAAGGACAAGACGAATTTTTTGAGCAATGCAAGAAAATTTATCAAGAGCACTGAATGTTATTGATTTAAAAGGGTCATTGATCCAGCAAGCGTTAGGGGGCAAGCGTTGGTCATGCTATTCTCAAGTTCCAGGTAAACTAAAAATAGGACCCGCAGTTAAAGTAATGTTAGCTGTTTTAATCGACTATATAAACAATAAATGAAGAAAACCTAGAAGTCGGGGGTCTCGACTAAACAAACGATATTCTTTTCACAATGATTTTAACACCTGGTTGGGCAGACAACTGCTTACACAGTTTTGATGTGGCCGCTGAAGAAGCCAAAATGAGAGGCTCTGGTTGGTCAGAGGGCGAGTCCTAGAGATCAGATTAAAACAGTCTAAGTATGCGCCGATTGTTGGCAAGTCCCACATTCCACTACCTCCAGCATTAGTTGCAAAAAAAAGCAGTTTTTAAACATAAGAATACAGCAAAAAATGTTTTATGTGGTGTGTTCTTGCAAGGCTGCATTACGCCCGCAAAAACGCAGAGAGAGTGTCTAACTTTTCGCCCTTACATCAATGATCTTAACTTTAGTGGGGTGTCCTTTCCTGTTAGTGTAGACCAAATTGATCAGTTTGAAGAACAAACAAACCAATAACTGTTAATGTTACACATGGGATGAGGAAAATGATTTGGTGCCAATTAAAGTGTCTAAGAACAGCCAACAATTGGCGAACCAGAAAAAATCATGTTGACTTACTATGATGTTTTCACCAGCGGGCTACCGCATTACACATTAATACGAACAATGAGTAAACTAATGCAGCATACTTCAAAAGATGGGCACAAACAAGAATTTGCGGGAAAATGTTTAAACAAGAATGCCATCTGTTCAAGCCGCAAGCGAACATAAGAAACACTGTATTGGTCCAGTTGACTGTAATACGAACTAATTACGCCCCACCTGGATCTAAATTTAGTTTTAAGAATGGAAGCGGATGCAAAATTCACCATATGTTGTTTATGCAGACTTTGAATCACTCATTGTTCCTTATGAAGGGCCAGCGCCACAAAAACTTCGAAAAACGGTCTTATTGAGAAATCATCAAATTTGTTCATTTGCTTTCTCGTTGTCAGGTCGGGATGGCGCTCATTCAGCACCAAAATTATACAGGGGCCCAGATGCGGTAGAAGATTTTTACAGCGCATGCAGCAGTGCGTAATGACTGTTCTAATAATCTGAATTTTTTCTGAAATCTAATGACTCCTGAAGTTTCAACAGCAGTAGGGACTCAGCCATCACTGTTGGATTTGTGGTTTAGGCCTTCATTCAGACGCAGCGAATCCAACAGTAAGAGACCATGATCACATTAGCGGAAAGTTCAGAGGAGCTGGCACAACAAATGCAATCTTCAACTAAAGTTTGATCCTAAGACATGGAAGCTGCCCTTCTTCTTTCATAACTTGCGAGGTTACGCTCTCATCTTATATTGCAAGCAGTAACCAACCCCTTCGGGTAGCATGCATTCCAGTCATCAGAAAAGTACATGTGCTTTAATTTAATAACATGTCTTTTTTGGACTCTATGCAGACATGATGGGTTCATTAGAGGCACTAGCTATGTCCTTAAAGTCCTGCCCAATAACGGAAGAATATTTTGACCCTAATTCGTTAGAAAGGGCGTTTTTACCCTTTGAGTACATGAAACAGTTGGGAAAGGTTTTGATGAGTTTACACTTCCGCCTAAAGGCGGTTCTTTTCTAGTCTTAGAGGAAAAGGACATCAGTGATTCTGTTTTCAGCAGGCTCAAGATGCGTGGCAGAGTTAGAGTGTAAAACGAGGGGAGATATCAGCTCTATTAATGGACTGATACATGTTTGTTGGCAGACGTTTTAAAAATTTATAGAAAGACCTGCATGAAAAATTTAAGCCGAATCCCGCGCATTACTTCTGCCCCCGGGGATGAGTGGGACGCTTTCTAAAGTTTACTGGGTCGTTTGATTTATTGTCAGATTTACCAATGATTCAGTGATTGAAAACGGATTGCGTGGGGGAATTTAGTATGGCGTCGAAATCATTACCTGTAAAGCAAACAACAAATACTTGGACGACTTTTGATCCGAGTAAAAGGTCTAAACTATCTCATGTATTTAGATGCAAACAATCTGTATGGATGGGCAATGGCGCATCACTTCATTACGCAACTTTAAATTTTACACAGGTACGAATAATATTCAAAAGGCATTAAAGTGGTTGAACAGTTTAACCCCTGATCAGCTGCGTGGTTTCATTTTTGAAGTTGATTTAGAATATCCTCATGATCATGACCTCCATAATGACTATCCATTAGCAGCAGAAAGTCTAAGGGATGGACCCAAACAGAACCGCCTAAAACTTGTGCCCAATCTTCGAGGCAAAAAAAATTATGTCTGCCATTACAGACTTCTACAATTTTATTTAAGCATGGGGTTGAAGTTAACAGCTGTCCATCGTATAATTGCTTTCGAAACAAGAACAGTTCATGAAGCCATACATCATGAAGAACACTGATCTCAGAACTAAATCCCAGATGCTTCAGAAAAAGACTTTTTCAAGCTGATGAACAACAGCTGTTTTGAAAGATATGGAGAATCCCCACAGCGCAAAGATGTTAGATTAGTCACCAGAGAGAATGAAGCAATTAAGCTGACTTCAAAACCTAATTATCAGGACTTCAGAAGATTTCATGACCAGCTTTTTGGCATAAAGATGAAAAAAGAAAGTCAAATTGGACAAACCTGTTTTTATCGGGTTTATGTTTTTGAATTATCAAGCTTTTGATGTTAGAATTTCTTTATGACTTTCTTTAAGCCCTCGTATCCAAGGGCCCGAGTGCTTTTCACAGATACAGATAGTTTTGTTTATAGATATCACTACTGAAGACATCTATAAAAACATGGAAATGGAGTGGCTAAAGGGCATGCGGGTGGTACAAATCTGATTATCCTAAAGACTCGCCTTTACATTCAATTAATAACAAGAAGGTTTTAGGAAAGTGAAGGATGAATTATCTGGGGAAAGGTGATCAAGGAGTATGTGGGGTTAAGGTTAAAAAATGTACAGTATTTCGAGCCAGGAGAAATCATTAAGAAAGCAAAGGGAATATCTCGCAGTGTTGTGCCCGGGCAACATATTTACATGACAAATACAAAGAAACATTGTTTGGCAATAAAGACTTTTCATCATGACAACGTAAAATACGATCTAATCTAACATGAGATCAACACAAAAGTTGTAACAAAGAAGTCATTAGATAGAACAAACACAAAACGGGTGTTTGTTAATCCAGAGTTTTCATATGCAATTGGGCACTGGAGAACAGTAAATTAATTAAAGCGGAAAATGTGTCTGGCGGAATTATCTGCAGTTCTTCTTTCCCCAAAAAGATCTTTGAGGAGCTGGTTGTTTTGTTGTGTCAGTTTCTCGTAAATATACACGGGCGGATTCATTTTTACATTCTTTTTATTCGTAGGGTCAACACTCCAATTGGATCGGTTGCCCTGATGCGAGTGTCCCCTTCCGCTTCCCCGGTAAATAAAAGGGACCTTACTTTCAAACCAAATGGTAATAGTTTGCGGATGAAGACTCTCTTCAGCCCAAAATTTATTTTTTTTCTTTTGATTGCTTGTACTGGTTTTAGCCTTTAAATTCTTCATTATTCATTGCGCGCAAAACTGAGGGCAGTCTTCTAACCATTCTGTGTTGCGAGAATTGTCAATCAGTCTCTGTGATACTGGTAGAGAGAAAAGTCTTTCGGCTAACTGTTTGTTTTAAAGTTTTTTAACTAAAGCCTGTGATCTTTTGAACTCCCGGAATGCCTCTTCTAATAGTAACTCTGTGTTTTAACAATAATTGATTACACTTGCCTTTAAATTCTTTTCCATCGTCGACTTGAATCATGCGAGGATAAGTTAGTGGCCTCGTTGGTTATATCAGTTGTATAGCGACAGCAACAGCAGAAGCACTTCTTTTTGTGTTAATGGCTCCGCATCTTTGTATCTTGAAGCCATGTCAATGACTGTGAGTGCGTACTTAAATCTTTTTCGTCTAATCCCATCAGAGGGTAAATATAGAAGTCCCTTTGATGGGTGTCGTTTGGAGTTGATTTAACAAAGTGGGGTCTCTGTATTTGTCTAGGGGCAGGTAAATAAATTTGCCAAATCGCTTGTTTAGATAACCATTCCTTTGCTGTTTGTTCACTAACCCCTGCGCTTGGCTTAGCTTTTTTTATTGCTGCGATACCCTTCCAATATCCTTTGGGTTTAATAATAGATTTTGTTCATTTTTATTCAGCCAATATTATGCGCAACAAAATACACGACGGTCATACCAAAGGGAATAAATGCGATTTCTTGCATCTTTTGTTTTTCTGGGTGGTTGATAAAAGTCACTGAATTTTGGTGGGGGCAATGTCTGAACCCGGGTTTTCCTGTTATAGGGTATATTCTTTTATTGCTTGGTCAACATTTTTAAATGTGTTTAAACTGCATGCCCCTGTTCTTTCAGTGTGTCATTAATAAAATCTAACTGCTCAAGTCTCTGCTTTTCATAGGCGTCTTGTGCAGCTGCTAGTTTCTCCATAGCTTTGTTATGTCTTTTTCTCTGCCGTCTCCGCAGTTTACTAAATGCGAAATTACATCCGCTAAAGCGAGCGCATTCACCACAGCGCCGCCTTATCATCATTACGAGTGAAGCCATTTTTTTAAATGTATTTTTATTTACATTTTTATACTGTCTGGAATTATTCCTTGCTAACTAGAAAATCTTTCGTGGCAAACCGAAGCTGCAATGATAGAATTGCTTTGCTGAATCCTCAAAATAGTTTGCCAAGATCTGTGGTTTAATTCTTAACAGGCTTTTTTCCCAAGCATTGAGTTCCTACATTAGGCCTCCAATAACAGCAGAATGGTATTACAAAGGTTGGCAATAGTTTTTTCGGTGCTCATTTTTTAAAAAAAATAATTAAAAATTTTAAAAAAAAACATGAACAGTGATGATTTTTACTACAGTAC
This sequence comes from Conus ventricosus, assembly GCA_018398815.1. NCBI lineage: Eukaryota > Metazoa > Mollusca > Gastropoda > Neogastropoda > Conidae > Conus > Conus ventricosus. The sequence continues at coordinate 66,511,809 of CM031600.1, read as the reverse complement.
AGGCGGCCTTAAACCTTCCCGAACTTATGAATGACCAAGTTGATGACAGCTATTATGCCCAAAGGAGAGGTTGGTATTCTTTAGCTGGGTGTGGAAAAACAAAACAGTTCTCGGAAATGAATTCAGCATTGAACAGATTCAACAGATGCCCCCGCAAGACATTTTAAAGTATCATAACAGGTAGAAGCGCAGCTGGGGGCAAGAATGGTAAAAAGTGTGGGGCAAACGGCTCTTGTTTGTACACTAAACTAGTCAGTAGATTTGCTCCCCTTGAATTCTGAACAAGATCTTACGTTATGATTTAACGAAGATCAGTTTTAAAAAGAATTAGGTCTCTAGGCTGTAATTTATATTACAGATTGGAACATGTTATCGCCTTAATCATGGGATTAATTACTTTTAATCATATAGATTTTATTTCCCTTCAAAATGACCGAGCCAAAAAAATCAGCAGAATCAGAAAACACTGAATCAGGTGGAGAAAATAACCAAGCCAGAAAAACAGCAGAAAACGCTGCATCAGGTGGAGACCATTAAAAATTGGGCGGGGTTTAAAGCAGGGAAGAAATTAGCAGAGTGGAACAGACAAAATAAATTAATGTTACGATATAACTCATTTATGAAAACATAACACCCCCAACGCCAGAACAAGTTTGATTCAATGCCAGCTATAAAAACTCCATGTGATACAAGACCTACAGCACCAAGTCTTCATGGAATATTGAACTTAAAACTGTTGCCCTTTTTGGCGCCATTGCTGCTGTTGGGGGTGGTTATTACGGTTATAAAGTATATAAACCAAAGTCGACAAGACCAAAGTCCAAAAAAATCTCAACCACTAAATACAGAAGCTAACAAACTGCACGCCAAACCCCAATAAAAAAGCATCATTTGATCCATTTTTAATGGAATAATTTTTTTAAATGTTTTTAATAAAAATAGATCTTTGGGGTATTTAAAATGTGGTGTCAATAAATAAAGACCTAGAGTCTATAAAAGACATTTCCCTAGACCAGAATTGTAATCATTTTGGTTGCTTCGGTTGTAAAACTTTCCTTAAAATCTTTTGCAGAGAACGCTGAGCAAGACATCCTCAACGATGACGCGTTTTTGAGGCGTTGTGTGTACTATATTAGACATCTACTATTTAAATAAAAACATAGCTTTGTATTTTTTTTTTTGATAATTATAAGATAACTTAATAAGAACTGGTTGTCTTTGTTATGAATCTTAAGGTGGGCTTAATTTTAAAAAATTTTAAACAAGAACTTATTAAGAACTTGAAGTAACTTAATTAAAACTTAATCAAGAACTTATTAAGAACTTGAAGTAACTTAATTAAAAAACTTAATTAAGAACTTGGGGCAACTTAATTAAAAACTTAATTAAGAACTTGGGGTGACTTGGGGGTGGGAGTGTGTGTGGTGTCAAGAGCTTTATTATTTGTCTGTGTAAAACCACTTGGTGCAAGACAGTGCTTGCGGGTTTTTTTTGCAAGTTCAAAGCAGCCGCCAAAGTGCACAAAAAGTTTATACTACACCCTCCTCTTTTTTCATCCAGGTTGGGACTGGGATTTGGCCCGGTTACCTAGTGTTTTTTTTTTTTTTAAGTAAAATACTGCTTTGGCAGAGCTTAAAAGGCAGCCTAAAGTTTGTAACAGGGCGTAGACAGCCCAAAACGACAAAGCAGCAAAAAAAGTTGATCTCACTGTGATAACCTTTAAACCGCTCTAGGGTGAAGCGGTGGAGCGTTGAAGAAACGGCTTGCCACTGTGACCTTTGACCGCTCTAGGGTAGAGCGATGAAGAAACGGCTTGCCCCTGTGACCTTTAACTGCTCTAGGGTAGAGCGCTGAAAGAAACGGCTTGCCACTGTGACCTTTGACTGCTCTAGGGTTTGAGCGCTGTTCTCTCTCACTGCTGCGGACTTTGAGGGAGTGTGTTTGGAGTTGAATTGGTTCTTGTTTCAGAAGTAGTCCAATAATTTCTAATCTCCTCACTGCTTGAAAACATTAAAAACAAATTTCCCTTTCCCCATAGAGTAGACTTTATGAAAGAAAGACCAACTGTAGAAACCTTTTAGCATATGGTTTCAACAAACGAGCAATCTCTCTTAGTTTTCGGAATTGAAGGGGATATCCCTACATTGCTCTTCAACCATCATCCCATTTTTGAGTATGCGCTCCACTGTCTTTTTCTTGTGAAAAGGCCTTGAAGGTCTGTTCTTTAAAAACCAACCATATTGCAAGTTAAACACTTTGTTGTGCTTCTGCCTTTGAAGCTGCCTATACCCCTCCTTCAGTTTATCCTAGCAGCAGCAATAGACGTTATTTTTCCCCTGCCCCAAAAACGAAAACTTCTTTCCTAACTGTCATTCTCACATCAACCTCTTTTGTTTTCAAGTATTGTGGAGTTCTTCTGGTGCCCATCTTTTGTTTTTTTGCTTGCTCTCCATACAAATCAGATAGCTTTCTTTTTGGCGGTTTTTGGAAGACGGGTAGTTTCTTACTTGATGATGGCCTGCCGCTCTCAACTCATCCAAAGCACTAACAAATTGCGCTGGTACTCAACATGCTCGTCAAGTATTGTCAGCTTAGAAATCTCCCACTGTTTGCCTATGATTCAAATTTTTATATAAACAAAACCGCCCTGCACAAAACCGGTAAATATCTTCTCACTACACCACACAGTCACTTCACAGGTCTTGCTGAAGTGGCAGCCACAAAGTGATTTTTTGGTCGCAGTTTGTAAGCAAGCCTTACAAAACCTTTTTCACTGAAAACACCGCGGTCTTTCTGCCCCACGTATTAAAATTTGGGTGTATCTTTGTCAACAATATTGTCTTCAACGAAGCCAAAAAACCTTTAGATACACAATTCTGTTTTCAGTAAACCCGGGTTTTTAAAATAACACACCCACCCCACAGGTAAAAAACCGTCCTGCTCGTCCGACTGTCAGCGAAAGAATGTGTGGGTTACCTTGTCATGTGAGCGCCGTGCTACGCTTAACTCGGTGATTGGCCCGGCCAGAACAGCGCCACCGCGCCGGGACGTATGACAGGACGTTTAGAAAGTGATGTAAAGCTAGGCAGGAAGGTAGGGGGTGAGAGGAGGGGGGTTAGAGGAGGTGCGGACGTATTGATTTTTTGGCCTGTGTGTGTGTGTATGTGCCCCTGTCTCTGTCTCTGTGTGTGTGTGGGCCTCTGTGTGTGAGGGCCTCTGTGGTGTGTGTGTGGTGTGGGTGTGTGTGTGTGTGTGTGTGTGTGGTGGTGTTGTGTTTGTGTGTGTGTGGTGTGTGCGTTGGTGTGGGGGTGTGTGCAGTAGTGTATGTGTGTGTTTGCATGTGTAGAGGGTTTGTGTGTGTGTGTGTGTGTGTGTGTTTTGTGTGTGTGTGTGTGGTTATATATAAAGTTGTAGCTGATTCCATGTCTTTCCCCCACAATTTAATCTTTTAAAGCTGTTGAAAAGTATTTGTGATTCAAAAACTTTTTCTAACTTAGAATTTCCCCCTGGGAGAAAATAAACACCCCAAGTGCTGGGCAGGTAGGCCGGCAACTAGCATTAAAGCTTACCTGCCACTGCAAAGCAGGCCCGTTGACACCGCCCTGACAGAGTTGACAGTATGAAAAAAAAGCCGTGGGAACAGACACCGTTTGTATATGAAGCGCGTTCAAATCGCAGCTAAATTTTTTCCCCGCGTTACTCTATGGGGCGTGTTCGTCTGGCTACTTTCCCTACGCTACTCTCTGAAAAAATTTAGTAAAATTTGTATTTAAAAAAGGATACCCTACACAGTATGTTTGTTTGTAGATAATCGTTATTTTTGGTTATTGAAGTCTTACTTGTTAGAGAACGTATAAATTTCCAATCCTGGGTCACTTTCGCCCGGAAACTGGGTGAGGGCGGAAGTGAGCCAGGATTGGTATTTATACGTTCTCTGCGTTTCTTTGTATTGTTTTGTTTTCAGATCTCAACGCCGTATTCCTTTTTCTCTTTAAACAAAAATCGTATTTCGTCTTTAAGAATGTTGTAGAAATTATGGCTCCAAAGTGATGTCGATGATCTTTTTTATCATCTGAGATGGTTATTGTGAGATAAACTCTAATCGGAAACTTCGGAGATGTTGTCTTCATATGTATGCTTTTTAGGGTGCAGCTACACTGCATGCACGCATTTTTGCCAGCCTGCTTGGCTTATTGTCATTATTTTATTTTCATATGTGCCACTTTCAGTATATTTAATTTACCCCAACATATTTATTTAATCTGCACATTGAATCGATCAGCTTAGGGAGGGCACCGGGTGATAGGATATGGTGTTACAGCGAGGAGTATGAAAGTGGGAGCTGCATGCCTGGCTTAAGTTATCTTGGTACTCATCGGAATGAAATACCCATAAAATACGACACGGGGTATAAATGGAAATCCCGGAGCTGTAGGACTGAAAACACACACACACACACACACACACACAAAAACCCAAAACTAGTGAACTCCTCAATAAGGAACCAAAAAGGCAGGAAGAGCATTATTCCGACTGCAGGTGTTCCGGTCCGTTAACATCAATCGGACAATACCGCCGCAAGGAACGTGAGCACACCTGACGACGGTTATTTCGGTCATTTCAACGCCACATTGTGAACGACCTGCGCACAGCCATCAAGATCACGAAACAAAAGAGTGAGAGAGCAGACGACCCGTGAACGATCTGCGCATAGCGAGAGATTTCGCAACAAAGAAATAAGCGAGAGAGCAGCAGAGTACGAAAAACCTGTCGTCTTCTACCGATAGAACATGTGATTTGGACCAAGTCAGAATTGAAAAAAAAAGCGCTATTACAGTTAAACATATGCCATGCCAAAAACGATAGTGAAATTTCTGATGTTGATTTTTCTTTGTGTGCTACAACCGAGTAAAGTCTGTGGATCGTTTTTCATAACTTCTTGCATGCATTTAATGTGGCTGGCTTCCCTTCTTCTTTCATTTTCTTTTTGTTTCTGGTCGGCAGTTGGAAGTAGCAGGTGTAATGAATCTTTTCGTGTCGAATCCTCACGCATAAATTCTATGACACTACCTGGTACCGTGTCGCAGCGACGCAGACCATGGATTTGTTCAAATCTCATCTCGTTCTTTCATCCTTCCTTCCTATTTTTCTAATTTCTTTTCCTTGATTTCTTTTTTATATTTGCCTTCAAGACAAAAATACAATATTCTTTAGTTTGTTTTCTTGCTTGATGTGACTTTAACTAACAGATTTAGTGAAGGGGAAGGGGGGTGATGGCGGAGGGGAGGGGGAGTAATACAGAAAACATGCGCATGCGGGAGAGCAGTTAGTTCATTACTCATTTTTTGTGTGTTTCTTCGGGACTATCTTTAAGTCACAGAATGTTTAACATATGTCAAACTTAACATTCAGTCATACATGATTCCCGATTCCATTCCTTAAAGAGATAAGTGAGGAAGACGAGGAAGAGAGAGAGAGAGAGAGAGAGGAGAGAGAGAGAGAGAGATTGACAGACAGATTGACAGACAGACAGACAGACAGATTCCCACGCAGCACGCACGCACGCACACGTACCGCATGCAGAGAGAGAGAGAGAGAGAGAGAGAGAGAGAGAGAGAGAGAGATTGACAGACAGATTGACAGACAGACAGACAGACAGACAGATTCCCACGCAGCACGCACGCACGCACACGTACCGCATGCAGAGAGAGAGAGAGAGAGAGAGAGAGAGAGAGAGATTCCCACGCTGCACCGTGTGTATAATCCGAGCTCCACCTCGGTAATGTGGTCTTCCATCAAAAACGCCAAGTCGAGAACGTTGGACTACTCCCCCACCAGAAGTGCACCAGGAGAGCGCAGATCTCTACAACGTCGAACGGATCCTAGATCCGCCCTTTTTAACCGGATCCCCCACCAAGGGACCTTACCCAAACCGACCGGGATCGTTCTCTGGCCTCCTTCTAATTTTCCACCAGGCTTCCTTCAACTGGATTCTGTTGATTTCGGCGTCATCTTGCTGAAGTATCCTGCCCGGATCTGCCAGTATATCCGGCGGATCTGCATCACCGATCTCTGGTAAAAAAAATTAAACAGTTATGTCCTTGGGGCATCCTCCACCTTTCCACCAAGTTTACTTCAAGTCGGTGCTCTAGGTTTTGCGTAAATTTGTTAACAAACCAATCAGCCAACATAACGCCAGCGAAAACACAACGTCTGGCGAAGGCAACCAGCCAAGCGGAATAGTTTCGATCCATTCCGGGGTCGTCAGTGCGAGAGTAGCTGGAAGTATTTACATGTAGAAGGTTTTGGTTAGTTTTTGCTTCGTTTGTTTTCGTTTCGCTCAGTTTTGTGGCTCAGATCGTACTGAACTGCATAATAGTATACTATATCATATTGTACCACACTGAATTCAAAGTACAGTGTTGCATTTTACATTGTGTGTGATGCAGTGTTTTGGACGGTATTTTATAACCGCATAGCACTACGCTGGCTCGGACAGCATTTCCTTGTATGATACTGAAATCATGTCACATTATTTCGTATTTCATTGAGCTGTCTACCTTTCTCGTAAAACAAACAGGTTTCTGGTTTGTCTTGTGATTCGTTTGTTCATGTTTGGCGGCTGTAATACTTAAACTTTTTTAAGATTTGCTTAGCCTTCCGCTTGCAGTTGCCTCACCTTGCACCTAGTTTTAGTATGTTAAATATGACTGCTCTCCCCACTATGAGAGCGTATCACCAGAATACAACCATCCATTCACTTTATTCTTGAATTTACTGTTCTGTTTTTCCATACCTTGTTGTTTTTTTTTAATGAGATAAGCTCTAAAGCAATTTTGTTGGGGCACAAATCGTTGCCGTGGGGGTATTTTACGAGTACTAAAATACTCACTAACACATAAAACCTCGGTTTAGTGTCTCTGTCGAAGGACTAGGTCTAAAACTTTCTCTGAAGATCTCTTGACGAGAGAATAAAGAGGGAAATGCCGGAAGGTGGGGGAATGGGGTGGGGGTGGGGGTGGGGGGGGGGGGGGGGGATAGACTACGTTCCGTCCGAGATTTGAACCGAGGCCCTGGAAACTGCTGGCTGTTTCGACTGGTGCATTGTCCACAGAACCACCCCTTCACTTCTTTTTTTTTTTTTTTTTTTTACTGGCACTCCACCTTCGTCTTCTTCCAACTCTTCTTCTTCCGTTGTTCCTTCCTCCCCTTCCTTTGTTTTCGTTTCCCTCCCTTCCTTTCGTTTTGCATGCTTTTCCTTCTATTTTTTCTTTATCTCTCCCGAATACAACTGTACATAACCGCATTTGTTCTCCGAGTCCTCTCTCTCTTCTCTCTCTCTCTCTCTCTCTCTCTCTCTCTCTCTCTCTCTCTCACCACCATCGCCCTTTCATACCAACTCGACGTGGACCCGCTCCCCATGGCAAAGTGGGCTTTCAAAACATATAACCATAAAATCGAACCGAAAACCCCTGACATCTCTTCAAAGAAAGACACTCACACAGACAGAAAGGGGAGAGGGGGGGGGGGGGGGGGTGTGGATGGATAAGGAGGGGGATGGGGGCTGGCAATTACAGGATGAAAGCATGTGACAAACAGAATTATTCATAGATTAATTAGACTGAAGTATGTCGAGAGAGAAAAACACAGAGTGGAGGAGAAAGAACGAGAGAGAGAGAGAGGGTGAGAGTAAGAGTCAGACAGAGGGGGAGAAAGAGAGAGAGAGAGAGAGGAGAGGAGAGAGAGGGGGAAGGAAGCTTGAAAGAGAAAAAGAAAGGGGGATGGAGAATGGGAGAGGGGGAAATAGAGGGGGAAGAGAGGGAGGAGGGATGGAGGGAGAGAAAGAAAGAGAGAGAGAGAGAGAGAGAGGGAGAGACAGACAAACAGACAGACACACTGACAGAGAGAGAGAGACAGACAGGCAGACAAACAGACAGAGATGCAGACAGAGACACAAATTCAGACGGGCAGAGGAGGGAGGAGAGAGAGAGAGAGAGAGAGAGAGAGAGAGAGAGAGAGGAGAGAGGAGAGAGAGAGAGAGAGAGAGAGAGACAGACACAGAGAGACAGAGGGAGACGGAGAAAGAGATACTGAGAGACAGACAGACAGACAGACAGACAGACAGACAGACAAACGGACAGACAGACAAATAGACAGACAGACAAACGGACAGACAGACAAATAGACAGACAGACAGACGAACAGACAGACAGAGAGAGAGGCGAGAGAACCGACCCGTCGTGTGATCGCCAGCCGTTTGTCTAATCCGTGGCTTATCTCACCAGCGAGCTATATCTTCTTCCGGGTCGACTCACATCTTGGCGCAAGAACAACTAGATCCGACACCCCTCCCCCCTCGACCCCACCTTGCCCACCCGCCCCTCCCCTCCAACCCCCCGGGGCCGTAGATACTGAAGCGTTCTGAGCATACCCATACATGTACGGGCAAAGCTATGACTGTATAAACGGAGGCAGTCCAAAGATAACAGTGTGCCAGGTTCAGTTCCAATCGACAGAAGTTGGCTGACTCACAACACTGGTAAATGACGCACCAAGTCTTTACTAATCGCCAAGAACTGCACAGTAT
>CM031600.1:66495722-66498222 GCA_018398815.1 Conus ventricosus | reverse complement strand
ATCGTCCATTACCGCTGCTCATTAATGGCTCTGGAACCGAGTTCCGACTTGCTGCTATGCAGGCTGCACACCAAAAATCAATGCGCCAAGGCCTAGCTTAAGGAGTCGAGATTTTATAGACTGGCGCAATTAGATTGTTTTGAGAACGTTTATTGTGTCTGAAAGTTGATTCTCCGATTGTTTTGAGAATGTTTATTGTGTCTGAAAGTTGATTCTCCGATTGTTTTGAGAATGTTTATTGTGCCTGAAAGTTGATTCTCCTCACTTTCTTTTCATACGGCCATCAAGGTACAGGCCAGGGATTCCAGGCACACAGATTTAAACCAAGGAATGGGACTATCTGGAATCTTCCAGCTGGCGCAAAGACAGGGTCACGGTTGAGTGCAAAGGTCTGAAATGTGACGTCAACTATGGGGAAGGTCATGTATTTGAAGATTGTGTGCGATTTCATCGGTGGAAATCCCCCCAAAGAAGGGAAATAATCGGTGGGAGTTGTTCTCTTGATCAGTCGTCGGTTTAACATTAAACACTGGCTCAAATTTATGGCAGGCCTCAAACCGCTTACGTGGAATAGACAGTGCAAAATTGCAATTGTGGCGTGTGGCCTGAACAATCCTGCCACAGAGCAGCCAAGTGCAGAGGTACCGGAGAGGGACACAGCGCGGTACACAGGGTCTTCTTCGCGATCGATCAACCCTGTGAGAGAGATGAAAAGACCGAAAGGAAAGTATCGGAAATGGCAGAAAGGGAAGGTGACAAAGAAAGTTCGCGAGGATAAATGCAAGGCTAGGGAAGAAAGAGAGAGGAGAGAGAGAGAGAGAGAGAGAGAGAGAGAGAGAGAGAGAGAGAGAGAGAAGAGACAGAACAGAGAGACAGAGACAGAGAGAGAGACAGAGAGAAGAGAGGAGAAGATAGAAGAGAGAGAGAGAGAGAGAGAGAGAGCAGAGAGGAACAGAGACACCGAGAGCGAGAGGAATGCAGGGAGACAGACTGACACAGGCAGACAGATAGACAGACAGAATGACGGACAGACAAACACAAAGAAAGACAGAGAGACTGAGACGAAGACAAAGACAGGCAGCAAGCCAGCAAGCGGAGCAGGAGAGAGAAGAGAGAGAGGAGAGAGAGAGAGAGAGAGAGAGAGAGAGAGAAGAGAGAGAGAGAGAGAGAGGAAGAGAGAGAGAGGAGAGAAAGAGAGGGGGGGGTGTTAGAGACAGGAGAGAGATACAGAGAGAGACAGAGTGACAGACACACAGAAACAAAGACACAGAGAGACAAAGATACAGAGACAGACACACAGAGAAACGAGAGACAAAGACAAAGACAAAGAGAGAGATACAGACATGCACATAGAGACAGACAGACAGACAGACAGACAGGAAGGCTAAGACAGAGACATAGACAAAGAGAGACAGAGAGAATAGGGACAGACAGACAGACAGACAAACATTCAGACAGAGAGAGAGAGAGAGAGAGAGAGAGAGAGAGAGAGAGAGAGAGAGAGAGAGAGAGAGAGACAGACAGACAGACAGAAGAGACAGAGAGGAGCCCATGCTTCCAGTCCCCTACCTCCCTCACGCAAGCAAAAACCGCCGACAGCAAGCGCCTTTTCCCCTCCCAATGCTAGAAACATGCCAACGATCACGATCTTCGATTTCCCATCGATGCGTGTCTAAAGGGAGTGAGGGCTGGGGGCTGGTTGGGAGGAGAGGAGGAGGGTGGAAGGTTGGGGGGGGGGGGGGGGGGAGTGGGGAGCTGAGAGGGGGCAAGCGAGGACAAGTGTTGAATTACGACGTACAGGTGAAGGTCAGGGCCGGTTGAAAGGTCATGTGAAGGGGTGGGGGGTAGTAGGGGGAAAGGAAGGGGAGGGGAGGGGAGGAGAGAAACTGATGGCACAAAACTCTCTCTCTCTCTCTCTCTCTCTCTCTCTTTCTGTTTCTGTCTCTGTTTCTGTATGCGCGTGTATGTGTGTAAATACATTTGTACGTGTGTGTGGGTGTGTGTGTGTGTGTGTGTGTGTGTGTGTGTGTGTGTGTGTGTGTGTGAAAGAGGTGTTGTGTGAGCCAGCGTGCATGTGTGTGTGTGTGTGTGTTGTGTGTAAGCGAGCGAATGTGTGTGTGTGTGTGTGTGTGTGTGTGTGTGTGTGTGTGTGTGAAATGAATCTCTCTCTCACTCTCTCTCTCATCTTATCTCTGTCTCATTTGGATAGGATTGTTGGACAATCAGTGTAGTAGAAATAGATGCATTTTTGCTTGATTTTAGGGAAATATCAATTTTATGTAGGTGGCAGGAATGGGATTTTCATATTAAGGATAGTGACAGATTTAGTGTACACAGAATATTTTGTACGGTACCTGATATGAAAACTTATTTGTTACTAAATTTGGATACACATCTGAAAATTGTAATGCCCAAGTTCCGACTCGGTGTAACAGATATTGCTCAGCATTACTACCAATATCGAACCCATAATGACAATGAATTAATCTGCCCTCTGTGT
>CM031600.1:66455173-66485622 GCA_018398815.1 Conus ventricosus | reverse complement strand
ATTACCAAGGGAGATAATTTGTAACTTCATCAATTTTAAAGAAGTTACAAATTATCTCCCCTAGAATTAACGCACGCGACGATGTTTGTAATTTATTATTTTTTTAAACTAGTTTTTTTTTCTTTTTTTTTTCCTCCAACCAATCTATTATATACCATGCATAGTCTGTATGTTCTCTTACAAATGGACATATTTTTGCTGATTTTAGTGTTTTGGCATTTGATACAAAGAGTCTGGGTTGTTTAATGTTCTAATGTGTGGTGTACTGACACACTCACTCTGGTAAAAACTGAAAAAAGAAATGGCAGTTTGATTTTTCTGTGTTCCGGTTGATGAAAACAATTTTGTTGTTGTTTTCTTTGCACATAAAATTTGTTTTTAAATTTTTTTCATCAACCTTGACACAGAAAAATCAAACTGCCATTTCTTTTTTCAGTTTTTACGCAAGTATTGTAGCCTTGAAATAGAAAAACCACTCCTTGAAAACTCCTTGAATTTTGTTCTTGGGAGTCTGTAGGAACCCTGCTGAGATGCTTTCAAACATTGTCATTTTATTCTTTGCAGTTACTTTACTGGTACATCATGAATCGTTTATGTCTAAACAAAGATTGTGCTTGATCATTAATGATGGGTTATGACAGATAAGGCAGCTGTTGATTTGAAATGTGATCAGTGACAAAGATATTCATGGATATTACATTTACCAAGCTTTATGGTTTGTTTTTAGTTAACGATTTTATGTCAGCATTTTTTTTTATGTCCATGATTGGGAGATCGGATGATGGGAAATGATATTATGTCAGCATTTTTTTTATGTCCATGATTGGGAGATCGGATGATGGGGAAAAGTGAATGGCTTGTAGGTGTGTCTGTCACCATTGAGCAGAGAACAATGTTTTATTGATTTTTTTGTCTTGTCATCGGCATGAAGATTGGGCATACAGTTTTCAACAGGAAATCTAAAGAAAACAAAGTGAACAGTCGCACAAACTGCAGTATTGAAAAACATTTCAAGAGATGGGTTATACGTTGAGCAAGACAACATTTTGTTGGCATTAAGTTTAACTACAGTGTTCAATCTGATGAACATAGATAAATCTGGCAAGCATTTTCTTGAAGAGAAACGAATTAGTATTTGATATACTTTCAGGTATCGTTTTGGGAGAAATTATGAACATGATGTCTGTTTTGGACAGTCAAATACGCAAGGGAACCATGATTTTATTTCATTCATCTTCTGATATTTGTGTATTCTTTCTTCACTCAACAATCCACATGTTTGCCTTTTGTTTCATTTCAGGTTATGATTATAAATAGCAAAATCTATTAACAGAATCATGCATTGATCTGGCAGCTGTTTCCAATTTTCACTCCTAAACCTGATTTCATGTGTGTAGGCTCTTTTTTTAAAAATTTCTACTACCACCAAAGAACAGCATTTCTTATCCTTTCATGCACAGTATTACTTTTAGGCTTATCTAAAATATTTTGTATCATTTTCATCAAAAGATTTTTTTTTTGTCACCAGAGGTACTTTCTCTCTCTCTCTTTCTCTCTGTCTCTCTCTCACTCTGTCTGTCTCTCTCTCTCTCTATGTCTCCCTCCCTTTCTCTCTCTCTCCCTCCCTCCCTCCCCCCCCCCCCCCCCTCCTCTCTCTCTCTCTCTCTCCCTCTTTTCCTTTTTTTTTCTCTTTTTTTTTCAGTTTGTCTGCTTTTTGTCAAATAATCTCAGGGTATGCAATATCATATGCAATTCCGGGAGCCGGAACAGCTCAGTGGTAGAGTGCCGGACTCGTAATCTTGGTGATCCTGGGGTTGCAGGTTCGAACCTCCGCCGGGGCGTTTCGGTACAGGGGGCTTTTTACCTCAGAGTTAACATTGGTTCTGACTCCATTTCCCATACAGTCCTTCGAATGAGACGATAAACCGAGGTTTCGTGTGTGAACGCACGCATAACATCTTGCACACACGTAAAATCCCATCACCAACTTTTGGAAGAGTAGGCCAGTTTTTTGCCGTTGGTATGGATGACACGTTACACATAGCATGCACCCTGCGTGAGGAATGGAAAGAATGAAGGAAGTAAGGAAATTGAGTGAACGATATTGAACGATACTGACTGGATGACACGGGAAACGTCTGAATGAAGCGCCGGCTGGCAGCTCTTCAGTCAGCACTACCCTGGTAGGCAGCCCGTTGTGTAAACGAGTGTCGCTTGTAAAGCGCTTAGAGCTTGGTCTCTAGCCGAGAATAGGCGCTATATAAGTATTCATTATTATTATTTATTATCCACTGATCCTGTGTTTGAAGGATATACTGTTTACAATTCATTTAGATTGACCTCCACAAAGGATGCTAAGCATGCTAGGGAAAAGTATGTGCTTGGCTTCATCATCTGCTGTGTTTTCGGTGTGTGGGTTTGTGTGTGTGTGGGCGTGTGTTCAATTTAATTTCCAACTGCTCTTGGAAGATATATGCAACTGTGTGTTTTAAAGTCTCGCCATTTGTTTATCTACGAGTCTACTTTTATTTTTTTATGTGTTTACTTCCAAAGTGTATGTTTTATGTTTATGATAATTTTGGTAATGGAATGTTAGTGTCATTTGTTGTTAATGCTGTTGCACACACACACACACACACACACACACACACACACACACACATTCTTTCAATCATTTTATCTTGTAACCAGTGTTAATGTGAGTGTAAATCATCATGTACCCAGTCTTTAAGTGTAAGTGTTTATGCAGAAAGGCAATGGTCTGTACTGTCAGAAATAACATGGTTGTTGGGCACTGCCCCACACATTTTTTGTTTTTTTTTTGTCCCTGTAACCAGTTTCCTATCGCCCGTCCAAGCAGAGTTGTTTGTCATAGGGTGTGTTTAGATCAGTCATTCAGACGCACCTCAGAGGTTTGTGTACAGCTTTGGGTGATTGTGTGTGTGTGTGTGGGGGGGGGGGGGGGGGGGGGGTTGCCAGAGCCAGTTCCTGCCCAGAGTTCTTGATAGTGAAAGCTCTCAGTAAAGGCATGTTTCTCTGGAAAGTTGCGCTCTTGTTCCTCTCTCTCTCTTGAAACCTCATTTTTATGGATGTCTGGTGGTCGTTTACAGCAGAGGTGCACAGCACAGGTTGGATCTGAATTCCACTGTGGAGATTGTCCGCCTAACGGACGTGTCTGCGAGTGGTGCTCAAATTTCTTTACCAACTGTGTGTGTGTATGTGTGTGTGTGTCCATCTGTCTGTCTGTCTGTCTCTTTGGCCTGGCAGACGTCGGGATATGTTCTGAAAGGAAGGGAAAGAGTACAGCTGTGTCATGTCTGGGATCAACACGGACTTGACGGCCACATTGTCACCATCCTCATTTTCATTGATTATCGTTGAAAAAATAAAAGAGGGCAGGTTCTCTCGGACTTCTACAGCTCTTTGTGCTCTGCTTTTCAGAACTAGTTTCCCTTCCCTAATCCATATCCCTGCGTATGATGGGTTTGCGTTGGTGTTCGGTGCTGGTTGATCCACGGGGAGTGTCGTCGGAAGGATGTCGCGGCAGTCACCTTGAGGAGGTGGACTCCTCTTGTCTGGCTCGGTGATGAAGCAAATTGTTATCATCTTTGGGTGGCTTTAATGTAATATCTCCTTTGGTGGGTCGCCTCTTGATGATGTGATGTTGACCTGAAGGCAAGACTGGTTTTATCATGCTATATTATGTAGGCACTATAGGCATCAAGCCTCTTGCCGGCTGATATAGTAGCTTGTTTACAGCTCAAGTTTTTGTCACCCATAAACTAATTGGGCTTTTGTGTATTGACACAATTTTTATGAATGTATTTTGATCACCGAAGTTGCAGAGTATACTTAATTTTTAAAGTGATTATCAATGTGATCTTTAAAAGCATATACTGACTATGCATCGACAGTCTCATGTGGAATTATTTAAAATAGAGCCAAACGAGTGTTATTTGACTTTGTTAGTTTTAAATGTGTCCTCGTGTTCTTTCAGCATGAAACAGTGTTTGTAGATTTTTAGTGGTCACAGGATCTTACTAGTAATGAAGAATCTTGTATATTTCAATGAAATCACCTGGAAACCCTTCTATACCGCAAGCTTGGTAGCCTCACTAATGCAAGTCCCTTGCTCCACATCTCTCATGTGTTTGTATAATGTAAAGATCCACAGTGTGTGGTTTAGTTACTGTTTAAATTGGGTAGTTTTGTTGACCTGTTTCCAAGAACTTGCTGCACAGGTGACCTTGGCCTCTGTTGCATGATTCTTGAACCTTGTCTACCTCCTGAAAATCAAGACTTATTAAAAACATATCAAACATCTTATAGTCAACTGCAACCGAATCCCACAGTTTTTGTTTGGAGATCCGTGTACCACAGCAACATTCAATGTTTCTGTATTGTTTCTTTATTTTGAATAACTATTTACGGACAATACATGGAGAAAAAGGATTATTTCAAAATTTCTGCCACGCTGTGGTGGTCTAGAATTGGAAAACCTGTAATTGGTGCTGATGAAATGTCGACCCATTGGATCTGGATACCTAACCTAGTCATGGATGTTCTTACAAACGATAGTGATAAAGGGCATCATGTCAGGGCAGGTAAGGATATGAACGCTGTTTATAGACTGGCCAGTGAAGGAGGATTGTACCAGAAACTTGTCCATTGAACAATGAAAAAGTAGGGAACTGTCGGTTGTAAATGGGCAGGTTTCGCAGCAGTGATGAGCTCAAGGGCTGGTACCTGTAAAGAGAGGTCCAGTCAAACCAGGTGGAGCAGGGATGCTCCACCTAGGTGGTCCTATTGCTAGTATCATACTCGAAAGTAATCAGAGGGCACTACAGAAAAATCTTGCCCAGTGCTGAAGTAAACGGAAGATTTTCAACTGATCCATTTTATCAATGAAAAGCTTCCTTCAGTTTGATGAAGGATGATTTTTATTAATATAGCTTCAGGGTCTCGGGCATTTTTGTGTGTGTGAAAAGTTCCGCTACCTCTAACTATATGTACCTAATAAATGCTTTTGGCTCAATCACACTTTCTTTTATTGTTGATGTTTATATTCAAGGTTTGTAATGTCACTTTGGGCTTTTTTCCTTCTTGCTACATGGTGCCATGTTTTTGATGATTTGAGTGTTTTATCACTTGATTTGCATCATTATTCCCAGCGAATAAACATTACAAATCAGAATTGTATTTATTGCTTTGTTGCTCTGTCTTCAGTGTGTTTGTGTATCTCTCTCTCTCTCTCTCTCTCTCTCTCCTCTCTCTCATCTCTCTCTCTCTCTCCCTCCCTCTCTCTCTCAGCATCATTTATGTTTACAATCTTGACAGATACTATGCCATGTTATATCAACGCCCTTTTTACAAGATCGAACAGCTTTTCTGGCTTGACGAAATTCCTTCTTCACTACCCACGCATTGATCTATACAAAACAAGCCTAGCTTACTCTGGACCATATGTCCGGAACTCGCTATCACCGAATCTACAAAATATGAATACTTTAAAACTTTTCAAGAAACATTTGCATAAACATTTTGTCTCAGTAATTTAATTATTCAATTAAAATGACTAGCGCCCATTCACAAAGTCTTCTGTGAACCATACTTTGAGTACACCATTAAAATTAAACATAAAACCTACTCCGTTAAAATCGCTCATCCCCACTTCCACTCTGTCTACCATCCCTCTTCTCCTCCCCCTACCTACCATTCTCTCTTCCCCACCATCCTCTGACCTCTCTCTCTCTGCAGTTTTGTTTGTAAGTTTCCTTCTGTTTCACAATCCCCCATCTCATTAGTACTTTTATGAATAGTTTGCTTATCATTGTAGAATTAGATTACGATGTTGCTATGTTGAATTGTCAGTGTGAATGATATGTGCTGAAATAATGTATGCATGACAAGGACAGATTGTAAGACTAGGCTTTGGCCTAAAATCTTCATCCTTGCGTATTAAAGATCAATCAATCAATCAATCTCTCTCTCTGGTCTTATGTGTATGATGGTGTTTTCTTTTGTTGAGAAGTGTGTGTATGTGTGTGGTATATGGGCATGCTTCCTAGTGTGTGTGTCAGCAGACTTAATGTGTAAGTGTAAGTGGGCCTGCACACTGTGTGTGAGTGTGCATGTTTGTAAATATTTTATGTATTTATATGAAGCCCTAATGTGCAATGAGCAGTGCATGTTACAGTGAGGGGAATGGGTTTAGCATTTTATGAAGGACGATAACTGTTTTTCATGGGAAACTGCTGTTATTGGCACATGAAGCTAGTATGTTCCCATAGTATGTTCACGCCACATTCTGGCTATTTTTGCAGAAGAGACCAGCCTGGCTGCTCACTGCCTGATGATTCGATTGAACAAGCCACTTTTTAACCACGATAACAGCAGACCTCTAAGCATGACTGGTTGTGTGTGGTGTATATATATCTGTGTGTGTGTGTGTTTTCTGTGCACCCGTCCTAAATTTCCATTTCGTTGTATTGTTGTTTCTGTTTACTCTGCCCTAGTGTTGGTTTATGACTATGTCTAGACAAATAAGAAGTTTGAAAGCGGTCAGAGGACTTGGTCACAGTCTGGGAGTTAAGTCTCAGTTCTCTCTCTCTCCCTCTCTTTCTTTCTCTCTGCATGTGTATAGGTTATTCCAAGAAGGCGTCTCTGTATGCGTGTGAGTGCAAGCGCACATGTGTATGCATAAACTCATTTTGGGCAGGTCGCTCCGCTGCATTCTTTCTTTTTCAAACGGTGCAAAATTGCAGCATTCTCCACATCATTCTCTTGTGCTGCCTAGATAATCCTTGTTTCCTAAAGCTCTTTCTGCATTTCTGCCTGATCTCTAGTGTTGGTTTGCGCCCCTCTTCTTTCTTTGCATCCTGCCGTACATCCTGTCTGGTTTTCTGTCTCTTTTTGCTTCCTGTTTTCTTAAATGGCTTACTACCCTCTTCCTGTTTTTCTGCCTGTCTCTCTCCCTATATTATTGCTGTATGCATGAAACATAAATGATTATGTTTAGAATATGACAAATTCCACATTTTTTTTTGTACACTATCCTTCACTTTAACTCAAATGCCAGACAGACCCGTTTTTTACTGTATGAATTCACCAGCTCTCTTCCTGTATTGCTGTTGTTTCTTACCCCTCTGAGTTGCTTCCTTCATCTCTTCCTTTTTTCTCACACCAGTGCATAATTAAATCACCTACGCAATCATCATCATCTTCCTGACCCCACCCCCACCCCCCAGCCCCCCTCCACCCTCTCGCCCCCTCATCTTTCCCCTCACCACACACACTCACTGAGGGTAGAAAACAAGATTTGAATGGATCCATTGCCAGACAGCTTGATCCACGCACATGAACATAAGGGAAAGTGTGATGCAAAAGACGTCTTAAAATTTAAAAAATGAACACACACACACGCACACACACACATACACACACACATACACATGCACGCACACACACACACATATACACACGCACACACACAGAGCGGAAAGAGGATATAAGAAACATCAGTCACCACAATGGTATCATCAGCACTGTCTGAGAAGGAATGAAGAGTGATTCATGACTGAGGCAGTCGCGTTCAAGTACACAAGCATATTATATTCACACTCGACATTCCTGTTCATTATACAAGACTGGTTTTCAAGTTGGTGAGGAATAGGAGACAATGATGTCGTCAAGGGCACAGAAAGAGAAAAAAACTCAGAACTCAAAAACTTTTATTGATCAAGGATTGAGATTTTAGACAGAGCCTGTTCTTCCAGTCTGAGAGAGAGAGAGAGAGAGATTCAAACAATCATTAGTGTTGTTGGGAAAACCAAGCAAGATGAATTAAAAAGACATAGAATGCTCAACATAAAAAATGAGAGAAAAAAAGTTTAAAACAAAAAAGACAAAATGGTAACAGCATTATCTATCCCATCCACCCCTAAAATCGTACCAAAGATTATATTATGAGCAGTATGCTGGTTCAAGCATATGCACCGCGTGAGCACATTATTACTCTCACATATCGACATTGCATGCGCTTACATAGCGTACGTGTCCAATCAATGATAGGAGCAGATTATTTTTTCAAGCAGTAATTCTTGTAAACAGCAACAATTACTTTGGGAAGGTAAGTTAACATGTATATTGATGATGATATAGTAATAACTTAGTGTGTAAAATCAGTTATACTGCATATCTACATAATAACTTGTGTGAGTATGCAAAATATGTGAACAATTTTCTCGTGTAAAAATTTTTGGCTTTGATGACATTTCTGCTCAGGAGGAATAAAAAGTTCAACAGAAGAGGACGAAGATAACGAAGACTTGTTTTAAACAGGTATGGGAACATGGAGTTTGGTAAAATTTCTAGAATTCATCTACAATGTCAGGTGGCCAACAACACGAAAGACTGATGGCGGGTGGAGGGGCGGGAAGGGTGGTAGATGGTAGGGGAAGATAATGCTTGCCAGCAGACGACAAAGACCAAGACCAGAGGGAGGGAGGGAGAAGGAGCTCCACCCGAAGGTGACATCTGAACGCACCATGGTGGTTGGTAGGTCCTGTGGCGATAATGACAAGAACGGCCGCCACTGGACCGAGGGAGGAAGAGGAGGCGAGTGAGGATGGTGGGATATGGAGGATGAAGGAGAGGGTGGCTTAGAGCTGAATGGGTGAGGGGCAGACGTCGAGGCGCGCCGAGGGAGGGAGGTGGCTCCCCCCTCCCCCCGCACGTCTCCCCCCCCCCCCCTCCCTTTCTTCGTGTATCACTGCACACCCCATCTTAGCGCAGGGCTGGATCAGGTATGAGAGGAGTCAGGGAAGGGTGGGGTCAGAGAGAGCTCTGAGGATCCTCCCCCAGGAATATCGTGCTGAAAATGCCACTTTTGACGGCCAGGGAAAACAATGGAAGAGTCTGTCCACCCCCCCCCCCCCCCCCCCCCCCCCCCCAAAACTCCCATCCCACTCGTCCCGTTTTCATAGCTAGCTGCGCTTTGTACACAGAGATAATTTTTATCAGAATGCAGTTTACGTTAAATTCAACAAATTGTATTACAGAATGATGAATCTGAGTCAGATACATCGCATCTCGAATAATGGGGGCAGCCTAGTGACATTGGCAGAAAAAGTTTCATCAGGGTACGAAGAGCAATGAATGACTTTTCTACTCTAAAAATAGGCCTACACACTTCACGAGGTTAACCGCTCCCCAATCAAACCGGAACTCATTCTAAATCGAACGTCCAATGAACATGCCTCTTACAACTTGCATCAACTGACTCGCCCAATTACCATAACAGACCCAAAGCAAAGACGGTGTCAGCTGATTGTGCAATCTTCGCATAGCTGCAGAGGAGCACTGTGTGGTCATCGAGAAGATCGCAAGTCGAAGAAAAGCATGACCCTTGTTATGAAAATGGCTGCAAAAACAATCAAAGAAAAGCATCGAAGGTAACTATATTTTGTTTTAAAAGTGATGCAATTTAGTGATGCTATTGCCGATCAGGCTCCGGAGCTGCGTGCATTGATGCAATGATGCGTAACTATTGCATGTTGTTGATGTTGCAGTGGAAATTTAGCCACAACCAGGTCTGTGTAAATCTGCAGAATGTCGGTAGTGCGTAGATGTGCATAAATGTGATTGAATAACGATTCTTACCAATTTTAGTCGTGCGTGCACAGTATATGACAACACATTTAGCATTTAGCATGGTTTTTCAGTATGTGCTAGAGCAAGCATTGTGTTACTCAAGTTAAGCCTGTGGGCGATAGACAAGGCAGATCTATGCATTCATCCACAATGAATTCAGAGCACAGCAAAGATCGTTCGGACTGTTTACTATTTTTACTCGTTACGTTGCTAAGCAAGGGAAGCTACTCTTCGCCTAGTTACATTTACATAGTTACATGGGTGACTTCCCTTGACATCTTCCCCCCTTTCTTTAAAAGGATAAATCTTTTAACATGCATTAAATTTTTACAGTGGTTCATCTTCAGAATACTTTAAAGTGTTCATTGTCCAAAAGGTCAACCACTGTTACTTTTAATTTCTTTTGTGTTCACTTTGATTTCTTTCCCCAAGGCTTTTAAAAACAACTGTTTGTGAAAAACATAAGTCTCTAGCACATCACTCTGAAATTTGAAGTTCAGTGTTTTTCTTCATAACTGGAAATTCAAGATTCAACTTTAAAAAACAGAACGTCTCCATTTTACTGCAATGTCTTCAGATTTGCACATTCACACCCTTTCAAATTCAGTTACTTATTTTTTTAATGCATTTACTCATGCTTTTCCATTCTTTCCATTATTAAAATTCTTCTCATCGAAGCGGCCCGGGTTTCTTCTGTTTCTTCCACTTCGTCTCAGGACTGGTGTTGAAGGTGGACTTGAGGCTGGACTCGCAGTCGCAGATGGAGTGAGGGGTAGAGCTGCAGGCCATGGATCACCTTGCCTTGATGTTCCAGGTGTCGCTCCAGCTCATCAGGTATAAAGACGTCTTCATGATCAGACTCGGATTGAGACTGTACAACTTTGTGAATGTGCTTTCTGTTGCGTCGCACTTCACCCTGCGGAGTGTTGATCCTGTATGAACGTCCGCTGTTGTCGGCTGGACCAATGACTTTGCCCTTGGTGGTCCATTTCTTCTCACCGTCGGTCTTGATTGCGACAGAAGTGCCTGGGTGTAGCTTTGGCAGTGGTTGTGCACCATGACGTCGGTCAAAGTGTTCCTTGTGTTGCTGTTTTGCGGCGGTGTCACGGTCACGGACTTCTCTGTCGTTCACCCCCAACAGGCTTCAAGTTGTGTGGCATCACTGGAACCTTGGTACGTAGCTGTCGTCCCATCAAAGCGACAGATGGACTGATTCCAGTGGCAGAGTGGGGTGTCACTCGGTAGTTCAGCATGGCAATGTCAGGGTCCGTTTGCTGCATCATCTTCTTCACTGTCTGCACGGCTCGCTCAGCTTCTCCATTTGCTTGAGGGAAGTACGGACTGCTGGTGTGATGTCTGAAACCGTAGTCTTGGGCAAACTGAAGAAATTCATGAGACGCAAACTGTGGACCATTGTCTGACACGAGCTCCTCCGGGATTCCATGGTCGGAGAACACCTGCTTGAACTTGGTGATTAGTGTGGCACTCTTCATTGATGACAAATGCCTCACTTCGATCCAGCGGGAGTAATAGTCAACAATGACGAGAAAGTCTTTGTCCTTGAACTTGAAAATATCAGCTCCCAGCTTCTCCCATGGTCTGAGAGGAAGTTCAGTAGGTTTCAATGGTTCATGACGTTGTGCGGGTCGATTCTCCTGGCAAGCCTGACAGGTCTCAACAATACGGCTCAGGTCACGACTGATGCCTGGCCACCATACAGTTTGTCTGGCATTTTCTCTGCATTTTGTCAGTCCTTGGTGACTCTCATGTAATTTCCGGAGAATTTCTTTCCTTTGACTTTCTGGCACAACAACTCTGTCTTGGTACACCAGTAGTCCATCTGACACTGACAGGTCAGACTGTACAGCCTTGTAGCCACTAAGCTTTGCTGAAACATGGTCGGGCCATCCCTCCTTAGTGTAGGTCACAGCAGTCTGTAGATCTGCATCTCTCATTGATGCCTCACGTAACGCCTGCAATCTGCTGTCAGTGATGGTTCTTGACGACTCCAGAAGGTTGACAAAGGCTTCTATTTCTGCGGCATCCGTATCATCTTTCTCGTCATGCTGAAGAGGGCTGCGTGACAGAGTATCAGCTATGACGAGTTCTTTCCCTGGTACATGACGCACGTTGGCATTGAACCGCATCATACGTATGAGCATACGTTGACATCGTGGAGGACACTGGTCGAGATCTTTGGTTTGCAAGAGAGGGACAAGTGGCTTATGGTCGGTTAGCAGTCGAATGATTCTAGTCCCACGAGGTATCTCTCGAACCGTTCACATGCCCAGACGCTGGCCAAACACTCTTTTTCAATCTGTCCATATCTCTGCTCTGCGGTTGTTAGAGTTCGTGATGCAAAGGCGATTGGTTGTTGCTGTCCCTTTTCATCCATCTGGAGGAGTACCGCCCCTAGCCCATAGCTGCTGGCATCGGCGCTTACGGTAGTCGATCGATCCGTTCTGTAGAATGAAAGAAGAGGAAGCTTTGTGAGTTTCTCTTTCACTGTCTTGAAGGCCTCTTCCTGATGTGATCCCCAATACCAGTGTGTATTTTTCTGCAGCAGATCTGTCATTGGCTTGAGTATGGTAGACAAACCCTGTGTGAAGCGTCCCAGGTAATTGATCATACCCAGCACACGCCGCAGTTCACCAATATTCTTGGGAGCACTCAGCTTGGTCACTGCTTCAACTTTCTGTGGATCAGGTTGAATGCCTTGCTCACTGATGACATGCCCAAAGAATGTCACCTTCTGCTGTCTGAAGTGACATTTGTCTCGATTCAGTTTCAGCCCTGAGTCCTTGATAGCGTTCATGACGCGGGATAATCGTTCATCATGTTCTTCCATGGTAGTCCCATGCACAAGGATGTCATCGATGATGATCTCACATCCTTCCAGATGTCCCAGCGTTTCTTCCATTTTCCGCTGAAACTCATCAGTGCCGACGTTGATACCCATGGCTAGTCTGCACATGCAAAAACGTCCAAAGGGTGTAATGAAGGTGGTAAGCAACTTGCTTCCTTTGTCCAGAGGTACTTGATGATAACCTCCAGAAACATCCAACGTCGTGAATATCTTGGAACCCGCCGCCAGCTTGGGTGCAATGTCCTCTAAGTTGGGTACCATGAGGTGTGGTCTTTTCACACTCTTGTTCAATTTCTTGAAATCGATGCACATCCTGATGTTGCCGTTCTTCTTTTTAACTGGCACAACAGGTGCGCACCAGTCTGTAGGCGTTGTCACTTTCTCTATGATGCCATTCTTCTCCATCCTGTCAAGTTCCTGCTTCACCTTATCACGGATAGGGAAAGGATATACGTCGAGCGGTAGTAACACAGTAGGGCTTGGCACCGTCTTGAAGCACAAGTTTGACAGGTGGTGTTTTTCAGTAGTCCTGTGCTACCGTAGACATCTTCATCTTTGACTTCATTCAGTCTCTTGACTAGTCCCATTGACTCACACGCTGCCCTGCTGAGCAATTGCTGCCTGCTGACTGAGGTACCACTAGGATCTGGAAGGTGAAGTCTTTGCCGTTGAACGTAACTTCCGCAGTGAACTCGCCTAACGTTTTCACTCTTCCACCAGGTGATTTCAGGTATGCAATGGATGATGAATAAAGTTCAGGTCGACGAGGTAGTTTCCTGTAGTCAGTCTCCTTCATGACAGTGACATCAGCTCCTGTATCTATTTTGAAGACTGTCATGTGGCCATCACCACACACATCCAGGTCAACAGTCCATGCTTCAGAGTGTCCAACACTCGTTGAGTTTAGCCAGTATGTGTCGGTTTCTAGTTCTCGAAGCGAACCTGGTTTGTAGATATTGCAACATCGGCTAAAATGATTCTTACGCTGGCATGTTCTACACTTCTGTCCTTTGGCTGGACACGGCTTGTCAGTGTGAACATAACCACATCGTGTACACGCATTCCCGTCTCTACCTGCATTTGGGAATTCAGCTTGCTGACTTTTGGAACCCCTTCTGCGCTGTGGAATCCTGCCTCCATGGTCACGACCTCGACCACGACCTCGATGACGAACATACGCCTCGCTGAGATCGGCCTCACCACTAGCTGCTTGGTTTTGCTCTTGCATTTGCTGCTTGATCATCTCTTGCTGTCTTGCTACTTCTACAGCACGATCTAAAGTCAGATTATGTGTCAGCTGAAGTTTCTCTTTCACACGCTGATCACGCAAACCAATAACAAGCCTGTCTCTCACCTGATCATCCGGATCTTTATAATCACAGTTCAGAACTAGTGACTGCAATGCCCTGATAAATTCTTCAACACTCTCAGAAGATGACTGTGTTTCTGGAGTTGAAAATACTTCGATCATGGATGGGATTTCTCTTGGGAATGAAGTATGAAGTAAGCTTCTTCACTAAACAGTCAAAGTCTGTGTCAGTTTCAGGAGGATCAGCTTCACCATCAAACTTGATGCTTTTCAGGATTTTCACAGCTTCTCTGGAACCCATAGCATAGATGAGAGAATCCCTCTGGATATCTCCATCCTCCTGGTGAAGTTTCGTTGCCCTTCTGAACCGTTGGAAATCTTCCAGCCAATCTTCCCACTCACTTGCTTTGAACGAAAATTTCGGTGGCGGATCGTATCTGGCAGCCATTTCCTTCTTCCCTTCAGTTCTGTTCACTTCTGACACCAACTCAAGTTAAGCCTGTGGGCGATAGACAAGGCAGATCTATGCATTCATCCACAATGAATTCAGAGCACAGCAAAGATCGTTCGGACTGTTTACTATTTTACTCGTTACGTTGCTAAGCAAGGGAAGCTACTCTTCGCCTAGTTACATTTACATAGTTACATGGGTGACTTCCCTTGACAGTGTTCAGCCTCTAAATGCATAGTATAAACAGGGTATAGCATCATGCTCAGCCTCTGGATACATGGTATGAACAGGGTATAGCATCATGCTCGGCCTCTAAGTCTAAATGCATGGTATGAACAGCATTTAGCATCGCGCGTGTGTGTGTGTGTGTGTGTGTGTGTGTGTGTGTGTGTGTGTGTTTGTGTGTGTGTGTGTGTGTGTGTGTCTCTTCCAAAACAGTGATGTAACTCACAGCTGTTGTCAAGTCATATGCAATTATCACATTTTCTTAATTAATCTAAAGAAGGTTGTACCTCATTTAAACTTTTTTGTGTGTGTAATTAAATGAACTGTTTACCCACAAATGGGAATGGATGGAATTGATGAGAAAAAAAAAATGCAAAATTACTTGCACAATGATAGACCAAAGTTACATAAAAACTGCAATAGTATTGTATATCTGATGTATAATTATGTAGTTATACTGAAAACAGGGCTATGTGATGTGTTCTGCTAATTTAGGGAGATGAGTCATGGTTTTTCCCAGTAAGGGATGTGGCATTGTGCAATCATAATACTTGTGTCATAGTTATCAATGGTGTCCCAGTCACAAAAGCCATGACACAGTGTTAGGTTCAGAGCATGAGTGACAGACCTCTGTGAGTGAAACTGAATGGTCAAATTAATGATTTTAAAA
Organism: Conus ventricosus; assembly: GCA_018398815.1. Taxonomy (NCBI): domain Eukaryota; kingdom Metazoa; phylum Mollusca; class Gastropoda; order Neogastropoda; family Conidae; genus Conus; species Conus ventricosus. The sequence continues at coordinate 66,470,450 of CM031600.1, read as the reverse complement.
ACAGTATTGCTATGGGATGCAAATCTGTATAAATATGATATTTTATGCATTTTATGTATGAGTATTTTTGTGTGCTCTGTTTGACCAGAAAACATCAAACACCAGCCCATGCCTTGAAAGCCAGCATGCGCCAAGCAGCTGCACAGAAACGGTTGACTGTGGGACTTGACAACTGTGTCAACAAACTCAAAAGGTTGGTTGTGGACCTTCTCATGTTCATTGAAAGAATGAAATACACCTTTCCATTCATCAGTCTGTACATCAGTTTTAATACAAGTACATAGATACTGCATTCAGCATCTGTTTGGTCTGTGATTCCTAAAAGGGAAAATTCTTTGGATTCTTATAACAGATAAGCTAAACAGAAAATCACCAAGGCTATCTGTTTTGATGATGGATAATATCTTATAGTTATACTGAAATAGAGAGAGGGAGGGAGGTGCAGAATGGAGGAGACCAGTGAAGTCGTAGGGTCAGGTGGCAAGTGATGCAATAGTGTGCCAAAGTAAAAAAAAAACTGCAACATTGAGATAGGTACCTGACTGTGACAAAGATCTCAGAAACTTTTGTGGCTGTAGTGAGGGCTTATGTTGCATTCCACTGAATCATTAAGATACCTGTGAAATGTCATGAGTTAACCTGAGTCTTTGTGGTGAAAGGAAAGCAGAAACATGTCTCAATCCATCCATCAAAATCATGCAGCTATATCATATGGCAAAACTTTTTCACAGGCTTGCCTGTGTTTTGGTTCTTCAACAAAATGTGTACTTTGATTGGAAAGCTCTGAGCTGCTTGGTAGTTGCGAACACATAGCCACTTACTGTGTCTGAAAAGCAGTGAACTACTTGGTACTTGCACACATTGAGCCACTTACCAAGTTTTGAAATAACTGAGCTGCATGATAGTCACACACACCTGCCACTTACTGTGATTTGAAATCTCTGAGATGCATGATAATCTCACACTTACCTGACCATCTACTGCAATTGGAAAGCACTGAGCTGCATGGTATTTGCGCACACCTAACCATCTACTGTGATTGGAAAGCATTGCGCCGTTTGGTAGCTGCACACACAGAGCAACAAAAAAACTTTGGATCAGTGAAGGGTAAAAATCTGTCATGACCAAATATTTTCAGTACCATTCGTTTTGTTGCTGGATGAAATTAAGAACTATTGTAACCCCAAGGGCTGTTAATGTTAAATTGTGTATCCTGTTGTTAAATTCTCTTGCACACAACATCGACACATAACCAGACAGACACACAACAGAGTTCATCCACAACTGAATTTTATACAGTTTTCATGAAATACATTTTACTGTAGTTTCACACAATTATTTACATGCACACATGTTTCAACACAAAGTATTAAACAAGTTCTGACAAATTCAGTCTCTCCTACCAAACAAAATGCCCTTGTCCAAAACACAGGTTTGTTTTGGCCTCAAAAAGCCAAAAGACCTTAACAAATCTCAACCACTCTCTTGTCAAAGTACAAAATTGCATTACACATGCTAACAGTTACATCACAGACACAGACGCACTCACTCTTATACACACACACGCGCACACACACACACACACACACACACACAAAGAACAACCATGATAACCTAAATAATAGTCTTTTGTTGGAACATAAGGTTAACAATCTGACCTCAATGTTGACCTGACTCTTCCCTCGCTTCCAGAGAGCCGGAGTCAGTCATGGCCTGCCTGCTACTGCAAGCTCCAGCATCCAATGGACAAACCCCAGACAAGGCTGTAAGCAACATCCAGCACACGCTTTTGCAAGCCTTTTGCACAGAGAACTATATCAGTCTGGTGCGAGTTGCTGCTGATGCAGCGCTTATGCGTCTTGTCATACAGCTGGCAGGAAGGATAAGGACGGCTGAGGACTCGGGAGACAGGTGCCAGGAGGGTCCTGTTGACTGCACTCTGCTGCTGATACAGGTAGGGGTGCATTAGCTTTACCAGGTGCATGTATCTTTATGCTATATTCATTTGTACACCTTGAACCAAACTATGCTACACAGAAATGAAGCGCCAGCACATTATCGCTTTGGGCACAGACAGATGCTTACTTGTATACACATACACTCACTCACACAGCTATGCATACTCTAACACACAGAGACACTCGACTCAAAACTTATAAAAATTGTTTTGCCCAGTCATACCATTCCAGCTCTTGTATTGAGTATAGTTGGAAAGTCATGAAAAGGTCGTCAGAAAGTACATATTGATTCGTAACTTATGAGTAAGACAAGATAACCTATGGTCACACAGTTAGGCGGTTGCAAGCACAGAACATGCACACCCTTATATCATCATGGGGGAAAAGCTAGCATTTTTATTTCATATTTAATGTTTATGCTTCCCCCTTACACAGAATGTGAAGTAGAAGTAAAGCGGTATGGTTTGACGGAACTTTTTTTTTTTCATAAAACGATAACAAAACTCGCCCCAAAAAAATTGGGGCTTAAAATGGGCCAATCGAATGTAAACACAAGTGATACAAATATAGTTGAAGGTGATACAAAAGAGCTTTTTAAAAAAAAAGAAAAAGAAAAGCATAATGAAAGTATGAGTACTCGACATCTGCATGGTAGCTTAGGATGTGTTCTGACAGAAGGGGAGGGGAGAGACTTGTGAGCGAATCTGCATACGTATACAGGCACACACACATACACATATATACACAAATGCACATACCACACTCACAGAAGGGGAGGAAGGTATGGGTGAACAAAAAATAAAGACAGTGAGGTAGATCTAAATTAAATGAATAGATGAAGTGATGTTGTGGGTCGACTGATGACAACTTAATAGCGATTGTTCCCTGTGGACTGCCAATGCTAGTGCTCACAACAGAAAGTGTCCAGGTGTGGAATTTTTACGGGTTGGCAGGAATAAACTACCAGAAAGTAGTAGTGTCATTGAGCTGGCAGGAAAAATAAAACATAGGTGTGAATGAACAAATAGATAATTGAGTAAACAAACTCATCATGGTTGCTGCGGTACCTTGCATGTGCAAGGGGTGGCAGGAATAAGCAGCTTGGGCATAGAAATGCCATCGAGTTAGCGCAAAAATAAAGAAACTGCATATGTGAACAAATAGGTAAGTAAATGAATAAATTGGATAACATTGTTGCAGTACCCCGAGGGGTCCCCTAGTCGGGAGGATGAGCGATGGGTGGCTGCCTGTCAGGGAGGTCACCTGGACATCTGGACCACTGGTCACCTTCCCAGTGACTGACTTCTCTGGACCTGTGGAAGCCCTGGAGAACCTTGCCATAAAGGTATTTCATAGGTAACAGTGTGTGGATGTGTTTGTGTGTGAGTGTTGTGCTTTCTGTGTGCATGTGTGTGTGTGTGCTTGTATGTGTGTGTGTGTGTGTGTAAGTACCCACACAGTCTTTTTTTTTTTGGGGGGGGGGGGGGGGGGGAGCGATCCTCTCAAGTAGTATCTTGCCAGTTAGGTATGAGATGAAAACCAGTTAGTAAAGGAGGAGATGGATGAAAAGTAAGAGTCTTCCCTGGTATATGGATAGAGTGTCAAGTGGCAGGAAACATTTGTGAAGTCACGATTTTTTTACAGCTTGAAGACCCTCCTTGTCGACCCGGCGGTTAATTAGTACCTGATTTAGTTCAGGGATGGTTGAGGCTGCAGAGGGGATGGATGGGTGTTGCCTCGCATAATGCCTTGCCCTAGACATGATGGATATCTGACAGTTCACGGCCCTTACATCCAACAGCCTTTGAGACTGTAGCTCTGGAGTTTATTTGAAATCTGCCATGAAAGTTTTTATAAGCATTTTTTCCTTCCTTCTGTTGCAGGACACACCTATGTCCACCCCAAAAAAATGGAAAAAGAAAAACAAAGCAGAGAAAGCTGACGGAGCGTCCGTGGCTTCCTGGTATGTGCGTCTCATCTTCAGCTTCATGATGACAGCAGAGACTGACACAGATTGTGCCAGAACTTGAAAGGCATGTGTGTACACATGGGACATCAAGCACATGCAACACTGACAGGGCAAAATGCACATTTATGTCAACACATTGCACATGCATACTTGCACACACAAAATGTGTATATATTGGGTAGACATGTTAACATGTTACTCCGAAATGTGTACATGCATTCATACATACATGCATATGTACATGTACACACACACACATTTTGCTGTGAACATGTATGTGAACAGGGTCATTTCACTGTACCAAGATGGTGCACACTTTATCTGGGTACAGTATGATTGATTGGTGTGTCAGCAATATTTCACATTAACTCTAAATTTCAAGCCATTCCAGTTTTCTATAAATTAACTTGCGCTATACACATTTAACTGTTTCTACACACCTCAAAACGGAGAACAAACACAATTTAGTAGACACTGCTGTTACACAAAATCAAAAGTTGATGATGAGAATGCATAGCGCATAACGCCGCTTTCCATTGGTGATGGCCAACGTTGCTCAACTGTGGAGTTTGGAGAGCAGAATTTGTCAATGTAGCAAGTCTGTTGTTTATGCATTGATCAGTGTGTTGGTCGTGCTGCAGATTTACATATCAGTAAAGCTATACATAACTCAAATTCTGATTGGGTCGTGTTGCTGAGGTGTACCAGACTGTTGGTAGTTGCACGTGCAACTCCCTTCTGGTCAGAAGGTGTCACTGGACAGGATGATGAAGTGTAGGAACGGTTCATTTGAATGCTGGATCATTTGTGGCTGCCCCCCAAGGAAATGAGTCTGATATCATCATCATGTCACTTCCATTTTGTACACTTTTATAAATTGTTTCCTTTATTTACTATTCATGGATGCAAAGTCCTTTTAAATCAGGCCAGCAGCATCATAGATACAGTTTGTGGAAGAAAAACCCTCTCCACAAACCATTCAAAAAAAAAAAAAGCTTAATTCATTAAAAAGAAAAGTGCAGGTAGCATAAATCTCAAATGTGATCATTTAAATCAGCTGCTTCTTTTTCTTTGGTCAGATACAAAGTGAACTACTGTGGTGTCAGACTCATTCCATGGTGGACAGCGACATTTGTTGATTGCCATGTCATTACTGTATTGAAAGGGGCAGAGGGGCTAGTCTTTTGACTAGTGTGACTCGTAAGTTTGTGCACCAAGTCTGGTTGGAGCACCTGGGAGAGTAATAGGAATGATGTAATTGCCTCCAGTCTTGAGCCCCCACATACAGCAGCAGTTTTTTAATAAGACTACAGATCTGCAGCCACTGTTCTGATTACATTTGGTCACAAAGAACTATAAGGTATAGGCAGATTGGTATAATTCTTCAATGGCCATGCAATGTTTTGAGCAAGTATCTAATACGATGACTCAACTTTGTTCAGCTGTCTTGCTCTTACTGCCAGGAAAAAAGTCAGAAAATGAATATGCATGTGCCAGAAATTCATACACGTGTGTAAACTGGTTTTAGTCGGTGCAGTAAAAATTAACGCTGGTAAATCAGCTTTGGGGGCTCATGATTTTTCAGTAGTCAAGAGTTGCAGGGGACAAAAGGGTAGAGAGCAGACATCTTTGCTGTTGATGTATGTGAACCGTTCATGAGCTAAAAAATATGGAGGAAACACTCATAACAGATTCAAGCATTGAAGAAAAGGAGCCGTTGAGGGTTTGTTTGTTTTTTTACACTAAACTACCATTGTCATTGGATTTCCAAAGGAAAGACAGTAGTTTCAACATGAGAGAGAGGAGAGTTGCCAATTCCCACACTTGCTGAAATTGTCACTTGTAGTGGGTTAAATGCCATGGGGGGATGTATTTTACACTACTAAATACACCCTGTCTGTACATTTCTTTTCTTTTGTCCCTAACCTGAAAGCTGCCTACTTTTACAGTTGTACAGTTTCTTTTCTGCTTCTGGTTGTTGATTTATTTCTTCAACAATGAACTTCTTTGTTTGCACTTGCCTTGCAGAATATCATTTAGCAAATATATATATCCTCTTTGCTTTACTTCTTGTATATTTGTTCATAAGAGATGCATGTAAGCAGTATACTGTAATAATGTATTGCTGTATACCTGTAATAGATAAACTTCTTGAAACCCTATATTGTCCTAAGTAGAGAAGAAAGCAATTTTGGTGTTGTTATTGTTGTTGTTGTTACTTTGCAACTAACATAAACTAAAACAACATTTAAGAAAACTTGAAAGAAAGAAGAGAAGACCAAAGGAGATTCTGTTTGGTGTTTGTTAATCTATAGAATAGTTTTGGTGTTTATTCATCTGTAGAATGGAAAAATTAAAAAATACTAAATGCTTGGTGTGAAGTGTTTGCTTTGTTTTTAATATTCTGTTACAAAAAAGGTTTCTGTTCCAAACTGTGTTGCTTTATGTATATGCAGAATTAATGTAAACTTCAAAACATGAAATATGTATCCTTAGTAATTGTCCACCAGTATGTACAACCAAGCAACAATTACTGGATGATGTTTTTCATGATTCTATGAAATTATCCTTTTTGTCCAAAGAAAAGAAAAATAAAGGAAAAAATCTGTACTGAATTAAAGATAACAGCATGTATGTTATTATTCATATGTTAATTGAAAAAAAATGATTTAAAGAAAATGAAAAAAATTGTGTGTACAAAGAATATTTTTTATATGGAACTTGTGTGTGAACCTTGTACTTTGAACTTGGCAGCTTTGTATGATCTGTTAAAATAAAGTTTGTGTTCAGAAAAGAAATCGTATGTGTGTTTGTGTGTGTGAGTATGTCCTCATTGGGATGCCATGAGTTCATTCAGAAATTACATCTCTCCCTGCTTCGGGAAATTCTGGGATGGTAGATTTCCTCTTTTCTCTAACTCTTTTTCACTGCCATTTTACGTGTTTACTTGTTATGATTTTTCTGTACAGATGTTCATGCTTTTGTCTGTCTGTGCTCTGAAAAGTCTTCACACATTTCTCTTTGCTCCAGTCTACCACAACATTTCAGCTAATCTGTTGTGATCTGGTGAATAGGTAGTGAAACTGTCAACACTGTCCAGAGTGCACGCTATCCGTCCATTCTGCAGCGTTTATTTTCCAGTCTGGTCACAATGTTTGCTTTCTTCTCATACTGTTTGGTTTTTCACTGACAATTTTCTATCTTTTTTGACATTTGTTTTTTACTTTTAACCGAAAGTTTTGGGGCAAAAAATCAAATGGAATGGGCGACATTAGCAACATGGCATGCATGCATACCCATGGGATGCTCTTTCAATAGTCCAGCTCTTCTGTTTTGAATTGTTGGGAATGAGAATATGTTGATTGTGGTGTGTTTTTCTTTTTTGTTTTGTTTTTTGCTGTTCTTTCGTTTTTTCTCTCTCATTTTTTTTCAAAGGTGTATTTCTTTTCTATATTGTAACAGCCCAGAAAAGACCATGATGAGTCGGCTGGGCTGCAGGTAGACAAACTAACAGTTGTGTGCGCATTGTCATGAATATGCATATGTGAATGCACAGGCATACATATGCATCTGCGAGACCACTGATGAGATGGCTGACGTTCTCATCGTAACACATATATCAACCATCAAGAACAGGAAAATAAATATAACTATCACCAATACTGATCGGTGGTACATAAGGTAATAGTTACTGATAGTTTCAACCATGCTTGAAGAATCTGAATGTAGTGCAGCAATCTTGAAATATGTTAACATGAAAATGACGCCGAAGTGTACACACATATACATGCATTTATGTGCACAAGCAAACACGTGGACACATACGCACAGCTTTTTGTAATACTTATTTCTCAAATTATATGCTCCTGAAGTCTCTCTGTTTCTACATATGTACACAAACCAGAATACTCCATCAAATGAAGATATACATAATGCGGTGGACATGCCCATAACTCACATACTCCGCCCCCTCCTTTCCCTCACCCTGACACTGACCAGTGTCTCCCCTCCCTGTCTTTCCTGCCCCAAAGACGTAAACATGCACGTACACTTTTTGAAGGATACATGTATACAAATCCATACGCACACACTGGTGTACTATTAACATGTACCCTATTCACCCTCATTCACACACACACACACAGTACACACACACTCGCACACACAATCTCTAGACCTGTCTCTACGTTTAGCTGCATCTATCAACTGGCGTACGACAGGGATGATAATCGAACATTTCCCTCCCTTTGAATCTGATACATAAACTTACAATGTACATGACCGATATGTAGATCCACATTCAGATATGATTTCGATTATTTTTCAAGCATGTGGTGAATGTATTTCAGGAAAAAAAAGTTTTGCCACATTTTTATTTTTAGTAATTGGTCCGCAACTTCCATCTCACCCTCCCTGGGGTACACATCAAATTATGGTTTATAGATCAGGAAAACAACCACAATATACCCCATCCACTCACAAGAGTATCTTCAAAATTACACCCCTCCAAAAGTCTCCCAGAGAGAGGCCCAAAACTGCACACGCTCAGCAAACAGATCGGTTTTCACGTGCAAGTCTGACCCAATTTCGAGGTAAGCCTGATTCTCCATGGCGACAGGCGACCACGTCACTTTGTCCACTGGCTGAGGGGTAGGGTTTCTGGGAAGAGAATAAATATGACAGAATGTATGGCACGAGAATTGATAATATACGGGAATGATTTGATTGTTCTTTTCTTATCAAATCACGTCTCGTTAATAAAGGGGGGGGGGGGGGGGGGGGTAGATCAACTTGCCACAATGCCACAAATAAAGAGTTGAGCTGATTCTCTAACCCTCACAATTATCTGAAACTATAAATTCGGACTTAACGTCAGAGACCTCTGACTAGTTGAATGGAGCATATTAGTCGGATAAACTCTTTCAAAGCCGTCCCAGCCCTCTGAGAGTTTTTACCATGTACCCTGCCTGGTGGCAGTAAAAGAAATCGCACACAGGTCACTCAATCCTTTGACATCTGCTCGTGTCTTTTCAGCGAAGAAGAATCTCCGTGGCGCATTCTTTGTGACATGCCACTCACAATAAAACATGTTCTGATAAAGTGTTGGGATTTAACATCATGTCAGACATAGGCTACACATGTTACAGCAGACTCCAGGAAAACCTTGCTCAGAGATGTCCCACCTGAAGTGAGTTCTTACTTCGTGAAAGTAATACACATTATTCATCCTATATAAGAGTTTACAGAAGAAAGGCGATCGCGTTTTCTGTGTGTGTGTGTGTGTGTGTGTGTGTGTTGTGCTGTGTGTGTGTGTGTGTGTGTGTGTGTGTGTGTGTAATCTGTGAGGTTTTGTTTGTTTTTTTGTAGAGAGTTGACTTTGAAAGTGGTGATTGCATTAATATGACCATTCGCGGTCGGCTGGGCTATAAGCAACATTAACTGAATTCATCCCTTCGTAACACCCCCCTCTCCCCCTCCCCCTTTTGTTAGAGCTCGTAATTTTCGCCGTGTGTCCACCTTCGAGGGGGAATAATTTTACATGCATGCATAAGGTATACCTACCCATACTTGGCGAAGTTGGTCCACATGTCGATGAATCTACTGGACACCTGCTGATCCTGCTGCGACCACTGGTAAGGCCAGATCAGCGTGAACCAGAAGTCATGGATGAAAGGCTGACCAAACACGAAAGGCAGCTCCGAGGTGTGCATCACTCCTGAATGAGACAGAAGGGGGGTGGGGGTGGGGGGGGGGGGTGAGGAAGTGAAGAAAAGGGACAACGTAAGAAAGTGAAGAAGAAAGAAAAAAGACAAGAAGTAGAAGAAGAGAAAGCAGCGTGGAATAGGTAAGACTTTTTTTTCTCTTTGTACGAATAAATAGAGAAAGGACGAAGTAAGAAAAAGAACGAAAAGCACACGCACGCACACACACACGCACGCACGCACCCCCCCCCCCCCCCACACACACACACACACACGCACGCACGCACAGCACGCACGCACGCACGCACGCACGCACGCACGCACACACACACACACACACACACACACACACACAAGTACACGGTGCGTTCTCTTTCTTTCTTTCTCTCTCTCTCTCCTCTCTCCCCTCTCTCTCTCTCTCTCCTCATCTCTCTCTCTCTTCTCTTTCTCTCTCTCTCTCTCTCTCACGCACGCACGCACACACACTTACAGAAAGAGAGAGAGAGAGAGAGAGAGAGAGAGGAAAGGAGTGGCACCGAATACAGGTGTTTTCATTGCGTGTAAAATCGATGACACCATACCCTGAAAAATGCAATTTGATAAGAGGGTTTTCAGACCGTACTTCAGCTAAAAACGCCAACGCATTTTAAAGAAAGCAAACAAAGAATTTCAATGACGTACCAATCACATAAATCATCGAATGTAATAATAGAAGACAAACTAAACAGAAAGAACATCTTACGGAGTAATCATGCGCAGCCTTTTGAAGTGTACAATTAAAACAAACAAAACAAAACAAACAAACATGGCTATCATGAAGACAAACTCGAGGGTTGCTGAGGCGAGCAACGTTCATATCACATTGCATGGACCGTTGTCAAATTTTGCCTGAATTAATTTCGCTTTGATCACTCAGGTCAGTTGAAGGTAAAGTGACATGGAACTGAGAGAGAGAGAGAGAGAGAGAGAGAGAGAGAGAGAGAGAGAGGAGAGAGAGAGAGAGAGAGAGAACAGAGAGAGACAGAGAGAGAGAGAGGAGAGAGAGAACAGACAGACAGACAGACAGACAGAGCTATACCAGCCCAAGTCGGAAGGGTCGTGTGTTTTGCCCGGTAAATGAATTCGTACAAATAATGCGGGGTGTTTGGTGCACTCTTCTCCACACTATGTCGAGCTTCCATCACTGTTGGTGTGATGAACCCGAAGTCAGTCTGGAACTGTGCATGTACAACAGATGTCAGTCTGGAACTGTGCATGAAGAACAGATGTCAGTCTGGAACGTGCATGTACAAGAGATGTCAGTCTGGCACTGTGCATGTACAACAGATGTCAGTCTGGAACTGTGCATGTACAACAGTTGTCAGTCTGGAACTGTGCATGTACAACAGATGTCAGTCTGGAACTGTACAACAGATGTCAGTCTGGAACTGTGCATGTACAACAGATGTCAGTCTGGAACTGTGCATGTACAACAGATGTCAGTCTGGAACTGTACAACAGATGTCAGTCTGGAACTGTGCATGTACAACAGATGTCAGTCTAGAACTGTGCATGTACAACAGATGTCAGTCTGGAACTGTGCATGTACAACAGATGTCAGTCTGGAACTGTACAACAGATGTCAGTCTGGAACTGGGCATGTACAACAGATGTCAGTCTGGAATTGTGCATGTACAACAGATGTCAGTCTGGAACTGTGCATGTACAACAGATGTCAGTCTGGAACTGTACAACAGATGTCAGTCTGGAACTGTGCATGTACAACAGATGTCAGTCTGGAACTGTGTATGTACAACAGATGTCAGTCTGGAACTGTGCATGTACAACAGATGTCAGTCTGGAACTGTGCATGTACAACAGATGTCAGTCTGGAACTGTGCATGTACAACAGTTGTCAGTATGGAACTGTGCATGTACAACAGATGTCAGTCTGGAACTGTGCACGTACAACAGATGTCAGTCTGGAACTGTGCATGTACAACAGATGTCAGTCTGGAACTGTACAACAGATGTCAGTCTGGAACTGTGCATGTACAACAGATGTCAGTCTGGAACTGTGCATGTACAACAGATGTCAGTCTGGAACTGTACAACAGATGTCAGTCTGGAACTGTGCATGTACAACAGATGTCAGTCTGGAACTGTGCATGTACAACGGATGTCAGTCTGAAACTTTTCGAACAATAGATGTCAGTCTGAAACTGTATGTGAACAACAGATGCCAGTCTAGAATTGTATACGAACAACATAGGTCAATCTAGAAATGTATATGAACAACAGATGTCACCCTGGAACTGCATATGAACAATAGATGTCAGTCTGGAACTGCATAATGAACAACAGATGTCAGTCTCGAACTGCATATGAACGACAGATGTCACCCTGGAACTGCATATGAACAACAGATGTCAGCCTGGAACTTCATATGAACGACAGATGTCACCCTGGAACTGCATATGAAGAATAGATGTCAGTCTGGAACTGCATATGAACAATAGATGTCAGTCTGGAACTGCATATGAACAACAGATGTCAGTCTGGAACTGCATATGAACGACAGATGTCACCTGGAACTGCATATGAACGACAGATGTCAGCCTGGAACTGCATATGAACGACAGATGTCACCCTGGAACTGCATATGAAGAATAGATGTCAGTCTGGAACTGCATATGCACAATACATGTCAGTCTGGAACTGCATATGAACAACAGATGTCAGTCTGGAACTGCATATGAACGACAGATGTCACCCTGGAACTGCATATGAACAACAGATGTCAGTCTGGAACTGCATATGAACGACAGATGTCACCCTGGAACTGCATATGAACAACAGATGTCAGTCTGGAACTGCATGTGAACGACAGATGTCACCCTGGAACTGCATATGAACAACAGATGTCAGTCTGGAACTGCATATGAACGACAGATGTCACCCTGAAACTGCATATGAACAATGGATGTCAGTCTGGAACTGCAATATGAACAATAGATGTCGTCTGGAACTGCATATGAACAACATATGTCACCCTGGAAGTGCATATGAACGACAGATATCACCCTGGAACTGCATATGAACAACAGATGTCAGTCTGGAACTGCATATGAACAACAAATGTCACCCTCGAACTGATAATTTTTTTTATATCAAGAATAGATATCAGTCTGGAACTGCATATGAACGACAGATGTCACACTGGAACTGCATATGAACAACAAATGTCACACTGGAACTGCATATGAACAATAGATGTCACCCTGGAACTGCATATGAACGACAGATGTCACACTGGAACTGCATATGAACGACAGATGTCACCCTGGAACTGCATATGAACAACAGATGTCACCCTGGAACTGCATATGAACAACATATGTCACCCTGGAACTGCATATGAACAACAGATGTCACCCTGGAACTGCATATGAACGACAGATGTCAGTCTGGAACTGCATATGAACGACAGATGTCAGTCTGGAACTGCATATGAACGACAGATGTCACACTGGAACTGCATATGAACGACAGATGTCAGTCTGGAACTGCATATAGAACAACAGATGTCACCCTGGAACTGCATATGAACAACAGATGTCAGCCTGGAACTGCACATGAACGACAGATGTCACCCTGGAACTGCATATGAAGAATAGATGTCAGTCTGGAACTGCATATGAACAATAGATGTCAGTCTGGAACTGCATATGAACAACAGATGTCAGTCTCGAACTGCATATGAACGACAGATGTCACCCTGGAACTGCATATGAACAACAGATGTCAGCCTGGAACTGCATATGAACGACAGATGTCACCCTGGAACTGCATATGAAGAATAGATGTCAGTCTGGAACTGCATATGCACAATAGATGTCAGTCTGGAACTGCATATGAACAACAGATGTCAGTCTGGAACTGCATATGAACGACAGATGTCACCCTGGAACTGCATATGAACAACAGATGTCAGTCTGGAACTGCATATGAACGACAGATGTCACCCTGAAACTGCATATGAACAACAGATGTCAGTCTGGAACTGCATGTGAACGACAGATGTCACCCTGGAACTGCATATGAACAACAGATGTCAGTCTGAACTGCATATGAACGACAGATGTCACCCTGAAACTGCATATGAACAATAGATGTCAGTCTGGAACTGCATATGAACAATAGATGTCGGTCTGGAACTGCATATGAACAACATATGTCACCCTGGAACTGCATAATGAACGACAGATATCACCTGGAACTGCATATGAACAACAGATGTCAGTCTGGAACTGCATATGAACAACAAATGTCACCCTCGAACTGGATAATTTTTTTTATATCAAGAATAGATATCAGTCTGGAACTGCATATGAACGACAGATGTCACACTGGAACTGCATATGAACAACAAATGTCACACTGGAACTGCATATGAACAATAGATGTCACCCAGGAACTGCATATGAACGACAGATGTCACCCTGGAACTGCATATGAACGACAGATGTCACCCTGGAACTGCATATGAACAACAATGTCACCCTGGAACTGCATATGAAAACAACAATGTCACCCTGGAACTGCATATGAACAACAGATGTCACCCTGGAACTGCATATGAACGACAGATGTCAGTCTGGAACTGCATATGAACGACAGATGTCAGTCTGGAACTGCATATGAACGACATATGTCACACTGGAACTGCATATGAACGACAGATGTCAGTCTGGAACTGCATATGAACAACAGATGTCACCCTGGAACTGCATATGAACAACAGATGTCAGCCTGGAACTGCATATGAACGACAGATGTCACCCTGGAACTGCATATGAAGAATAGATGTCAGTCTGGAACTGCATATGAACAATAGATGTCAGTCTGGAACTGCATATGAACAACAGATGTCAGTCTGGAACTGCATATGAACGACAGATGTCACCCTGGAACTGCATATGAACAACAGATGTCAGCCTGGAACTGCATATGAACGACAGATGTCACACTGGAACTGCATATGAAGAATAGATGTCAGTCTGGAACTGCATATGCACAATAGATGTCAGTCTGGAACTGCATATGAACAACAGATGTCAGTCTGGAACTGCATATGAACGACAGATGTCACCCTGGAACTGCATATGAACAACAGATGTCAGTCTGGAACTGCATGTGAACGACAGATGTCACCCTGGAACTGCATATGAACAACAGATGTCAGTCTGGAACTGCATATGAACGACAGATGTCACCCTGAAACTGCATATGAACAATTGATGTCAGTCTGGAACTGCATATGAACAATAGATGTCGGTCTGGAACTGTATATGAACAATATATGTCACCCTGGAACTGCATATGAACGACAGATATCACCCTGGAACTGCATATGAACAACAGATGTCAGTCTGGAACTGCATATGAACAACAAATGTCACCCTCGAACTGGATTTTTTTTTTTTATAATGAAGAATAGATATCAGTCTGGAACTGCATATGAACGACAGATGTCACACTGGAACTGCATATGAACAACAAATGTCACACTGGAACTGCATATGAACAATAGATGTCACCCTGGAACTGCATATGAACGACAGATGTCACACTGGAACTGCATATGAACGACAGATGTCACCCTGGAA
>CM031600.1:66427673-66442673 GCA_018398815.1 Conus ventricosus | reverse complement strand
ATAACTGTGACGGGTCTCCGACGCTCCCCCTCGTTATTAAAATATGATTTTCATATTCAGGGATGCAGGGGGTTATAGACAGAAGAATTTACGCTTTCCAACCAAAATGCCTCTCGCATAGCACACGCACTCTGTCACTCACATCGGGCCCGCACAAAGGTGACGGGAAACCAATAACATTTCATAGAAAATAATCAACTTTTATTCAACTTGACTCCGAGCCCCCACCCGTCACTACACAATACAACTATCTGTATCATACAACAATGTAAACAGCATACAGACAATTTCATAAATCGCATCCCCTGTTCTTCAGTGATTCTTACTTAGCCAGGAAAGACAATATTCCACTATTCCGTTTGCACACTTATAAACTTAAGAGCAATAAAGCGTCCATAACTTGCCAGCATTCCTTGTTGACCGTCAGTTTCTCTCATCCCCCTGTACGACCACGAGCTGAAGCTGCCACACCGTTGTGTCCTCCCGATTGGCCAAATCCCAGTTGGGGGACACTGGCAACGTAGCTTGAGTCGCACCCTCACACCGAGTCTCCCGGACTCCACCGTACTTCGCCCTCTCCACGGAAAGGGCTCCTGTCGGCCTCTCCCACAGGTCTTCTCTGGCTGCAAACACCCCACCGTTGTCTGGCAGCTCCTGTCTAGGCCCCAACAGATTAACACGTCTTGCTGTCGACCGTCCCCACACGGGAGACAATTCTTCTCGTCGTCGGCTCCGAGGCTACAGCAACCTCCACTGTCATCGTCCCCACCCAGGAGACAACGAGGCGACAGCTAACTCTGCTTCACGCTGTATTTTCTTGAGCCCTCAGCAAGACGGGCGAGTTCACTTTCCCTTAAGTGAGTCACACCCTTCCTGGTTTTCCAAGCACCTTATATTCGTTCTCAAAGAAAGAGAGAACCCGAGTTTAACTGGCTCAACCAATGGAATCACCGGCACACACACATCACACGATTTGTACCAATAAATCCCCAAGTTATTTTATTCCGCCAATGAATCGCTTAGTCACCTACACATACACACACACACCACAGCTGCTAGCGCCAACAAAGACTTGGGCACCCAGTGGTTAATGCATAACCTCCTATTCAAATCATGTTCGATCCCGAAGCTACCATTGTACAAACAGCCTGGACTTCTCTACAGCCAGGACTGAGGCTTCAAGTATTTACTACCTCTATAGACAACAAGGCGCAAACCACTCGATAGGCCGCCGCCTTCCATTCATTCTCAGAACAGGGACGACTGAATGGTCGCTGTACTCTGCCGGCAGGCTGACGGTCACCTTCCCGTGACGGTCACTGACACGATCGCCTTTCCTTCAGGCCCACTGGAGAACCCAGTGAATAGCCAGTGCTCAAAGTGGACACTCTTCTCTACCCAGACTGGCAGGTCGCCAACTCCTTGTCACTACCCCTCGGACATGCGAAACACTTCCTAGCACTCTCCCTCCTTCAGTATACGACTCGGGGTATCCCCCCTGGTGATGCCTGAATTCGCACACTTGAAGACCCAAGGAACGTGCTCTCAACAACAGCAACTACCCTTAATTTGCCTAATAGCTCGAGAACATTCGGCCGACTCATTACACCCCCGTACCTAAGAATGTTGTTCCAATCAACATTTTCTCCAGGACGAATGTTCTCCAATTGGATAAAACAAACTCAGTTGCATGGGTCGATATACAGTACTACCTCTATGCTTTAAAACATCACTTCCATCAACATCTCTAACATGGATAATGTACCCAATAAAAACAATAAATCAGTCAGATAGTCCATTGGATCACTCAGTCATAAACTGGCTCACATATAATCAAGAACTCTCTCTATAGCATTAGCTATCAGCATGTCCATACATATTAATTAATCATTCATTCACTTCTAATATAGCACAACCATGATTACCACAACATCCAATTCAGGTGTGTGGCCCAGCCTACTTAACATCAAAATCAATTCAGGCGTGTGGCCACAATCACAAGGACAAGATTCAAATTCAGGCGTGTGGCCCAGCCTACGTAACATCAAAATCAAATTCAGGCGTGTGGCCACAATCTGCTCACACGGTCCCACACACAATATGCAAATCAGACATTTATCCTGATTTCACAACTTAAGGACATTTTCACACTTTCTCGAGCTGTGACAAACAACATGACCAAACAGATATCAACCAGAAAAATCATAAATCATAACACGTGAGCACGTACTGATCCCCGCTCCATAATGGGCAATGAACAAAAGCAACACATACAGGTAAACATATATCAGAAAATGAAAAAATAACACATGAACATAAGCTCAACCCCGCCCTATACTGGGCACATAAAATCAAAATAAACCATCCTTTTGGCAATCACCAGTTTCATGTACCCAAAGGTCAGATACCTTACCACAGGGCTGATCTGACACCCACAGCTAGGTTGGCTGCTACTCTGACTCGACCACCTCCCCATGCTTCTACTCATGAAGTCTGCTGCTACGTTCTGGCTACCCGGGATGTAGCGAACTCTCATAGAATACTCCTGGAGTAGCAGTGACCACCGCATGAGACGACTGCTGGTCAGTTTGGCTTGGGCCAAATACGACAGAGGTTCGTGAATCGGTCTCGAGGACAAAAGTCCTCCCATACAAGTACTTCTGAAACCGGGACACCCCAAACACTATGGCGAGGCACTCCTTTTCGGACACAGCGTAGTTACGTTCCGCTCTGTTCAGTTTCCGACTCGCGTATGCTACGGGATGTAACACTCCATCATGGCTTGGAGTATGACGGCCCCAAGGCCCAGATCACTAGCATCTGTCCTCAGCATAAAGTCCTTGTTTAAGTCTGGCAGCCTAAGTACAGAGCCGGAAGTTAGATGGTCCTTCAGGGACTGGAATGCCCCTCACATTCCTCTGTCCACACCACCTTGTTGGGTGCACTCTTCTTCAGCAGGTCCGTGAGAGGTCCTGCTATGGTGCTGAAATGGGGCACGAACTGGCGGTAATAACCAGCCAGTCCCAGAAAAGCCCTTACCCCTTCTTTGTTGTTGGTCTCTCCGCTTCCTTAAGCTGACTCACCTTAGCATCCTCTAGTGACAGCTGGCCACAGCTGAGACGATGTCCAAGGTAGTCAAGTGTCCGGAACCCTACATGACACTTGGAGCGCCGAGCGGTCAGTCCTGCTTCAGTCAGTCTCTCCAGGACAGCTCTCCAGACTGCCATATGCTCTTCCCATGTTCTGTCGCGATGAGGAGATCATCCATGAAATTGTCCACTGGTTTCCCCTCAGTGGCTCCAATAATCTCCTCATCATCGCCGTTAAAAACACTAGGAGCATTCTTCACTCCGAACGGCATGACCCGCCAGGTGTATGTCCCGTCCTGGGTGATGAACGCCAGCTTCGGCCGGTCTGCTGGCTTAACAGGATCTGCAATAGCCCTTGGTGAGGTCCACCTTAGAAAAATACTTGGCATTGGCGATTTTGGCGAAGATGGCCTCCGGATCTGGCATAGCTTCTGCTTGGAAAGCAGTGACGCCATTCAGCCTGCGATAGTCTACGCAGAACCGTTTGATCCATCCTTCTTCTGTACCAGTACGACCGGTGAAGCGTATGGTGACTGCGTTGGTTCGATCACCCCTAATGCCAGCATTTCTCTAATCTCTTCCCTAACGGCTTCCTGCCTGGCATGGGAAGAGATAGGTTTAGATCGCACTGGTTGCTCATCAAGCATGTGTGACCTGGAACTCTGCCAGATGAGTGAGTCCCGGTCGTTCAGTCAGTGTGTCCGGGAATTCGGCAAGCAGATCGCGAACTTCTTGCTGCTGCCCCCTTGGAGCAGCGGATCTAACATGCAGTCCTCACACGTTTCTGCTGCCGTCAGGGGGGGACTGGGAATTGTTCCAGACTGTTCACAGTCCTGCTCACTTTCCTCCTCACAAGAGTGGCTACCACGGAATTAGCGGCTTCCGCACGTCTCACATACTCTTAAGCATGTTCACATGGTAAGTTTTAACGCAGTTGGGACGCAACTGAATAGAGTAATTCATCCCCCCTTTGCTTCCACTACCATGAATGGCCCTTCCAGGACTTTGTTATGCTGCTCTGGCAGCAAGAGCAGTACTTCATCTCCTGGCTCAAATGTTCTTTCCTAGCACGGCGATCATAGAAGTCTGCTTGCTTCTCTTGCGCCTGTGCCAGGTTTTGTTGCGCTAGTTTGCTAGCTGTCTCCATCTTTCCCTCATTTCTGTTACATACTGGTAACGTGTCTGGACTTGGTCTTCCACCTTATCATCCGTCCAGATCTGCCTGAGTATTGCCATGGGTCCCCGTACGGTCCGCCCATACAATAGCTCGAATGGAGAAAACCCTAAGCTGGCCTGGGCACCTCCCTGTATGCAAACAAATGGCTGGGATATAACGGTCCAGTCTCTGGGGTGGTTTTCACAACACTTCTTCAGCATTGTCTTTAGAGTGGCGGTGAACACTCTCTACCAAAGCCATTGGTTTGAGGATGGTAGGGAGTGGTCCGTCAGATGGTCGACCCGAGAGGAGTCGGTTGACTTCAGCCATGACTCCACTAATAAACTGACGGCCTTGGTCCGTCAAGATTTCTTCTGGCACGCCCACCCTGGTCCAGACCGTCAGGAGAGCTTCTGCTACTGTCCTTGTCTGACATTCTTCACCGGCACCAGCATCCGCATAGCGTGTCGCATAATCAATCGCTGTGATGATGTAGCGATTTCCTTGATTGGATGCTGGCACAATTGGCCCTACAATATCTACCCTACCGGCGGAATGGCTGGTCAATGAGCGGCATAGGTCTCAAGCGAGCGGGTCTCGTATTCTTGGGACCCAAGCGTTGGCACCTGTCACATGACCTTACATACCTCTTGACATCTCCATTGATCCTGGCCAATGGAATTCTTTGACGATCTATCTAGGGTCTTTGCTGTCCCTAGATGGGCTCCTGTTAGGCTCTCATGTCCATCTGGAGCACCGCCTCCGTTTCTCCTTTGGCACTACTACCTGGGAGATAACTTCACCACCCCTCCTGAATTCACGCACAATTATGCCATTGTGCTCCGTGAAGGCGCTTTCCCATTTGGCCTCTCGCAGGATGTTCCATCATTCACTCTCTTCCTGATGGCAGTCAGGGTATCGTCAGCCTGCTGCAGTTTGCGGATCTCCTCCGGATGAGAGTTGGTGGGGATAACCACAGCGTCTAGCGGTTCTCGCTTTTTGGTGGTTGCCCTTGTTTCCACGACATTTACCTCTCTACTTGGTCAACCGACTGGCAGGGCTTTGGCAGAATGTACCTACACCCCAGTAAAGTTGGGTAGGAAGGTCCTTTGAACTCCTGCGATAATGGTGTCCCTTACAAAATCGGACTCCACCCTAATATAGGCCAAAGGGAGCTGACTGATTCTTCCATCTGCGTATCGCACACAGATGGTCTCCCCTGTGTAGTCTCATCGTTTACCAGACTGGGGTCTACCATTGCCGCTAGTGTTAGCCCGGTGTCCAGTAAACATGTGACTGCCGTCCCATTCACCACTGCCCTGGTGGTTGGTAGCGGCGCTTTATCTCCTGCTGAATTGTATTCACAGCAACAACTGAGTGTACCTGTCCTCGCCTACAGTCCTTAGCGATGTGACCCTCTCGCCCGCACTTAAACAAAAGCGATCCTTCTTGGCATCGTCTTGTTCCCATGGTTCCCTAGGGGCCTAGGGGCCTGCTCCGATCGCAGTTTCCACTCTTTGTTGTAGGGAGTCGGCATTTACTCCCTGACCGTGTGGTTTGGGGGTTATGGGACGACTGGTTTGATCCCTTCACCACATTACGCTGATCATGGGCAGATTCATACCTGTCTGCAACTTTCACTAACTCCTCTAAACTTCCTAATTCTCTTTCGCCAAGAATACTGTGAGATCCTTCCGACAAGTGGGAGTAGAATTTGCTCCTTAACGATCTCCTCCCTCAAAGATTCAAAAGTTTGTTCGATGTTCCCTAACCTTATCCATTTGTCAAAGAGAGCCCTAAGCGATAAGGAAACTGTACGTGCGTCTCACCTGATTTACGAACGGTTTCTCTGAACAATTTCCTATATCTATCGGCGGTTTACCTGGTACCTCTGAAACAAAGCATCGCGCACCGACTCAATAATCTGTCTGTTTTTCCGGTGGTAAGCAGAAAAAAGCATCCCTAGCTTGGGTGTCAGCAGCGCAGACAAATTTGTGGCCCACCGTTCTTCGGGTAAGCCCTGATCTTTGGCAATCCTTTAAATTGCGAAATGAAGTCTTCTAAATGGTCGGGATATCATCGAACCTTGGCATATTGATCAAGGGACTGACATGTGGTGCAAAGTTCACTTGAGTTTAGCGTCCACGTCCCGTTCTTTCTCCAATTTTAATTTTTCTAACTCAAACTGCCTTATCTTCTCTCTTTCTCTCTCTTCTCTTTCCGTTCTCTTTCTCTCTCCTCTCTTTCCGTTCTCTCTCCTCCTTTTCCCGTTCTCTCTCTCTTCTCCTCTTTCCCGTTCCCTCTTCTCTCTCCTCTTTTTCCCGTTCTCTTTCTCTCTCCTCTTTTTCCCGTTCCCTTTCTCTCTCCTCTTTTTCCGTTCTCTTCTCTCTCCTCTTTTTCCCGTTCCCTTTCTCTCTCCTCTTTTTCCCGTTCCCTTTCTCTCTCCTCTTTTTCCCGTTCCCTTTCTCTTTTCTCTCTCCTCTTTTTCCGTTCTCTTTCTCTCTCCTCTTTTTCACCTTTTTTCTTTTCTCTGTTCTTCCGCTCCCTTTGTATTTTCTGAGCCTCGATTACACGGGGCCAGTTCTCATCTACATATGCCTTCAGTTCCAGACCCTTTAGTCCTAAAGCTTTTCCTTCTTCTATGAGGTCCATCTTTTTCAGCGGACCCATTGTCTCAGCACCCCCTTCAGTCGACATTCTGAAGCTATCTAACCCTCGATCAGCTTGTTATACAACCACAGTAACAAGCAAGATATCCACACGATCACTTGTAAATAAGCGATCAAATAGTTGTGCTACACACAATCAACCTCAACAGCAACCAAATCAAGCAAGTTCAAATACAAGGCCCAGTCATGAAAAAAAAAGATCAAACAATCAACACATGACTAACGTCTTTCCAGGTAAGAAAAAAAAATCTAGGTTTCCACAATCGACAACTTTCAAATCCCTTGCAATTGAACAAACCCAGAATCAAAATCACTTATGGCTCATTTACGTTCATCCCGGACGAGCCCCCAATTTGTGACGGGTCTCCGACGCTCCCCCCTCGTTATTAAAATATGATTTTCATATTCAGGGATGCAGGGGGTTATAGACAGAAGAATTTACGCTTTCACAACCAAAATGCGCTCTCGCATAGGCACACGCACTCTGTCACTCACATCGGGCCCGCACAAAGGTGACGGGAAACCAATAACATTTCATAGAAAATAATCAACTTTTATTCAACTTGACTCCGAGCCCCCACCCGTCACTACACAATACAACTATCTGTATCATACAACAATGTAAACAGCATACAGACAATTTCATAAATCGCATCCCCTGTTCTTCAGTGATTCTTACTTAGCCAGGAAAGACAATATTCCACTATTCCGTTGCACACTTATAAACTTAAGAGCAATAAAGCGTCCATAACTTGCCAGCATTCCTTGGTTGACCGTCAGTTTTCTCTCATCCCCCTGTACGACCACGAGTTGAAGCTGCCACACCGTTGTGTCTCCCGATTGGCCAAATCCCAGTTGGGGGACACTGGCAACGTAGCTTGAGTCGCACCTCACACCGAGTCTCCCGGACTCCACCGTACTTCGCCCTCTCCACGGAAAGGGCTCCTGTCGGCCTCTCCCACAGGTCTTCTCTGGCTGCAAACACCCCACCGTTGTCTGGCAGCTCCCTGTCTAGGCCCCACAGGTTAACACGTCTTGCTGTCGACCGTCCCCACACGGGAGACAATTCTTCTCGTCGTCGGCTCCGAGGCTACAGCAACCTCCACTGTCATACGTCCCCACCCAGGAGACAACGAGGCGACAGCTAACCTCTGCTTCACGCTGTATTTTCTTGAGCCCTCAGCAAGACGGGCGAGTTCACTTTCCCTTAAGTGAGTCACACCCTTCCTGGTTTTCCAAGCACCTTATATTCGTTCTCAAAGAAAGAGAGAACCCGAGTTTAACTGGCTCAACCAATGGAATCACCGGCACACACACATCACACGATTTGTACCAATAAATCCCAAGTTATTTTTATTCCGCCAATGGAATCGCTAGTCACCTACACACACACACCACAGCTGCTAGCGCCAACAAAGACTTGGGCACCCAGTGGTTAATGCATAACCTCCTATTCAAACTCATGTTCGATTCCCGAAGCTACCCATTGTACAAACAGCCTGGACTTCTCTACAGCCAGGACTGAGGCTTCAAGTATTTACTACCTCTATAGACAACAAGGCGCAAACCACTCGATAGGCCGCCGCCTTCCATTCATTCCTCAGAACAGGGACGACTGAATGGTCGCTGTACTCTGCCGGCAGGCTGACGGTCACCTTCCCGTGACGGTCACCTGACACGATCGCCTTTCCTTCGGGCCCCACTGGAGAACCCAGTGAATAGCCAGTGCTCAAAGTGGACACTCTTCTCTACCCAGGACTGGCAGGTCGCCAACTCCTTGTCACTACCCCTCGGACATGCGAAACATTTCCCTAGCACCTCCCTCCTTCAGTATACGACTCGGGGTATCCCCCCCTGGTGATGCCTGAATTCGCACACTTGAAGACCAAGGAACGTGCTCTCAACAACAGCAACTACCCTTAATTTGCCTAAATGCTCGAGAACATTCGGCCGACTCATTACAATAAACATTCTGGGGAATATTTTTCTACGCATATTTATATTGAAAGTGAAACCAAATCACAACATTGGGAAGGATTTATTCAAAATCTGCTTCGGTTCTTAATAGTCACAGCTTTCTGATCCTTTTACGTTCCTCTATTTTGTTGTTGCAACCGAAGAAACAGACACTGATATTAGGTACAGACCTTTTTGTTTTATCCGTGAAATCACTGGCATTTACCAAATGCTTTTCCTCGCTGCACTTTCTATGTTAACATTCTCAAAATGCTGCTGTTTGTCTTCGGCTCACCAAAATGATGTCACGGCAATGACGTCTGCCTTCGACGAGGTCACTGTTTAGCTTTTCTCGTTTTTCTCTTGTTTCATCAAAGAAATTGCTTTAGAGAGAGAGAGGAGAGAGAGAGAGAGAGGAGAGAGAGAAGAGTTACTGCATCATATAAATAGAAAACTATATAGTTTTGTGAAATGCTGATGTCTCTAACAACAAATGGTGACATTTATAGACTTTTTTTCCCAGACAACAAACAAACGAATAAACAAAACTGAAGCCATTCCCTTTCCCTCAAAACAAACAAACAAACAGACAGACAGACAGACAGACAAGCAAACAAGACCAAATGATGGCTGTGTCCTAACATTGGCTAACTTTGTGAAGCAGGCAGGCAGACAGGCCGCAGAGATAAAAGGGAAGCATACATAGCTACGCTGAATTGGACACACGCCAGTAGAGAGAGAGAGAGAGAGAAGAGAGAGAGAGAGAGAGAGATTAATCACGAAGACAAACTGTATATATATAGTACAATTCAACATTCTCCCAGCTCAGTGTTTATTCCACGGTATAGAATGGTCGACACATCCTTTCTTTCCGTCACAGATTAAAACTGATTAACATCTACCGACTTTCTATTCGACTGAAATAAGAAGTATACAGATCCCTACTGTTCTACTGATTTTTTTTTTCTGTAGAGGAAAAAAAACAACCTTAAAACTTCAGCCTTCACTTGTGTCTCTAAGGAAAAGTCAGCTGGTGTCAGCTGATTCAGTTGACAGAAAGATGCTGTGTGTCATCCTTTGTGTCACTATCAAAATAAAAAAAGAGTTAGAAATTAAAAGTTGGGTTGCTACACCTCAAAATGAACGCAACGAACAAATGGTGGCACAAAAGTAACGCGTTTTGACACTAAAGAATTGCTACTGAATTCATGACCATCATAACTATACAGAAAGAACGCGTTTTGACACTAAAGAATTGCTACTTGCTAAACGAATAAGGAGAATTCATAACTCTACAGAAAGATCGCGTTTTGACGTTGAACGTTTTCGACTTGCCAAAAATGGAGTGAGCTCATGATAATGCAGAATCAAAAGTGTTTTTACTCCGAAGATAAAACCCCCAAGGTCGAAACGAGTTGTTTCTGTATTATCACGTGTTCGTTCCATTCGTTTGGTGGTCTAGCAGCTCGTTGTGGTATAAAATGTCTCTCCGGTACAGATATCACTTGGTGGCATTTAGTACAGAATGTCTCCCTGTGTGTCTCCATTTGTCAGTGTACGATCTGGGGTCAGGTCAAGCTGGTAACTTGTTTGGTTTGATGTTTGCGAAGCCTGTGTGAAAAGACTTTGATCTAAGGCTACAAAGTTGAGTAGGGAATGTGAGTATATGTATATGATGACCACCGGTGGATTTGGATTCAACATCTTAAAAATTGGCCAAAAATAAGTTTTAAAAAAATCATGCTTAAAAGTATTGCAGTACAAACAAGCAGAAGCAGCAATGACACTTGCCCACCGTTAAGGCCTATTTCTATGTCACATGATGTGAGCGTGCGTGCGTGTGTGCGTGCGTGTGTGTGTGTGTGTGTGTGTGTGTGTGTGTGTGTGTGTGTGTGTGTGTGTGTGTGTGTTGCGCGCACGCGCATGCGTAAGTGCGTGCGTGTGTGTGTGTGTGTGTGTGTGTGTGTGTTTGTTTGTTTGTGTGTGTGCGCCTGCGCGGGTTAAAAAAAAAATTAGCTCCAGTAAGCGAGGAGACCATCAGGGGCGACAACTTTCAACATAGCATCAAACGGTAGAAACACATGGCGATCCTGAGAACGGTTTGGCAGTCATAGTTCGAGGTTGTGTCCGTGCAGATCGGGTAGCATATGTGAGTTCGCATGTTAAAGAATAGATGAAAATGGGCTTCAATAAAGTTGAAATCAGAAACAATGAAACATTTGGGGCGAAAAACTACACCTTATGTGAGTTCGCATGTTAAAGAATAGATGAAAATGGGCCTCAATAAAGTTGAAATCAGAAACAATGAAACATTTGGGGCGAAAAACTACACCGTGGGGTTTACGCCACTGATCGAGGATTTGGTCTTCCCTTCAATGTCTATGAAAAGGGCGCCCCTGACGCAAATCCTGTGCGCCCTAAAGCCATGCCTCACGTACATGAATATATTATTGTGGGACTCGGCGTTCCCTTGGGAAGTATGTATCAATTTTCAACCCAGAGATTTAAAAATCAGTTAAACAGTGATCATCACCCCTTTCAAATATAAGAAAATAATAGTTTCTGAATGGAAACAGTGACCAATTTGCCTTGAGAGTATGGAAAATGGTGTTCTCACTCGAAACGGTGATGTCTTAGTGCTTTCGAATGTTGTTGGCAAAAGGCAATTTTCTTTACGAAAATAGTGATCCTTCTTGTAAAGTAGGGAAGAAAACAAATTCATGTCTGTGGTTTTTACTCCATTAGAACAACAGATAACGAATCGAACGAAAGAAAACCCTATGTCAAAGTAATCCATGAACAATGAAAACAGTTCATGGTGGCAGTCAGTTCCGGCTTCTGACGTTTCGCACCTTTCTCCCGTGAGAGCTACTGACGTCAGTCACCCAATGGTACCAGTGAGAAACCACGTGACCCTGTTCATGGGCCAGAGGTGTCGGTTTTCAAGGGCCGTAATTACAGGTTTGCACGGTGATCACATTATAGTGTAGTATCACCGACAGCCAGTCAACAGGTAATTATGAAGCAACAGACATTAGCACTGTTTGGATAAAAATATTAGATATCATTGTTTTTCGCCGAGAATACAGTAATCAAGAACGTGTAAAATAACATACTTCCTATAACAGTTTTCGAGTCATCCCGTGGACACACACACACACACACACACACACACACACACACTCTCTCTCTCTCTCTCTCTCTCTCTCTCTCTCTCTCTCTCTCTCTCTCTCTCTCTGAGGGCAGGATGTAAAAAAGTTGGAAAGCTTATTCTTTAACCCTCAATAAAGATAGTTTCGACTTGACTTGACTTGACACACACACACACACACAACACACACACACACACACACACACACACACACACACACACACACAAGTAAGACAGGACCCCACAAAGAATACCCTGCTCCACACAGCGCGTCGTCTGCGCGCAGGGTAATTCCCTATACTTCCAAATAATTCGCTGTACCCGACGGGTCCCCACAATTCGTCCTTATTACTGTCATCCCACCTTTCCCCACCTGGCTGACACACAGACGCTTACTACAGCGTTCGATATCAGTGGCGACCAGACTCAAATAGGTCTTACGGTCAGCAACTGGAAGCACACCCTTTGTGTTGCTCCCTTATTGTCCATCCCCACTTCGTGTCCCCCTAACCCATTTCTATCACACTATCTCTCCCTCCCTCCTTCCCTCTCCCCCTAAATTCCTTTCCACCAGCTTTCCATCTGTCGTGATCAACACTGGTATGGGCTGGGAGCGGGGCGAACAATGCAAGCCCAGAGACATGATGTAAAAGTGGTGAGCCAGTCAAGGGAGAGAACAAAGTCCGCGTCGCCGTGTTAACACCACAGTGCGTGGGAAGAAACAACTAGGCCTACTGCTCACTCGCCTTCTGACATGATTTCTTTTCGTTGTATTTTTATTCTGTCAAGAATCGAAGCGAATTCAATTAGGAAATATCTGTAATGTTCTGCCAAAGAAACACATACAAGTTGGCACATTGATCGTTTAAATGAATCCCGTCTTGAAAACCTGGCAAAGGGAGGTAATCATGGGCTTTTGAATAAGGGGCCTCCTATTCAAACCTTTGTTGGATAACTTCCCTTGGTGGTCTTTTTGCACGGCCGTGTGTCCAGTGTGTTACACCGGCTCCCGGAGTTGGTTCAGCTGATATACAGGTGAGACTGAATGAAGTCAGCAAGCGTCAACACTGTCGCTCTGCCTTTCTCACTCTGTCTCTGTCTGTCTGTCTGTCTCTCTCTCTCCAAAAAGACAGAAGATAATCACGCCACCCCCTCCCTCCCCCCCCCCCTCTCTCTCTCTCTCTTTCAAAGAAGACGGGACATAAAGCAGCTCTCTTCTTTTGCCAATAATCATGAAACTGAAGTTGACAGCCATCGCAAGTTCTGGGTGTACATAATGATAACAATCTTTCCTTGCCAATATCACACACACACACACACACACACACACACACTCACTCACTCACACACACACACACACACACACACACACACACACGCTCTCTCTCTCTCTCTCTCTCTCTCTCTCTGTCTCTCTCTCTCTAACCCGTCACACACACACACACAGTGTGTGTGTGTGTGTGTGTGTGTGTGTGTGTGTGTGTGTGTGTGTGTGTGTGTGTGTGTAACGGGTTAGAGAGAGAGAGGGGGACTCACAACGCGCACTCTCTCTCTCTCTCTCTCTCTCTCTCTCTCTCTCTCTCTTTAAGCCGTTACACACACACACACGCACACATACACACACGCACACATACACACACGCACACATACACACACGCACACATACACACACGCGCACACACACACACACACACACACACACACACACACACACACACACACACACACACACACACACACACAGAGCACGCACACATTATTGACACACCAATAAAACCGCTCACTGGTAAAAAAAAAAAAAAATAATAATTACAAGCATTTAATCCCCTACTCTGAAGAGATGATTGCTGTTCAAATATTGCCACCAATACCCCTAACGATAACATAAGCCTGAAAAGAAAAGGGAAAGAAAGGCAAGCAAGAGAAAAGAAGTGAAAAACAGAAAAGGAAAGGGAAGAAGAAGAAAAAAATCAAGCGTCAGTACGATTGAAAGTGACGACAGTTCAGATGTAAGTAATGCAGAAAGAAAGAAAGAAAGAAAGTGGGAAGAGGGGAAAAGGAAGGAAGGGTGGTGGTGATGGTGGTGGTGGTAGTGGTGGTGGTGGTGGTAGTGGTGGTTCCCAAGGTAATACAAAGCATAACCGTTACTACACTCGCTAGGAATCAATTATCAATCTTTAAGGATAACAACATTTTGGCATGGAGGAGGGGGGCGGGGATCGATGGGGGGGGGGGGGGGGGGGGGGAGAGGGGGGGGGGGAGAAGGGGGGAAAATTTAGCAAATACAACGTGTATTTCCATAGCTATATTCGCTAGGGATCACAGCTGATTTTTAAAAGAGACCAATACTTTAGCACGAGTGTTTAGGAATCAATAAAAAGCACTTGATGTAACATCACTTTGTATACTATAAATTCTGTCTTGTATCCAGAACTAGTGCAATATTCAGCACAATTCAAGTAAAAGACTGTCATTTTTCCCCCCTTTATTTATTTAATCATTCTTTGGCCGGGATGGGGAAGGTGGAGGGGAGCGGGAATCTGATCCGTAGCGGACGTTGCTGAGTATAGAACTCGTATCAGTTTAGATACCCCCTTTCCCTCATGACCCATTGTTTAAACACTCTTCCCTTCATGACCCATTTTTTTTATATACACATGACAGACTTGTTAGCAGCGACAGTTTGGATAAGATCCCATGCCATGGATAAGATCCTATGCCAAGACTTGTCTTATCCGGACGCCAGCCTGCGTCTCGGTGAGATTTTGTGTTGCGCTTAATCCCTGATGGATCGATTTCTTTTTCTCCGTCCATTCATTCATTCATTATTGCATTCATTCACCACTGACTAACTCGCTCATTCATTCATTCAAATTCATTCATTCATTCATTCATTCATTCATTCTTTATCCCTTTTCTTTTCTTCTCTTCTTCTTCTTCTTCTCTCTTCTTCCTTCTTCTTGTTGTCCTTTTCTTCCC
>CM031600.1:66402740-66426673 GCA_018398815.1 Conus ventricosus | reverse complement strand
CACACACACCGATTTGTACCAATAAATCCCCAAGTTTTTTTTTATTCCGCCAATGGAATCGTTTAGTCCCTACACACACACACCACAGCTTGCTAGCCCCAAACAAAGGACTTGGGCACCCAGTGGTTAATGCATAACCTCCTATTCAAACTCATGTTCGATTCCCCGAAGCTACCCATTGTACAAACAGCCTGGACTTCTCTACAGCCAGGACTGAGGCTTCAAGTATTTACTACCTCTATAGACAACAAGGCGCAAACCACTCGATAGGCCGCCGCCTTCCATTCATTCCTCAGAACAGGGACGACTGAATGGTCGCTGTACTCTGCCGGCAGGCTGACGGTCACCTTCCCGTGACGGTCACCTGACACGATCGCCTTTCCTTCAGGCCCACTGGAGAACCCAGTGAATAGCCAGTGCTCAAAGTGGACACTCTTCTCTACCCAGGACTGGCAGGTCGCCAACTCCTTGTCACTACCCCTCGGACATGCGAAACACTTCCTAGCACTCTCCCTCCTTCAGTATACGACTCGGGGTATCCCCCCTGGTGATGCCTGAATTCGCACACTTGAAGACCCAAGGAACGTGCTCTCAACAACAGCAACTACCCTTAATTTGCCTAAATGCTCGAGAACATTCGGCCGACTCATTACAATAACATTCTGGGGAATATTTTTCTACGCATATTTATATTGAAAGTGAAACCAAATCACAACATTGGGAAGGATTTATTCAAAATCTGCTTCGGTTCTTAATAGTCACAGCTTTCTGATCCTTTTACGTTCCTCTATTTTGTTGTTGCAACGAAGAAACAGACACTGATATTAGGTACAGACCTTTTTGTTTATCCGTGAAATCACTGGCATTTACCAAATGCTTTTCCTCGCTGCACTTTCTATGTTAACATTCTCAAAATGCTGCTGTTTGTCTTCGGCTCACCAAAATGATGTCACGGCAATGACGTCTGCCTTCGACGAGGTCACTGTTTAGCTTTTCTCGTTTTTCTCTTGTTTCATCAAAGAAATTGCTTTAGAGAGAGAGAGAGAGAGAGAGAGAGAGAGAGAGAGAGAGTTACTGCATCATATAAATAAGAAAACTATATAGTTTTGTGAATGCTGATGTCTCTAACAACAAATGGTGACATTTATAGACTTTTTTTCCCAGACAACAAACAAACGAATAAACAAAACTGAAGCCATTCCCTTTCCCTCAAAACAAACAAACAAACAGACAGACAGACAGACAGACAAGCAAACAAGACCAAAGATGGCTGTGTCCTAACATTGGCTAACTTTGTGAAGCAGGCAGGCAGACAGGCCGCAGAGATAAAAGGGAAGCATACATAGCTACGCTGAATTGGACACACGCCAGTAGAGAGAGAGAGAGAGAGAGAGAGAGAGAGAGAGAGAGATTAATCACGAAGACAAACTGTATATATATAGTACAATTCAACATTCTCCCAGCTCAGTGTTTATTCCACGGTATAGAATGGTCGACACATCCTTTCTTTCCGTCACAGATTAAAACTGATTAACATCTACCGACTTTCTATTCGACTGAAATAAGAAGTATACAGATCCCTACTGTTCTACTGATTTTTTTTTTCTGTAGAGGAAAAAAAACAACCTTAAAACTTCAGCCTTCACTTGTGTCTCTAAGGAAAAGTCAGCTGGTGTCAGCTGATTCAGTTGACAGAAAGATGCTGTGTGTCATCCTTTGTGTCACTATCAAAATAAAAAAAGAGTTAGAAATTAAAAGTTGGGTTGCTACACCTCAAAATGAACGCAACGAACAAATGGTGGCACAAAAGTAACGCGTTTTGACACTAAAGAATTGCTACTGAATTCATGACCATCATAACTATACAGAAAGAACGCTTTTTGACACTAAAAAATTGCTACTTGCAAAAGAAAAAGGAAAATTTCATAACTTTTCAAAAAGAGGCTTTTTGACGTTGAACGTTTTCGATTTGCCAAAAATGGAGTGGCTCTGAAATGCAGAATCAAAAGGTTTTTACTCCGAAGAAAAACCCCCAATGAAACGAGTTTTTCTGTATTATCACTTTTCGCCCTTTTTTTGGGGTGGCTACGCCGTTGTTTTTTAAAAAAGTCTCCCCCGGTCGAATCCTTTGGGGCATTTAGTCAGAATTTTCCCCCTGTGTCCCTCCATTTGTCTGTACGATCGGGGGTCGGGTCAAGCTGGAACGGTTTTGGTTTGGTTGCAAGCCTGGTGAAAAATTTTGATCTAAGGCACAAAGTTGGTGGGGAATGTATATAGGGATAATACCACCGGGGTTTTTGGTTCAACACTTAAAATTTGGGCCAAAAAATAATTTTTAAAAAAAATCATGTTTAAAAGTTTTGCATACAAACAGCAGAAGAAACAATGAATTTTGCCCACCGTTAAGGCCTATTCTATGTCACATAGTAGCGGCGTGCGTTGTGCTGCGTGTGTGTTTGTGTGTGTTGTGGGTGTGTTTGGGTGTGTGTGTGGGGGGTTGTTGCCCACGCGCTGCGAAGTGCTGGGTGGTGTTGTTGTGTGTGTGTGGGGTTTTTGTTTGTTTGTGTGGTGCCCTCCCGGGGTTAAAAAAAAAATTAGCTCCATAAGCGGGAGACCTAGGCAAAATTTCAACATAGCTCAAACGGTAAAACTTGGCGATCCTGAAATTTTGGCAGTATAGTTCGAGGTTGTGTCCCGGCAACGGGTAGCAAGAGTAGTTCGCATGTTAAAGAAAATGAAAGGCTTAAAAAAGTTGAAATCAAAACAATGAAAAAATTGGGGGAAAAACACCCTTATGTAGTTCGCAGTTAAAAAATAGATGAAAAGGGGCCTCAATAAAGTTAAATCAAAAACATAAACTTGGGGGGCGAAAACTACACCGGGGGGTTTTACCCCACGTCGGATTTGGTCTTCCCTTCAATTCTATGAAAGGGCGCCCCTGACGAAAAACCCGGGGCCCCCAAACCCATGCCCACGTACGAATAATATGTGGGCCGGCTTTCCCCCTTGGGAAGTATTATAAATTTTCCCCAACCCGAGATTTAAAAATCATTTAAACATGATCATCACCCCTTTCAAATATAAGAAAAAAATGTTTCTGAAGGGAAAACAGTGACCAATTTGCCTTAGGAAGGGAAAAAAGGTTTTCTCATCAAACGGTGATGTCTTAGTGCTTTCGTGTTGTTGGGAAAAGGCAATTTTCTTAAAAGAAAAAATGATCCTTTTTTGTAAAGTTGGGGAAAAAAACAAATTCATGTCTGTGGTTTTTACTCCTTTTAAAAAAACGATAAAGAATCGAACGAAAGAAACCCTTTTCCCAAATAACCATGAAAAATGAAAACAGTTCATGGGGGCAGTCAGTTTCCGGCTTTTGACGTTTCGCACCTTTCTCCCGTGAGAGCTACTGACGTCATCCCCCAATGGAACCAGTGAGAAACCACGGGGGCCCGTTCATGGGGCCGGGTGTCGGTTTTTTAGGCCGTAATTTTCAGGTTGCACGGTGTCACATTATAGTGTGTATCACCCACACCCAGCAACAGGAATTTTGGCAACAGACATTTGCACGTTTTGGGAAAAAAAAATTAGAACTTTTTTTTTCCCCCGAAATCAGTAATAAAACGGTAAAAAAAACTATTCCCATAACATTTTGATCTCCCCCTGGAACCCCCACAAAAACACACACACACACCAACCACCCCTCTCTCTCTCTCTCTCTCCCCTCTCCTCCCTCTCCTTCCCCCTCTCTCTCTTGAGGCGGTGTAAAAAATTGAAAGCTTATCTTTTTCCCCCCAATAAAAATTTTTCGACTTTGACTTGATTGCACCACACACACACACACACCACCACCACAACCACACACCCAACAAACACACAAATAAACAGGCCCCACAAAAATACCCCGCTCCACACAGCGCGTGTCTGCGCGCAGGGGGAATCCCTTACTTCCAAATAATTCCTGTACCCACGGGGCCCCACAATTGTCCTTATTACTGCATCCCCCCTTTCCCCACCTGGCGACCAAACCGCTTATACACGTTCGATATCATGGCGCCAGACTCAAATAGGGCTTACGGTCAGCAACTGGAAAACAACCCCCTTTTGTTGCTCCCTTATTGTCCATCCCCCCTTTGTCCCCCAAACCCCTTTTTTCACACTATCTCTCCCCCCTCCTTCCCCTCCCGCTAAATTTCCTTTCCCCCCAGCTTTCCTCTTCTGTAACACTGGATGGGTGGGGCGGGGGAACAATGCAAGCCCCGAGACATGATGTTAAAATGGTGAGCCCTCAAGGGGGAACAAAGTCCCCGTCGCCCGGTTTAAAAACCCCCAGTGCTTGGGGAAGAAACAACTAGGCCTACTGCCACTCGCCTTGACTGTTTTTTTTTCGTTTTTTTTTTTTTGTCAAAAAATCGAAGCGAATTTAAATTAGGAAATAACTGAATGTTTTGCAAAAAAAAAAACAACAAGTTGGGGAATTGATCGTTTAAATGAAACCCGTCTTGAAAACCGGCAAAGGGGGGGGAATCATGGGGTTTTGAAAAAGGGCCTCCTATTCAAACCTTTGTTGGATAACTTCCCTTTGGGGGTCCTTTTTACGGCCCTGTGTCCCTGGTTACAAACCCTCCCGAGTTGGTTTTAGCGGTTAAGTGAGACGGGAAAGAAAAATCAGCAAGCGTCAACACTGTCGTCGCCTTTTCCCCTCTGTCTTGCTGTCTGCTGCCCTTTTTCTCTCCAAAAAAACAAAGAAATCCAAAAGCCACCCCCCTCCCCTCCCCCCCCCCCTTTTCCTCTCTCCTTTCAAAAAAGACGGGAAAAAAAGCACTCTCTTCTTTTTTCCAATAATCATGAAACTGAAGTTTTTTTTTTACACCATCGCAAGTTCTGGGTGTACATAAGATAAAAATCTTCCTTTTAAAAATAACACCACACACACAACACACACCCACACTCACTCACTCCCCACCACACACCACACACAACCCACACACACACCTCTTCTCTCTCTCTCCCTCTCTTCCCGTCTCTCTCTCTCTAACCGCACACACACACACAAGTGTGTGTTTGTGTGTGTGTGTGTGTGTGTGTGTGTGTTGTGGTGTGTGTGTGTGTGTAAAGTTTTAAAAGAGAGGGGGACTCAAAAGCGCCTCCTCTCCTCCTTCTCTCTCTCTCTCTCTCCTTTAACCGTTACACACACACAAGCACACATACACACACCACCAACCCCGCACACTCACCACCACACATACAAAACCCACACACACCCCCACACACCACCACACCACACCCAACACAAAACACAACACAACACACACACAAAAGCCGCACACTTAAATTTACAACCAATAAAAACCCCTCACTGGTAAAAAAAAAAAAAAAATAATAATTAAACTTTAATCCCCACTCTGAAGAGTGTTTTTTCTGTTTAAATATTCCACCAAAACCCCCAACGAAAACATAACCTGAAAAGAAAAGGGAAAGAAAAGGCAAGCAAGAAAAAAGAAGTAAAAAACAAAAAAAAAAGGGAAGAAGAAGAAAAAAATAAAGCGTCTACGATTAAAAAGACGACATTTTCAATGAAGTAACAAAAGAAAAAAAGAAAGAAATGGGAAGGGGGGAAAAGGAAGGAAGGGTGGGGGTGAGGGGTGGTGGTAGGGTGGTGGGGGTGGTAGGGTGGTTCCCCAGGTAAACAAACAAAACCCGTTACTACACCGCTAGGAATAAATTACAATCTTTAAAAGATAAAAACATTTGCATGGAGGAGGGGCGGGGTCAAAGGGGGGGGGGGGGGGGGGGGAGAGGGGGGGGGGAAAGGGGAAAAATTAGCAAAACAACGTGTATTTCCATAGCTATATTCGCTAGGTCACAGCTTTTTTTTAAAAAAAACCCAAATACTTTAGCACGATGTTTGGGGAATCAATAAAAAGCATTTGATGTAACATCACTTTGTATACTATAAATTTGCTGTATCCAGAACTAGTGCAATTTCAGCACAATTCAAGTAAAAGACTGTCATTTTTTTCCCCCCCCTTTATTTTTTTTAATTTTCTTTGGCCGGGAAGGGAAAGGGGTGGAGGGAGCGGAACTGTCGTGGGGACTTTGTAGTATAGAACTCGTATCAGTTTAGATCCCCCCCTTTTTCCCTCCTTACCCATTGTTTTAAAAACTCTTCCCTTCATGACCCCCTTTTTTTTTTATACACAGACAAATTTTAGCAGCGCAGTTTGGATAAAATCCCATGCCCTGGAAAACCTAGCCAAACTTGTCTTTTTCCGGGCGCCCCCTGCTCTCGGGGAATTTTTTTGTTGCGCAAAACCCCGTGGTCGATTTTTTTTCCCCCCGCCATTTATTCATTCATTATTGCATTCAATTTTACCCACTGACTAACCCCCTCATTCATTCATTCATTCTTCATTCATTCATTTCATTCATTCATTCATTCCATCCCCTTTTTTTTCTTCTAAACCTTCTTTTTCATCTTTCTTCTTCTTCTTCTTCTTCTTCTTCTTCTTCGTCTTCTTCTTCTTCTTCTTCTTCTTCTTCTTCTCCTTCTTCTTCTTCTTCTTCTTCTTCTTCTTCTTCTTCTTCTTCGTCGTCGTCGTCGTCTCCTCGTCCTCCTCCTCTTCCTCTTCCTCCTCCTCCTCCTTTTTCTTCTTTTAGTATTTCTTCTTGTTTCCTTCTAATCTCTCTTCTTTCCGTCTTCTCCTCCTTCCTTCTTCTGATCCTTCTCCTTCGTCTTCGTTCATCAAAATCATAATCTTCTTCTTCTTCTTTCCCAGGCTACAACTTGGAAATTCACTGTGAGTGACATGTGATGTTAACATATGTGGCTGCTTTTAATCTCGGTCCTTAAGATCGCTATGTTTCGTCGTAATTAGTGATGATGCCTCAACGCCACACGACTCTGTCTGTCTGTCTGTCTGTCTGTCTGTCTGTCAACCTCGGGGTATGTCAGTGGAGGAAGGACTAGCGCACAGCCCAAACACACTCACAGCTTACTTACAATCTCATTCATATATCATGCATTCGTCAAATCAAACCACTAGTAAAGTCTATAACTTTACTACACATAATCATGGAAGAAAACATCAATGCGCATGGAGTCAAACAAAATAAAACATTCTCTCTTTCCTTGAACTTCACAAAACCATTTATCTAAATCATCATAAACTAACCCGGGTATAAATAGATTTTCTACTTTACCTGGCCAGGTGATCTTAAACTATTTACGAATCACTGTCTTTCCTTTTCTTCTTTTTTTTTTCTTTTCTTTTCACTGTCACTTTCACAAACACCAGTCACGACACAACTGCTGGCACTGGTCAGGTTGGACCGCCGGCACAGGTCAGGTTGGACTGCTGGCACTGGTCAGGTTAGACCGCTGGCGCTGGTCAGGTTACTGGCGTTGGCCTGTGGTTCTGTCTGATGAAAGTGGCGCTGCCAGGTAAGAGGTCGAATCCCGGTTCAGATTGAACAGTGACTACCAGGCATCGATCTGTTCTCCTTTCTTCCTTCCTTCACTAACGCATTGCACTCTCTCTCTCTCTTCTGGTCTGCTCTATCAAATGGACATGGTTGCTTTTCCTTTTTTCTTTTTTTTTTCTCTTCATCAATTAGCAACTCTCTCTCTCCACATCTCTCCTTAGTCCTTCCTCTGCAGACTCTATATGGTGCTTGTCACGGACAAAAAAATGAAACAACCCAACTTGGGAAGTCGCCGGCCACTTCGACTGGACATAAGTCCAAACGCAGACATCTTGGCGCCACGTAGACCGGGCCCATGGTTCGGATCCGGCCAATTAAGCTTAGTGGAGAGGCCTCACAGAGACGGTACGATCCACCCAGACTGACTAAGCCGTTTTGACCGACGCCTCGATGTCTAGCGAGACGAGTCGCAGCGCCTGGCTCAGACTCATCTGGCCACTTTGTGGAACCAGCGTCATTGTTAATCAGACGTCGTGGCGCCCACCCAGACTCAGCTGGCCAATTTACACTGACCAGTGTCCACGACTTAAGCCACATGGCGCCAGTTAAGTAGGAAAGGGGGGAAGGTAGTGTGTGGTGGGGGTGAAATCTAGCTAATCAATTAGATGACCAATTGACCACCACAGAGAGTAAGGCGTGTCGGCGTGACTGTCATGATTTGAATATCCAATGGAATTAGAGGGAGATAACTTCGGGTGTCAGGGCGGTAAAAATACTGACCAATGGTACTCGCCCTTTTTGGACAGATCGGAACGAATAAAGAGGATGTGAGAGTGAGAGAACGGGAGAACGAGGGGGAGAACGAACAGAGAGAGAGAGAGGAGAGGTCTGAGTGTAATCTCTGGGGAGAGAAGAGAGAGAGATGAGGGGAGGAGAGAAGAGAACCAAGTTGAGAGATTAGCATGAGATAGTCTGCAGAGGAAGGACTGAGGAGAGATATGGAGAGAGAGAGAGTTGCTAATTAATGAAGAAGAAAAGAAAGAAAGAAAAAAGAAAAGAAAAGCAACCATGTCCATTTGATAAGAGCAGACTAGAAGAGAGAGAGAGAGAGTGCAATGCGTTAATGCAGGAAGAAAGAAAGGAGAACAGATCGATGTTGATAGTCACTGTTCTGTCCTCACTGGGGTTCGACCTCGTACTTGGCCAGCGCCACTTTCATCAGCAGTCCAGCCTGACCGGTGCCAGCAGTCCAGCTTGACCGGTGCAAGCAGACCAACACCAGCGCCAGCAGTTGTGACGCGTTGTGAAAGTGACAGTGAAAGAAAAAAAAAAGGGAAAGAAAAAGAGACAGTGATTCGTGAATAGTTAAGATCACCTGGCCAGGTAAAGTAGAAATCTATTTATACCCGGGTTAGTTAATGATGTTTTAGATAAATGATTTGTGAAGTTCAGGAAAGAGAGAATGTTTTATTTTATTGATCCATATGCATTGATGTTTCTTTCTATGATCATGTGTAGTAAAGTTATAGACTTTACTAGTGGTTTGATGTGACGAATGCATGATATATGAATGAGATTGTAAGCAAGCTGTGAGTGTGTTTGGGCTGTGCGCTAGTCCTTCCTCCATCGACATCACCCGAGGTTGACAATTTATTGGCGAGCCTGCCAGGATATTCTGGCCCATTTATTATAATTGTTCAACTTCTCAGAGAGGAAGCTGGGTGGGATTCAAGTATTGTAATCCTAAGACAAGGGGTTGTCTTACTGTATGTTCCCAAGATAGTTAAATACTAGGCTTGGCATTGCTTCCAAGATAGTTAATACTAGGCTTGGCATTTCAGCCCCAGAGTACTCATTTCGCACAGATTGCCTATAATTCGCTCTCATAGTTGGGTCAGGCGCTGGGCGTCTTATAAAAACTAACTACGTTGTCCCAAGCTAATATCATCATTCATAGGATTGTGCTATTACGTCACTCGTGTCGGTAACCACCAGTTTGGCTGTCGTAGTAATAAAATCTTGTTCAAAAAAAAAAAAAAAAAAAAGAAGAAAGAGATATAATGGCGGAAGAAAAGAACACCCCTATTGAACAACTTGTGAGCGTCGCTCGTGATCTAGGTTACTCGGGAGATGAGTTGCGTGCGTTCGTTGAGAACCAACAAAAGATGGAAAGAGATGAACGCGCGGAAAGACGCCGTATTGCAGTAGAGGCGCAGGAAACAGAAAGATAAGGATTCAGGCTAATGAAAA
The DNA here is from genome assembly GCA_018398815.1 of Conus ventricosus. Lineage (NCBI taxonomy): Eukaryota > Metazoa > Mollusca > Gastropoda > Neogastropoda > Conidae > Conus > Conus ventricosus. The sequence goes on along the minus strand of CM031600.1, from coordinate 66,417,004 downwards.
CCAGGTTACGCAGGAAACAGAAGATTAAGGATTCAGGCTAATGATAATCAGGCTAGGAAACGCAGGAAACAGAAAGAATAAGGGAAGCGCAGGAAACAGAAAGAATGAAGCAGGAAACGGAGAGATTAAAGGTTCAATTAGAATTAGAGAAGGTGAGAATACAAAGGGAGACCACCGAGGATGGTAGTTCAGTTTCCAGTGACTCTGTGCGCAGCTATGCGCCCCGACCCAAGTTGCCAAAATTCTCTGAAGGAACCGATTCGATTGATGCATAATCAGTCGTTTCGAAACGTTTGCGACCAGTCAGGGTTGGCCTCCAGAAGAGTGGGCAGTCATTTTGTCTGCGTTATTGACGGGTAAGGCATTACAGATTTTTACTGCATTGCCAGCAGAACAACAGTCTGATTTCGGCGCTGTGAAGGAATCATTGATGAAGGGATTTGACCTCACAGAGGAGGGGTTCAGGAAGAAATTTCGTTCAGCTAAATTACAAGCAGGTGAGACGTACACTCAGTTTGGTGCACGTCTAGATCACTATTTTGAGAAATGGTTAGAGTTGAGTGGTACGAAGAAGGAGTTTGCTGAATTGAAAGAGCTAGTTATGAAAGAACAGATTTTGTCAGGTTGCGGCCCTGAGTTAACCATACATTTGAAAGAAAGACAGCCAGAGACAGCAGGGGAGTTGTTGAAGTTCGCAGAGGTGTATAGAGAGGCACGTTTGGGCACGAAGGTGCAGGAGAAACAGGTGCTAGGCACAGGTGAGAAGAGTGCAAGGAGACCAGGGGAGTTTTCTGCAAAGTCTGCAAACCCAGTGGTGGGGCAGAAGGAAGGGCAAAGGGACATTAGGTGTTTCATTTGTCACAAGAAGGGACATGTGGCGAGGGACTGTCGCATGAGGTTCCAGAAGGCAGCAGCCTTGCAAGAGGTGGATAAGGGTCGTCAAGGGAAACGACCTGCAGTGGAACAAAAGGGATTCAGTCTGAAGAGGGTGGAGTGCAGCCTATGGCTAGCACTGGACAGCAGTCAGTGTCAGGGATAGAGGGCACTAGGCTGAGTGGTTCGTTACCAGTGGAAGAAGGGTGGATTGGCCAGCGGAGGGTGAAAGTGTTACGAGACACTGGTTGTTCATGCGGGGTAGTACGAACAACGCTGGTCGATAAAGGGGATTTGACAGGGCAAATCCAGACCTGTACTCTAATCGATGGCACTGTGAGGGAGTTTCCCAGTTGCTAAGATAGAAGTACGTACCCCTTACTTCTCAGGCGAGTTTGTCTGCGTTGGTGATGGAGAAACCCTTCACGACTTGATCATCGGGAATATTCCAGGTGCAAGGGATCCAGGGGATCCTGAGTTGTTGACTGCTACAGGGGCAGCGGTTCAAACACGGAGCAAGAAGAGGGAAAGGTTGATAAACCGTTAGTCGTTCCGGCAAGGAAGTCAGGGCATAGATGTGTCGCCTGATGAGTTTAGGGCAGCGCAGGAACAAGACCCTTCGCTCGTGAAGTCTTGGGAGTTGGCAAGAGGTGGAGAGAAACAGGAGGTTAGAGGAGGTGAGACAGAGTTTCTTGTGAAAGGCGGGCTGTTGTACCGAGTGTTCACCAAGGGAAGACAGGTAAGGTGACCACTCAGTTAGAGGTACCAGCAGGTTATCGTGACACTGTCATGTCAGTGGGTCACGAGTCGCTCATGCGGGTCATCTCGGCACCAGCAAAACAGCTGAACGAATCTTCGATGATTTTCATTGGCCAGGAGCAATGGCAGACATCAAGCGTTTCTGCATGTCATGTGACGTGTGTCAAAGGTCAGCCACAAGAGGGGTGAAGAGGAAGGCGCCTCTTAACATCCCCCTTTAATTGACACACCGTTCAGGAGGGTGGCTATTGATCTGATTGGCCCAATCTCGCCCTGTTCCAAAGGTGGGCACAGGTATGAGACATGTAAGGAGGCTAGGGTCGTTCAGAAGAAGCAATATGACAGGAAGGTGAGGAAGCAATCCCTCAAGGCGGGAGATCAAGTCCTGGTACTGCTTCCCACGGGTCACAACAAGCTGCTGATGCATTGGAAAGGACCATTCACCATCACTGAAAAGGTCGGTCGGGATTACCGAATTGATGTGAATGGGAAACCAAAACTTTTCCATGCGAATTTTCTCCGCAAATATATTCAGCGTGAGACTCAGCACATAGGTGCAGCAGCAATCATTGATGAGGTGAAAGAGACCCAGCAGAAGAAGGGGAGATTTTGTGCCTAAGTTTCCAGAAGAGTCATACAGGGATGTGTCACTGTATGAAGGGCTAGACAGTAGGAGTTCCTAGTTTTGTTGTCGGAGGCGACACAAAGCAGCAGAAGGGGAAAGGTGGAGAAGATGATGAATTCAGAGAGACCAAAGACCAAAACAGAAGTCAGGAGTCTGCTAGGTTTTATTGGGTTCTATAGGGAGTTTGTTCCAAATTTCGCAGCAATCACGAGTCCTCTCAGTGATTTGGTCAAGGCAGGGAAAACCGGCAGTGGTCGAGTGGTCAGACGCTGCAGAGCAAGCACTGCAGACGGTGTTGGAAAGACTAGGTTCCCGTCCCATCTTGAAGCTACCAGATATGTCCAAACCATTTTTGTTGCGGACAGATGCATCAGGTGGTGGGATAGGTGCAGTATTGTTGCAGGAGCATGAAGGGGTCGAGTTTCCTGTGAGATATGCTAGCAGGAAGTTGACAAAGTGTGAAGAAGGGTACGCAACGGTGGAGAAGGAGTGTTTAGCGGTCGTGTGGGCCGTGCAGAAGTTCCACAAATACTTGTATGGGAAAGAGTTCGTGATCGAGACGGATCATCAACCACTCAAATTCCTGCAGGAGGCGCAGTTGAAAAACAGCAGAGTTCTGCGTTGGGCAATGGCACTGCAGCCCTACAGGTATCGAGTGCAGTACATCCCAGGTCGACAGAATGTCGGAGCTGACTATTTAAGTCGTGTAGTCTAGCAAGCTGCAACTCAGAGAAAGTCAGTCATATCCGGGGTGCTTTGTTGATAATATGTGTTGATTACAGTTATGTTGATTGGATGTGGGTTCATTCCCAGTTGGCTATGGTCCATATTTTCTGTGTGAGACTTTATATTTTCTTTGTGAGATTTGTTCATGTAAATGTAGTTATGCTTGGAGCATACAGCCGCTTGTGTAGTAATGCATTAATTGCAATGAGTGAGGATGGAGATTCCTCAGTGAAGTGTCATGGATCGTGATCATATTATATTGTGCTTTTCATAAGAATTGTGAAAAGGAGAGATGGCAAATCCGCAGGTAGGGGAATCGCATAAGTGCGCACAGAGGTCGTTATAAAATGAGTTGAAATAACGCAAGAGCGCACGTCAATGATAACTCATTGGAGTGGTATCCACTAATGATATATTTTGTAATTTATAAACCGTTGGTTGTAAAGTATTTTTCAAACTTTGCACGTGTAGCTGTGGTTCAGCAAATTCGGTTGTTGTTTTTTTTTGTACCGTTGTTTTGAGACAATGCGGAGCATGTCTTTTGCAAGGGGGAAATTGTCACGGACAAAAAAATGAAACAACCCAACTTGGGAAGTCGCCGGCCACTTCGACTGGACATAGTCCAAACGCAGACATCTTGGCGCCACGTAGACCGGCCCATGGTTCGGATCCGGCCAATTAAGCTTAGTGGAGAGGCCTCACAGAGACGGTACGATCCACCCAGACTGACTAAGCCGTTTTGACCGACGCCTCGATGTCTAGCGAGACGAGTCGCAGCGCCTGGCTCAGACTCATCTGGCCACTTTGTGGAACCAGCGTCATGTTAATCAGACGTCGTGGCGCCCACCCAGACTCAGCTGGCCAATTTACACTGACCAGTGTCCACGACTTAAGCCACATGGCGCCAGTTAAGTAGGAAAGGGGGGAAGGTAGTGTGTGGTGGGGTGAAATCTAGCTAATCAATTAGATGACCAATTGACCACCACAGAGAGTAAGGCGTGTCGGCGTGACTGTCATGATTTGAATATCCAATGGAATTAGAGGAGATAACTTCGGGTGTCAGGGCGGTAAAAATACTGACCAATGGTACTCGCCCTTTTTGGACAGATCGGAACGAATAAAGAGGATGTGAGAGTGAGAGAACGGGAGAACGAGGGGGAGAACGAACAGAGAGAGAGAGAGGAGAGGTCTGAGTGTAATCTCTGGGGAGAGAAGAGAGAGAGATGAGGGGAGGAGAGAAGAGAACCAAGTTGAGAGATTAGCATGAGATAGTCTGCAGAGGAAGGACTGAGGAGAGATATGGAGAGAGAGAGAGTTGCTAATTAATGAAGAAGAAAAGAAAGAAAAGAAAAAAGAAAAGAAAAGCAAACCCTGTCCATTTGATAAGAGCAGAAATAGAAGAGAGAGAGAGAGAGTGCAATGCGTTAATGCAGGAAGAAAGAAAGGAGAACAGATCGATGTTGATAGTCACTGTTCTGTCCTCACTGGGGTTCGACCTCGTACTTGGCCAGCGCCACTTTCATCAGCAGTCCAGCCTGACCGGTGCCAGCAGTCCAGCTTGACCGGTGCAAGCAGACCAACACCAGCGCCAGCAGTTGTGACGCGTTGTGAAAGTGACAGTGAAAGAAAAAAAAAAGGGAAAGAAAAAGAGACAGTGATTCGTGAATAGTTAAGATCCCCTGGCCAGGTAAAGTAGAAATCTATTAAAACCCAGGTTAGTTAATGATTTTTTAGATAAATGATTTTGTGAAGTTCGGGAAGAGAGATGTTTTATTTTATTTGATCCATATGCATTGATGTTTCTTTCTATGATCATGTGTAGTAAAGTTATAGAACTTTACTAGGGTTTGATGTGACGAATGCATGATATATGAATGAGATTGTAAGCAAGCTGTGGTGTGTTTGGGCTGTGCGCTAGTCCTTCCTCCATCGACATCACCCGAGGTTGACAGTGCTAATGCTTCAACTCGGTTCTCTTCACCCCTCCTCATTTCTCTGCTTTTCTCTCGTGCAGAGCCTACTCCCAGAACCTCTCTCATGTCTGTCTCTTCTCTTTTTCCTCCTTTTCTTCACCCCCCTCGCTTTCTTATTCTCATCCTATGTGTCAAAAGGGTGAGTACCTTTGGGTTCAGAATTTTTCCCCCTTTTGTGCCGAGGTTACCTCCCCTCTAATTCTTCTTCCCTCTTCTTTCCTAAAATACTGGTTCATTTCAAAAACGAGTGGGTCACCAGCGCGCATGTTAAAAAGTAGAATAAAATAACATAAAAACAGTGCGACTCAGACTGTTGGCCCCTGGAGCAAACTTGGCAACAAGGGTCGCACTCGATATTCAATAAAATATTGGGAAGTAAAAATAGAAAACGTCAATATGCAGATTCAAAACTGTCGAATCAACCTGTTTCTTGAATGGATTGCACCTGTGGCAATCTTGATGCACCCGGCAGTGAGTTCCACAGCCGTACAGAACTGGGATAAAAAGAATGTAAGTGACTGTCAATATTTGATGCAGGTATGGTAAAAACATTGACCGCCACTCCTGGGGTTTATTTTATTCAATAATAGTTGTTCCATTGGAATATCAATTATTTTAGCTCTGCCTTTGAAAAAGGGTGTTAAGTTTAATAAAAGCCTTCTCTCTTCTAAGGGTTTCCATTCTAATTTCCTCATGTTCTTCCTAGTATTCCCCTTTCTCTGATGGGGTTTCCCCGGGTTACAAAACCGTGCTGCTCTCTTCTGAATCTTTTCAAGGTAATCAATGTCCTTAGATGGAAAGGATCCCAAACTGAGCAACCATATTCCAGTACTGGCAAAACCATGTTTTGTAGCAGTCGTCTTTAACCTTTTGGGGCGTCATTGATTTTCCCTGTATAAGAAGCTAAGATGTTATTTGCTTTCTTACATACAAAATTGTAATTTCTTTCCATTTGAGACGACTATCTATAATCACGCCTAATATTTTGCAACATTAGTTTCTTTAAAGAATAGTATTAGGGATAAAATAATTGATCAAATTGGTGAACGTTTGTTACATATACGCAACACTTGGCACTTTTGGGGATAAAATTTCCCATTTTCCAAGTTCTTCCCACTCTTGTAAAGCGTTTAGATCTTCTTGTAGAATGCGTATATCATTTTTGCTTTGATTGTTCTATATACTAAACTGTCATCTGCAAAAAGCCTTATAGTAGTTCCAGGGGAAGAGATTTCATTATGGTCATTTATATAAATTAAAAAAAACAAGGGCCCCAGAACAGTTCCCTGTGGTACCCCTGACAAGACGGGTTTACAATGGATGAGACCCTTCCACAACAACTTTTTTTGCGTTCAACCTTCTATTGACATGCAAATCGTCAAAGTCACATCTACCGGCCTTGTTCTGTGGTGGTCAAGGGGTCATTTAATTAATTAGCTTGGTTTCACCCCCCCCACACAATACCTCTGCCCTTCCTATTTTAAAGGCGATGTCTGGCTTAACTGGGGCGCTGGTCTTGCAAATTAGCTGCATCAGTCTGACCCAGACGCCGAGATCCGTCTGGCCAGACCTATTGAGACGTCGGTCAAGCCATCAGTCTGTCTGCAGGATGGTGCCGTTTCCGTGAAGGACTAAAAATAGCCTCTTCGCCGTGCCTAATTGGCTGACGCGACACATGAATTTCGTCTGCCTGGAAACCAGGTTTTTTTGAGTTGGATTATGTCCAATTGAATGGCTGGCGACTGACCACGATTTCGGTTTTTCTTTTTTTGTCCGTTACAATTTCCCCCCCTTGCAAAGACTATGGTCGGGCATTGTCTCAAAACAACGGAAACAAAAAAGCAACAACAACCGAATTTGCTGACGCCACAGCTACACGTGAAAGGGTTTTTTTTAAAAATGATTTACAACAACCGGTTTACAAATTATCAGCATGTATCGTAGTAAATATCCCCCCAAATGGGTTTCATTGACGTGCGCTTTTACTTTTTTTTTCAACTCATTTTCTGATAACCTCTGTGCGCACCTATGCAATTCCCTACCTGCGGATTTGCCACCTCTTCTCTTCACAACTACTAAGAAGAGCACAATCTGATATGACCACGATCCTGACACCTCACTGAGGAATTTCCATCCTCACTTATCGCAAACAGTGCGTTACTACACAAGCGACTGTATGCTCCAACATAACTACATTTACTGAACAAGTCTCACACAGAAAATATGAACCATAGCCAAATGGGAATGAACCCAAAATCCACTCAGCATAACTGTAATCAACACATATTATTAACAAAGTAGCATGCACCCCGGATATGACGACTTCCTCTGAGTTGCAGTTTGCTAGACTACACGGTTTAATAGTCAGCTCCTACATTCTGTCGACCTGGGATGTATGAACTCGATACCTGTAGGGCTGCAGTGCCATTGCCAGCGCGCACCCTGCTGTTTTTCAGCTGCGCCTCCTGCAGGAATTTGAGTGGTTGATGATCAGTTCTCTATCACGAACTCTTCCCATACAAGTATTGTGAAATTTCTGCACGGCCCACACGACAGCCAACACTCCTTCTCTAACCGTTGCGTACCCTTCTTCACACTTCGTCAGCTTCCTGCTAGCATACTTCACAGGAAACTCGACCCTTTCGTGATCCTGCAACAATACTGCACCTACTCACACCTCATGCATCTGTACGCAACAAAAATGGTTTAGAAAAGATCCGGTTTAGCTCAAGATGGGATGGCCTAGTCTTTCTAGCACTGTCTGCAGTGCTTGCTCTGCAGCGTCTGACCACCGACCACTGCCCGGGTTTTCCTGCTTTTTTTTTTACCAAAACATGAGAGGACTCGTGATTGTGCGAATTTGTACAAACTCCGAAAAAAACCCAAAAAAACCTAGCAGACTCCTGACTTCCTGTCTTGGTCTTTGGTCCTCTTTTGAATTCACATCTTCTCCACCTTTCCCTTTTCTGGCTGCTTGTGTCCCTCCAACAACAAAACCCAGAACTCCAGGCTTGGAAAAACCCAATGTGGCACTTTGTTGGCTGGCTGTGAGATTGGCTCGCCTCAACCTCTCTAAAAAGCTACTAGCTGCCTCATATGGCTCCTCCCATGTCTCAGATGCTTTTCAGAATGTCGTCCATGAAATTCACTAGCCTTCCAAACCCGTCAATAACTTCCTCATCATCCGAGAGAAAATGCAGGTGCGTTGACCCTAACCCAAAAGGAAGTACTCGCCACTAGTATAGCCCCATAGGAGTGGAGAATGCTGTGACTTCCTTTGAGCCTCACTCAAGGCTATTGCCAATAACCCTTGCTCAGATCTTCCTGGTGATACTTGCTCTTGCTTGTGGCGACCTGAGCGAACAGGTCTTCCACGTTCGGTATGACTTCTGCATCGACCTTGGTGACACTGTTCGAGTCTATAGTCAACACAGAATCGATGCTCACCTGACTTTTTCCCCACTAAGACGACGGGGCACTATACGATGATTTGGACGGTTCAATCACCCCAAGGTCCAACATCTTTTTTCCCCCTCCTCCTCGATCGCTTGTTTGGTGGGATACGGGACCGGGTAGGCTTTCACATGTACGGGTTTTTGCGATGTTACTCCACCGTACAGGTCTCTAGAGTTGTCCTGCCTGGTTATCAGTCAGGGAGCCCTATACTGTTTTAGGAGCCCCTAACTTCCTCCTGTTCCTACTGTCTAGCCCTTCATACAGTGACACATCCCTGTATGACTCTTTTCCTGGAACTCAGGCAAACAAAAATCTCCCCCTTTTTCTGGCTGGGGCTCCTCACCTCCATCAATGATTGCTGCTGCCGGGCCCATGTGCGAGTCTCACGCTGAATATATTTGCGGAGCAGATTCGCATGGAAAAGTTTTGGTTTCCCATTCCACATTCGGTAATCCTGATCTACCCTTTTTAATGATGGTGAATGGTCCTTTCCAATGCATCAGCAGTTGTTGTGATCCGTGGGAAGCAGTAACAGGACTTGATCTCCCCTTGAGGGATTGCTTCCTCACCTTCCCGTCATATTGCTTTTCTGCACGACCCTAGCCTCCTGCAAACTCTCCCTTGCAACCTTACATGGTCTCCCTAGCCCATTGCGTAGGTCCACCACATACTGATAAGTGGTTTTTAACCTTCTTCTGACTCCTGTTCTCGGACCAAAAGCTCTTTGAGGGAAAACACACTGGGCCTCCTGACTGTCCCCCCATACAGCAGCTCGAATGGGGAAAAGCGTGCTCCCTGAGGGCTTCCTGTAGGCGAACAATGCCGCTGGAATGTAAAGATCCCAATCTACCGGTCTTTTCCTCACAGAGTTTCTTTAAGATGCCTTCAGCACACCATTGAATCTTTCACCAAGCCATTACATTGTGGGTGGTATAGGGTAGTGAAAGCTGTGTGATCCCTAGCAGCCTGTTGACCTCCCTCAACCGCCTGAGGTGAACTGTGACCCCCTCTCATGAGAATTTGTGATGGCACCCCACGCGAGGGAAAAAATGTCTTCCAGCCCTTCAGCGACCTGTTGCGTATCTACGCCTTTTTAATGCGACTGCTTCTGGATATCGGTCGCGTAAATCCATGAGCGTCAACACATACCCGTTTCCCACCTTTGGAACAGGGGGAGATTGGGCCAATCAGATCAAAGCCACTCTCCTGAATGGTGTGTCAATTAAAGGGGGGTGTTTAGAGGCGCCTTCCTCTTCACCCTCTTGTGGCTTACCTTTGACACAATCACATGCAATCAACGCTTTATGTCCCGCCATTGGGCCCCCCGGGCCCGTGAAAATCATCAAAGATTCGGCAGCGTTTTGCCGGGTGCCGAGATGACCCGCCATGAGCGACTCGTGACCCCTGACATGACAGTGTCACGATAACATGCTGGTACCTCTAACTGAGTTGTCACCTTACCTGTCTTCCCCTTGGTGAACACTCGGTACAACAACCCGCCTTTCACCAGAAATTCTGTCTCACCTCCTCTAACCGCCTGTTTCTCTCCACCTCTTGCCACTCCCAAGCTTCACGAGCGAAGGGGCTTGTTCCTGCGCTGCCCTAAATCATCAGGCGACACATCTATGCCCGATTCCTTGCTGGAACGACTAACGGTTTATCACCCCTTTTTCCTCCTTCTTGCCCGTGTTTGAATGCTGCCCCTGTAGCAGTCAACAACTCAGGATCCCCTGGATCCCTTGCACTGAATATTTCCAATGATCAAATCATAAAGGGGTTTCTCCATCACCAGCGCAGACAACTCGCCTGAGAAGTAAGGGTATGTACTTCTATCTTAGCAACTGGGAACTCCTCACAGTGCCCTCGATTAGAGTACAGGTCTGGATTTTCCCTGTCAAATCCCTTCCTCGACCAGCGTTGTTCTTACTACACCCTGAACAACCAGTGTCCCCTAACACTTTCACCCTCTGCTGGCCAATCCACCCTTCTTCCACTGGTAATGAAACCACTCAGCCCAGTGCCCTCTATCCCTGACACTGACTGCTGTCCAGTACTAGCCATAGGCTGCCCTCCACCCTCTTCAGATTGGATCCCTTTTGGTTCCATGCAGGTCGTTTCCCCCTGGCGACCCTTATCAACCTCTTGCAAGGCTGCTGCTTCTGAACCTCAGGACAATCCCTCGACATGTCCCTTCTTGTGACAAATGAAAAAACCCCATTGTCCCTTGTCCTCCTTTCTGCCCCACCACTGGGTTTTGGGAGACTTTTCAGAAAACTCCCCTAGTCTCCTTGCACTCTTCTCACCTGTGCCTGGGACCTGTTTCTCCTGCACCTTAGTGCCCAAACGTGCCTCTCTATACACCTCTGCTAACTTTAGCAACCCCCCCTGCTGTCTTGGCTTCTCTCTTTCAAAAGTATAATTAACTTGGACTGCAACCTGACAAAAATTGTTCTTTCATAACCAGCTCTTTCAATTCAGCGAATCCTTTCTCGTACCACTCAACTCTAACCATTTCTCAAAATAGTGATCTAACCGCGGGACCAACTGATGTAACGTTCACCTGTTGTTAATCAACTGATCGAGATTTCTTTCTAAACCAACTCCTCTGTGAGGTCAAATCCTTTCATCAAGTCCTTCACAGCACCAAATCAGATTGTTGGTCTGCTGGTGTCCCGACCCACCCTGGAGGTCTGCCCTGACAGGATCGGTCTAGATGGGAGTGAAGGAGTGACTGACCTCACACGCCTCGAAAAAGCCCACACAAGAAAGATTCGATACAACACCCCATTTATTCACATCAACACACGCAATCACAAATAAATATTTCAACGCACGCACCATGCACAGTCCCAATCAAGCATTCGAACACGCACAACATGCACAATCACAATCAAGCATCTCAATACATGACATACACAATCATAATCATAAATAAATAATTCCAGCACCCATCCCTTTCCCTGTCATGCAGTGCCCTCACACTCCTGCCTCTTCAAAGTCTACTGGGAACACCCTGTCGCACTGGGTGCCCCAAACCGGTTCGGTTCTTGAAGAGAGTTGTTCAAGGCCGACACCCTTGACACGCACAAACAGACGGTGGAGAGCGCGTCTCGGGGGACGGGGCGTTGTTGCCGGAGGTCCTAGACGGGGATCAGGACCGTCCAGCCAAGTCCACGGGCTTTTCCACCAGTACGTGGCCTCAACCAGTGCGTGGTCCCCACCAGTGCGTGGCCCCAACCAGTGCGCGTTACCAACCAGTGCGCGGTCCCAACCAGCGTGCGTTACCAACCAATGGGCAATCCCAACCAGTGCGTGGCCCCAACCAGTGCGTGCTCCGGGTGAAGTCTCCGGGAGGAGGGAAAAGGTAACTGGGAGGAAACCGCAGTCAGTACAGTCTGACCCATGCTGTTAAATCCTAACAGCCACTCGCATGATGGGCGAGGGGAGGTCTACTAAATACACCAACAACGCCAGCTCAACACAGGCCTGAGCATAACACAGCAAACCAACCAAATCAGGAATGTTCGTTAAAGTCTTCTCATACGAAGCAGGTAAGAGACTGCATTAAATTAACAGGCTATAAAACAAATATGAATTATCTTCATCCTTCTCTCACTTACATTTAACCTTTTCCTTTCTTAGGAAATGAACCAACACAGCAACCATCGCTTTATAACGGCCACCACATTTGCAATAATAATTCAATGGCATAATTATCACATTTTATAGCCACATTTCAAATAACACAAATCTCCAACCACGCATCCGAACGACAAATCATGCGTACGCACGCTCGCGAACATAAAACTCGTTCTCCTTGCACACAAACAGACGGTGGCCGAAGAATAAGAGTCCGGCGAATGTGACAGGGGCGGACGAGCGAGACCAAGCAAGTACCAACCCTGAATCACCAGGTTCTCCCCCACCACCGCCGACTACCGCATCACCAGATGCATAAAAAGGAGAAAGACTTTTGGATATAATTTTGACTGGCCAGGTTAACGATTGAATTAACCAGAAAAAGTGGTCTCAAACAATATTTCTTTTATAATTTTGAAAACCAAAAACAAATTGCGCAAAAGAGAAGAATTAGCCGGCTAACATTAAAAAAAAAAACACAACAACAAATAAACCACGAAACTGATGCTTACCAGCTACCCCTGGGTGACCCAAAAGAGCGGGTCAAACGACTCTCTCTGCCCTCTGTCCAGTCGAGAGGACAGCAGCGCAGATGCGGAAAAAAGATGACGTGATGTGATGTCCCTCCCCTACGGGCCGACCGTAGGGATGAAGGTACCGACCGTACCTTCGACGAAGTGGTGTAGAACCAAAAACAGAGCAGGCGCTCTCAGAGACATCTTCCGCTCGAGTGAAGAGAAAACCTGCCCCAACGATGGCAGCCGACATGCCACGCTACGTCACAGTGAGCATACCTCAAGCCTAAGAGGAATGATGCACGTGCGGCAGGTTACAAGACAGGTGAGAGGCCGATAGAGACAGCCAGTTCAAGCGAAAGGTACCAGCCACCCGTGAACCTGCAGGATGAATTGCACGGGCAGTGGAATTAGAGAGAGAGAGAGAGAAAGTAAACCTAACCTGAGCTAAACCACACCAAAGGTGCAACCACACCACAAGCCACATTAAGGGACAGATATACGACAACAACGACGACAACAACCAAAAGAACAATTCTACTACCCTAGATGGGCCAATCGTCATACGCCTCGTAACAAACCCGTGACAGCTGGAAACGCAGTGAAAATCTGTAATGCCTTACCTGTCAATAGCGCTGACAAAATGACTGCCCACTCTTCTGAAGGCCAACCCTGACTAGTAGCAAACGTTTCAAAACGACTGATGTACGCATCAATCGAATCTGTTCCTTCAGAGAATTTTGGCAACTTTGGTCGGGGGGCATAACTGCGCACAGGAAACTTGACTACCATCATCGGTGGTCTCCCTCTGTATTCTCATTCTCTCTAACTCTAATTGAATCCTTAATCTTTCTGTTTCCTGCGTTACATTAGCCTGAATCCTTATTCTTTCTGTTTCCTGTGTTAATCTTTCTGTTTCCTGCATTGCGCTAGCTTTAGTCCTTTCCTGCTCTGCTAATGCTATTTCTACTGCGACACGGCGTCTTTCCGCTCGCTCATCTCTTTCCATCTTTTGTTGGGTTTCAACGAATGCTCGCAGCTCTTCTCCCGAGTAGCCTAAATCACGAGCGACGCTCACAAGTTGTTCAATAGGGGTGTTCTTTTCGTCCGCCATTATATCTTTTTTTTTTTTTGAACAAGATTTTATTACCACGACAGCCAAACTGTGGTTACCGACACGAGTAACGTAATAGCACAATCCTATGAATGATAATATTAGCTTGGGACAACGTAATTAGTTTTTATAAGACGCCTAGCGCCTGACCCAACTATGAGAGCGAATTATAGGCAATCTGTGCGAAATGAGTACTCGGGGGCTGAAATGCCAAGCCTAGTGTTAACTATCTTGGAAGCAATGCCAAGCCTAGTATTTAACTATCTTGGAAACATACAGTAAGACACTACCTTGTCTTAGGATTACAATACTTGAATCCCACCCAGCTTCCTCTCTGAGAAGTTGAACAATTATAATAAATGGGGCCAGAATATCCTGGCAAGCTCGCCAATAAATTGTCAACCTCGGGGTATGTCAGTGGAGGAAGGACTAGCGCACAGCCCAGACACACTCACAGCTTACTTACAATCTCATTCATATATCATGCATTCGTCAAATCAAACCACTAGTAAAGTCTATAACTTTACTACACATAATCATGGAAGAAAACATCAATGCGCATGGAGTCAAACAAAATAAAACAT
>CM031600.1:66392740-66397740 GCA_018398815.1 Conus ventricosus | reverse complement strand
GAATTAGAAGCACACATTATTATTATTATTATTATTTATAACACAATGGAATCTGCATAGGAATGTGTGTTCGTACATGCTTCCCCAAATCATCGAACGAGGGAATTCACGATCTACTGTAACAATTTCGCGTGCGCGCGCGGTGTGTGTGTGTGTGTGTGTGTGTGTGTGTGTGTGTGTTCCTTAAAATTGCTCACTGGAATATAAATTTCTATTGAAAATCCGTTGAGTGAACCAAAGTGTTGAAAGCCATTTGTGTGAAGTCCTGTACGTCTCCAAGTGAATTTTAATCAGGTAACACCCCCCCCCCCCCTCCCTTTCGGTTACAATATTGAACTAAAAATATCCATGATTTCTTGAAACATGTCGACTACAGTCTCTCGAACTAGTAAATAATGCAGGAAATACGTGTAATAAAATTTGTTGTTCGTTTTTTTTTTATTTAAATAAAATAGATGAACCCCCATCAGCGATGAAATTCCACGGTAATATGATTATTTGTGAGTGTATTAAATGTTTTTCTTGACTGATGAACAAACATCAAATGGACACACTGAACAGTAACAACAGAAAACAAAAGAAATTGTAGTGTTCCACAAAATGCATTCAAAGACGGATACTCTTGCAAGTGAAAATCGCTCTGTAAATCTTCCGAAGTAGGTCCCTATTATCTAAAAACAAAACAAAAGTAGGTCCCTAGTATCTATTATCCGTGTGTGTGTGTGTGTGTGTGTGTGTGTGTGTGTGTGTGTGTGTGTGTGTGTTTATGCAGTCTAATCATTTGCAGCGTGCTTCCTTCCTTTAAGAATTCAATGTGTTTAATTTCGGTCCAGCAATGCTGATTACAGGATATTATCATCTTTTCCACAAAACCTGTTTGATGCAAGTCCGTTTTAGTTTGATGCCAGTCTGTTTTAGTTTGACGCCAGTCTGTTTTAGTTTGATGCAAGCCTGTTTTAGTTTGATGCGAGTCTGTTTTGGTTTGATGCCAGTCTGTTTTAGTTTGATACAAGCCTGTTTTAGTTTGATGCCAGTCTGTTTTAGTTTGATGGAAGGCTGTTTTAGTTTGATGCCAGTCTGTTTTAGTTTGATGCCAGTCTGTTCTAGTTTGATGCCAGTCTGTTTAGTTTGATGCAAGTCTATTTTAGTTTGATGCAAGTCTGTTTTAGTTTGATGCCAGTCTGTTCTAGTTTGATGCCAGTCTGTTCTAGTTTGATGCCAGTCTGTTTAGTTTGATGCAGTTCTATTTGAGTTTGATGCCAGCCTGTTTTAGTTTGATGCCAGTCTGTTTTAGTTTGATGCCAGTCTGTTTTAGTTTGATGCCAGTCTGTTTTAGTTTGATGCCAGCCTGTTTTAGTTTGATGCCAGTCTGTTTTAGTTTGATGCAAGTCTGTTTCATGCATGGATATCAAGAAGGACAGAAGGCAGGTAAACTTAATGGCGAAGCTTGACGGTGTCTGCAGGTTGTCCTGGTTTCACCTGTCAACGAGTGGGGGCTGCGAGATGCGTGTGACAGTTGGTTGATAGTGGCGTCTTTCGCCCGATGGTTCTGCAGTCATGAACCACGGGCTGGTATACCAGGGGACGCTCACGTGGAGGTTCTGTTCTGCCGCGTCGGGTGGTCACCCAGTGGCATCTGCCAGGGAGTAGTTATGTCCCCTAGACGTCTGAATAGAATGTTCTGTCCGTGCCTACACGCTATATCGACACAACGCAGGCTTTCAAGGGTGGTGCAGGATTGCTCCCAGCTGTTTGGTTCGGCAGTAGAGGCCAGTTCTTTTCTGGGTCTCATTGGCACCAAAAGTAGTCCGTGGGGCGTACTATTTTTGCTGGCACCTACGGTCACAGATCTTCTTTTCTTCTCTGAAGCCGTCTGAAACTAAATCCCCTGCGGTGAGGCAGGGAGTTGCTACAACTGGAAATAACAAAGGGAGGCTGCTTCCATGCAGCTTTAGTTTGGAGTTATGGGAATGTGTACCAGTTTCCTGGACGCCATAGCATCTTGTCACGTGACCATACTAACGTAGTGTTATTTTCCTATGCATATAAACGTACTCCCAGTTTTCCAAACCGCTTATAAATCGGCCAAGTGCTTTGTGAGATAAGAAATAAAGGCAAAATAACGGTTTTAACGGTTATTTAACCGATGTACATTTTTGAAACTGATATTTTAGTCCTCACTGGGCTAAAGCCCGTGAACATACGAAATTTCATCCAAATCGGACAATATGTCAAGAATAACGGTGTTTAACGGTCAGATTTTGAAACACTACATGGAAGTGCCATTTGTGTGTGATAACCTTTCTATATACAAAATTTCATTAAAACCCACCAATATATAAAAAATAACGGCAAAATAACGGTTTAACGGTTATATAACCGATATATACTTTCGAAACCGGTATTTTAGTCCTCACTGGGCTAAAGCCTGTGTACAAATCAAATTTCATCCAAATCGGACAATATGTCAAGAATAACGGTTTTTAACGCTAAAAATTTGGAACACTATATAGAAGTGCCATTTGTGTGTGATAACCTTTCTATATACCAAATTTCATTAAAATCCACCTATATATAAGAAATAACGGTAGAATGACGGTTTTTACGGTTGTTTAATCCATTTTCAGCATTACATCACTTACATATGGACAGAGGCTCCGATTTGTCACAAGATCATCCAAACCGCTTATAAATCGGCCAAGTACTTTCTGAGATATTCCATAAAGAAGAAAAACCGTTACAGGCCGTTACAACCGTTAGTAACGGCTATAACGGGGCAAACTAAAACATCAGGCATCATCCATGACCCATAATGAACATACCTGCTAATTTTCATAAAGGTCGGCCAAGTACTTTCTAAGATATTCTATAAAGAAGAAAAACCGTTACAGGCCGTTACAGCCGTTACTAACGGTTATAACGGTAAACTAAAACATCGGGCATTGTTCGTGACCCATAATGAACATACCTACAAATTTTCAGAAAGATCGGCCAAGTACTTTCCGAGATATTCCATAAAGAAGAAAAACTGTTACAGGCCGTTACAGCCGTTAGTAACGGCTATAACGAGGTAAACTAAAACATCGGGCATCATCCGTGACCCATAATGAACGTACCTGCTCATTTTTACAAAGATCAGCCAAGTACTTTCTGAGATATTTCGTAAAGAAGAAAAACCGTTACAGGCCGTTACAGCCGTTATTAACGGCTATAGCGGTAAACTAAAACATCGGGCATCATCCGTGGCCCATAATGAACATACCTACACATTTTCAGAAAGATCGGCCCAGTAGTTTTGTCTGGAGCGAGTGGAACACATTTTGACGACGGACACACAGACAGACAGACAGATACTGACTGAAACCAATTTATTGTCAGATTAACTCAAGGTTGTACTGACCAGACACACACACACACACACACACACACACACACACACAGAGATACACACACACACACACACACACACACACACACACACACACCACACATATATATATACACACACACACACACACACACACACACAGAGAGAGCATTTCTTTGTTCCCATTCTAAAGTACTCCCTGTTCTATAAGAACTGGGAGTACAAAAAGAAGAAAAGATGGGAAGAGGGGTGGAGAGAAAAGAGACTCGCTGCTGTCATATGCAACTTTATCTTGTCAAAACTCTTGCATGCTGACACAGCATTAAGACAATTCCCGTGCTCGTGTCTTAAATTTCCGGCCCAAGCAAGGCATTATCAGCTTCAGGGAGGAGAAAGGGGAGGGGGAGGGGGAGGGGGACAAAATCTTTCCCATCTTCTCACTTTGGAGCAAAGCTTATCCGACGATGCCTCAAATCTATCGGGATTTGTCGATACTGCGGAATCAGCTACGCGACAGAAAGCTTCCTTACGTTCGCTCGAACCACAAAGAATGTTGGCCGCATTAGTCCGTCCTTCTGAGACATGCAACTGGCACCTCGGCTGAAAGCTGATAACCGATTCGCTTCCCGACAAAGAGATGATCCTGTCTAGACATGTTTCCGATTGTGCCGACAATTATCAAGGAGCTTAAATCAACTGGTCGATAACCCAGTTAACTAAGAACTGTTTCCCCAGTCAGTCCTCCCTGCCAGCTTTCGTGTGTTCGTTTCTGATAGTTCAGTTTTGAGGTTCCAAACAGCCCGCGTGACAGGATAGCATAGGACATGTGCTCTCACTCTGTGCCATCAAAGAACGTTCTATCCATTTAGGCGATAAATCCGATACAATGGCGTCGGAAGCGGGAGGGGGGGGGGGGGGGAGGGGGGAGGGGGGCGGCGATGGGACAGACCCCCCTAGGAAAATATTTGAAGGGGAGGGTGGGCCGGGTCAGACTATCTTCTGAGCCCCTGTCCTCTCAATGTTTATCATGGACCCCCCCCCCCCTCTCCTCCCCCTCTTTGATATGAATTTGGAATGAGACCACACCCCTTCTAAAACTTCAGAAAATGAGCGCCCAAACCCTTCCCCTCCACGTCCGCTTTTCTGAAAATTTGAAAGACGGCCGCAACCCCCTCCCCCCCCCCCCCCCCCCCCCACCCCCACCCCCCACATGTTTATAAAGACTTTGGAGACTTCAATGATGTTTTTATCAGTTTCAAATTAGACAGACCCCCCCCCCTCCACCACCACCGCCCCCTATCAATGTCAGTTCAGGCTGCCCTATCGTTATCTCCCCCCCCCCCCCCCCCACCCCACCCCAACCCACCCTTCTTCCTCCATTGCTCTGCGCAAGATATGTTCCGACGCGCAGTGCGATAAAGACATAACCGACATGGGCTGAGAGGCTGGCGGCAGAAACAGGGTGCTATGAGTGTGACCACAGCCATGATAATGGGACTGGGGGGCGCGCTGCCCGCTGGAGGAGCTTTTATCCCAGGCGTGGTAGAACAGAATACCTTGAGGTTGGGGGGAGGTGATAGGCTGGATGCCACTGGTAAAATCTTGACAGCAAATCCAGAATGCGATAATCGTT
>CM031600.1:66377740-66382740 GCA_018398815.1 Conus ventricosus | reverse complement strand
TCGATCGAGGGAAAAAAACGACCGCCCCAAAGGGTTTAAATTTCGCCCCCTTCCCGGGTTTGAGGATGGAGTCAATATACCGCACATCCCCAACTGTGGGGGATAACATGGCTTCCCCCTTAAATACACAAACAGGCCGGGGTTGGGTTTTAACTATCCCCAGGTTTCTTTTCCACGCCTGACCAGAAAAAAACCCAGGGGGGGGTCGTGCATTAAACTGCAATGGGGGGCCCAAATTATTGGGAAATTTACGCGGGAAAAGAAGTGGGGAAGTGGGACGTGATTTTTGCCAGCCATTTTCACCAAAAACTAATATCTTTTTGGTTCAGAAAAGAAAGCAGCGAGAGGCCTACACGATTTCAGACTAAAATTTTTTCCCGTGTTTCCCATATGGGTTTTTGGGCTATGTTTTGTTTTTTTTTCTTTTTTGGGTTGTTGTGTGTGTGTGGTGTGTGTGGGTGTTTTTTGTGTGTAAATATATTTTTTGGGTTTGGGGTTTTTTTACTTTCTAGAAAATTTTAAGAGAAAAAAAGCAAAAAGAGAAATGAAAAAAAATTTTGAAAACAGCACATCACTACAACCAAAAATCCCACTGCTGAAAACTCCCTATCAAAAAATAACTAAACACACACACACACCCCAAAACACCCCACACACACACACACCCCAACACACACGGGGCCGCGCGCGGCGCGCGCGCGGGCGCGCACACCCACAAAAACTTACTGTGCCCTTCTCGCTCTCTCTCTCTCTCTCTCTCTCTCTCTCTCTCCTCTCCCCTCAAAACACACACACACCACACACAAACACATACACGCACGCACGCCCCAAACCCCAAAGCACCCATGCACACACAAACACACACACACACACCCCAAAACACACACAACACCCAAAACCCCCCAAAACAAAACAACAAGGAGGGGGAGAGAGAGTAGAGAGGTGCCACAGAAATTTTTGTTTTTGGGGGTGTGTGGGGGGGGGGGGGGGCGGGCCAATTTTCCCCCCCTTTGTCTGTCCTTTCAAATTGGGGAAGGGGAAAAGAGAGAGAGAGAGGGGAGAGGGGAAAAGCCCTTTTAAAAAACCCCAAAACAAATTGTTTATAAAGGCTTTTAAAAGGGGATTTTTCCACCCCACCCCCACCCCAAAGCTGGGTTCCCCTCTTTTTTTATTTTTTTACTTTGACGTTTTTTCGGGTTTTCCATGGGCCACACACAGGAGGGAGAGAGGGGAGGAGAGAAGGAGAGTTAGTTGGGTCACCGGTTTAAACCCCCCAAAAGTGGGTTCTTTGTGCCCAAAAAAAGGCAGCGACAATAATTATTCCCCCGAGCAGTGGAAACCTTTTTTTGCCCCATCGGAAAAAATCATGGGGGAAAGGATGTTTTTTTATTTTTTCCGTCATTACTTATCACTGTATGTCGTATTATTCACAGAAAAAAAAATGACAATTTTTTCTTCATTTTTAAGGGTTTTTTTTGAAAATCGTCTTCAAGGGATCGGTTTGGGCCTTTAAACGCGGAACAAATTCGGGCATTCCATTTCGATTTTTTTATTTATGTACAGTGGAACTGAGAAAGGCTATCGTAGCATCACTGACACAACGAACATACCCTATGAAGCCATGACAAACGCACACACACACACACACAAAACCTCTTGAGACTGATTCAGGTTTCGAGAGGCGCGCGAGGAAAGCATTCGCGCACGGAGGACTCAAAATGCTTTCCTCAGTGCTGGTCTATTTTTAGCCTGATCAAGTAAGTCTTGCTTTCGAAGAAGTAAGGCTGCACTTTGAAGTAGTGTGCACGGTGCACAAGTGGGTGCGTATGTACTTGAATCCGTGTCGTGCGAACCTTTTCCCCCCTCGCTGTTTATGTCATGTGAGGTATCGCATTTCAACCGGAATGGAATAGTAAGGATTTTTTTTTTTAACTTGAAGGACATCCGGAGGCGCGTGCGCGCGCGCAGCACACACACACACACACACACACACACACCCCACACACACACCACACACGCGCGCGCGCGCGCGCGCGCGCACACACACACACACACACACACACACACACATACATTCTCACGCCCCCCCCCCCCCCCAACTCAATAGTCAACAAGCATATGCGTTACACAATTAGAGGGCTAAAAAGTGTATGTCGCCCAGTCGACCATGGATATCATAGGGCCTACAAGTGCCGAAAACAATAAGAAAGATGTAACTTTATGTTTAAATCTGAAGCATTATTGTTATTGTTATCATTATTACTGTTATCATCATATTCATGATGATTATTATTATCATTACTACTACTACTATTATTATTATTATCATTATTGTTGTTGTTTTGGTCGAAGATGATGACGATCATGATGTCAACAAATTATTTTCATAGTCTCACTTTAATGCCATCTTATTTCCCACTAGTTTCTAAAAGTTGTTATCATAATGACAAAAAGCTGTCTTTCTTTCGCTTGCAATCCCCCTCTGCTCATTCTTTCCTCTCCACAATCTCCCCCCCCCCCCCCCTCCTCCCAATTCGTGCTTATTTCTTCCGTTTATTTGTAAGTTTAAGTAGTGGAGGATTTGGAGAGCTAAAGAAATTTAATGTGAGCATTTCTTTTACCACTGTCAGCGCTGCGTTGTCTATCAGTCGTTGGATTAGTTAAACTGTTGGGGAAAAGCTTACTCTTGCCCGTGACACAATTTGATCAAACAATAAAAGAAATTATACATAGAGTTCAGCAACCTCTATGTCTTAATCTGTTTTTTCCTTATTTTTCACCCCTTTCCCTTTTTTTCACTACTTTTTCCCATTTTGAGCTATGGTTTCCCAATTCTCTTTGCTTTCCTCACTTTTCTTTCCTTCTTTTTCTAATTTTCGCTAATTTCCTACTTTTTCCTTCCTTTTCCTTTTGTCTGAAACCTTTTCCAAAATTTCCATATAATTATTTTCTTTTGTGTCCTACTTCTTTGTGACTTTTCGTACTTTTTCTAACTTAAAAAAAAAAAAACTTTTTCCTATTTTTCCTACTTTCCTAACTTTCCCCAGTCACGTGCTTCAGAATTTCCCTGATTTTGCCAATCGTAGCGCGTCCTAACTTACCTTTCCTAGCTTTTCTGATTTATTCCCAGCTTTTCCTAATCACCCTCCGTCCTTACTTTTCCTTATTACCACCTCTCAAACTTTTCTCAGTGTCCCCTTCTAATTTTCCCAAATTTCACTGTTGAGAAAATGAAGGTCTAACTCTTATAAAGGTGTAATTATGAGTGGAATGTTTACCGAAACTCAAGACTACAACGACCCAGATGGGCAATGAGTGACGAACTCATTGGGAGGGAAGTGTCAGTTGAGTAGTTAAAGCAGTAAGTGGTTACAGAAGTTATTTTATTCGTATTGCTAGATAACGGAGTAAGGTAACATTTTGTTTTACAAAAAATACAAAACAAAAAAAAGGTGTGAATCTGAATTGCGCGAGAAGTGCTGGCTGTGTTGCAAAGGAAGATCTAGCGACGCCTATTTGACATTTATTAAGATAGATCAGTTCGATTGACAGAGACGGCTAATCCCAACCACACCCACTCCACTCCGCCTCCCGATTTTTGTTTTTTTGGTTTTTTTTTGTTCCGTTCAGCGTTAAATCCAGATGTACATCAATATTTCTTGTTTATTTCCTAACTTGAAAGGTTTTCGTTTGTTTGTTTGTTGTTTGTTTTCTTTTTCTTCTTCTTTTTAACAAAGGTGCTTGTAAGGAATTGCACTGCAAAGAATTTTTCGTCATGGTTCTGTTGTGCCATCGTTCAGCTCGCTGCTGTCAGCCAAATGGTGATTCTGCCTTGTACTTTTCAAATCTGCTCATAAATGAATGTTTTCTGTAGCTGAATATCATCCGCCAAGTTTACTTTTACTCGAGTGTATTACTTTGAACTCGGGCTGTACACCAAGAGTACTAAACTCCCACGAATCCCTGGCGTATTCCTACATTGAAGCTTCAGGCGTATTGTCATTTCTAGTCACATTCAGCAGCTGTTGATTGAAAGGTGATTTGAGACAGCTAAGGCTAGACTAGAAACTGAAAGATGAAATTTAATATTGAGATCGCATTATTCATTTGAGAGTGTCAACATTTGCTGACAGATCCACTGACAAGAAAACCGTGGATCTTTGGTAGGTCGGCTGTCTTTCATTTATTTACTACCGACAGTATTATATTCTCTTGCAGTGGTATCTCTACCTGTACGCTGTGCTGGTGCTTGCTGCGGTACCACTGGCGGTGTCCGAGGATGTGGTGGTCACCACTAAGTATGGAATGGTGAAAGGAAGGAGAGCCAAGATGGGAGAGTCCGGTTATCTGGACACCTTTTTGGGTATTCCCTTTGCAACCCCACCGGTCGGTACGTGTGTGTGTGTGTGTGTGTGTGTGTGTGGGTGTGTGTGTGTGTGTTGTGTGTGTGTGCGTGCGTGCGTGCGTGCGTGCGTGCGTGCGTGCGTGCGCGCGTGCGTGCGTGCGCGCGTGCGTGTGTGTGTGTATGCGCGCGCGCGCGTGTATGTGTGTAATGTTGTGTGTGTTGTGTACCTAAGTGTATATGTATCTGTGTGCGGTGTGGTGTGTGTGTGTGTGTGTGTGTGTGTGTGCGCGCGCGCGCGCGGCCCATGTGTGCTTCACCCATAAGTTGTTGCCAAGATTCCAACCATGGATTTTTAGACTATCTGTGGCTCCAACCATGGACTTTTGAAAGTGTCTGTATGTGGCTCCAACCATGAACTTTTAAAACTGTCTATCTGTGGCTCAACCATGGATTTAAATTGTCTATCTGTGGCTCCAACCATGGACCTTTAAAACTGTTCTGTGGCTCCAACCATGGCTTTAAATTGTCTATCTGTGGCTCCAACCATGGATTTTCAAAACTGTCTCTGTGGCTCCATCCATGGATTTTCAAAACTGTCTACCTGTGGCTCCAGTCACCAGATTTTCAGACTAAAACTCCAGCACTGGGCGGCTAT
>CM031600.1:66327740-66370240 GCA_018398815.1 Conus ventricosus | reverse complement strand
TTGGGGTTTTTTCCCCATCAGCTTACTCGCCGATTGTGCTGAACATTTATTTCTCTCTATTCTTTAAAAAAAAAAAACAACAACAACAACAAACAAACAAACAAACAAGCAAAAAACTAAAATTCTGTGTCGGATTCAGTTCTTCAGAAGCAAAGGTAAGGCAACTAATTTCCGGGGAACAATAACAACAACATCAACAACAACAACATCATCATCAACAACAACAACAACAACAACAACAACAACAACAACGAGATCAAAACTACATAAAAAGTAAACTGTTTATGTTTTGTGTCTGGAATGTGCGGTTCTCGTTTCTCCCAAATGAAAACAACAACAACAACAACAACAATAACCAACAAACAAATGCTAAATTTATCAGGGTTCCTGTCCATGCTGGACAGTGCCAGTGGGGGGAACTTCGGTCTGCTAGACCAGATTCTGGCCTTGAAGTGGGTCAAGGACACCATCGCCAGTTTCCATGGCGACTCCAACGACGTGACCATATTTGGAGAGAGCGCCGGAAGCAGTAGCGTCTCCCTCTTGTTGTTATCACCTCTGGCTAAAGGTAGAGTGTTGGTGTGAGTGTATACATGTGTGTGCGTGTGTGTGTGGTGTGTGTGTGTGGTGTGTGTGTGTGTGTGTGTGTGTTTACTTTTGGGGGAAGACCATCGTTGGATTTGTTTTTTTTTCATGGCATCGTTACCAGAGTAACATAAGATAGTATAAGACGGGCTAAAGAACCTTTTTTAGATGGACATGACGTTGTAAACGTTTACCGGCAACAAACATGGTTAATCAGTGTTTACAGTCCCTGCATGACGTGTTTGCGCTGATTTCATCCAGTTCGAAAAGGCGACGGTGTTGACTTGGAATGTTAAACGTGCAATTGTTTGACAGTGGACGCTTTCGTTTTCCCAGAATTAAAATTATATTTTGTGTGCTACAATATTTTCAGTGGTTTAAATCGACACACAGTTACGATGTGTGTGTGTGTGTGTGTGTGTGTGTGTGTGTGTGTGTGTGTGTGTGTGCGTGCGTACATGCATGTGTGTGTGTGTGTGTGTGCGTGCGCACGTGTGTGTGTGTGTGTGTGTGTGCGCGCGTGCGTGCGCACGTGTGTGTGTGTGTGTGTGTGTGTGTGTGTGTGTGTGCCTGTCTGTCTGTGTCTGTCTGTCTGTCGTCTATGTAAGAAGCGGTCATTGCTATTGCCCAAAATTTCAAAGAAAATGGCTTCTTTTTTTTTACATTGAAACTATTGCTGAAAATGGTATTCATTCGTTTACAGTTGTTACAGTACGGTGACATTATTCGCTTGCGGTTCGGCCCTAAAGATAATGACAATATCTATCGTTCTTCCAAGTCTGTAACGTCAATGCTCATACTTGCTTAGAAAATGCCATGATCAATATTTACCACGGATACGCACACACGCATGCGCGCACGCACGCACCTTGCACACGCACATACGGGCAACCGAAACAGTGTGAGAACCTAGACACACTTGTATACACGTGTGAGCTGAGAACGTGCAATCAGCCTTCTGGTCTCCTTTTTTCTGTTGACTCTTTTTTTTTTTTTTTTTGTTTGCCAGGTGCGTTGTTGCTTAAAATTTATTCTAAAAGAAATCAAAAGTAAATCCGCCAGATAACAGGAACAAGCAAATTTCAAGACAAAATACGACGCGTTTCAAACTTTTAGGTCTTCATCAGGCAAGATAAACATCAATCAGGACTATAGAAACGAAGAACGAGCGATCACTTATCTTATCACGTTTGGTGCAAGATGGGCCTCGGTTTAAATTACGCCGAACCTGCGCTGAATTCGGAAAGATAAGCGATTGCTCGTTCTTCGTTTTTATTGTCTTGAATGTTGTTTGTCTTGCCTGAAGAAGACATAAGAGGTCGAAACGCGTCGTGTTTTGTCTGGAAATTTGTTTGTCCCTGTCATCTGGCGGATTTACTTTAGATTCCTTTTAAGATTTGTTTCAGTTTCCGCCAGCAGTCACCTCTCTTTGAAACTATTAGTGTTGCTTGTTTTGTACGTTTGTTTTTCGTCCGTTCTTGGTTCGATTCCGCTCCTCCCTCCAGGCCTGTTCAGCAAAGCCATCATGGAGAGCGGGGTGTCGCTGAGCCCCTGGGCAGTGGCGTTGCCCACAGACCCCCTGTCGCCCAGGGACTGGGCCCTGAGGCTGGCCGCTGCGGTGGGGTGCCCTACGACTCAGCCCCTGGCAGCAGCAGGTCGATCGTCCACGAACCAGGCTGTCGTTGACTGCCTGCGTAAGGTCCCGGCAGAGCAGCTGGTGCATGCGGCAGGCAAAATCACGCTCAAGGTGCGTGTCGGATTGTAGTGAGGGGTGAGGTGGGGGTGGTGAGGTGGAGTAGTGAGTGTGAACAAGAACAAGAACATGTTTTTATTGCCATATAAAAACCAGAGGTTTTGTGGGGCACATAATTATGATCAAGTTAAGACATTCAATTAAACTAATTCCAACGTCGTCACATCTTGCAACATAATATTAGTAGCAGAAAGAAAAAGCATAGGGTGTATCGGGGTCTGATGAAATTTTCTATCTCCGAAGAGAAAAAACACAAGCAGATATACTGGGCAAGTATAGGTTGGAAGCAGTCCAATAACATGAGCTCCGAGGGTTTCGTCATTTTAGTCTGTGGTGGAAAATCTGTTTTTATTATCCTTGTCATCAGGTCATAACGTTGTTGGTCAAATAATATTTGCAGTCATCAGGAAAATGTAGTTCGTCCTCAACAACGTGGCATGTCGTGCATGATCTGTCTTCTCTGTCAGTGTTGATATAACGGCCCCTCTCAATTTGGAGTTCATGGGCGCTTATTCGTAATCTAGTTAGTGCTCGTCTGCAATCTGTGTCAATGCGTTGCTCCAAATAAGCCGCCTGTTTGTATTCGGTAGCAGCTGTGGCATAAGATTTGAGCTTAGGTGTGCTTTCGTTCTTTTGTTTCTTCCAGTGTGTGTGTGTGTGTGTGTGTGTGTGTGTGTGTGTGCGCGCGCGCGCGCGCGCGCGCCACACACACACACACACACACACACACACACACACACACACACACACACACACCACGCGCGCACACACACACACACACACTTACACACACACTCACACACGCACGCACGCACGCATGCACGCTCACTCACTTGCACATACCCTTGAAAACCCACACACACACACACACACACACACACGCGCGCGCGTACATACACGCGCGTGTACGCATACACACGCATACATATGCACAGTCACATACACAAAAACATGTGTGTTCGTACTCCCGTATCAAATTATGTACAAACGGTTGCGCGCGCGCGCGCACACACACACACACACACACACACACACACACACACACACACACATACACACACACACACACACACACACACACACACACACACACACACACACACACGCAACACATACACGTACTTGCGCGCTCGTACAAACGCATGCCCATTTGCACACACACACGCCTATACACACTCACATACAAACACACGTTCACATACATATACACACGAATGTACACACGCGCACTCACACACCCATACACGTGCACACTCACATACAAACATGCGTGCTTGTTTACACATGCCTATCTATCAATCTCCATACACACTCACACACAAGCACGCACACAGCACACACACACACACACACACACACACACACACACACAACACACACACACACACACACACACACACACACACACCACAACACACACCCGCGCGCGCGCGCGCTCGGGCGCACTCACACACGCACGCACGCATATATAAATCGAATTCCAAGGCAGTTGTTGCGAGCTGGATCCCGCGGCATTCTGATAAGAAAATTGCACATGTCGCTCATCTCAACGTTACTGGCATTCTGCCTGTATGTGTGTGGAGTTTAATAGGTTCCCCCTCCTCTCCCAACACGCATACGTTCCTGAGATGTTAATCCTCGTTTGCGCTATCATCTCAGTTATGAGTTGTGAAACCTGAATACCTTCATTCCCCAAGCTCTTCACCACCTGAACTGTTCTGTATTGCGTTGTGTCGTGTTATATAGTATTGCGAAACTTTTATATCATCTCAACATAAATATTTTACTGTGTGACTTTCGGGCCGCTCTCCCCTTGCGATAACCATAATGCAGGGCGATCACACATAGCTTTTTGTGTCTTACGCACGTATTTGTTGACACGACAGAGTGGATTCTCCTGTACAAGTTGATCAGGCCCAACTGTCTTTTGTCGCTGACGGTCTGCTTTGCATGTTGCAGACGGGACTGGCTCTTCTGAAAGGTCACTTCTCTTCACCGCCCACTCTCGCTCCATCTGTTACTCTCGGGAATTAACTCTCTCTCTCTCTCTCTCTCTCTCTCTCACATACACGTATCTGAAGCAGCAAGTGTCATTGTTTCCCCCACAGAATTCGAGCTACGTGTTTGGGATAATCTTTCGGCCCACCGTTGAGACTGTTTACGGGGTGTTGCCAGATACGCCTCTGAAGCTGTTGAGTCAAGGAGCCGGAAGTGACGTAATCTCAATCCGGGGCATCAACAAGGATGAGTACTCACTGTTCATACTCAGTACGTCTGCACTTGATGCGTTTTTGTGATTGTTGCTTCTATGATAATTTGCAGTCGAAGTAGAAGCAATTTTTTGTATAAAAAATACTAGTCCAAGTGGTTGTAGCTTACTATTTCCCGTCACAAAAAAGGTGTCATTGTCACGGCTGTGTGAACTAAGAACTGCTTTGCTTGCCCCAAGACTTGCCCAAGAAGTAGTAGTAGTAGCAGTGGTGGTAGTGGTGGTGGTGGTGGTGATGGTAAGAGGAGAAGTGGTGGTGTGGTATTAGGGGTGGTGGTTATGGTAATAGCAGTGGTGGTGGTTGTGGTGGTGGTAGTAGTAGTAGTAATAATAGTAGTGGTGGTGGTGTTAGGAGGAGTAGCGGTAGTAGTAGTATAGTAGTAATGGTAGTGATGGTGGTAGTAGTAGTGGTGGTGGTGGTGGTAATAGTAGTGGTGGTGGTGGTAGTGTTGTAATAGTAGTAGGGTGGTGATGGTTAAGAGTAGTAGTAGTTGCGATAGTAGTAGTAGTATAGTAGTAGTAGAGGTGGTGGTAGAAGTAGCAGTGGTGGTGGTGATAGCAGTAGAAGTAGTAATACTAGCAGCAGCAGCAGTTGTAATGGTAGTGGAAGTAGTACTAACAGCAGCAGCAGCAGCAGTAGTGATATAAGTAGTAGTAGCAGCGGCAGAAGATAGTATGACAGGAACAGCAGCAGCAGAAATAGTGGCAGTGGTTGTAAGAGCAGCACTGTTACTACAAGCAGCAGTGGTAGTCACAACAACAACACCAGTGATCGTAACATCAGTAGCAGTAGCAACAATAACAGCAGCCGCAGAAGCAGCTGTAATAGTAGCAACGAAAGCAACTAGAGTAATCGCAGCAGCAGCATCAACAAACAAGAACAGCAGCAGCAGTAGTAACAGCAGCAGTAGCATACAGCGGTGCACGGACCATCCTCTTATTCTTTCTGACTTTGTCCCATGTCAGCGGTACCCCTGAGCGACTTCACCGTGGCCAACCTGAAGGCCCAGATGTTCCGGATCGTGTACAGCGTCTTCCCCAACGACACCCAGGAGGTGGCCGACAAGATCGTGGCCCAGTACATCACCTCCAAGAACCTGTCCACCCCGGAGGAGATCAGAGAGGCCGACATACAGGTGGGAGGCGATAGAGATGGTGATGGTAGTTGTGGTGATTGTGGTGGTGGTAGTGGTGGTGGTGGTGGTGGTGGTAGAGGAATGTGTGTTTGTTTTGTGTGTGTGTGTGTGTGTGTGTGTGTGTGTGTGTGTGTGTGTGTGTGTGTGTGTGTGTGTGTGTATGAGAGAGAGAAAGAGGTGTGTGTATGAGAGAGAGAAAGAGGGAGCGAGGATAGGGGCAGTCACATCCTGTCTAATCCTGATCCACCCCCATTACCAGTTGACCACAGTGACTTGTTAAGCCTAAAACTTGTCAAACGACAACTCGCCAGAGAAGATGCTGCACCACAGTTGAGCCACGTTATAATACTCAGGAGAGTCTGCTGTAACGTAACAGAGGAAGGATACTAATCTCTTCAACCCCCCCCCCCCCCCCTACACACACACCACCTCCACCCTAGTCAACATTCCTGCCTCTAATGTCTGTGATTAGTTACTCTCGGGAGTCAGACTAACCTTCCCTTGTGCAGTGGGAAAGCCACCGGCGTCCTGCAACGATGGTTCCCATGAGTCCGATCCTGAAGACCTTACTACGAGTTCATTACGGGCTGGATCACGGAGGGGAGATCGTAAGAGATCTCGCCAGTAGAGGGCATGAAGGGCCACAGTCTGAGGCCATTTTTCTTCCATTTACAACGATAACAATGATAATGGATTCTGATGCAGCACACCGTCCACAAAACTGGTTTATAAAAAATGGTAACACGTGTATACAATACACACAATATTCTAACATAGAACATGAATACTACACGCGTACACACCAAAATGCTCCGAACAGACTATACATAAACAAAACAAAGAAACAAATATACCCATGCACACATTTCCCTGCTATTGTGCTTACACACACACGTGAATACTTTCATAATCAAACGTGCCACATGTGTGTAGACTAGCCACGTAACCTGACCTATTGCCGAGAGAAGAGATGACTTTGAAGGCCAGATGTAAAAGAAGCGAGGGAGTCAGTGTCGGGGTTCATTATGGAGTCTGTTCCATGTCGCTGGGGCTTGGAAAGAAGAAAAAAAATCTTTGTCCGTTGGTCATAGTTCTGGTACGAGGTATCCTGAGAAGTCCAGTTTCAGAAGAAGAACGGAGCTGGTGGGAGGGACTGTCGATTGGGGGAGTCTGGGAAGACGTTGTGGACGATCAGCAGGGATGTTGACGAGAAGGCTGTGGATCTTCCTTTTGTTTTGAAGGGAAATTCCGGTTATGATATATCCAGGCGGCAGCCAGTCCCGGGAGATACAACCACCCACTGCGCTAACCCAGAGAGTTGAGTCAGAAAAAACATTCCGTGAAATGAACGATCGTTCACACAGAAGCTCTGGGTAGGAGCCGACCGTATAATTTGACTAATGTCGAGCTCGCTGAATTCCAAGACATTATTCGGTAACGTTTACGTCTTTGCGACAGTTGGTACAGAGACGTTATTGGAAACATACGCTTATGGACAACAATGCATAAAGACTCTTTCCGTCTTGAAACAAAAAGAAGAGAAACAACGAACGAACAAACAAACAAAAAGAGAAGGAGAGAGAGAGAGAGAGAGAGAGAGAGAAGAGAGCGAGAGAGAGAGAGAGAGAGAGAGAGAGAGAGAGAGAGAGAGAGAACTCTAGAAGTCGTTGAGGAAAGGTTGTACTGTTCAGCCTCCGCCTTTTGCTGTGTGTCCGTGGACAGATTCGAACCGACTTCAACTTTGTGGTGCCGACGGTGCTGGAGTTGCAGCGCGTGGTGAGGAACGCCGGCTCCGCCGCCCAGTTCCTGTACCAGTTCACCTACCGCGCCACCCACAGTAACCAGCCGGCCTGGGCAGGTGAGTGCCAGACAGGTGCAGATGGTGCAGTTCCAGGTGGAAGGTTTTGTGTCTCGTTGTTTTTGTTTGCCGTGGCGATGATGATGACGATAATGATGACAACGATGATGTGATGATGATGATGATGATGATGATGATGACGACGACGATGAAATGAAGATGATGATAATGACGATAACGACGACGAACAAATTCACGGTATTTAAAGTAAAGCCTTGGAGAATCAGAAATGCTTGATGTGGGCAGATATGAGTCAGTGTATAAAAATCAAGTGAACGTTTAGCCCGTAACAGGTGTCGCCGAAACAGCCACTCACAGTAGGGATACGTTTTGGGTGTGAAAAATACCTAATTTTCGACCATGTACATTTATCAAAATGGCGTGGACAAATCATCGAAAAATCGTGGAATTGGCCTCGTCAACCTGTATGGACCCTGTATTGGAAGACTACACTGATACCACCAGAACGACAATACGTGAAGATGACGAAACGTAGCCATGTTTTGTGGGCGCCGGCATGATCCGAACGTCCAACACCTCTGACTGTGAACTGTCGCTCCGCTAGTTCATGGCAGATTACGGCTAGAATGCTAAATCGTAGAACTCGGGCAAGAGTTTCGTTATGTCATCCAATGTCAAGGTCTCTTTCTTTCTTCTTTCTTTTTCACGTGAACGTAGTTACCTATCTAACAATGTAAGTTAACACACGCCCAAACACTTTTTTCTTTCAAGGGCGAACTTAAGCTAGCAATATTCATATGATATCTTAAAAATGTTTACGAATGCATTTGTCTGATGAAGGTTGTACAACGGTGTGTTACAAATCTGTTGTTTTCTCCTCACAGGAAATCGTGCCGAAGTTTTGTGTTACATATTTGTTTGTTATGTATTGATTAAACGATACTGAAGGTGTGTCATTGTCATGTACCGTTAAGGGGAGGTGGAGGAAGGGAAGGGGGAATGAAACTTCTCTCTTGTTTTGCCAGCCAGTCACCATTTCACCCCCTTCTCCCTCCTCCCATCCATTATCTGATTTTTTTTCAGGTGTGGGACACAGTTCTGAGCTGCCTTTTGTCTTCGGACAGCCTTTCGTCCACGATAAATTCTTCCAGATTGCCTATCCCATCGACTGGACTTTCCAGGATGCCGGGGTGTCGATGGACTTCATCCGACTGTGGACCAACCTGGCCAAATCTGGGTAAGGGGCAGTGTGGTGTTGAAATGCCGTGAAATCTGTTTTCGGTCGATTGAATGGCGGGATACAGGGGGTGGGGATGGGGGGGGGGGGGGGGGGAATGGGCGAGGATACGGGAGTGATGGGGAAGGGGAGAGTGAAGAGGGGAAAGTACATCTATGGATGTCTCTGTTTTTGTCTCCCTCTGTTCTGTCTGGCGGTCTCTCACTCTGTGTCTCATCCAGTCTCCTTGTGTGTGTGTGTGTGTGTGTGTGTGTGGTGTGTGTGTGTGTGTGTGTGTGTGTGTGTGTGTGTGGCGTGCGCTGCGTGCGTACATATGTGTGTGTGTGTGTGTGAAGAGTGGAGGAGGCTGCTTGGGAACCTAGATGATTCAAATGCGCCTTCAACATGCATCTTTTCACAGTATAGGATTCCTAGGTATCTAAGCTAGGCAGACCCAAATGGTAATATTCTCAACGCACATTTTGGCACCTAGGGATTTGTAAACTTGGACATCAGTTCCTGGCGTCGACAGGGATTCTTCTAGGTGATGATGCTGAAGCAGACCTGCATTTGCGGCTGTGCTTTTGAGAGAGACCAAAATGGGAACTCAGTTTTGTTTGACTGTGCGTGTTCGTTCTGAGTATACAACCGCAGGCGCGCGTGTAGCCTTAACACGCCAACACCGATAGAGCGACGAGCGAGAGTATCTACAGATACTGTACGATCAGATGCCCTCGTGCATACGCACATGTACATAAACCGATACGCACTCAGATATGTGTCGATTCTTACACGCTATTAATGCACACACGCACAGGAACACACACGCGCGTGCACGCACGCCACACACATGAACACACGCACGTACATGCACTAAACATGCACATACATAGATATTGCATACGCATAGATACACTTGCTCATGCTGGGACATACACACACATGTACAATTACTTGTGAAAGTATTAAAGTGCCGCGCGCGCGCACACACACACACACACGCACACACACACACACACACACACACACACACACACACACACACGCGGCGCGCCGCGCACACACACAACACACTCACAGATACATACAGAGAGAGAGAGAGAGAGAGAGAGAGAGAGAGAGAGAGAGAGAGAGAGTTTTTTTACAAAAACGGGCAATTGTTTTAGAATGTTCAGATATACAGTCTAAACGCCCCAGAATTCCGTCCTGGTGGCTGAACGCAAGCAGTAGCGTGACCGCACTGGGAACACGAATCATCCAGTAGAAGGGCGCTAGGGAGGGCACAGACCTGCGCCATGGTTAAACTGAATCTGGGAACCACCCTTTGAATCCATTTACACCGAAATGGAATCCCTCCACCCCACCCTCACCCTTGACCCCTCCTCCTCCTCCTTCTGGTCCTCCTCTTCCCCTTACCCCCCAAATGTGTTTCCTGCAATTAGGGAAAGTAAATGGAGTAGGGAGCATCTCATTACTCCCCCGGCTCGTTACTCCCCCGGCTCGTTACTCCCCCTAATCATTATCATGCTATAAACTTCTGTGAAAAATTCAGCTTGAAATGATGTTTTGAGATGTTTTTGAGATGTTTTTTTCCCCGCCAGATGAAACTGGACGGATTGATTGTTTCTTTCCATTCTTTAATTTATTTTTTTTTTAGCGTTATATGAACAATAAAACACATAGGGCGAGTAATAAAAAGGAAAAAATCCCAACAATTTTTTTTAAAAAGTAGGACATAGAATAAACGAAACGTCAGCATGTATGTCACCAGAAACTTCTAACATTTCATGAAAGTACAGTATCAATTCATCGACAATTATCGATTTAAAAAAAAACCGTAACTTCCCTGTTTTATATTTAATGAAAAATTTGTGATACTCTTGCTGAACAGACTTAGTAATGGCTATTTGATGCAGATGAGCTCCAACTTTAAACGGTGTCATTAAAGATTTAATGATGTCGTGACAAAAATTAACGGTTTGACCACCAAAAAAAATGTGAAGGTGTCATCCTAGGGCCACACTCAATCTTTGCCTTAAGTTTGGAAGAAATCGGTTCAGCAATTTTAGCTCAGTCTTGCTGACAGACAAACCAACAGACACGGGTGGAAGTATGATAGCGGAAGAAGAAACAGGGAAAGAAATAGGCGTTCAATGAAGAAATCAGTCATAGAACAAAGTACTGCCTCATTCATGCATAATTATCCATGTTCCATGGCAGGAACCCTACCCAGCAGCCAGTGGGCGGAGTGACGTGGTCGCCCTACACCATGGATAAACAGATATACCTGGAAATTGGGTCACCTCTGGCCCTTCACACAAGACTGGAGGTTGAACGTGTGGACTTCTGGATCTCTCTCATCAACACGTACGGAGGCGTGTGGGCATGAAGTTGAAATTTACTATTAGTTCTTTTTGGTTTTGTTTCGTTTACCGGGTTTTGTTTGTTGGGTTTTTAATTTTTGTTGTTGCTGTTTTTATTGTGGTTTTTTATTGTTTATTTTTTTTAACTCATGGTGGTAGAGAGGCGGATTAACACATCGACGATGGACAGACACAACCAAATATCTATTTTCTCCACAACTCTTGCCAGCCGCTTCTGCCGTTACCTCAGGGGGCTACCTCGCTGCAAGACAAAGATGATGGTCATTGAACGGAGAGGAAAGGGCTATTGCTGATTTTGTATAATTATCGTTTTGTGGCCCTTGGTAAAGATCTCACAATCCGGACAACAACAAAAATGCATTGCTGTGTTTTTTTGAATGATTGTAAAAACTTCTTAAAAGTGGCTGGAGTACTTACATTTTGTTTTTCAAACTCAAGCGCAGCCCTGCGTTCCCTGTGGTGCTTACGTGTGGGGATATGATGGGATGCTGTATATATATATATATATATATATATATATATATATATATATATATATATATATATATATATATAAACCTTTATTCAAATGCTTTAACGAAGTTTTTAGAGTTTAAGGAGACTGCGGACACAAGCCTACTTGTTTAAACTGGCGCAGGCAATGTTTGACACTGATTAAAGATACCACGCATGAATACTAACAGGAGACCTTTCGAAGCTCATAAAATGTTATTTTGGTTAGATTCATTCGGTAATAATGCATGGCTATCAGGTATTCGTGAGACCGCGTGTGCTTTTCGAAATGGCTTTGTTTCACGGATAAGAAAATCTCATTATTTTTTTTCCAAATATTTCATTGAAGACTCTTTGATAACAGACGGCAATATTGGCACGGACGTATTCAGGTAGGCATCTAGAGATTGTAAAATGTATCTTTACTCTAATGATGACGGACATATCCAAATTATCAGACGGAGTTCAGATTTTGCTGTTCATATGCAGCGGTGCACCACGGACAGTATAGACTCCTGTACCTTGTGACAACAATTTAAAATGCCCACAGCGTGAAAAGGCAACCAATAGTGAAACACACTTCACCTGTCCTGCTCTCACTGAGAACAGTAATATACTCCCTTTAGATTCAGTGCAAATGTACATCAGTTCCGAATGGCTCTACCAATTAAAAAGAAAATGTAAATAAAATCAATCTGTTGTGAGCAATTTATGTTTGTATTTGTATATAGGCTTTAAGAGCCGAGCTATTGTGCTTGGTGAAAGAATATTCATACCCCGGTAATGTTTATGACTATTTAATCTGCTATGTAATCAGTATTCAAGTGAGTTAGTAGATTGTACTTCATACTCGTGTGTACTTTGTCGCTGGATTTGTTATGCTACGTTTTCAATGTAAGCTCCCCCCCCCCCCCCTTCCTCTTCATTCCAAAAGGTGCTGTGTTCTATCTTGAATAAATGTCCATTTCATTTCATCTCTCTTTCTCTGTCTACCTGTTTCTTTATTACTCTGTCTTTCTCCTTCGCCTACGCGCATGTTTACCACACACACACACACACACACACACACACACACACACACACACACACACACACACACACGCACGCACGCGCATACACACACGCACGAGCACACACTCACTAACGCACACACTAACACACATATAAACACGCACACGCGGGTCCACCACTCCCTTCTCTCTCTCTCTCTGTAACATACACACACACACACACACACACACACACACACACACACACACACACACACACACACACTCTCTCTCTCTCTCTCTCTCTCTCTCTCTCTCTCACACACACACACACACACACACACACACACACACACACACACACACACACACAAACATACTTGCACACACTCATCACAAACGAGTGCGCCATCTTAGCTTCCCTACCCATTTCCTATCTCCAGCACGCTCAGAGAGAGAAAGAGAGAGGCGACAGGGATTGGGGATGGGATCGGCTGAGGTGGAATAGAGAGGGAAGAGAGAGAAGTGTCAGACGTTTAGACAGGGAGCCAGTCAAGCAGCACACGGAAGTTGTAGTTGTTCTATACATCTCCCGTCCTCTACTGAGAAACCCAAACTCACACAGCGAATGAAAACACACAATGAAAAATCGTGAACACGCAATGTGGTTGTTTGTATAACTTGGGAGGGAGTGGGAGAAAGGACAAAAACCAACAACAACAACAAAAACAAAAGAAGAAAGAAACGCAAGTTTTCTTTTCGTTTTAACTTTCATGTTTATAAAAATCCCAGAAACTAAGTTCATCTGCAAACCAGAAAGGCACATAGGACAGCACAGTCTCCTGTCAAAGGTGGGAAGAATCGTGGCTACTCGCTTTACAGAGTTCACGAAACAGAACACACACAAAAAAGGAACGTTTAAAATAATCTTGTTAATGTAAGCAGATCTTGGATCAGTGTTCACGGATGTGCACCAGCAGTTATAAAAGAAATGGAACGTTTAGAATAATCTTGTTAATGTAAACAGATCTTGGATCAATGTTCACAGATGTGCACCACCAATTACAGGTCCGCACCCAAATTACATAGGTACGTTCTGGGGCAACATTCTATC
This sequence comes from Conus ventricosus, assembly GCA_018398815.1. Classification (NCBI taxonomy): domain Eukaryota; kingdom Metazoa; phylum Mollusca; class Gastropoda; order Neogastropoda; family Conidae; genus Conus; species Conus ventricosus. The sequence goes on along the minus strand of CM031600.1, from coordinate 66,356,483 downwards.
TTTCCACTATATTTCGTTAAAATTGGTTAAGTAGTTTCTGCGTGACCTTGCTAATAACAGACGGACAACGCAGCAGATACAGTTAAAAACAAAACCTTGCTGGAGGTAATGATAAAGTCAAGACCCACAGCAAATGATCTGTATCATAATCTGCAGACAAAGCGTGGTGAGACAAAAACGAATGAATGTATAAATAAATAGATACATAAATAAACAAATTAAAACAGAAAGCAGTTTCGTCAACCCTCGCTTCCATAGACCAGGACAAATGATGGTTTCCTGAAATGTACAGGAATGAACATGGATTCTCTCTTGAGGGCACATAAGACCGTATGGCGAAAGCTTGGCTGTGTCTGGAGTGGCACTGTCTTCATCTGTCCGTGGGCAGGGGTGGTTGGGTCTGTGGGGTGTGCTCGGCAGCTGGAGGGTGGTGTTTTTCGCCGGTGGGCTCTGCAGTCATGAAATACGGGCTGGTACACCCATGGGGATGCTACTTTAAGGCAGTTATGAGCTGCATCCTGTAGTCTAATTTACCTCTGTTCAGGAGCAGTTATGTCCCTTGATATCTTAATGGAGTGTCCTGTGCGTGCCTGTACCCATCGTCAACACAGCGCAGGCCTCCAAGGGTGGTACAGGGCTGCTCTAAAGGCAGGTGAAGACAGTGCTTCTCTGGGTCCTCCCCAGCACCTTCGGGTGTTTCTTTTTCTTCTTTGCCTTAACTAGGCTGACCCTGGAGAAAGGTCCAGTGACGGTGAGGAAAGACCCACTGACCACAGGGAAAGTCCTGTTGACAGTGGGAAAGTCTACAACTTTGGATTCTCTCTTGAGGGCACATAAGACCGTATGGCGAAAGCTTGGCTGTGTCTGGAGTGGCACTGTCTTCATCTGTCCGTGGGCAGGGGTGGTTGGGTCTGTGGGTGTGCTCGGCAGCTGGAGGGTGGTGTTTTTGCGCCGGTGGGCTCTGCAGTCATAGAAATCTCTGTTCAGGAGCAGTTATGTCCCTTGATATCTTAATGGAGTGTCCTGTGCGTGCCTGTACCCATCGTCAACACAGCGTAGGCCTCCAAGGGTGGTTCAGGGCTGCTCTAAAGGCAGGTGAAGACAGTGCTTCTCTGGGTCCTCCCCAGCACCTTCGGGTGTTTCTTTTTCTTCTTCGTCAGCCATTATACGTTATTGGTTACGTCATATGTGTGGAAAAGTAGCTATATTTTTCCAGTGAAGTGCAGGTTTAAAAAAAAGCTATCAAGAAAGAACAATCCTGATAATCCGCACTACGGATCCGCCCAAAATTTAAAGTTTTCTTCCCTCGGCTACGTGCCATCTTTCGGAAACGTTTCGTGAAAATCGGGTCAGCAGCTTATGTGAAATCAGACGGCGTCGAAAGATATTTTACATGGGGGAAAGTAGGGTGGGAGGTTGGCCAGAACTGACACTGCTGTCTTCCAAATCTTTCGGAAAACAGCGATTGGAGGAAGGTTTGCAAGCAAAGAAAAAAAGCCAAAACATGGGTTTGAATCGGTGTGCCCGTGCTGCAGACAGTCTGGGTGTGTCTACGTTTCAAAACAAACATTTGACTCTTTAGGCCTACTGGTTTGGCACATAAACTGAGAAACGGTAACTCTATTTGCAATGAAAAGACAAACGTTATCTTCCCCTGATTTTTTTCTTAATCCGCAACATATCTGTTGTAACACTTTGACCGGCTCCAAGGTTGCCCTTTGCCTGTTCATGTGCGCATGATTTTGTTTGAAAAGTTCAGGATCTCGCCACCCAGTCTGCGCGGAAGGTGGTGGGTAGACACCAACTCGGTAAAATTCTTTTTTCATTCTTTCTTTCTTTTCTTTTCGTTCTTTTTTGTTCTTTTTTTTTTTAAGAGCACAAGTAATGAGAGTGACACATAATGACCGCAGAGAATCATGTTTGATGAACCTAGCTTTCATCTTCCCCACCCCCCAAACGAAAACAAAAAGAACAGGAATGGACACAGAAGCACCATTAGGAAGGCCAATGACAACTCTTAGTCCCGCGTTCATCAGCAAGGTTGGATGGAACCATAGTACAGCTCGGGTAGATTTATTCTCTTAATGAGTCGAGGCTCTGACGGACATTATTTCATTAGTCTTGGCCTTAAGATGAGATGACCGGATTTATCTCCCTTGTGTTCCCCTTTTAGCAATATTTGTACGCGCGTAAGGTGGTGAACCGACATCCCCACACGTGCGCACGTTGTGTTGGCTTGTATGTGGGTGTGGGTGTGGGTGCGTGCGCGCAGTGTGTCCGTTGATATCAGAACTTGGTTTGTTTTAACTCACTGGTTTTGTTTGATTTCCCAGCTTCGTAAGATGTACGTTGGGTCGGTCTTTAACCTGCTGCCGGTCCTGTGTCATACTCAACGCGATCAGACTTCTCTGTGAACGTGCATGTGTGTGTCTGTGTGGCGTGCGCACGTGCATACATGCATATGTGTGTGTGGGGGGGGGGGGGGGGGGGAAGAGGGGGGCGTAGATCCAGAAAAACACACCCGATTTGGAGGAAAAAAAGGGAAGAGGGGACAACCCAGATACATTGTAGAAGAGACACCAAGGCAGAGCTTGAGCGGAAGAGGGCACAACCCAAAGACGTTGAAGAAGAGACACTAAGGCAGAGCTGAAGAGGAAGAGGGGACAACTCAGAAACATTGGAAGAGGAGACACTAAGGCAGAGCTGAAGAGGAAGAGGGGACAACCCAGAAACGGTGAATGAGAGACACAAAGGCAGACCTGAAGAGGAAGGGGGACAACCGAGAGGCAGTGAATGAAGAGACACTAAGACAGAGGTGAAGGGAAGAGGGGACAACCCAGAAACGTGAAGAAGAGACACTAAGGCAGAGCTGAAGAGGAAAGGGGGATAACCCAGAAACAGTGAAGAAGAGACACTAAGGCAGAAGGGACTCAACAGGAGACAGGCAATTATCGACAGCCTGGAGCCTAATCAGTTGAGGAGCTGTCGTGAGACGAAGGGCCCTGGCAAGTAAGCACCACGTGGCCACATGTCGTTCTGGTAACGTAAGTAGTGTTAACAGCTTCCTCCCCTCCGCTAGCCCTCCCCCAAATCTCCAGGGAAGGTTATTTCAATCTGTCACATTGCCTTTGATTTTAACCGACTCTCAGTGGCTTCAGTCTTATTACAGGGTTTTTGTTAGGGAGTATCAGTGTAATGTTAGACTGATCCCAAACCCCGTACGACTCCCCTTGGCTTCTTGTCATCCGAAGCTAAGCGGATAAAGAAAATAAGCATGAATGGGCTATTCCCGCTGTAGATACATGTTGTCTCTTTTCCAGATAACTCCCGGGCGGTGTTTCCGTGTGTCTGTTTTAAGACCGAGTCCTAACATGTTGGGATATCTCTTTGACAATATAAGGGTGTTGATCGTGGTGACCGCCAAGTGTAAAACTTGAATGACAGCGGGATCTAACTTCACATTAACTTAAAGGCGAGCGGGCAAAAAACTGCTGGACAGTGTTATTTCGAAGGCAACTGTCTAGTAGGCAAAATTATCAATACGTAAACGCGTGTGTTTGAGGTTGCTGAGCACAAAAAATCAGTCATAGGTTTTGCGTCGTTTCATTTTGAGTTCTCCTAAACTTCAATGACAACAAATAGGGCTTGCTCTAGTAACGTCCGGCCGCCATCATACAAAAGACATTAACATTCCAATGACATGTGTTGATAGGAAGAACATTGCGGCTTGCTTGTTCTGTGAATATGCTAGTAGGAAGAAACCTTCGATGTAGGTAACTCTATATGGCTTCACAGTCACCTCAACGAACTGAGGTGCACGTGCAACACGTCTGTTTGTCTTCTTCAGACCACTAACACTTGGGCCAATCAAAACAGCGCCCACACATCACGTGCAGTTTGAAACGAGTTGTTTAATGTTAAACCGAGTTTTCTACTTTGCAGGCTGCAAAATAGTCTGCTTGCCTGTGGGCTGTGTGTGTGTGTGTGTGTGTGTGTGTGTGTGTGACTCCCCAGTGTACGTGTTCGTGTACGTAATGAACATAAACTTTACGGTTAAAAGGGTAAAACCCAACATCTACAGAATCCAAGTCTTTCCTAACAGCTCCGTCAACACGGCTGAATTACCCACTCAGCTTTTGGCTCTGATAATGGTGCCTCAGTTGCAATATAGAACCTCTCTGATCTTCACCAGTTTCCTTCCTGCTTAAATTTCCATCGGCAACAAAAACTATCATGGGTTCATGGAAACTCACTAAGTGTTTACTTCTGTCAAGGAGAATGGTGACAATCTCGTTACTTGTACGATTCAAGGTCATCATTCAGGTTCATCAATGGGGCGTCACCGCGTATGCACATGTCCATATACGCAACGCGACGTTTGCTAAACCATGAGATTATAGTCCGTAGCCACACGACTGAATAGATGGAATAACTAAAAAGAAAAGAGGTGGGGATTTGGTCTTATAGATATGACGTACCTGCTGCCTGAGCTGCTCATTAACCAAACACGCTAGTCAGACGTTTGGTTCTTAGCTAACATTATCTGCACTAACACTACAGAGGTGAGTGTGGGTGTGTGTGTGTGTGTGTGTGTGTGTGTGTGCGTGCGTGCGTGCGTGCGTGCGTGCGTGTGTGTGTTCAAAACAGTTGCAGCGTTTTGCTCTTGGATGTGGTCACCCAGAACACACAAAAGGACAGAAATCAGTTAGGCGTATCTCCGTATGATTAGTCAGTCAGTCTTGAAAGATGTTGACTTGTGTTGGTTTTTATTTCTTCTGCCTATTGTTTACCAACAGAATTTCTACCTTTCAGCTATCAGTGAAGGTGAGGCATTAGTGTGTCCGGAGGTTCAGGTATGTAGGAAGAGACAGTTCGGAAACAACCGAAAACGATCTCGATTCTCCGCACTGTCTTGTCCCAAACAGTTCCAGAAAGGACACCGTGATAGGTCAGTGCGTAGTGATCGTCCTGCTGGCTTCACTAATTACCATAACCATTCGGCTCGCACGCGCAACAGATCGCATGCAGCGCGTCTTCGGGTCTAGACGATAGCAGCGCGCGAGCAGCACGTACAGTTGTAGAATAGTGGAGGTAGCTCAAGTCTGGCCTGCTGTGCTGGCGTAGAGATGTGATGGTGGTATTGTGAGGGTTGCCCCCCTTTAGTAATTTTAATACTGGCTTTTTTTTCTCTCCCTATACTAGAAAGTCTGGTTGATTTTTCTCCGTCTCTGTTTGCCTGTCTGTCTGTCACTGTCTCTGTCTGTCTGTCTGTCTGTCTCTCTCTCTCTCTCTCTCTCTCTCTCTCTCTCTTCTCTCTCTCTCTCTCTCTCTCTCCTCTCGCTCTCGCTCTCCACTTGTTGTTTTCGGTGTGTGTGTGTGTGTGTGTGTGTGTGTGTGTGTGTGTGTGGTTTGTCATAATGGACACCCACAGAGGAAATAAATCTCCAACAGGGGCAGGTTCAAATTGATGAGCTTTTTTTCCGGGTTGAAATTCCACAAGGCAGGAGAACAACAAAAAAGTGTCACCGGCGCGGCAGTTCTCGAAGGCACGTGAAACTCGGCGGCAGAAGAGAGAAAACAACTGTTCCGTTCCCATTCCTTTCGAACTCTCTGTGGTCTGTGAGTGCGACAGCCAGCACGTTACCGGTTACCTTTTCTTGAAGAGGGCGGGGACTGATTCGTGGTTAAAAAACAACAACAAAACAACAGTATCACCACTTCACTATTTGGAACAACACACTTCATTTCGCGGTTCGTTTGGGATACGTTTATTTGAGGGCACATGGTTCGTTCCGATCTAACTTTTATTTAGTGCACAATGTGCTTTTTGCTGGAGGAAACGTGGTGCCAGTAAAGTGAAAAACATGTTGGGATGGTGCTGTGTGTTCTGCGGGCTGTGTGTGGTGCCGTGCGCTCAGTAACAATGACCTTTCTGCACCTGACCTGGTCTTGGAGGTCGGCTAGCCTATAAACATGACTTATTCGCAGCAGAAGACACAGCAGAAGGTAAACTCAGTTTGTTTGGTGGTGCGATGTATGAGAATGCGCGCGAGATCTTTCCATAGAACGATTTGTAAATGAAACAAAAGTCGGACAGTACCGTTCAAGACAGGAGGCTGGGTTGTTTGAATTTACCTGTATTGCTGTATCCATAAGAGAAGATAATCTATGGACAGAAAGCAACTTTCTGAACGTTTTGTTGAGCTTCTGTCCGTCTGTCAAATAGATAACTTTTTCTTATGCGGGTAGTTAACGTGGGTATTGCCACCGGTACAACTGCTGATCAATCGTGACTCCATAGCGAAAGGATCCCACGTTTTGGCTTTACTGTAGCATATTATCGTTTGTTGCAATGAGATTCCAGCGAACGAATCTCTTATTTCGACTTTACTGTAACATACTATTGTTTGTTACTTTTGAATTTTGGGGTGGGGAAACAGAGTTGATAACTGCCCTGTTCCAACTTAATGTAATATATTATTGTTTGCTACTATGAATTTTTTTTTTTTTTAAACGAGATATTCTGGGATTAGGCAGGTGCGAGTGAGATCCGAGCATGAATCTTCCGCACACTAGGAGAGCTTGTTGGCGAGCATTTTGCCGCAAATCACAGGTGCTGGTAACGGCTGGAGGAAGAGGGCCGCTTATCATGATCGATCAATATCCCATTGGTTGGTTTGTTTGTTTGCTTGTTTGTTTTTTAACCGAAGAGATTCATTTCTCTTTTGTGCGTGTGCGACCCAGAGAAATGAACCATTAGAGAACAAGGCGAAGGGATGATGATCGATCACAGTAATGCTGTTTTGTCGTTCTTGTTGTTGATGTTACTGGTGTTAGTGCCACTGGATGTTGGCTGGGAGTCGCACCTTGCATCGCCAACGTGGATGATTAGATCCCTCGCTCTCATTCACCGAGACTTGGGTATGGGCTTGGAGGAGGGATGGGTGGGTGGGAAGTGAGGGTAGGAGGTATGGGAGAGAAGCGGGGAAGATGGGGGAGGTGTGACAGAGAGGAAGAGGTGGATATTGTTCGTCAAAACTGGAGGGAAGATGAGGCTTTGGATGAGTGATCGCCCCTTTTCATCCGAAAGCGTTTTCTGATCTCTGCTCGCCCAAGTGGCCCGTGAAGAGAGGTCATGCATTTTCAATGCGATTGAGGTCAGATAGAGTGCTAGATCATTGTGAAAACCGTTACATTCTGATGGTCAAATCACGCTCCGATGCTGTGTGAAATGTGTTTTGGGTCGTTGCCACGCAGCAAGCACCAACTGACAGGGTACGAGGTTCTGTGCCTGTTTGTGAAACTCGAAAATGTCCTGACTGGGTTTTTTGTGTTGTTTTTTTTTGGTTGTTTTTTGTTGAGTGTTTTTGGTTTGTTTTTTTTTTGTGTGTTTTTTGAATGGTCAAAATATTCTCAAAATATGGAGAGAGGAGTAGCGCCCATTCATAAAATGGCATCTTGCACGGAAACGTGGGGTTGTGTTTTGGTTTAGAAAGCAGGGACACTGTCTTCAGTGCACATTATTTTTCTCTCTGGTGGGATCCACAACCTTTCACACACACACACACACACACACACACACACACACACACACACACACAAGCGCTCACACACACACACACACACACACACACACACACACACACACACACACACACACACACACACATACGCACGCACACAAAGAAAAGGAGAAAAGAAAAAAATGCTGTTACCAGAGCAGAAGATAGCTCCGACATCACCTTTCCATGAAACGTATATTTTCTCTCTTTTTTTTCTTTTCCTTTCCTTTTTTTGTTGTTGTAAATTACCCCCCCCCCCCCCCCCCCCGCTGATGACGTCTTTTTCCGGTTTTGTCATAATTCCATCACTTTCCTTCTCTCCAGTGGTAGTGGGCTGCTCAGCGTTCATCTGATTGACATTATCTCTGTCTTTAGTTTGGCTTTATATTCGATCCACAGACTTACAGAGAATTTCCTTCCTTCTGTTTCCACGATTCGAGTGACCCACTGGCATTTTCCCAATATGCCTGTACGTCTTTCCCGCTTCGATTTTGTTAACACCTCTATATAGTTCCCCTCCCCTCTCTCCCTCCCTCCTCTCCCCTGTAAAAGTCGAGATAGGAATGTTCAATGTTTCAGATGTCATTTTACGTTCATGTGTTTTTCTTTTATACCACATTATCAGTCAGTATTTTTGTTTCTTTGTTCATTATGATTATGCCCAACATTTTCGGAATGATAACTCCAGAGAGAAAGATTCTCTTATTTTTAAATAGAAAAAAGGAACTGATTTAGGTCTTCTTTTGAATAGTTAGAATTTTCGTATATATTTTATGTGGTTTCCATGGAAACAGCTTATCATAGGGTGAGCTTGGCGGGGTCGGATACCCACTGAAGGTCTAATTACGTTTGTAATGTTCGCCAGAAACGAACAAAAACAAACAACAGCAACAACAACGTTGAAGTAAAGTCGCAAATAACCACCACAACATGTACCACGTTCGTATGAACATTTGGTCCATTCAGATAGATGACGGCATTAACAGGTATGATATTTGATGTTCTCGTTCGAATGAGGGAGTTAGGGAAGGGGAAAGGACAGGTGTGTGGCGTGGGGAAAGGGTGTGTGTGTGTGTGTGTGTGTGTGTGTGTGTGTGTGTGTGTGTGTGTGTGTGTCTGTGCGCGCGCGTGTGTGTATGTGTGCGTGTGTGTGTGTGTGTGTGTGTGTGTGTGTGTGTGTGTGTGGTGTCTGTGCGCGCGCGTGTGTGTATGTGTGCGTGTGTGTATGTGTGTGTGTGTGCGCCGCGCGCGCGCGCGCGTGTGTGTGTGTAAAAATCGCAGTAATATCAGACTTTCAAATGGATCTTCACTTTCTCATTGTACATATCTGTATGCATGTTCGTATCTATATTCATTCATGTATGTGCCATTCAATTTTGGGCTGGAAGCTTCCGTATTTCTAAACGCAGAGTCTGAACTTAACCGCTTCTTCTTTTATTGAGAAAGAGGCAACTACATTTTAGAGCTGGCAGTATGGGTTTTGAGTTATGGAGATTTCATGGCGAAACCCCTGTCACATAGGGGATAGATTCAGCGTTTATATTCATACAGTACGTGAACCGGTCTGCGTCTGCTTTTGAAAACCCAGGGTTTTCTATTGTTTCTGAAAGTCGTTCCCATGGAAATGACAATTCACAGGGCTTGAGTCATTCTAGAGTCACATTCGAGTCACATTTTCATCGTGTGCGCGCTTGCTTGTGTGTGTGTGTGTGTGTTGTGTGTGTGTGTGTGTGTGTGTGTGTGTGTGTGTGTGTGTTTGAAATTAAACTACTCTCTTGCTCAAAATGAAATTGTAGCGTTGGTATATTTTGTGTGATACATCGTGAAACTTCAAACTTGATTTAGCTTGCAGTAATTCTAAACCCAAATGTCTGTGTCTTGGCCCATATCTTTGTTTAGAATTGGCCTATTCTATTCACATTCCACGGGTCAGTTTTTCAGACCCATCTCATAGTAAAGTGTACTCATACACCCCAGCCCCTTTCCCCTCTCCCCTTTTTTCTGTAGAAAACATGAAGGCCATCATACTTGCAGCAAAAATTTTCAGGGATACGGGGTAAAATGAAGTGCGCGGTTTTGTTTTTCATATGCCGAAAGTTTCGCTTGCTCCGCAATTATGGACGCTTTCACTCTCAGACGAGTACAACTTCAAGAAAGTTGGAAGCTTTCAAAGGAGGGTACTCTCAGGGACACCGTCATTTGGTGCGAATGAACGGAAGCCGAAGTGCTTGCATGCTCTCGTTGATGACTATTGATTTACAGTTTTTGTAGCTTCTGGCAAAAACCAGTTCAGGTCTTACAAGTCGGATGAGGTTGAGGGATTTTAGTTCAAATTTCATACCTCGACAACCATTCATCAGTGTGTGATTAAACCTCTGAGAATAATTTTTCAAAATGGAGTGACTGAAGGCGGCGAACGAAGCAAGATCAGGAATAGAGTTTTAGAACTTACCGCCAATGACATTGACAAACAAAGCACAAGACAAGACACGATGCATTTCAACCACTTGGGTCTTCATCAGGCGAAAAAATAAATCACATTTAACATGTGGGACAGTACAAACTACGAAAAAAAAAAAAAAAAAAGGGGGAATGAAAAATGACTTATCCGTAATTCTCCATGAAGGCGGAAATGACATGAGGCCAGGGGGATTATGGGAGAGGAAACAGAGGGGGGGGGGGGGGGGGGGGGGGGGGGGGGGGGGGGGGGGTTTGCGTCGGGGGAGGTGTGTGTGTGATATGATAGGGTTGTGTGTCTAGTTTATTAGGATGGTATGATATCTTTGTGATGGTTGTGGTAATGGTGGATAGATAAAAAAAAAAAAAAAAGGGTGTGTGTGTGTGGGGGGGGGGGGGGGGGGGGGGAGGGTTTAAGGGGAAGGATCAAAACAAAATTAAGATTAGATAGATGGAGGGTTGCTGTAACTACTGTATGAAGTGAGTGAAGAGGATGTGGTGGTGGTGTATGTAAGTGTGTGTGTATGTGTGTGTGTATGTGTGTGTGTTGGTAGGGGATATTGCCAACTGATGTGGAAGAGGTGGGTATGTGTGTTTGGTTATTGTTGGATATTGATGCCTTGGGGGTGTAGTGTGCCCAGTTTGGAAATGAGATGGGATTCTTGAGTTGTGCGCACAACTCAAGAATCCCATCTCATTTCCAAACTGGGCACACTACACCCCCAAGGCATCAATATCCAACAATAACCAAACACACATACCCACCTCTTCCACATCAGTTGGCAATATCCCCTACCAACACACACACATACACACACACATACACACACACTTACATACACCACCACCACATCCTCTTCACTCACTTCATATAGTAGTTACAGCAACCCTCCATCTATCTAATCTTAATTTTGTTTTGATCCTTCCCCTTAAATCCCCCCCACACACACACACACCCTTTTTTTTTTTTTTTTTTATCTATCCACCATTACCACAACCATCACAAAGATATCATACCATCCTAATAAACTAGACACACAACCCTATCATATCACACACACACACCTCCCCCGACGCAACCCCCCCCCCCCCCCCCCCCCCCCCCCTCTGTTTCCTCTCCCATAATCCCCCTGGCCTCATGTCATTTCCGCCTTCATGGAGAATTACGGATAAGTCATTTTTCATTCCCCCCTTTTTTTTTTTTTTTTCGTAGTTTGTACTGTCCCACATGTTAAATGTGATTTATTTTTTCGCCTGATGAAGACCCAAGTGGTTGAAATGCATCGTGTCTTGTCTTGTGCTTTGTTTGTCAATGTCATTGGCGGTAAGTTCTAAAACTCTATTCCTGATCTCTCTGAGAATAATACAATACGTATTCGAACCCTTTTCAGTATTTTTCTCCACGTGGTTTTTACGTTCAGAGGGTACTAAGTCCCTGTTTCTGCGTGATAGGGAATGCTGCGTGTATCAGTGAATTGTCGAAGGTTTTTGTTTGTTTGTTTGCTTTCCTTAAAGAGATGGAAACAAAACTCATTCTAAGACAAGAAAAACGCCATATAGACCGGTACGTCCTCTTCTTCTTTCTCCCCCCCCCCCCCCTTTTTTTAATGTTTATTTTCATTTATCTATTTATTTTTAAACAGTAAACAAGTGGGGTAACGTTTGCTCCCATAAGAAAACCTAACACAGAGTGACTTTTATTCAAGACTGGCACAGCCTTTTAAACTTGAATAAAGTCAGACAAATACATATTCGAACAATCTAATAGTGGGGGAAAAACACACAAGCGCAGGCCAACAACTGAACTGTCTTCATAGTAATGACTTGGCAAAGATTTGGACTTAAGGAGGAGAGCTAGAGGGGGAGGGAGGAAGTTTGAAGATGGAGAAACAAGGAACACCAGTTTCTCCATGCACTCTCACCCCCCCCCCCCCCCCTCTCCTCCTTAAGTCCAAATCTTTGCCAAGTCATTACTATGAAGACAGTTCAGTTGTTGGCCAGCGCTTGTGTTTTTTCCCCCACTATTAGATTGCTCGTCTATGTATTTGTCTGACTTTATTCAAGTTTAAAAGGCTGTGCCAGTCTTGAATAAAAGTCACTCTGTGTTAGGTTTTTTTTATGGGAGCAAACGTTACCCCACTTGTTTACTGTTTATTGTTTACTGTTCCCTGCCTCATTTCATTTCATTTCCTATTTATTTTTGTAAATTAGTTTCATCATTCTTTTAAGGGAAAAGTGCTGTATTGTGTCATTTTTCAGCGTCAGCATACTATTGTGTCGAATTCTGCTCGGCAATGTATAGCCTACTAGGCTTGGATAAGAGCAAAAGACTTACTGTTCTCAGATTCATCTATGTAGTTGTTGTTGTTGTTGTTGTTGTTGTTGTGTGTGTGTGTGTGTGTGTGTGTGTGTGTGTGTGTGTGTGTGTGTGTGTTTGGGGGGGGGGGGGGGGCTTTTTTCTTTTTTGTTTATTATTTTGTTTTGTTTTGTTTTTCACGTACTTCCAAGCAGTGAAGAGATGTGAATCTCTGTCGAAACGAAGTCTTTTCCATCGCGAATGCTGTTTTCTTCCCAATTCACCGTGAACAGAAACAAAGTGCTGTCCGATTGGCTGACATTTTCTGCGCAGTTTACTCCTAAGTCTGAAGGAGAAGACTGTACGGCTACAGACACACAATAAACACACTGTGTTGGGATGCGAGTTCCATGCAGAGCAGGAAAAAAGGCGCTTTCATAATATTCGGCTGATAAAATTCGATATTATGAAGCGTATTTCGTAAACTAAGCGTGTTGATAGAAACGAACAAATAACCCAACTCTGTTATTTCTGCTGGTGTGTATAAAAGTGAAGGTTTGGTGCAAGCGTGACTTTTTTTTTCTCAAAGGGTTACCTTTGTTTTGTGCTTGAAAGGGAAGAGAGTTCTTGAAGTCAGATTTTCGTTCGGATGGCGTTTGGTTGAAGGGAGAAGCAAAGAGGAAAAGAGGGGCGTGGGTGTGGTGGGGCTGTTGCGATCGCTGGCGATTTGTATAGTGAGGTACTGACTGAGATTTATTTTTTTTTATGTTTATTTTGCTCCACCTCCCCTCCCTCCCTCCCTCCCTCCCTCCCTCTCTCTCTCTCCCTCTCCCCCCTCTCTCTCTCTCTCTCTCTCTCTCTCTCTCTCTGTGCCTTTCTTTCTCTCTCTCTCTCTCTCTCTCTCTCTCTCTCTCTCTCTCTGCCAGTTTGTGTTTTTTTTTTTCTGGAATTCTTGTGTACCTTTGTCTGTCAAGCCATCATCACTACCTCCCTCCCTGTCCCTTTGCCCCTTCTCTCTCTCTCTCTCTCTCTCTCTCTCTCTCTCTCTCTCTCTCCTCTCTCTCTCTCTCTCTCTCTCTCTCACCTTCCTGGAGCGGGAAGGTGATAATACTGTCTGCCTGACCATCATCCCTACCTCCGGCCCCTGCCTCCTCCCCACTCGCTGTCCTTGTGGTGTGTTGTGTGTGTGTGTGATTACAGAGATATTTTATGTTTGTCCAACTGGTTTATTGCTGGACGTTGCTTGAATCGGAGTCACCACTCTGTTCTCCTCCCCCCCCCCCCCCTCCCCCCCCCCCCCCCCCACCCCCCCCACCCCCCCCCCCACCCCACCCCCCCCCCCCCCCCCCCCCCCGCCCCCCCCCCACCTCCACACCCACCGACCCCACTCATTACCCATCCACCCCTTCTAAAAAAGAGAGAGAGAGAGCGAGTGTTCGGGAGAGAGAGAGGAGGAGAGAGAGAGGAGAGAGAGAGATGAGAAAAACTCGCAGGCATACGGGAATTAAATGCCTATCCCTCCGCACGGCCCTACTTCCCCTTCAGAGAACAGCGAGTATCCTTCATTCAGGTCACTTTCGCCCTCAACCAGTTTTCGGGCGAAAGTGAGCCAGGGAATAATGGTTTCCCTGTTCTCGGCCAAGTAAGAACTTCAATACCCAAAAAAATAACGATTATCTACAAACAACATACTGTGCAGGGTTATCCGTTTTTTAATAATAATTTACTAAACTTTTTCAGATTTTAGTTTTTGTTTTATCCTTTGTTTTTCGTGATCGTTTCTATACAGCATTTTCGCGCAAAAACATTCTTCAATGAGTTCTCTGTCGTTTCATGTGAAAAACACTACAGTCTTTAACATGTTCTCTAAGTCTTTTTAAATACTGATGTTTTATTGCTGACATAAAATCCACCACTTTTTCGAGTGTCTTCCGCTGAATGCTAGGTTTCGAACAGTGTTCTTTTTTAACTATGTTTTTCTTTTTTCTTGTGAACAGTCATTCTTATAATAAATAGCGTCATGCAGTTCCCTCATACAATATAAAGCGTTCTTAGGACATTTCACTCAGGTTTATTGCTGGGATCAAATAAATATTATCTTCTTCATCTTCCATATAACCCTTCTATTCATGATATGCTTTTGTTCCTTTTATGTGTTGGACTGTAAATTTCACATATGATTAAAATTATAACGATAAACTGTTTGTATAAGTCTGGACTAATTTTGTTTTCTTCCATCAACCTGTTGCCACAAATCATTGAACAATGAGGGGATTTTATCATAAAGTTTTTTAACTGATCCATAGTTTTATAACAGAATTTAATCTAATCAGTATTAATTTTTATATATCTCACGTCAAAAATTGCGTCAGTATTTATAAAACCTACGAGGCACTAAATGTGTAAGATTAATCCAATCTCAGTTCGTAAGATTGTTTCTATTTTAGTCAACATTGATTTTGTTGCTTGTTGGTATGATCTTAATATCCTCTCGCCATTGTGTTACGATCCGACGATTGGTAACGTTAAGGCGTTTATCGTCTAAGTTTTGGCCTCAGCTAATATTTAATGCCTTTTTAAGGTCATCACTAAGCCCACAACCCTCCATCCACTCTTCCACATCGTTAAAGACTGATATTCAAATATAATTCGTGAAGTGTCTCCTATTTTTATGCTTGAATAGAACTGTATATTTTTGTAGATGCTTTCTTTTACCAACTGTTTCTTTTCTGTGGAGATGTATCTGCTTTTTGACCGATACCGGCGTTATTTCAATTTCTTTCCGACCTAGTGTCGTCACGGCATTAGACTTACAGGTAATGGGCCAGAGTTGAATGCTTTTTCTGAAAACTTTTTGACGGCTAAAATATGTAAATGGGCTTATGAATTTCAACTTTATGTCCCATTCTAAATATGGTTCTAAGTGCCATTTGATGGTCAGGGTTTCGAACTATTTTATATTCCATACTGGCAACATTATTTGCTTCTAGATTGCGCAGCTGTTCTCTAGTTTAGGAATCCTTTTGGTGTCGCAACCTCTGTGCGTTTTTTAATCACCATCTTTGAGTGTACTCAAAATACCATCCTCAAGCGCTGTATCTCACCGTTCTGTTCAAAGGCCGCTAACTTCTGCCAAGGTCTTTTTAATTCTAATGTTATACTCTTTCAGGAGCTAATGTAACTCCGGATTCTTCTGGTCCCACGGCGACATTTTTAGTACCGTTTATTATTTATTTCCAAAACAATGTGAAGGTTATCGCTTTTCACTACCATTTCCCTGCTTTGTCTGTATTTTATTATTAATGATACAACCTCCCACAATACTATTCTTTTTTATCTGTAAAAGTCCAGGGATATTGTATAATTTCATAATCGCTTATATGCAGCTTTCCCCGGGGGTTATAGCTCTTATAAACTTTTCGTGGGGCCCTTCTTCATGATAAGTTTTCTTCAGTGCGTCAGCTCATCAAATGACCATAAAGTAATGAATGTAATTGCAAAATGATCGAGCGGTTTTCCCCCTTAAAGTGTTTTGTTTGGGCGCAACAAAATCTTTAGATGACCTGAGATTTGTCAACTTTAAAGCCTTACATTTTAGTTGCTCTTTATAAAACTAAGTAATTGCTTTTTCAGGTTCGCATGTAATATTGTTTTTAGATTTGCATTGTAAGTTTGAGTGTAATGCTGAATTTTACTCATTGTCTTTAGTGAGCAAACCGTAATAACATCAGTTTTGTTAACTGGTTAGCTTTGAGCCACAACTTTTGTATTCTTATTTATTCCCTTGGTTTCGCTTATATTAAAAACCTTCGACTTTGTTAATTATTTTATGGATTGACGGCGGACCGCTTTTTAGGCCCGCTAATTGTTATCAATAGCATGTTCTTAAAAAACGAAGGACTGTCTGATTGTTATTGTTACAAACATTTTTTTTTAACAAATTTAAAATGAGTTTGCATTCAAAGATACTGGCGCAAAAAAAATATTTGTTGGGCCGCACTACAATCTTAAAAATATAGCACTGACACCCTCCCGACATTTCCTGGGGCCAGGACGGCCTCTTTTCATAAAAAGGTGTGTTCTCCATTGAAGAGCTATCTTACCCCCCTATGATAAACGAGCACCATCAGAAAAGGCGTGTTAGTCGATCCGAGGCAGTTTATCAGACCAGTTAAACTTTGCTGTGTCTTGTGCATCAACTGGGTGTGGAGTGTCGTAGTGCGATCATCTTAGCATCCTGTTCCTTTGGTGAGGTCAGTGTACTGTTTCATTTCTATTACACTTTAGACGTATTTGGATGAATCTGCAAGCACCATTACTGAAATGACAAATCGTTTAATCCATTCAGCAACAGTAATAGAATGAAGGCTTTTGAAAGGATCTGTATAACGAATTCATAGTATATATCATAGACAGTCTTTAGACAAAGTTGGATCTTGGATCATGGCCTGGCGTCATTTATTTTCGGGCACGCCAGTATGTATAACTATGCTGGCGTTCCTCTTTCAATATTGTTGGCCCTGTCCATAGAGCAAGAGCATACAAACTGCATGGACAACATTTATCTTAGACACTTCTAAGGGCACTAACTAGTGCGGGAATTGAACGAATAAAACGACTTATTCGCTTCACTCATTACTTACGTTTGTGTTTGCTAGGTTCGAAAAGCACAGGCGTGATCGATGCATAACTGTGATCCTTCTACTGGCTTTGCGCACAAAACACAATACTTAGCAAAGTTAGAGGACGCCAATGTAATTATACAGTTGATTTTACCTTCAAGTATTCAAAGGTTACAACATGTTTTACAATACGCAAGGATCGAAAGTAGACTTTGCTGTTGGCAAGGTTTATACATGCTGCCTTCTGACTCAGACTCCAGATAGGTACTATAATAAACTATAATAATGATAATTCTTATAGCAGCGCAGTGAACAGAAGGTTGGGAAAATACGACATTAAAATGTGAGCCAGTAATATTACAAACAATAAAAGAAACACCCAAGGATTAAGTTATCCAATCCCGAAGTCCCAAACCCCAAAGTCTTGAAGACTCAGCCAAAGCTCGCGGGACTCTGTTAGACGAATGTCAAAAAATTATGACATGTATATGAAAAGACAGCGCTTGTTCTTGGATTAACGGGCAGAGGTTTACTGGTCTTTATCTTACTAATAGGAACCACAACTATTACAAGACACCTAATTGTCCATAAGTGCCTCGGCCATAAAGCCAATACTGTGCTTGCAGTAAGACAAAAGCCAGATGACAATACTCCCTAATCTTCCTGGTAATGCGTCTATTAGCTTTACTGGCTAATTTTTTTTAATAAACCCGCAAGATGATCAAGTGTTTTTTTACCATGATTTATCAGGTGGTGATGGGGGCGATGGCGGCGGAGGTAATGAACTTGGCCCCACCGCCGCCTGTAATAGCCCACACCGTGTGTTGTTGCAAATCCTAGGCCTGGTTTTAATGCTTGCTAATGTTGGGGGGTCGCCTGCCTTCTAAACACAGCGTTTGTTGTATGCGTTCTGATAGCGTTGGTTGTCTTCATAATAATTTCTTCCGGATAGTTTTCTCTTATTCTATTCACTTGAGTTCGTTACTTGGTCTCGGTTAGTAGCAGCGCCTTCTGTCTTGCTGATCTCTCTTGTTCTAGATCTTTTAGTCTTGGGGTATTCTTTCTTTAATATCAGGACCTAAGTTGGCCGTCATCAGCCTCAACGGTTTTTCTTTTCTCTTTTTATATGTTCATCTAGTTCACCTAGTTTGCTAAATTGTTTGTTATTTCGCCTTGATGGTTCTTAAAGCATGATCAAGGGCGTTATTTCTCGCAAGGGTAGCGGTTGTGTACGTGTATTGTCTTTAATGTGTTTCTTCTGAAAAACTGGATTCTGCCTATATTGCATTTATTATTTATCTGCCGAGTTGATTTAATTCTTTAAGTTCCAGGTTTGTATTTGGTTAGCCGGTTGGGAGTTTCCTGCAGTGTGTTTTGAAGTTTGAACTGCATCCTTATCTAATTTTGGTTTAGAAATAATGCCAAGGCGTTGTTGTTCGATCTTAACACTGTGTCTTTGTATAATTGTATCTTGGCTAAAAAACTTTGATGGGTCTGGTTTAGTTGTAAGCCGAACAAGTTGCTTGATCGTTTTTTTTACAGGACCAATGATCATTCTTTTAATTCTAAATCTTTTGGGTCTATAAATTCGGGAGGTTCTTGACCTAAACTTTCGTTAAATGATTTAACTTACTTTCTGTTAATTCACCGCCGCATGAGAGAGTGAGCGATGTTGTATTAAAGGGATCATTTCTCTCATGTCGTCTCCAGGGTAAAAAACATCTAATTTCTTTCATCTTACAATTCCTGCCATGTTTTTAAATAATAACTTTTTATTTTTGGCTTTATAAAAATGTCAACAAGCACATGCTCGATGTCTTGTACGCATAGAAAGACTGAAAGAACCTTTTGGCCGTGAAGGGGGGGGGGGGAAATAAGCGGACTATTACTGTTCCAAATAATCCATCTAATTTTGATGCAGATCAAATTCTTACTGGCAATTTCCAGAATAGGAGGCAGATGACGTGATTGTGCCAGCTCCTGCGCGTCTTACTTTTAAGAATAGCGCTCGATTCATCAACAGACACAAACAGGACGTTGGACTGAACTGGGGTGCGGGCAATCGTTTAAGAAAATTTCTATTAAAACTTGAGGATGCAAGAAATTATTTTCTTTACATACATGCAGACATATTTGTTACATATTCTGATCTTTGGCTATCCGGAATGAAAAGGCTGCCATGACTTTGCGTTTCAAGGATAGAATAAGAAGAAGCACTAAACAAGAATTAGTGCCGCAGATACTAAAGAGGCAAAAGTATGTGGCTGTAATTTTGCGTTAGGATAGCGCTTTTCCATTCCTTAGATTTTGAGTTGTAAAAGCGCCATGGCCATACCTTTTCAAGGCATTAAAAGACAGATTGTCATATGAAAGAACTTTTAATGATACAAAGGGTTATCAAATCATCCCAGGACCCCCCCGAAAGCCCCCCAAGTACAGCATTTCTGACATTGTTAGAGTTTGTCGTTGTTAGCAACCCTAATTTAGCAAGGCTGATTGTATATCAACAAATCAGTCGCAAAATTAGCAATATATTACGAAAGAGTGATTCATCTACACATATCCTAGAAGCAGGGCAGGGACACTATATGGAATTTTAGTTTTATGCGTATCAGCAAGATCGCTTTATATATGTTTTTTTTTTTTGCTGTGTGAAGTGAAGAACCATTCAAAAGAGGAAGTGAAACAGTTTTTATAATCAAAAAATAACGAATGTACAATGTTCGATTGAGGGTAGTCCCAACCAACTCTACCGCTAGCGGGCTTAAAACCTTTTCAGCTATTTTGATGAAATAAGAAAACACTGTTTGGGGGCGGGAGGGTAGAGGGTCCAAAAGCTTGACCTTGTGGTAAAGATCTAAACATTCACTGTGTAATGACGTTTGAGATTATTTAACTAACAAAAATACGTTTATGGAATTGCACTCTAAGGTCAACGGACGGATAATCAGTTACTTGGAAGCGGGTGTAGCACTATGAGGACGTATTAAAACATTCAATTTGATAAGAAGAAGAAAGCCGATATTAAACCGCTCTTAATGTACATTTGTTTTTTTGATATGGTTGCGCAGCTGAATATTGAAAATAAAGATTAAAAGATATTCAATACTATATTATTTTTATTTTTATAAAAAAGCATGTCTGTTCAAGTTTATTCCACAATGTGCCTACTGCGCGCAAAAGAAGAGATTGTAGAAAACCCTAACATAAAACCTTTAGATTAACAAACATTACGGCAAAATGCAGCAAGTACTTGAGCAAGGTCCTTTCAAAATACAGCGAAACCAAACGAGTATTCTGCTGCCTTAATGCTGTACTTATGTTAATACTGGGGCATCGACTTATAAGTGCTCTATCAGCAGGAACGAGTGTTGGTCTCTTGCTACGGGCATAGGCGCCTCCCGCGGCTTTACCTCTAGGCGGTTTGTCTTTAGCTCTCGGCTGTGTTCTTTTGCTGTAAGTGCGGCTGGCAAAAATTAAAAACTAACATCCGAAAGCAACACAGCTATGGTTCAACTACTAACTGCTAAACTTAGCCTCGTTTAAACTCACATAATAATGGCTTGTTGACTCAAACTTCTGGATGAAGTAATTTAATCGTTTCCAGGGCCGATTTTGATGACTACCAAAAGAAAAAGTTTGTTCTTCATAGAAAGGCGAGGGACAAGTTTTTCAGCTCAACTGCAGACGCCGAGCAGATAAAAAAGGATGCTTAAAAAAAGTAAACGAGACATTAAACTCTGTTCTATACAGCTCACATTAACAACGCCAAAGGGCGTTTATCTTTAGGTTTATGAGTCCAAAGCGCAAGAAAAAGACCGTTGATATTGATTATGATTAAGTATTTTTTTTTTAATTTAAATTAATATTTTGAGTAGAAAAGAAAAAACTCAAACATGGCTAATTATATGAAGGGCCAAGACGGAATTGTTTGAAGGAAGTTGAGAGTAGAGCGTTTATCAAAGAGAACTGAAAGGATTATTGATTAGAAGTCATTGATCCTGCAAACGTAACAGGCAAGGTGTTGTTCTTGCTATTTTCTCAAGTTCAGGCAAACTAACAATAGACCCGCCAGTTAAAAGTTAATGTTAGCTGTTTTAATTGGGACTATGTAACAATAAATGAAAAAATCTAGAAATAGATGTCTGGGTCTCAAACTAATACAACAGACTATTCTTTTTCATAACGACTTAAACTCCCGGTTGGGCAGACGAACTGCTTTGCAATGTTTGACGCTGCGCTGAAGGAAGCAAAATGAGAGGCTCTGGTTGGTCAGAGGGCGAAGTTTTAGAGATTAGATTATAAAACAGGCTAAGTTTGCACCGATGTGTTGCATGTTCTTCCATTCCCTGCCTCGAGAGTTGGTAGCGAAAAGAGCAGTTCTAAACATACAAGAATTCAGACAACTAATTTTTTATGTGGTGTGTTTCTGAATAGGCTGCATTATATCCGCAAAATCGCAGAGAGAGTATCTAACTATCAGCCTTACATCCATGACCTTACTTTAGTGGGGTGTCCTTTCACTGTTAGCGTGATTCCATTGAGCGGTTTGAAGATACAAAAAAAACCAATAACTGTTAATGTATACACATGGGATGAGGGATACAAATCTACTGCAATTAAAGTGTCCAAGAACAAGCCCAACATATTGGCGAACCAGTCAAAATTCATGTTGACTTACTACTGATGTTTTCACAGCAGGCTACCGCATTACACATTGATACGCATCGATGAGTGATAATGAAGCACATACTCAAAAGATCATGGGCAAAAAGAATTCGTAGAAAAATGTTTACCCCCCAAGAATGCCTCCTGATTCAAGACCGAGAGCGAACATATAGAAACATTTGTAAAGTTCTGTAGACTGTAATTACAGAACTAAATTACGCCCCCACCGGATCTAAAGTTAGTTTTAAGAACTGGAAAAACGCTGCAACATTCTCCCTTTGTTGTTTACGCAGACTAGACTTTGAATTCTCATTGTTCCTTATGAAGGGCCAGCGCACAAAAACTTCGAAAAACAGTTTATTGAGTAATCATCAGATTGTTCATTTGCTTTCATCGTTTTGTTCAGGTCGGTTGGCGTTTCATTCAAACCAAAATGTATAGAGGACCTAATGCTGCAGATAACCATTCTTAGAATGCATGCAGCAAGTGCGTAATGACTTGTTTTATATCAAAACTTATCTGAAATCAAGAAGACGCCTGAAGACCAAGAACAGTATGACGCAGCCACACAGTGTTGATTGTGGTTTAGGCCTCGCATCAGACGCAGCGGAATCCAAACTGTAAGAGCCATGATCACATTAGCGGACAAGTTCAGAGGAGCAGCGGCATAACAAAATGCATTCTTCACTAAAAGTTTGATCCTAAGACAATGGATGCTGCTGTAATTCTATCATAACTTGCGAGGGTTACGACTCTCATCTTATAATGAAAAGCAGAGGACGATGCTTCTGGGTGTCATGCATTGCACTGTCATCATAGGAAAAGTTTCATTGTGCTTTTAATCTAAATAACATGTCTTTTTATGACTCTATGCAAACACATTGATGGGTCATTAGAGTCACTGGCTAAGTCATTAAAGTCCTGCCCATATCGAAGAACATTTTGATCCCCCAACTCGCGTTAGAAAGGGCGTGCTACCCTTATGAGTACCATGAACAGTTGGGTTAAAGGTTGAAGAAGACACACTTCTCCTAAAGGGCGTTCTTTTCTAGTCTGAGAGGAAAGGACTTCAGTGACTCTGATTACAGCATGCTCAAGATTTTGGCGTGGCTAAAAGTTAGAGTGTAAAAACGATGGGAGGACTATCATGATTCATACTTGATGGCTGATGTATCGTTTGTTGGCGGATGTCTTTGAAAATTATAAGTAAGTACCTGCATGAAACATTTATAGCCTGGATCTGCCCGCATTTATTCTGCGCCCGGGATGAGCCATCTGGGATGCTTTTTTAAAGTATAATGGAGTACAGGATTGATTTATTGTCAGAGAATTACCAAGATTCGTTGATTGAAAACGGATTGCGATGGAGGATTTAGTATGGCGTCGCAATCATTTACTGTAAGCAAAACAAAAAATACTTGCGACGACGATGACCGAGTAAAAGTGTCTAACTATCTCATGTATTTTGATGCAACAAATCCAGTATTGGATGGGCAATGGCGCAATCACTTATTAAGTAACTTTAAATGTACAAAGGGCGGCGATCCGAATAATATTCAAAAAGCATAATGTTTGAACAGTTTACGACAGGATCAGCAGTCGTGTGGTTTCATTCTAGAAGTGATTTAGGAATATCCTATGAACTCCCATGACCTGCTAAAGACTATCCATTAGCAGCAGAAAGTTAAAGATGGATCAAGAGAGCCGCCCTAAAATTGTGCCTAATCTTGATGGCAAAAAAATTTTGTCTGTCATTACAGGACTTTCTACAATTTTATTTAAGACATGGGTTGAAGTTGACAGCAGTACTCATCGCATAATTGCTGTTGATCAAGACATGTTCATGAAACCATACATCATGAAGATCACGTGATTCTCCAGAACTAAATCGCAGATGCTTCAGAAAAAGACTTTTCAAGCTGATGATCAAAGCGTTTTGCGAAAGACTATGGGAGAATCCGCACAGCGGGCAAAGATGTCAGATTTAGTCACCAAGAGAACGAAGCAATTGTAAAGCTGACTTCAAAACAAATTATAGGACTTCAGAAGATTTCATGTTCATCCTTTTTGGCATGGTTAATGATGAAAAAAAGAAAGTCAAATTAGTAAACCTGTTTTTATTGGGTTTAATGTTTTGAATTATTCATCAAAGCCTCTTTTGATGTTAGAATTTCTTTTATGACTACTTTAAGCCCCTCGTATCCTGAGTCCAGAGTTCATTTACACAGATTCAGACAGTTTTGTTATAGATATCCCTATGAAGACATCTATAAAGACATGGATACCGATGTGGCTAAAGGGCATGCAGGATGGTATGACACGTCCGATTATCCTAAAGGACTCGCCTTTTACTTTCAATTACTAACTAAGAAGGTGTTAGGAATGATTGAAGGAGGTTTTATCTGGAAAGGTTTTAAGGAGTATGTGGGGTTTAAGGTAAAAAATGTACAGTATTTCGACCCAGGAGAAAATCATTAAGAAAGCAAGGGATATCTCGCTGCGTTTGTGCAGGTCAAACATATCACATGACAACTACAAAGAAGCATTGTTTGGCATAAGACCTTTCCATCTGACAACGGTAAAACTGGCGATTAATTACATGAGATCAAAAAACAGTTGTAACAAAGAAGTCGTTAGGATAGAACATACACAAAACGAGTATTTTTGTTAATCCAAGTGTTTTCATTTGCAATCGGCACTGGAGGAACCGAAATTAATTTATAAGCGGAACTGTGTCTGGCGGATCGGAATTATCTGCAGTTCTTCTTTCACAAAAGATCTTGAGGAGATGGTTGTTTTGTTGTGTTGTTTCTCGTAAATAATTTCACGGGCGGAGTCATTTTTTCAATTCTTTTTATTCGTTCGGGGTCTACACTCCAAAAAATGGATCTGTTGCCCTGATGCGAGTGTCCCTTCTGCTTCTACCCGGTAAATAAAGTACCTTACTTTCAATACCAAACGGTAATAGTTTGCTTGGGTGTACTGGGAAGTCTTCAGCAACATTTATTGTTTTTCTTTTGATTGCTTCGTACTGTTTTAGTCCTTTAAATTCTTCATTATTCATTGCGCGCAAAACTGAGGGCAGTCTTCTAACCCTTTCTGTTGTTGCGATGAATTGTCAATAGCTCTTTGTGATACTGGTAGGTGGAAACGTCTTTCGGCTAACTGTTTGTTAAGTTTTAACTAAAGCTGTGATCTGTGAACTCACGGAATGCCTCTTCTTAATAGATACTCTGGGTTTTAACCAATATTGATTCACTTGGCCTTTAAATTCTTTTCCATCATCGACTTGAATCATGCGAGGGAAAGTTTAAGGGGGCATCGTTGTTATATCGTTGTATGGCATACAGCAACAGCAGAAGCACTCTTTTGTGTTATATGGCTCCGCGGCAGCTTTGTATCTTGAAGCCATGTCAAGACTGTGAGTGCGTACTTAAATCTTTTTCGTCTAATCCTATCAGAGGGGGTAAATATAAAAAGATCCATTTGATGGGTGTGTTTGGAGTTGTATTGACAAAGTGTGGTCTCTGTTTGTTATAGGGGAGGTAAATAAATTTGCCAAATGGTTGTTTAGGATAACCTCTTTGCTGTTTGTTCACTAACCTCATGCCGGCTTGGCTTAGCTATGTTATTGCTGTTGATACCTTCCAATATCCTTTGGGCGATATAATTGTTTTGTTCATTTTTTATTCCAGGCCAATATATGCGCAATCAAAATACCGGACGGTCTCATACCCAAGGCAATAAAACCGCGATTTCTTGCTTCTTTTGTTTTTCTGTTGGTTGATAAAAGTCTCTGATTTTGATGGGGGCAATTGCCTGGAATGGTTTGCCTGCATGTTAATTGTAATATTGTTTTATTGCTTGAATCAAACATCTTTAATTATGTAAGCTGCCTGCCCCTGTTTTTTCAGTGTGTCATTAATAAAATCTAAAATTGCTCAAGTCTCTGCTTTCATAGGCGTTCTTGTGCAGCATGCTAGTTCCTCCATAGCTTTGTTATGTCTCTTTTCTTCGCGCGTCATCCCGCACAGTTTACTAAAATGCGAAATTACCTTCCGCTAAAAGCAAGCGCAATTCACCACAGCGCCACCTATCATCATTACGAGTGAAGCATTTTGTATAAATGTATTTTTATTTTCATATTTATACTGTTTCCCGGAATTATTCCTTGACTTGACTAGAAAATCTTTCGTGGCAACCGACGCGCAATGATAGCAATCAGCTTTGCTGATTCCTCAAAGTCTAGTTTGCCAAGATCTGCTGGTGTAATTTCTTAACAGGCTGTTTACCAGCATTGAGTATCATACTCTTAGGCCTCCAATAACAGCCGATGTTATACATGGTTTGGCAACAGTTTTTTTCGGTGTCATTTTTATAAATAAAATAATTTATAATTTATTAAAAAACTTGAACAGTGATGTTCTATAAGATACAAGGCGCAGCCTATACTTCCTGAACTTATGATGACCAAGTTGATGACCAAGCTATTATGCCAAAAAGGAGGGCTGTATTCTTTGGCAGCATGTGGGGAAAACAAAACAGTTCCTCGGAATGTTTTCAGGCATTTGTACGCAGATTCAACATCTATGTCGCCCGCAAGACATTTTAAAAGTATCATAACAGTTAGAAGCGCAGCTGGGGTCTAGAATGGTGAAAAGTGTGGGGCAAACGGCTCTTAGTTGTACACTAAACTGTCAAGTAGATTGCTCCCAGTGATTGAACAAGATCTTAACGTTATGATTTAACGCAAGATCCAGTTTTAACAAATGACCATTAGAGTCTCTAGGGTGTGATCTATACTACAGATTTGAACATTGTTATCGCCATTAATCTTGGATTAATAACTGTTAATCATATAGATTTTATTTCCTTCAAAAATGACGAGCAGAAATCAGCAGAATCAGAAAACACTGAATCAGGTGGAGAAAGTAAACCCAATGCCAGAAAATCAGAGAAAACGCTGAATCAGGCGGAGACCATTATAACATCTGGGCGTGTTGAGCAGGAAGAAAATTAGCAGAGTGGAACAGACAAAAAAATTATATGTTACAGAATATGACTCATCATGAAAAATTAAACACCTCCAACGCCCAGACAAGTTGATCAAATGCCAGCTATAAAAAACTCCAAGTGATACACGGGCCCCAAATGTCTTCATGGAATATTGAAACTTAAAAACGTTGCCATCTTTTAGCGCCATTGCTGCTGTTGGGGGCGGTTATTACGGTTATAAATATATACACCATGGCGCAGTAAACAAAAGCAATCAAAAAATCTGAAAGCTAATTACAAGAAGACAACAGCACGCCTGAACCGTCTATACAAACAAAAGATCATTTTGATCCATTTATAATGCAATAATATTTTAAATTTTTGTTATAAAAATTGATCTTGGCGTATTTTAAAATGATAAAAGTCAATAAATAAAGACCATGGAGTCTATAAAAAGACAATTTCCATAGACCAGAATTGTAATCAATTGCGGTTGCTTAGGAGTTAGGAACTTCCGTAAGATCTATCACGAGAACGCTGAGCAAGACATCCTCAACGTTGGCGCGATTTTTTGAGGCGTGTGGGTTCTATATTAGGCTCTACTATTTAAGATAAAACATAGAATGTATTTTTTTGATAATTATAAATAAGAACTTGGTTGTACTTAAAGGATGACTTAATTACATCTTGAGGTAACTTATCAGAACTTATTAGAACTTGAAGTAACTTAAGTAAAACTTAATTAAGTTCTTAATTAAGTTTTTATTAAGAACTTGGGAGTGACTAATTAAGACTTAATTAAGAACTTGGGCGTCTTGGGGGAGGAGTGTGCTTGTTGTGTACACAGGGGGGTGGGGTGGGAGGTGTGCGTGCGTTGGGGTGGGGGGGGGGGACGTGCGTCGCGTGGGGTGGGGTGGGGGGACGTGCGTGCCGTGTGTGTGCGCGCACCTTTGTTGATTATTTATAAGAAACGAATGTTCAGATTATATATTGTTATTATCAGTAAACAACAAAACACAACAATACGCCACACACGCACAAACATTTTAAAAATAAGGAAGTGCTTGCATAGGGAAATGGGAAGGGTTTTTATGGTTGGCGCTTTAAGCGCCGTAAATTCACGACGGCTGCCGTCTTCTGTCAACTGAAGAATTATTCAAAGCAGACACCAGTGCATTTATCAAAAGCTTGATTTAATAAACAAGACAGTTGAATAAAGTACATTCTGGGGGCCGCCCGAAGGCAGCCAAAAAGTTGAAGCAGGACGTTGAAGCGAAGCAGTGAAGCCAGTAATCACAGCAATATATACAAAGTCATGAAGTTGCTTGGTGGAAATTCAAGGCAGTCAACTCTAAACAAACCCGACCGCTCCTGCATGAGCGGTATCTAAAAATAGTTCTTACGTCAGTAGTAGGCCTGCACTGGTCTTACAGTCGCGCGCACTGTTGCTAAAGCAGCCAACTCTAAACAACCCCGACCGCTCCTGCATGAGCGGTATCTAAAAATAGATCTTACGTCATGGTAGGACTGCAGTGGTCTTACAGTCGCGCGCACTGTTGCTAAAGCAGCCAACTCTAAACAAACCCAACCGCTCCTGCATGAGCGGTATCTAAAAATAGATCTTACGTCAGTGGTAGGACGCTTGCCAACTTGCTTTAGCAGAGTTACAGCAATTATGGCGGCTCTAATCGCCAGTAGTAGTACATCCGTCATTGTATATTTGGAGCATTTATATGAAGATGTGCCGGCCACACACTACTCCTCTCCATACTAGTAGCGGGATGTACTAAGGTCTGCCTAACCCTATCTAGTTTGTTTGCCAGAACATTAAAAAATCGCCATTCAGTTGCATAAGGGCACACTTGAAGGCAGATAAACTGGTTAGAATTAAAAAAGTAGAAAAGTATACACATCTTAATACACAGATCAGCCTGCCACATGAACACTGAATCTGTAGTTAACAATCAATCAAGTCTGATACAAACTAAGAACATTTTTACTTGGGAGGACAGCAAAAATGTTTCAAATATAAGTTTTTTAGCATACGAATCAGCCGTGTTTACCTCCGCCTTAAGAAATGAACGCCATGTTTTTTAAACATGGCTTTAGCTGTCTCAAGCCAGCTCCCAACAATCAACGCGTG
>CM031600.1:66315240-66317740 GCA_018398815.1 Conus ventricosus | reverse complement strand
TTTTCGTTTTTGTTGTTGTTGGTGATGGTGGTGGTGGTGGTGGTGGTGGCGGTGGTGGTGGTGGTGAATGTTTTAAAGAAAGAGTAATTGGCTGAAGATAGTAGTACTGGCGTGAGTGACACAGACTCTGCGCAACACAGACTCCTTTAAAACGACGGATATGGTAGAATCATGCAATAAAATGGATATGAACAGGTATATTAAGAGCGCACAAAAAAGTAAGTTACTTAGGTTTGGTGCTTCTGACATTGCTTGTCATCGTTTAAAGACCATGTAATCTCGCTAAGGAAGATGAAATGCATTTTTTTTCTTTCTTTTTTGTGTGTGTGCTGTATTGCTTTTTCATGACTTTAAAGTAAAAGTTCATACAGCCAGAATCCTATTCTGACCATTGTGATTTTAGAGTAAATTCCTTTCTGTCGTCAAAATCTGAAAACATCCTCTCAAAGTTCGTTGTGTTTATTCTAGCACAGAAAAGTGAGAAAAGTTATGTTCTGTGTATTCTAAATCTTGCTGTACAGACGTACTTTATATCGTTTATGTTGTTGTGTGGGGCATGTGTACTTGTTTTCTCTGTCCATTTTCTGTTACAATAATGTTCGATACTATGTGTATTACAGGTATCAGCCCTTCAGTCATGACTATGACCTGAACTTCTGTATTCGTATCCGAGTACGTGCGTGCGTCCATGCGTGCGTGTGCGTCTGTGTGCGCACGCGCCGCTCGCGCGCGCGTGCGTGCCTATATGCGTGCAAGCGCGCGCGCGCGTGCTTGTGTGTGTGTGTGTGTGTGTGTGTGTGTGTGTGTGTGTGTGTGTGTGTGTGTGTGTGTGTGTGACGTATTAGGAGTGCCAGCCACCCCGCTCTGTTTGTTGCCCTCTGTGTTAAAGAGAGAGAGAGAGAGAGAGAGAGAGAGAGAGAGAGAGAGAGAAGAGAAGAGAGAGGAGAGAGAGAGAGAGAGAGAGAGAGAACAAACGAACGAACGAAATTTTATTTTTACCAGGGTAATGAGATTAGCAATATAAATGCTTTTTTCCACCTCGGAGACAGAGATAAACAGACAGCGAGAGACAACAGACAGAAGACAGACAGAGAGAACAGAGAGAGAGAGAGAAGAGAGAGAGAGAGAGAGAAGAAGAAAACAGAGAGAGAAATATGAATTGGCGGTATTAGGGGATGGAACGGGGAACTGGAGAAGGTGCGGGGGGGGGGGGGGGGGGGGAGGGTAAAAGAAGGTAACGTCATTGTGCTGTAAACACATACGTGTTTGTCTTGAAGTCCTTGGAGACAGGAGATCGTGACTGCTATGTGTATGTTTACTTGCTGTTGCCTGTCTCTCTACCATTTTCAGAGCTCTCTTCTCTCTCTCTCTCTCTCTCTCTCTCTCTCTCAGTGTAGTATAATGTCTTCAGTCAGGTAACTTACAAGTTGAATAAACGAATAGAACCGCGCTGTTTAATCAGCCCGTACTGCGCTAGGTCTCTGAGCCAGACGCAGACATGCGCTTCAAGCTCATGTGCAAATAAATACTGCAACCCGTTACATTGTTGTCAGCCCTGTTTAACTCATCTGAGGTGTGGGGCCCCTACGTCATGATAAGCCTATTATTCCCCCCACCCTCACCTCCCCTCTTCGCCCACTTTCGGGTCCTGCAATGGTTGCACTCGCGACTCATCTGTAGCCAGGGGATCGTGTCATAAGGAAAAGAAAAAAGGGGTGGGAGTGAGGAGGGGAGGTGTGTGGGGGAGAGAAAAGTGGCGGTGGAATTTGCGGAGCGCTGGTCGCGTTGTTACGTAATAATTGTGTGAACTTCTTTCAGAAAGCGAGCAGTCGCCGTTTTGTCTTCCCGTTCGAAGGCACAAAAAAAGTCGAACTCTGACATTGTATGTGAAAGAAATTGATGAAAGCTGGACGAACAAATGGCTGTAGTTGGACCGAAAAGTGGATGATAGGCCACTCGATTTCAGTATTCGTATCACGTTGCACCATTTTGAAACCAAGTTTCTTTTCTTTTTCTTTTTTTTTTCCCCAGGCTGGAGGCTTTCAGACTCCCTTTCTGCTTTGGAGGCCATTGCCGGCCGTAATCGCAAGCACCCTCAACTGCTGAACATTTTTTAAAATGTACACTCCCTAAAATCGAACGGACACACCATAGTGTTTGCTTGGGTTCCCAGCCTGTGGGCATTCGAGGCAATGAGAGGGTGACCAGCTTGCCAAGAATGCCACAAGGAAAAGTTGAGCAGGCTGTCTGTTCCTCACACTGACTGAAACCCAAAACACAGGCCTATGTCAAAGACCTCTGGCAAGAGGAATGGACTTGCAGATGGTAACACTATTTAAATCCGTTCAACCTCAACGAGTTTTTACCATGTTCCAGAGGCGGTCGTAAAGAGGAAACAGTCCTGTGCCGCTTGCACACAGGCCACTCGTTTTACATTCTTATCTTTAAGGAGAAGCCCATGTGATTCCATGTCATGTTCCCTAAACTTTGAAACCGGGGA
>CM031600.1:66305941-66315140 GCA_018398815.1 Conus ventricosus | reverse complement strand
CTCTCTCTCTCTCTCTTTTTCTGTGTGTGTGTGTGTGGGGTTGTGTGTTGTGTGTGTGGTGTTGTGTGTGTGTAAGAGAGAGAGAGAGAGAGAGAAGAAGAGAGAGAGAGAGAGAAAGTTATTGTGATGGTTTTATTCATTGATAGGCCTTGGCCCCTAATGAAGAGGTGTGTACATTATATACAAAACCAACAAAGCAAAAACAAAACACACACATACACACAAAACTGCATTTAATTTTAAATGAGAGAGGGGGGGGGTTGAGAGAGAGAGAGAGTTGGTGTGTGAGAGAGAGAGAGGGGTGTGTGTGTATGTGTTGTGTGTGTGTGCGCGCGCGCGCGCGCGTGCGTTTGTGTTTGTATGTGTTGTCGTTGTTCCTGTTCGGTACAGCAGCCAATTGTATTTGATTTCTCACACCTGCCCAGGATGGATCTCGTATATTCCAACCACCAGAGAGTAGTGGTTCCAGCCCCCCCCCCCCCCCCCCCCCCCTCCTTAGCTACCTCCTTACCCACCTCCACCTCTCTCTCCTCTCTCTCTCCACCTCACTCCTCTCTCTCTCTCTCTCTCTCTCTCTCTCTCTCTCTCTCTCTCTAGTATAGTGTCTGTGTCTCCGTGGTTCGCTGGCACCAGAGAACCTAGTCAGAGAGCGTGGAAGTGTCTGGAAGGCGGTGGGAGGAGATTGGCTTGACTGATAAGACAGATGTGGGTCATATCACGCCAGGGACACGTTTTGAGGTCAAAGGAGGGGTGGGGGAGAGAGATGGGAGGAGAGGGGGAGGGGAGTGTAAGAGAGGGAGAGAAAAGAGGATAGGGGGCAAAAAAATGGACTACGAGAGAGAATTTGAGAGAGAGAGACAGACAGAGAAAGAGAGAGAGAGAGGGTGATGGTAAAGATGGGAGGGGAGTTAGGAATATTAATATTGTCAGACCATTTTCCCGTACGGTGGAATGAGCTTAGCATAGCAGATGACTGACGGCATGAAATGGCATTCGTACTTCCCTGCTTATTCTCAGTGCTATGGATTTAGATAAAGACACCAGTTTCACAAAGAGAACAGACATGAAGACGAAGTTTGGATTAAGCTCCCAAACAGTTCAGTGGTAAAAGCCTTATATTCGCACTCGCCTTTAGAATGAAGATTTAGATCAGGCTCACGGTTTAGTGAAAAAAAGACTTAACACCCACCTATATCGTGAAGATTTGGATAAGACTGCCTGAATGGCTACAAAGCCTTAAACGAGCTGTCACCCAAAGAACGAAGGTTTTGATTGTTCTCGCGGTGTACTCGTCAAACCTTAAAATTCACCCACAGAATGAAGATGACATTAGACACGTAGTTCAGTTATAGGCCTGACGTTCATCTATAGAATAGACCCACAGTTCAACTGTAAACCTCAAACAACAGACACTAGTCGAATACAGATTGGAATTAAGGTCTTAGCTCCGTTATTGACTCAACAAAATCCTATAGAATGAAGATTCGGACTTGGCTCACAGTTTAGTTATGAAAATCTTTAAATGAACACCCGCTGAACGATGTGCGGATAAGGCTCGCAGCTAAGATCCTAAGGCTTTAAAATTAACACTCAACCATAGAATGAACACTTGATAATTTGGCTTACCGTTCAGTCAGTTGAACCTTGAGGTCACATTTACCCATGGAATCAAATGCGGGGTTACACTCACAGCTTAGTCGTAAAGCTCATCTGCTGTAGAATGAACATTGAATGTTCAAATTTTGAATTTGGCATACAATTCATCATTATATCCTTAGATTAACGCTAGTAGTCTGGAGAAAAACGGCATGGGTTCAGGTCTTTGCTCAGCTGCAGAAACTCTGTTTGATGTGCAGTTCCTGTCTTGATGGTGAACAAACCCCAACCTTCCTTAACAAATCAGATCAAGGCCTACTAGGGAATCTTCCCATGTTCTGTCCAGGGTACAAACGGCAAATGACAAGATCCCAGTAATCGAGTCGTTAGGAAAAGTGCTACCGTGCGTGCGTGCTCGTGTGTGTGTGTGTGTGTGTGTGTGTGTGTGTGTGTGTGTGTGTGTGTGTGTGTGTGGTGTATACGCGTGCGCGCAGGTGCATGGGCGAATGTATGTGTTTTGTGTGTAAGCATGTGTGCATGGTTCAGTGTGTGTACGTGTGTGTGATTATATAATATCTGCACATCACGATGTGGTGTGTGAGTGTGTGTTGTGTATGTTGTGTGTGTGTGTGTGTGTGTGTGTGTGTGTGTGTGTGAGAGAGAGAGAGAGAGAGAGAGCTTGTGCTTGTGCA
This sequence comes from Conus ventricosus, assembly GCA_018398815.1. NCBI lineage: Eukaryota > Metazoa > Mollusca > Gastropoda > Neogastropoda > Conidae > Conus > Conus ventricosus. The sequence goes on along the minus strand of CM031600.1, from coordinate 66,312,852 downwards.
CATGTGTACATGGCGAACGTATGCATGAGTCTGGTGTCTGGTGGGATGAGGAAACTAGGGGGGGGGGGGGGGGGGGGGGGGGGGGGGGGGGGGAAGGGGGGAGGGGGAAAAAAGGGGGGGGGGTTTTGGGGGGGAAGGGGAATCTTTTGGCTTTTTTTGTTTTGGTGCTTTTTTTTCCCCCAGCTATAGGGTTTTTCCCACCCCCCCTCCCCGGGCAGTCCCTTTTTTGTCTTTTTTGTATGCGGGGGTGGGGGTGGGGTGTGTGTGTCCTTTTTTTTCCTGGGGGCCCGCGGGGTTTGAGGGGGGGGGCGTGGGGGCAGATGGGTGGGTTTTGGTTGGGGCGGGCCGGAGGGGGGTTTGTGGTTTTGTGTTTGGGGGTGTGGGGGTTTTGGGTGTGTGTGTTTTTGGGGGGGGTGGGGGGGGAAAGGGCGTGGGGGGGGGGGGAAAAGGGGATGGGAAAGGAGGGGGGGGGGCGGGGGGGGTTTGTTTGGGGGGGGGGGGGGGTTTTTCTTGGCCGGACCCCCGGGTTTGCTTTTCCCCCGGTTTTTATTTTTGGGAAATTGTTCGCGGGAAGGGCACCCCTTTGTTCTTTTCTCTTTTAACAGTGGCCCTTTTAAAGAGAATGGCGCCCAAAAACTTGGGTTTCGGCATGCGAGACATGTAAAGGGGGTTTTTGGGGGGGGGGGGTTTTTGGGTTGTTTTTTTTTTGGGGGGGTTTTTTTTTTGGGAAATTAAAAATAAGTAGGTTTTTTTTTTTTGGGGTTCCCCCGGATGAGCTTTTTTGTTCCCCCCCCCTTTTTTGGTTTTTTTTTTTGGGGGGGGAAAAAATTTTTTTCCTTGGGAGGGGGGGGGGGGGAAAAATTTTGAAAAGATTGAGCATAAAAAAGGGGGAAGGGGAGAGAGGGGGGGCCCCCCGCCGTTGGTTTTTTTTTTTTGGGGGGGGGGGTGAATGCGAGTGTGCGGCTTTTTTTTTTTATTTTTGGTTCAATGGTGAAGTTTCTGTGTTTTTATGTAAAAACCCCCATTTTTTTTTTTTTTTTCCCCCCCCCCCCCCCCCCCCCCCCCCCCCCCCCCCCCCCCCCCCCCCCCCCCCCCCCCCCCCCCCCCCCTTTTTTTTTTTTTTTTTTTTTCAAAATTCAATTTAAAAATCGCCCCTTTTTTAAAATTTTCAACTGAAAAACCCCGCGAACAACGGGGAAAAAATTTTTTTTCTTTTCCCCAACCCCCAACCCGAGTGAAACAAAAAGAATGGCCAAAGGAAAAAAAAAGGAATTTCCCCCCCCCCCCCCCCCCCCCCCCCCCCCCCTCCCTTTCCCCAAAAAAACTTGGATGGAAGAAGGTGGTTTTCCTCTCCTTTTTCCCCCTTTTCTTCCCTCTTCCTTCCCCCCCCCTTCCCTCCCCCCCCTTCCCCCTTTTTTACTTCGGGCCTTCGCTTCTTTTCCCCCCCCCCCCCTTGTTGGGCGTGGTTTTTTTTTTGGGGGTTTTTGGGCGTTTTTTAAAAGGGAAGCCTGTTTTGCCCCCCCCCCCCCCCCCCCCCCCTTTTTCCCCCCCCAAAAACCCCTTCCCCCCCCGGGGGTCGTTTCTTTTTCTTTTCCTTCCCCCTCTTTTTCCCCCCCCCCCCCCCCCCAAACCCCCCTTTCCCCCCCCCTTTCCCCCCCTTTTTCCTCTTTCCTTTTTTTTCCCGGTTTTGGGGGCACGTTTTTTTGGCGTGGGAAAAATTTTAAAAATTAGGGGATTTTGGAATTTGTTTGTTCTCTTTTTGATTTTAAGAAATTTTTTTTAAATTGTCAGGGTTTTGCTAACAGTTATTACCTTTTTTAAAAAAAGGGGGGGGGGGGGGTGGGAGGGAAGGTTGGACCTAAATTAAACAATACCTTTCATGGGTTTCATTTTTGTTCAAAAGGGAAAATTTAAACAACAAAACCCCCACACGGGAAATTAAAAAAAAATTTTTAATTTCCTCATTTTTTTAAAAAATTTTGGAAAAGTTTGGAAGGAAAAAACCTTTTGGCAAAAGAATTTTTGTTTTGAAAAGAAACTTTAATAATGCAACGTTTCTCCTTTTTCTCCTTTTTCTGCGGGGGTTTTTTTTTGCCGCTTTTCCCGCTTTTGGGCTTTTCCCCCTCTTCGTCCCCAAGTCTTTGTTTAAAATTTTTTTTCCCCCGGTTCCACCCCATTTCCTAGTTTCTTCCCCCCCGTTCTCTAAAATTTTTTTGTGGGGTTTTCCGGGAAAAGGGGAAAATTTGGGGCCCCCCCCCCCGTTTCCCCAAATTTAAAAAACCTTCTGGGCCGGGAAAAGAACCGGGGGTTCTTTTGGGAACTTATTTGCTGCCAAAACCTTTTTTCTTTTTTGGTTTTTTTTCGCTCTCCCCCCCGTATATGTATGCCGTCGTGAATGTAGATACGTGTAAATGTATGTATGTATGTGCACATAGTATGTATATATTTGCTTGTGCTACATATGTTTGTATGTATATGAATTGTTATTACTATGTCATTGTTGTGCCAACAGTGTACTTCATCATGCGGTTGCTGGAACAGGAGAGGGGGTGACAGGGGATGGTAGGCGTGGGTTGTGTATGCCTGATTAAGCTAAGTACCTATACAAGTAACAGAAGCCGTTTGACATTCTTTGATTCATAAGTGAGTAACTGAGTAAACAACAAGCGCTCACACGGTGAACATGCAGCAAAAAACACTTGAGGAATTTACAGTGTGCTCATTTTACGAAGAGTAATCATTTGTGATGCATCTAATTGTCCTGGCAACTGAATTTATAGTTATCTCGTTAATGATGTCTTTAACGATATTTGCTTTGTTCTTGCAACTGAATACTTCATAATGATAAGCAATGTTTCGTTCCTTTGGCGTGCAGACAAGACAATATTAACTAGACGAGTGTTCAATTCAGTTGCCAGAACAGACATCACTAAAGACATTAAGCGGACAAGTATCGAATCTACCTGCTTGAACATATCGATACCACCAGGATCATTAGATAAGTGTTAAATTTGTTGTCAGAAACAAACAGTATGACTGAACACATTATCAACTAGTATCACATGTACCTGCAAAACAGATATCTCTGAACACATTATCAAATAGTGTTTTCATTTACCTGCCAGAACAAACAGATATATCAGTGAAGACATTATGGGCTAGACAAGTATGTAATCTAGCCTCCAGAATAAAGCATTACATTTACCTGACAGAACAAACAGATATATCGGTGAAGACATTTTGGCTAGACAAGTATGTAATCTAGCCTCCAGAATAGAACATTACATTTACTTGCCAGGAGTAACAGATATCACTAATGACGTTACTGAATAAAGAAGCATTAAATTCTGCTGCCAAATCAGACAATTATTACTAAATACTTTATTAACAAGACGTGTTTTAAATTTCGCAGGCAGAACAAAAATACTTCACGAAAGACATTATTAACTAGGCAAATATGAAGTATTTGTTCGAGAAACAAACCATAATGACGATCGACATCATAATGCATGGTGCCAAGTATAGCACAGTCGAAGGGCATAACCAACCAGAATGCAGCACACACACTGAGTTTTGGCCACAGGCTTTAAGAAAAAAAATAGAAAAGGGGGATGGGGGGGGGGGGGGGGGGGGGGGGGGCGTCGGTGTTCGCCGGACGGAGACGGAGATTGGCGGAGTTTGCATTGTTGTTTTTCTAAGGCTGTGTGCATTAAGTTCTCTTGATTCTTCGTTAGTTCTGTATCGAAGTTAAAATCATCTCCGACTGACGGGCAGGTGGTTTTGCCAGTAAGCGGTACAAACTTTGTCTACTTGCTCCCTGGGCTGGTCAGAACAAACATTAACAGTCCCGCCGTGTCATTGATTAAATCACCAAGATGTATCTTTAAAAGTTTAAGTACTATGCATATCCGCCAAACGTGAACAGACGAATCGCAAGACAAAACACGATCCTGCTGGACGGAGACGGAGATTAAACGGATATTGTTTGCATAGTATGTTCTGAGGCTGTGTACGTTGTGTTTTGTCTCGTGATTCGTTTGCTCGTGTTTGGCGGATATAGTACTTAAAAACTTTTCAAGATTTGTTTGGATTTGCGCCCGCAGTCGCCTCACTCTTCAACCCACCAAGATTTAGCCCCTAGCCCAGTGGATAACTTCATGACCCCGCCCCGTGTTGCAGGAGGACCCACGGCGTGTGCCGACCTTACACCGGCACTGTGTGTCGCCGGCAGCTGGGAGGGGGCAGGCGGGTGTACCACAAACATCACCCTGGCTGGAACAACTCCACCCCCCACCATCACCAACGCCACCGCCAGCACCGCCACCGCCGCCACCACCACCACCACCCGCCGACATCAGGAGGAGGACGGGAAAGAAGCAGACGACGGGAAAGAGCAGGACAGGGACCCCTTCGTCTCCCCGCACGAGGAGATCCTGCGCACGCTGATCAGGGAGCTGCACGAGACGGGTCTGATGACGACGATGCGAGGCACCCGGGACGAGTTCTGCCTGAGGCCGGCTCTGGAGCTGATGTGCCACTTCGCCTTCCCGGACTGTCTGGAGGACGAGCGGTCTGGAACCGTGGCGCCCCTCCCTATCTGCAGGTAAGGGAGGATGGATGGGTGGGTGGGAAGGGGGCGGGAGTGTGGGGATTTTAGGGGGTGGGGTGGGGAGGGGATGTGTGTGTGGGGTGGAGGGGGGTGAGTGTGTGTGTTGTGTGTGTGTGTGTGTTATTCTGTTTGTATAATGTGTATGCATGTTTTTGTGTATGTGTGTGTGTGTGTAATTTTGTTTGTGTGTGAGTGTGTGTGTATTTGGTGTGTGTGTGTGTGTGTTAGTGTGTGTGTGTGTGTGCGCGCGTGCGCGCACGTGCATGCATGCATAGATGTGTTTCTTTCTGTCTGTGGGACTTGTGTACATAAGCATTCGTATTTATATGTGTGCGCGCATGTGTGTATGTGTCTGTGTGCGTGCGTGACTACTTGTATGTGTGCGCGCATGTATACGTGTCTGTGTGTGTTTGTGTGTGCGCGCACGTGTGCGTGCATGTATATGACTGTTCGTGTGCACTCGCGTTTATGTGTTTGTGTGTGGAATAGTGTGGATGAGGAAAACAGGGAAGTTGTGGGGGTGGGTTCGGGGGGGGGGGGGGGGGGGGGGGGGGGGGGAGGGGAGGTGGGAGGGCAATATTCTTCCTCATCACCATCCCCCCATGACTGTAGGCCGTCCGGGAGGGATAACCGCAGCATGACGCGCTGTAATGGGCCCAGTCCTTCTACAGTTGTTCTAATCTTGTGGATGATTGTCCATACTCCTCCTCCTCCTCCTCCTCCTCCCTCCTCCTCTTCCTCCTTCTCCTCCTCCTCCTTTTCCTCAATGTCCCCATTGACGGTAGATCGTAGACTGCTATAGGGCTTGCTGTTGTGTTTAGGAAATTAAAAACAAGACATGGAAGGGGCGTGTGGGATGGAGAATGAATTCATTCCTGACCTATTTCCCTACTAACGGATGCCCCAGTTTAATTAGGAATCACCCCACATTACTGCCGCACGTAACACGTGGGTCTGTGAATAATGCGTCCAGTTTGGATCTGAGAATGTAGTAGGGCGTTCATGATATTCTTCACGGATAGCGGGAGGGGATGAGGGAGGGTAGAGGGGCAGGGGGAGGGAGATGACAAAGGGAAGGGAGGAGAGGGGCGGGGATAGCGTTATCGAGGGATTTCCCGTACCTTTCCTCTCACTTTTTCTGTCCCCATTCTGATAAGATAAGCAGCCTGACAGCGCATTTAGCAGCGAGAAATTGAATGGGGGGAGGGGGGTATAGGGGTGGAGTCAGAGAGCGAGAGGAGAGAGAGAGAGAGAGAGAGAGAGGAAAAATTTAGCCAGGCGGTAACGTCACTTCGCTAAATAGACATTAAACTGAAGAACTAAGCACAGTTTTCACACACGCACGCACGCACGCACGCACGCACGCATGCACACACACATACTCACACACACACAGAGTACACACACACAGAGTACACACACACACACACACACACACACACACACACACACACCACACACACACACGCACAAGTAACACTTCCCTCCCTGAATAACGCACGCCCCATCCCTATAGTATGCTAATTATTTCCTCTCCCGCCTCTCCTCCTCCACTCTGCTCTCCCCCCCCCCCCCCCCACCACCACCCGCGCCTCTTCTCCCCATCTTTCCCTGCCCCACAGATACCCTCCCGCTCAACTTTTTAGCTTAGATTCTCCCTTATCATCCCTGTGGATGACATTTGTCTTTAAAGGTTGAAAAAAAAAAGAAACATTAATGTTCCCATAACCCTGGCCGTAGAGGCAGTGGACTGTCGGAAGATCACTGTATCTAAGGCACGGTATGATGGAAGGCGGCGCCATGCCTCTCTTTCCGCCGCCTTTAATTTACCCTGAACTAAATCAGGTACACGTGTACTTCTGGGTGGGCACAGAGCTGGTTTTCAAGCCGGAAATCAAAGACCCTCTACTCGGGGTTCGAACTCACGACCGTCAGCTTTGCAGGTAATTGCCCTAAACAGACCAAGGGGCAGGTAAATGCGAAAAGATAGTTGAACTCTGTCTTTACATGCAGTAAACGCAGAGGTGAGCGATATTTGTTTTTATCTGCAGGTAAATAAGAAAGGACGGGCAGTACATGCCATAAATTGCAGATAAATAAGAAAGGGTGGGCAGTATATGTCTTTGGCTGCACTTGATGCGACAGGATGGGCGGGTACTTGTCATTAACTGTCGGTAAATGGGAAAGGATGGGCGATACTTGTCATTAACTGTTGGTAAATGGGAAAGGATGGGCGATACCTTCATTCACTGTCGGTGAAAGGGAAAGGATGGGCGATACTTGTCATTAACTGTCGGTTAAA
>CM031600.1:66273441-66300941 GCA_018398815.1 Conus ventricosus | reverse complement strand
GCGGCCGTGCGTTTTAGCGACGCAATTTTCCCAGGACCCTGTTCTCAACCGCAAGCCTATGTCAGAGGGGCAAAACACGGCACAGACCTACAGCAGACTGCTTGACACCGCTGACAAACGAGCCTCCCCGCCCGTACGGTTGAGACGAAACGTTTGAACCTGTGCGCTCCGACCAGTCAGTGTCGAACGGACGGAGTGCTTCACGAAACGTTTGAACCTGTGCGGTCCGACCTATATGCGAGTTTTAAACCTTTCGAGTTTGATCCCACATGCCGCTTCAAAGGACTGTACAATTGAATACGAAGCTTTTTCTCGAATATTTAGATTCTTATAATTTTTTTGAGTTGACATTCCAAAGCACATCATGGCCTTGGTACGATTCAATCAAATGTTTGGTCTCCGAATCGGACAGTCTGATCGCCTTGCTGGACGACGCCATTTTTCCGTTGTCATGGGTGTTCGCTCAATGCTGAGCGTTGATTGGTTGGAGGATACTAGCTGTCCGTATCTCGAACGGTCGGGTCGAACTGGATGCCGAAGTCCGTTTGAGACGTACGTTTACTATGACAGACGCTCCGTTTGGGATCGGGTTCGACCGGTACGTCCGAAGCGTACGGGCGGGGAGGCTCGTGTGTCAGCACATTTTACTCTGTGGCACTGGCTGACTTTTTGCTAGATCAAGAATGTTCCAAAACGCCTCATCCTTTCTCCCTCGAAATAAAATGGAATCTTTCCCGCGTCTGCGATGGTGCCATCTTCCAATCGGAATACGTTATGACTTCCCACGCACACACGATCATCCCGGACTCGTGTGGCACAGAAAACGATTCAGAGCTGTTTTGACGGGAATGAGTACAGTTTACTTTGTTACGCATTTTTTTCAGCGCTGACGCAATTTTTGCGGAGGCGTGCGTTTCTTGACGCAAAAACTAAAAAGTCAGTGGAACCCTGCAGCAAGGTAAAAAGGCAGAAATCTCACTAGCCTAGATATCGCATGGTTCAACTTGACCTACAAAGAAAATCAAAATGCCCAACAACAAAACCAGTCAAAAGGATTGGAAAATAGTGACCATCTTTAGCTGTTTTCCCTGTCTTTTCTTGGAGCTTGTCATGTGAAGGAGAAGAAGGAGAAGGGGGAGAGAGAGAGAGGTGTATGTGTGTGTGTGTGTGTGTGTGTGTGTGTGTGTGTGTGTGTGTGTCAAAGTGTGTGTGTGTGTGTATGTGTGTGTGTGTGTGTGCGTGCATGCGTGCGTGCGTGTGTGCATGTGTGTGTGTGTGTGTGTGTGCGTGTGCATGCGTAGCATTTTGTCTCAAAGCATAGTGTGTGTGTGTGTGTTGTGTGTGTGTGTGTGTGTGTGTGTGTGTGTGTACGTGCGCGAGTGTGTGTGTGTGCATGCGTAGCATTTTGTCCCAAAGCATAGCAGAGTAGCATTGTCAATGAAATCATAGCATGCTACACCAAAAGTGAAGCACTTGCCAACTCGTCTATTTTAAGACCAATTTCTAGCATGGTGGGATATCTTTTTGACAATTTGTCAGAATTTACCATATTGGCAGCTGAGAATGAGATTCAGGGGAGAGTAAGCCCGAACTTCGTGTAGAAACAAGGCAAGCATCAAACAACTGGTTGACAACATTGTTTGAAAGGCAATTGGTAATGCAAAGTCATCAAGATATTTTGTATGGGTATGTGAGGCTGTCGAGGAGAAGAGCAAATCATTGACTTTTTCATATTTTCAGTTGGAGCAATTTCAGCATTCTTGTAAATCAATCAAGCTTGTTGTTGCAAGTAACTTTGAGGTTGCAACTTTCCAGTCACTGTATTGATTAAAAAAAATGTATATATATATAGTGGCATATGCGCTTGTCTCTCTTCATGTTTGTGGTATGAATTGATATGGTAAGTGAGTGTGTGTGTGTGTGTGTGTGTGTGTGTGTGTGTGTATGAATTTTTTTTTTTCTGTGGCATATTTATGTGTCTGCTATCATTAATGTCCTTGACCTTTCCATTGTGTTCAGAGAGCACTGTCTGGCAGTGAAAGACCTGTACTGCATCCGCCAGTGGATGGAGATTGAGGCCAAGAAGAAAGAGGACGTGTTCTTCAGGGCTCGTGCCCATTTCCGTCTGCCAGTCTGTGAGTCCCTCCCAGTCTCTGGGACCCCGGCACCCCCTGCACACACTCCCAGGTCCACGAGGAGCTGGTTCCTGATGAAGTCTCAGGTGAATGATTGACATAGAGGGTGTTTTTTGTTTTTTTTCTTTTTTTTGTTTTGTTCTTGGTTGGAGGGGGAGGGGCGTGTTTGACTGATTGACATAGAGGTTTTTGTTTTGTTTTGTTTTGTTGTTGGTTGGAGGGGTGGAGGGTTTTTGGTGATGTGTTTGCGTTTTGTGTCATTTGCAGCAGTATTGGGTTGTGTTGAAAGACTTTCTCATTCTCTCTGACTCCCTCTGCTTTGGAGGCCATTGCTACCCATGACCTCATATGCCCTCAATTCCTGATTTTCAAAAAGAAAGATTATCAGTTTTCTGCAAGACAGCACAGACACACAGATTACAGGACAAAACATGATGCATTTCGACCTCTTGAGTCTTCTTTAGGCAAAAACAAACAATATTTAGGACAATGAAAATAAAGAACGAGCAACCAGTGGTATCTCATATTCAGCACAAAATGGGTGTTGAAACTATTTCCTGATTGTCTTTCTTTTTTTTAAATTACTATACACCTCTCTGAAATCTAATAGTTATGACATAGTTTTTGCTTGAGTTCCAGGTGGCATTGGGAGTAATGAGGTGGCTGATCCACTTGCCAAAAATTCCACAGATAAAGAATTGTGCAGTATCTCTATGCCTCACACTGATCTCAACCCCAAAGTTCAGATTTATATCAAAGAACTGTTGCAAGAGGACTTGAACACACAGACAGATAGCAAACCTTTCAAATCTTGAAAATTTCCAAACTTTAAACAGGTGTTATCACCTGCAACTGGTGTTGGTAAATAAGAAACAGCTCTGTGCTGATTATATGCGGGTCATTCTTTTTACACCCCTTGAGAGGGAGGAAACTCCATGGTACATTTCACTATAAAACATTTTTATATCGTGTTGGGGCATACATTATATCAGACATGCAGGCTTTACAGCAGACTCCATAAAAACCCTACCCAGAGATGTTCCATCAGATGTGATTTTTTTTTTCAGTTCTTGAAAGTGGTAAATGTTTTTCACTGATCTAAGACTTTATGGCAGAAAGATTTTTAAGCTATTTTCACAAGTGTTGGAAACATCTGTTCTTTTGGTGGTGGTGGTGTGGTGGTTTGTTGTGTGTGTGTGTGTGTGTGTGAGAGAGAGAGAGAGAGGGGAGAGAGAGAGTGTATGTGTGATTTCTTCACAGCTGTGTTAAGACTTTATTTTGTTGAGGTGGCAAACTATTTTTTCCTGTGGAAGACATTGAAAATATGCTGCCAGTTTCATGTATGTTAGGTTATTTTGGGGAAAAGTCTTTTCTTGTCGAAGGGTTCTATTTCAAAACTGGCACAATCCAGTTAATTGTTCTTTATAAATCCCTCCCATTACCCAAACCCACTTAAGTAAAAAGTCTTGGTACTCCCTCTTGCCTTTTTAAAGTTTATTCTGTTGATCATCATTGATCTAAAACTTACTTAGTTTCTTCAGAACCTAACATCATGAACATAGATGGACTTCCTGTAAGTACATGAACTAGCTAACCATGGGACCAGCTGTCCACAGAGTTTAGTTCCCTTGAAGGCCACCTGAGGGTGTGGAGACCTTACAGCTGTCAAGTTTGCTTAGTGTGAAGCAAGGTCTCTTCTAGTTCATCCTACATGATTTTGTTTCAAAGTAGGTGACAGTAGATAGTAAGTTAAGCAAGAGAGCTGTAAGGATGTTACTGGATGGATGGCCACATGAACAGAACAAACAAGTTACATTTGTTACAAAACTGCTTTTTAGCTTGGTCATTCCAATTGTTTGCTGACCTGGTTACCTTACTTCTGCTCTCATACATAGTTATCCCAGACAACCGTGTTCTGTCAGCTCATTTACATGTACAAAGGCAGGAACTTTGTCTTTTGTTAAATCATGATCGCTTTTGTATATGTCAGAGAGATACAAGGTTTGTGTCTGTGTGTGTTTTAGCTTGGTTCATTTATTTTGTTTCAAAAATATGATTAATCAAGCTTGCATGTGGGCTTGCTGCCACTAGAAATTTCGTGCTGAACAATTAAGTAGTGGGGGAAAACAAGTGCAGGTTAACAATTCTTCTGTCGTTATAGTAATGACTTGGCAAAGATTTGAACTTAAAAAAAAAAAAAAAAAAAAAAAAAAAATTGAAGATGAAGAAAATGGGGGAATATATTATAACTATGAGAAGCCCTTCACTAGCTGCCTGAGGGAACCATCATAATCTCTCCTGAAGGCACATTTATTTGTATAGCCTGCTCCTAGGCCTTTCGTCCGCTGGATCGGACTCATCAGGGAGACACAGCTGATTGTGTCTGTGCTCTTGGTGTCAAATAGAGACACACCACAGTCCATAATTCTGTGGTGTTCTCACCGCCAAGGCTTCAAAAAAAGAATCCAACAGCACCCCAAAGCAGCCAGCGAAGGGTAGTAAAATGGAACGAAACAAAGGTGTGGAGAGTATAAAAGTTGCTGAAAAACTAAAAGCATTATTCAAACAGTATAAAATGTAGGGGACAATCTTTGAGCCTATGCTTGAGGATCCAATCAAGGATGCAAGGGAGGTCAAAAGATATGGAACAGTCTGAGTGGTCAGCTCTGCTGTTAATAACCCAAGCATTGTGAGTGGCTAAGAATTGTACAGAACAACCTTTACTTGGATCTCTTAAGAGATGCAATCTCCCACTGATTGACCAAACAATAGAATGCTGAACAATTAAGTAGTGGGGGAAAACAAGTGCAGGTTAACAATTCTTCAGTCGTTATAGTAATTTCGTGTTTGTATATTTCTAAGGCATTTAAGTTTTTCAGTATTGCGTAGAACAGTGAACATTGCAGGAATGCTTAACTTTTTTCTGTCAGCTGACTACTGATCACCAGCAACTTCATATCATGCTGGTCATTGTTCCAGTTCTACTCATTCTCACTGTGTTGCAGTTCAGCCTTGTTGTTGTCTTATTGATGTCAGTGATGGGAAGTAGGGGAGTCAGTAGGCTGGGAGGGGTATGTGTATACTTGTGTGTTTTGTTGGGGAAAGGGGGAGATTGGAGAAGGCAAGGTTCCATGAGATACAGGAAACAGTTACGAGATCATCAGTTCGAAGAGAAAATCATGCTTCCTTGTCAAAGAGAGCTGAATTAAGTGAATATACAAAATTCGGTGAACGTACAACGTGATTATGCCAAGTATATGTGACTGAGTGGGTTTGTGTGTGTTCTCTGGATTTTTTGTTAGGATTATCGATTGTGGATATTTTTTAAACCTTATTGTACACACAAATCTCCATCGCATCAGTCAAACCAATATTTTTCTCATTCACCTATCAATGCATTCATTCATCCAAAGCAAATTGTTTTCACACCATATCTGTGGGCTAGTTTGTTTATTCCTTTGCAGAATTTAATTTTGAAAAAGAAAACCTTCTTTAATGAAGTTTTGTCAGAAGCTGGACAGTGGCCCAGTCACTGAGCCATGAAATGTAAGGACGGATCCGTGGCATGGATCCGGATCAGAGGCAGATTTGGATCAAAAGATGGATTGAGATTGATAAGTACATGTGAAGTAGCTCCCTCAGTCAGTACCAGCAATTACCCCAGGCAAATATAGACAAAATGAGCCAGGCTCTGTTCAGATTATTGATGAAATTATTGCAAGTTTTCCAGTGAACATGAACCCTGTTAAGTTAAAGATGTGAATTGAGAATTGTCTACAAAGTAATCATTTTTCAAAAGAATATCAAAACTTTCAAATGATAGGAATGCTCACTTTTCATGTTTTGCTTGTTCTATAAATAAAAAAAAATGAACATGGGGAATGACTCCTTCAACCAGTACCAGTAATTACTTCCCTTATTGAAAAAAAAAGTGTTTTCGCTCCTGAATTTACACAAAGCATGGGCACTAGTTTTGTCCAATCTTGGCAGATGTTTGTCTATCTATCCACCCATCTATTCTAGCTACCCGACTGCCCACCTACCAATGCACCATATTGTGTACCAACCCACCCGCATGTACTTGTCTCTTCTCCCTTCGTATCTTCCTATGTTCCAACTTGCCTACCTGTCTTCCCTTTCACCCATCTCTCTTCCTACATGTACTCCCTAACTACCTACCTTACAGCCTGCCTACACTTTGAGCCTACCTACCTACCTTACAGCCTACCTACCTACCTAACGTCTGCCAACTTGAGTCGCAGTATTTTATGTTATTTTTATTTTACTTTTTAACATGCGCGCTGGTGACCTACTCGTTTTTGAGTGAACCAGTATTTTAGGAAGAAGAAGAAGAACTTACCAGTCTATATCTGCCAACTTATAAATCTGTCTTCATTCATGTCTACCTGCCTTTCAAACCTTACTGTACTGTTTGTTTTGGGCAGACAAATGTTACAAGAACAGAGGGCGCTGGTACAACGGGACGGTCAACGTCACAGAGTCCGGCTTGGCATGCCAGGCATGGACAGACAATTCTCCCCAGCAGCATGAGCGATCTCCCCTGGTGTTCCCAGAACTGATGGGTGCAGAGAACTACTGTCGGAACCCTGGGTCGGAGGAGGAGCGCCCCTGGTGCTACACCACTCTCTTGGAGAAACGATGGGAGTTCTGTGACATTCCTCGCTGTGGTGAGTACACCAAGAATTGGTTAGTTTGACTACAGAGGGTTGGCTTTTTCTTTTTTTTTTTTCTTTTTTTTTTTTTCTTTGGTCATTTTTCGTGCCATCTCAGTGGTGCCTATTTCGTAAACTTTTTCCAGTCTTTCTGTACGCCGCCATACCTAGTCTTGTCCTGTCACAGCTTCATTTTCGGCCATCCTTAGGAAGCAAACAATGTTAGGTCATATTGAAACAACTTACAAACAGAGAAACTGCAGTGCTGCTAAGTCTCTGGTGGTGTTCGGATGTGCCCTTTCTGTAGAAAATACAGGACACCATATATTACACACACACACACACACACACGCACACACACACACACACACACACACACACACCACACACACACACCTCCCTCACTGAAAACAATAATTATTCATGGTTGTTGTTCATGTAACCCCAGCTCTGTCGAGGAATGATCAGCATTAGATCGTCTTGAAGTTGCCAACCAGATGAGGTCCTCAATGGCTGCAAAGTCACTTCAGTAGTGACTGCAGATTCATTATCATTGTGGAGTGCTCAGTCTTGCGATGTCCCATGCTTGCGAAAGTCATTGCTTTGTCATAGAGCCTGACTACTTTGAAGTGCATTTGCTCATTATGTTTTTCCAGCAACATATCTGTGAACCTGCTGACTCTAAATGTAGATGCAACCTGGAACTTTTTTTTTTTTTTTTTTTTTTTTTTAATGCTGATCGATGAGAATGAGGATGATTAAGATGATGCTACGGATTTCCATTTCGGTCTGAGACTACATGACAGGGCTGTACTCTACACTTCCTTTCATAATATATCCCGGCGTCAACTAGGCCCGAGAGATACAGGCACCTGCAGTGTTGGTCAGGAAATTTGAGCAACACTTTCAGATACGCATCCATTAAGTGGATGAAACTCAACTGTGTGGTCCCAGTCTTTTCAACTGAGTCCGCAGCAACTCAACTCTGGGTAGGAGCCGGTCGTGGCAGAAAAACCCACATGACTTCTGATGGGATTTGAACCCACGACCTCCCGACCAGGAGTCCGCGACGCTAACCACTTGGCCACGGCGGCTGGTTGGAACAATTTTCTTTTTGTGATAATCATTCATGAGGAAGAGGATCACAGTAGTCATGGAGTTCAGTTTTGCTGAAGACTTTGTGACAGGACTGTGCTCAACACTTTCTGTAATATGAAGAAATGTTGACTGCTGTACCTTTCTGTAATGATTTATTGTCTGGGTTTAACTGATGTTTTCTTTCTTTTTTGAGACATGCTGGTGGAAGGTATGGTCCTCTAAGGGTAGGATGCAGGGAGAGATCCCGTTTAAATGTGATGGAGAAAACTTAAAGTCTGCTTTCACTGTCTCTCTTACTAGAGGTGGGAGGAGTAATTTTCCGGTACTAATATATATTGATTTTTTTTTTTTTTGATTGTTGAAGATACTTGGGAATAGTTCATAATGTGATTTTCCTTCAGCTTATGCACTCAAGGGTGCTTGTGCTCCAGCTGGATAGAAAGAATTGTGATGAGGACTCTTAATCATAATGAGGACAAGCATGAGGTTATGCAGGAACAATGAATAGGCTGACGCAAGTGAAGTGAATTTTCATACACAAAACTTTACATCAGATAAAAAGAAAATGAAAATAGAAGTAAACTTTCAGAGATAGAAAAGCAAATCTGTTTGGCCTCTCTCCATCTGGGCCGTGTACTGTTGTTCTCATCATAAAGTCATGTGGAGAATTTAGGGCATTCACTGTCTATGTAATAGTTTGGTTGCAGTTTCTTCAGGTTGAGGTGAGCTTATGTTAGGCAGCCAGTGCAGAGAGTTACTGTTCTTTTTAAGCCTGCTACTTTTCTTCCTAAACTCTAACCTCTGCGGCTACTAATACTAGCAGCGGCCTAGTTATGGAGTTTTCCAATTCTAATTTTAGCTCATTATAGAGTTAACTTCTCCTGATCTGCAGTTGATCAGACAAGTTCAGAAGCAAAGTTTAAAAATATTAAATTGACCACTTTTTTCATAAAAGAGTGATTCACGCAGAATGAGTGTTGTTAACGATAGCCGAACATTATTTTTGCTAGAGCAATCACTCGTCAGCACCACACGATCAAGTAAAAATGCTGTAGTTTAGCAAGGGAACTCTAGAAATCTAGTTTAGACGTTTGATTCAGGAGAGTGTATTTCAATAATTGTGGTGTTTAATTGTTAGAATGCAAAATGCCACCAATGCAAGTGGTGGTGTCACTGACAGGCTGATTTCAGCGCAGTGGAATGTTGCTGCTGATTAAATTCATGTGTGTCAGTAATGTAATAAAGTATGATGTAATTCTTCTCAATTCAAAGAAATCTTTGTTTATATAATGATTTATTGTTTTACCTCAGACCTGTTGCCAATGAAGCTGATATAATGTACAAGCCATGATTTATACTTCAGTAAACATGGCATTTTTCTGTGACAGATTCAGTTCATAAGATCTAACATGACTTTCATATTTGAGCTAAAGTTAAGAATTTTTGTCTTGCTAATGAAAAATAAAATATTCGCATTTTATCAACATAATAATGCCATACTTAACATAGAAAATGTTATCTCTTAACTTGACAATATTATGTTTTGATAGCTAATTTTCACTTTCAATTAATGGTGTTGTGTTTATTTTGTTTGAAAAATGTAATGATTCACATCATTCCAAAGAAATCTATCTCTGAATCACACATCACCATTCACAAAAGGGCCAATCATTAACCATTTTTTAAAGCACCTAATGACAGGAATCTGAAAACTGGCCAGCATAGTGCAAAAGGCTCATATCAGAGATATGATAAGCAGTTAGAGCTCTCAGTTCAAAGGCTAGACTTTAAACATTTTGCCTCAGATGGAGATAGGTTCAGCTTATTGCATTATTTCAGTTCTGGTCCAGTTGTCTTGAATGTCCATCATGGCTGCACATAACCAAGACAAGGACCTCTGGACATTCCTGACTGCCTAGATATCCATCACCACACTTCTTGACCTAGAGTTATGGCTTCATGGTGAAGATGATAACAGCTCTTTCACTCTGCATGTGTCTTCCAGACAAGTGCTCGCTATTGCAGCATAAGCTTGACACAGTGTCTTCTGTTTCAGAGGAGGACGTCGCATCACGCACAGGGTCAGAGGAAGACGAGCAACCCAGGTTTTCATTAGTGGCCATCATCATCATAACCATCGTCTCCGCTGCAGGCATCATCGTCATCGGCTTTTTCATCACGCTGTGTATCGTTCTCATCCGTCGCCGAGTTGGAGGTCAGCTGGAATACAAGTCCACTGTGGAGGATGATGTGGATGCTGCGATAGCCCAGCTCCCAGACAATGCAGCCTACCACCAGCTGAAAACCTCCAGCAGGCTGAACCCCAAGCTTGAAGGTTATGAGTTTCCCAGAAATGACATTGTGTTTCTGCGGGACATTGGTCAGGGAGCCTTTGGCCGAGTGTTCAAAGCCAGAGTCCCAGGGTCAGCCACACCGTGTGGGAGACTCAAACCTGGCGAGGCGACGCTGATTGCGGTGAAGATGCTGAAAGAGGACGCTTCCGAAGATTTACAGCTGGACTTTGAACGTGAAGCCTCGCTCATGGCAGATTTTGATCATCCAAACATTGTCAGGTTGTTAGGGGTGTGTGCCATGGGCAAACCTATGTGTTTGTTGTTTGAGTATATGAGTAAGGGCGACCTCAACGAGTTCTTGCGAATGAGCAGCCCTGAACATTATAACCTCCGGTTTTCTCGCACTCCAAACCATGTCGTGGACCTGGAGGATGGACTTCGGGTGGAGGTGGAGCCCAGCAAGGCTGAGAGAAACAGAGATAGGGAGGAAGAGGAGGAGGAGGAGGAAGAGGAAGGGGGTCCTCCTGCCAAGCTGAGCACCAAAGAACAGCTGTTTATATCCCGGCAGGTGGCGGCAGGCATGGCCTACCTGGCTCAGAGAGACTACGTCCATCGCGACCTGGCCACCAGGAACTGCTTGGTGACTCATGACCTGGTGGTCAAGATCTCAGACTTTGGTCTGGCTCGGAGTGTGCACAGTGTGGACTACTACCGTGGCAGCGAGCACGATGCCATCCCTATCCGCTGGATGCCTCTAGAAGCCATCCTGTACAACAAGTTCTCCACCCAGTCTGACGTGTGGTCCTTCGGGGTGGTTCTGTGGGAGATCTTTGCTTTTGCCCTTCAGCCGTACTATGGACTGACCCACGAAGAGGTGGTGCAGTACGTCAAAGCTGGCAAAGTTCTGGAGCAGCCCGAGCGGACTCCTCAGGCGGTGTATGAGCTGATGAAACAGTGCTGGCAGAGACGGCCCACCTCCCGCCCCTGTTTTCATACCTTGCACAAGACACTGGAGAACATGCACGAGACCTGCCAGACTGAGAAAAAAGCAGGAACTCTGAAAGATGTGGTGTGATCAAGCGTTGTTTTGTCTACTGTGTAGGAAATGATTGGTGGAATTGTGTTCAGTCGTGATGGATTTATGATGTGAGGTGTGGATGCATAAAGCGATGATACATGAGCGTATATTTGAGCATGGGAAGTTGAATTGAAGAAAATGTTTGCTTTGGGTGCATACAGACACGTACCATGCATATCTGTTACAGCGCATTAGAAAATTGCTGGGAGTGTGGGAAGTATGAGTGACAGATTGAAGAGGGGAACAGAGGTTGAATGGGAGAGCTGACATGCTTTTTTGTTTTAGTTTAGGGCTGTTTTATGTATTTATTTTGTTTTCAGTGTTTATTTCATACAAACAGCAGGGATGGATGGTAGAGGAAGGGGTAGGGGCAGGGAGGAGGTGGAAGTGTAGTTGATCAGGTTTAGGAAATATCTGGAGGAGATTGCCAGGGAAATATTAATTATGCTAATGCAACGTGGGAAACATCAAGAGAAGTTTGCTCAATAATTAACGAAATATATAGAGCATGATCAGAGGTCTTGTTAATCAATGATGTAGAGCATGGTCAGAGGTTTGTAAATCAACGATGCATGAGGAGTATCAGAGTTTGCTGATGAAACATGTAGATAGAATCTGGTGGAGTTTACTGAATGGATGTAGAGGAAGCACAGGAAAGCATGAATGGAGAAAGGATCCCTGTGAAACATTGAAGTATCAGGAAAATGTACCAAGACCAGGGATTACAAAAGATAGGGAACTTTTTTTTTTTTAATGATATCAGAAGGAGTTTGCAAATTAAATGTGATCATGTTCAGGGCTTCCTATCAGACACTTTGTGGAAATTTCACCCTTTAGAGTTCAGAATCATTTATTTTCAGTGGTTGTGTGAGATTCAGCCTTTAAAATACTGGATTGTAGGTTTGATCACCTTATAATTGCCCAGTGAGTGAGTTCAGTCTGCAAAAAAAAAATCTTGTCAGTTACTTCCATCGTCAGAGTCAGGGAGTTTCTGATACTGTAGAATGTGACCCAGCAAGCCGGACATCCAGATCAAAGTGGTAGCTATAGCAGTACTTTGCTAAAAATAGGCTCAGTGACTATTAGGCTTGCTGCACTCAAACATTTTCAATTGAAAAGGGACAATCAGCAAAACATTTGCCTGTTTCTTTTAATGTTACCATCTTCAAACATTTAACCCACTTTTGATTTTTGTGCATTTTAAAGAAATCATGTCATCAACATCACTTCAGAGACGTAATTGTTTAAGGAAATAGATAAATGAATAAGTGGGCAACATGACAAGTTGTATGTGTTTGTTTGTTTTTCTGAAAGTGAAATAAAGAAATCATAAGATGAGTGTAATAGACACAGACATGATACCGTTTTTATACAACATCTTGCGAGGCTCGAAAATCTGAAGAAAATGATCACAAAATCCTAATTTGCACGCTGATTATTACAGCACATGCAAAGTGCCTGTTTTCCACCCTTTGAAATTTCCAAATCGGGATTTTTTTTTTTTTAAAGCCCTTTATAAATGAAAATAGAATGAAGGAATCCTTTAAGCAGTACTGAGATGGAGAGCCGTGATATTATATGGGGACCTTTCTAAATTTAGCATGGGATGTATCTAGAGGAGTTTGCTTTTGAGAGATCCATGCGAAAACTGTGTTGGAATGTTTGTTGGTGAGAGGCTTGAAGTATCAGAGGGAGTGTGCTGATGAGACATTATTGGAAGTATCAGTGATTTGCCAAATGTGATGGGAGCAGGGGGAAAGTATGTATGGCAGGATATATATCTGGAAGTTTGTGGTATGCTGAAGGTGAGACTGGGTGTTGGGGAAGTATGTTAGAGTATGTGAGAGTGGTGCGAGTAAGATGTTAGCGCTGCTTAGCAACTTAAGTCAGTTCTTTCTTTTCTGTGGAGGGGTGTGTATGTGTGTGTTGATGTGTGTTTGTGTGTGTGTATAGTGTTGTGTGTGTGTGTGTGTAGCATATGTGCGTGTGTGTCTGTGTGGATGTGTTCTCTCTGTAATTACTATTCCTCTTTACTTATGTCACATGCATTTTCTGGATTTCTTTGTTGCTGAATCATTCAAAATGGAATGTACAGCAGACGCAGGATGTAAGATGAGTACCTCTGGACTAATGAAAGGACTGAAATGAGTTGTTGCCACTGGCTTTTAATTTCAAAATAAGAAAAGTTTTTGTTGTTTTTTTTTATCCTAGTCGAGTCTTTCAATGTCAGTGTTGTTTCCTATTTTGTGCATTACTTTGTAGTCTTTATTTTTGTTCACATTATTTTGCTTGGTTACTTTTTTAAGTCATCTAAAACTAGAAGACTGAAACTGTTGCTGCTTTTGAGATGTGCAGGTATTTTAGAAACTATTTCAAACATGCATAAGGCTCTAACTTGTTCAAATATTGATATTATGTAATGTTTTTAATATTCTTTGACTTATGTGATCAACAGAATCAAGAAAGTATAACTGACATTCATCTACCAGGATTTGGGGGTTTTTTTTTATTTGAGAAGGGGGGAGGGGGGCGTGGAGAGACGGACGATTTCAAACATTCATTAGACAACCTCTGGATAATGATTCAAATATTAGCAATGAATGAAAGAACTTTCAGTGGATATATCTTCATATATTTGTTAAGTATTTCAGTGTTTCAATTATGTTTGAATGTATGAAGCTCTCCTTCTGTCTTTCTTTTCTTTTTTCTTTTTTAAGTTAGTTTTCTTTTTAACATCCAAAGTCAACTTTTACTAGTGAGTTGGAAGTTATGTGTTTTCCTTCCATTTATCTGTAAATACACAAATGGTACATTTGTGTCCTGAGAATATCAGCAAGTTAGCTTTTCTTTTAGAGATATTAATGAAAGAAGATTAATATGCTGTTTGTTTTCAAGCAGCCACTGCTGTCATATGGCTCAGTCTTGTCATATGAATGTATGAACATGCATGAATATGAGAGAGAGAGAGAGAGAGTGTGTGTGTGTGTGTGTGTGTGTGTGTGTGTGTGTGTGTGCTTGTGCATGCGCACGCAGGTTTGTATGTGTGTGTGTGTCTGCGAGAGAGAGAAAGTGTGGATGCACTTATTACATTGCTTGTTTATGTTTTGTGAGAGAGAGTAATTGTCAATCCAATGTTACAGGATTAGATACTGGAAAGACAGAGAGCAGGTTCTCTCAGAACATCAAGTGATTATCTTCAATTGCAAGTCTGACAGCACATGATCATCAGCATGAAATGGTTTTATTTGTAAAATGATCCATGATCCTCTGTGTTAAGAACGTCTGTTGTCACAAGGTCACATATCTACTGTGAGACTCTTGGTTTATTATGGGTGAAATGAGTCACTGAAAAAGAAGAGTATTATGTAAATCTGTGACCCAAACCAGCAGCATTAGAAGTGATTACCTCCCCTGACTTATTCTCTCCTCTCTCTGTCTCTCTCACTCTCTCTCTCTCACTCTCTCTCTCTCTCTCTGTCTCTCTTCATGCAAATGAGAATGTATCATCACAAGACATACTCCAGTCCATGACAATGTCTTTTTTATCTTGGCTTAATTAATGTTACAGAATAAAAACACAAAGACTGAATTTATATCCTTGACTTAATTACGTCTTCCTAGCTTGGACATTCAGGTGCTAATTTTGGTTCAAAACTGAGTTATTGATCACAAGATGATAGTTATGCTTGGACTACAGCATATTGTGTATCAAACTGTCAGTAAATGTCTCGCAAACATTTGAATTTTTAACAGAAATCCTCAGAAGCTGACCACAGAAAATGTTTGTGATTATCAAAACTGTAACACTGGAGAAATTCCAAGGCCGTGGCATCAAATTCAAGCAAAGATTTTCAAATTTAAGAAAGTGAACTGGTAGGAGTAAATGTTATAGAATAACTATAGAATAAAGGCACAAAGAGCAAGTATTATGGAATTTTTTTTCTTATGTAATCAAGAAACTAATAACAAAACCGAAAAGACATGATCTGAAAAAAAAGAACCTAGCAAAAACAATGTCAACAACAAACCCATGAACTGTGTATACATGAACAACCTGTGAAATATGTTTTTTTATGGATGTTAGGAAGCATTTGAAACTAATTGAGGAAAAGAAATTGAATACAGCCTTTATAAGCCAAACGTGTGATCATTAAAAATGCCTGAAATTAACAGGCACTAATATATACTTACTGGAGTCACATGTGGGCTGGTTGTTCAAGGCATGCATATAATGGCACAGATATAAGCGTACATCTCTCTGTCTCTGTTTCTCTGAGTCTCTATTTCTGTTTTTGCCCAGACTGTTTTGCCCAAATTTTCACATGACCCTGGTGGATGGAATACTGTTCTTTGTGTGATGCTGAAGCGGATTCTGTACTTCATCTGTGAGCAGGGTAGAAATAGAATACCATAATTTGTGTGTTAGCTGCGCAGGATTCTATTCTTTCTTTGTTAGGCAGAATATTGTACTTAGTAGGCTGGACAGGACTCTGCACTTTATTTGTTGGGCAGGATACTGTGCTTTGTGAATGCCATAGCTCCTAGGACAAACCTAATGTGGAGTTTGTTCCGAGATGAATTCAAATCCTCATTATCTGTTGTAAGAATCCCCATTTTGATGAAGAAATACTTCTGTTGTGATTTGTCTACTTTTTTAGGATGAATTCAAAGCTTAATATCTGTCAGGAATTTCTGCTTGGAGAGGAACTGCAATGGAATTTGATTAGGACAAATACGAATCCTCTGATTCACTGCAGATTCAACATTACTGTATGTTAAGTAGCTTTGTCTCCAAACAAATACCAGTTCTGTCCATGTATAGGAGGACTGGTATTTGTCTCAGGACAAGCTCCTGTTTTCGTGACTCACTTTTTTTCTTTTCTTTTTTTTCCTTTTTTTTTGTGAACAGATGCATACATACTGTTCTGAAATGCAAAAAACAAAAATGGAAACTAACATTTTTTTCCTTTCAATAAAAATACAGACTCTTTCATTCTTTTCCTGCAAGAACTTGTGTAATTACATACTTGTCTGTTCATTAATTATTAATGGATCATTTTTAGTATGGTAAATGATGTGTAGAATGGAGAGCCAGGATTGAATTTTTGTTTTCTTTTTTTTAAACTTAATGTGTTTATGGATTTGATTAAGAGTAGATGAACATGGAATTAGAAGGTAACATAAACATACAGAAGAATAATCCAATTGTTTCATAAGTATACATGTGATAATGTATTTCTTATATACATTGGATAAGATTACAAGAAAAAAAGAAAAGAAAGAGAAAGAAAATATAAAGGGGGGAAAAAAGAGAAAATAAGGAATAAGGAAATGTGGAATGTGAATTTAAAAAAAACAACAAAAGTTATGATAACCAAAAAGAAAAAAACACAAACAACCTGCAGCTTTGGCCACTGCCAATGAAAATGTCCATTTCCATTTTGATTAAGGTTGTGATCAAAATGCACTCTGATCTAACATTGGAACAAAATAATCCCAGTTCTCATAGACCACAGTTTATTTGGAGTACAGTCTTTAAGAAAATGTAAACTAACATTTGTATAGAAGAATGCTTGTTCTGGTCCTCTGTGTTTCTTTTGCCTCTCAGTCTATTATTTTCTTGTTTGTTTTTTGTTTGTTTGTTGTTTATTGATCCTCATGTTCAATTAACCATACATGAGGACTGAACATAGTGTCACTGAGCTTTGGGGACATGTCTGAGCTCATGTGCTATGTAGACTGACCTAGTTAATTATCATCATTTTTTTTAAAAATTGTTTGTTTCAGGGAAAGATTATCTCATTGTGAGGTAGGACGTAATGGTGCTGTCAGGTATTATCATTGGATGGAAATTAATGCAAAGGTGTTGCTTTTCACAGATTCAATGTTGACAGGCTGCTAACGCTTTTTTGTGTGTTTCACTGGGCTTTGAATGATAATGATACTAACAGCAGCAACAACAATAACAATAAAAGGTGGGTTTTTTTTTTTTAACAGGACGTCTTCATTTTCTCCACAGAAAAAAAAAAGAGTTCCCAAATGCACATTTCAGTTGTATGAGCTGAGCACCTTGTACATTGGAGTGTACAGTCCTGAGGGATTAATGGGTGTGCGATCAGTCTGGGAATAGGGATCGGTATCTCTTCTGAAAAGAAGGCTGGGATGTAAGTTCAGCCTCTTTAAAAGACAGGGAGATCAGCAAGATAATAAAGTAGAGCAAATACTGAAACAATAGGAAACAAATCAGTAGAATTGTTATTCCATATCTGAATAAATTAATTTGTGTTGGAGGATGAGTGGGGAGAGTGGTGGTGTTTATTTTGGATATGTTACATAAACGAAAGGAATGTCAGCAAGAGGTTGTAAAGAGGGTTTGAAGTAAGATGGGAGGGGGTGGAGGGTGCGTTGGGGGGGGGGGGGGGGGGGGGGAGAAAGAGAGTCGAAAGAGAAAGATGCGTTAATTTTTGTTCCAACTTTATGAAGACGTACTTTTTTCTGTCATTGGCTTTTACTCCAAGTAAATTCAAGCTGCCCTTGAAAAGTCTTTCAGATGACAAAATTCAGACGATGCGTTGAGTGTCTATGTATGTAAATAAACAGCTTGTATATGCATTATTTCAAATCCCAAAAGTGTAGGCTTTTTTTTTTTCATGTAGTGTTCTTAATTTAACACTTTATACCATTCTGTATATGTCATATTTTTCCTCCCATACGTATCCTTTTTTTCTCTCCGTTTTTAATTACAGGGACCATACATTGGAACTCTTGGTTCCAAACCAGACTTTCAGTGTAGCCATTAAGATGCTATAACTTGTTTTGGATGAAAGTGTAATTCAGTGAATGTTTACATTCAGTTGACTTGTGTGTTGCTGATGCTGTGTTTATACACCCAGAGCCAAAGCAGGGCAGTAAACTCCCACCCCACCCCAGCTTGTGGCTCTGACTGGCCTTCAGTTTCTTTTATTTTTTGTTATTATCATCACATTTCTTCTGGAAGATCTTCTACTGTCAAGCTCTCCGTCGAGTTTTTTGTTCTCACTCGCCTGTCACACCTCCCGATGCATAGGACTTAAGCAAGTGCCAGCCTGAGTCTTCTGTCCTTGCCCTTCATCTCTGTGAGGTTTTTTTTTCCAGTATCATGTGGTTTAGAGGAGTCTTTTTTTTGCAAAGATCAAAGTGGATTTAATTAGAAAAATACTCTTATGGACTAAACGTTTGAAGGAAGCTATCTTAGTGAGAGAGGTCATCAAGTTGGTTTTGAGATGGCAACCAAACTTCAGGATTGCCGGCGGCACTACCATAAAGTTAAATACATAAGCCATCTGTTTTGTAAAACTGGAAAAATATACTGACAGCAAGGACGACAGCTTCAAACCATGACGTTTAGGTCAATGTCCACAGATGCAAATTAACCACGAAACGCTAACATTCCCAGTTACGCATAAGACTGCTTACAGCATCTATTACTTGCGCGCTGGTGAACTACTCGTTTTTGAGTGAACCAGTATTTTAGGAAGAAGAAGAAGAAGATTACTTCTTTTCTTTTTTCTTTCTTTTTTTAATTTACCCCAAACCTGAGACAGGCAATACATCTTGACATGATATTGTAGCCATTCCTTCTTCTCTTCTTCTACTTCTCCATCCTCATCATTATCTCCTCTTCTTCTTTTTTTTTCTTCGTCTTCATCATCATCATCATCATCATCATCATCATCATCATCATCTTCATCTTCTTCTTCTCTAACGCCATCATCTATAGGAGACTAGTACTCATGGTGAAATCGATGGCCTTCTTCGGACGTTCTGCAAACCTGTACAGTTTCGCTCTTGCTGAGTGATAGTGCACTGGCCACGTCTTCTCTCTCAGTCCCTGGAGGGCCCCACAGTCCTGGAGGATGTGATGCCTGGTCTGGTCTGCTACTCCAAAGGAGCAGAGAGGGAACAGCATAAGGTGGAAGGGTTTCAGCATAGAAGTAGTAGTCCAGGTCATTGTGTAGTATTGAACGTGTGACAGGTCACACTGTTGTGCCCTGTCCACAGGCAGAAAAGACGATGACCTGTTCCTGCCTGGTCGGCTTTTGGTGATCCTGCAGTTGTGGTGTCCTGCACAGAGACTTGCTGATTGTCTTCATGTTGGTTAGGCGGGATACTGATTTCTTCCTGTTCGTCTTCTTCTCGCAGCATTGCCATGTTGTTTTCCATCTTGGCTGCTTTGGATTCTGGAATGGGAGCAAGATCACTGCTGGGCAGCTTAAGTGAACCTGATGTTTGCCACTGTCTGTCATAGCCATTTATCCTCGTCATGTTTGTTTCTGTGCAGACACAACTTCTAACCAAAAGACTCATGACGTTATCTTGTAGATAAACACATTTTGTTTGCCAGAGAATATGCGGTTAAAACGGTACAGATTTTGCCTGTATATATTCCTCAGAAGTTATGTCTATCCTTCGGGTTCGAAAGATCAGGGAATGTTTCTGTATTTCACTCTTTTTCTTCTTCTTTTCTTGATAATTTATTACCAATAACAAAATCATAAACCTGTGGACACTGAAATCTTAAGGATTTCATAGCTAATGAAATATTACCAGATCAAGCTATTATGTCAATGTCATAAGATATATCTGTTATTACTGGGATTGCTACTCGCCTTGTATTGCCTATCCTCTACCGTTATTTATTGAATTTTAAAACAGTTTAATTTACAGTTAAATAGATGTGTGTAATCTTCTATGTGTGTGGATATCTGTGCATGTGAGGGATGTGAAGTAATGTGATCAATAGCAGTGGTATTTAGGTATGTTTATGTGCATGTGTGTGTGCGTGTGTGTGTGTGTGTGTGTGTGTACTGATAAATGTACATATGTGTATGTATGTTGTGTGTTTGCAGATGTATGTACGGATGTGCGTACGCACGTACGCACGAGCACTCGGTACGTGCGTGTGTGAGTGTGCGTGTGTGTGTGTGTGTGTGTGTGTGTGTGTGTGTGTGTGTGTTTTCTGTAAATAGACACTTTAACCCTCATTACGAATGTGGGAAAAACACAAGGATGCGTCTTTTTACATTATCATGATTACAGTCGCCTTCATCTATATCGTAAATGAGTCATCAGCCATTATAGAAGGTACGACATGAAATTGCCCTGCTCTCAGCATGTCTGTTGTCGAATGTATTCACATGAACTTGGACACCAAACTTTGATGCAGGTAAGACATGTGTAGTAGAAATGTACATACACTGAGGGGTAAAGTCAGTCTTACTGCTGAACTACCAATGTTCAGATTTGATTTAGAAAGTCTGTCATTTACGACAGTGTTGTGCTTCTGCTATAATGTCTTTTTTATGTTATTAGTCCAACTGTTTGTTAGCGCCCTTGTGAAACTGAAAATGCTAACTTGACAAGAACGGTGACAATAAAAGTTAATCTCAACAATCTGTGATGGAATTGGTTATTGTTGCTTGAGGTGGGGTGTGTATGTGTGTGTGTGTGTGTGTGTGTGTGTGTGTGTGTGTGTGTGTGTGTGTGTGTGTGTGTGTGCTGCGCGCGCGCGCGTGCGTGTGTGTGTGTGTGTGTGAGTCTGTGTGTGTTGTGTGTGTGTGTTCGAGTCAGTGTGTGTGTGTGTGTGTGTGTGTGTGTGTGTGTGTGTGTGTGAGTCGGTGCGTGTTTGTGTGTGTTAGTTAGTTCTTCAATTTAACGTCTGTTCACTTTAAGTGATATTAGACAAAATAATGCAGAAATGAGTGGATGAGAGAAATGGAAATAGTGTATGCAACATGCTATTATAGGCCTACGTGTGTGTGTGTGTGTGTGTGTGTGTGTGTGTGTGTGTGTGTGCATGTGCGACTTTGACAACTGAAATGAAAAAGATGTTCTAAATGTAACAATTTAAACAGATTACAAAGCATTAAAAAAACAAACAAACAAAAAACTGAAAATATTTACACAAACGAGCCAACTGGGCTTAACATCAACGAATTTACAAATGTAAAAAAGGCATGAAGATTCTGGAAAATGCACAGGGAATCTTTTTGTCGGAAATTGGAGAGAGATGAGTTAAAATAGGAACAATTACAAAGAAAATGCAGAGTATTGAAACTGTCGACTGCTCCACAAGCGCATTGTAAATTTGTGTGAAATTTTGTACGAAGAGCGTTAACTTTAAGCCTGTAAAAGAGAGATTCCAGTTTCCAAAATTTGTGTACATGCACATACGTCTTTGTATACAGTTTACGAATTTGAATGGACGCGTTAGATGGACGAGTAAAGTTTTGTATTCTTGAACAGCAACTCAGTGGAGAATCTTGTGCATGTATTTTAAAGAGTACTGAATCTTTGTACAGGTTATGAAAGGTCGAAAGAGTCTTTAAGAGTCCATAGGCTTCGTGAAGACTCAAAGGTATTTTGATATGGACAGAATTTTCAGAGTTTTTGGATCCCATACGGGCAGTTCTGTCTGCCCATTCATTTCCTACAATCCCATAGTGTGACGGAATCCAGCAAAAGTCAACTATTATCCCTCTAGATGTAAGGAAATGGATCAGAATTTTTAGTTCGGTGATTATCTCGGTGCGATTGGTAGCAGCAATAGATTCCATTGCTTGAAGAACAGATTTGGAATCAACACAAAAAAGTATTCTGGAAAAATCACGTGGAATGTCAGTAATATAATGCAGAGGCATTCGAATTGCTATCAATTCAGCCGTAAAAACAGAAAACCCCTTTCCAAGATGAAAGATTTATCTGCTTTCAAAGCAGGAATAACAAAGCCGGAACCAGCATTGCCATTTAATAGGGATCCGTCTGTATAAACTTTTAAGTGATTAGGATAACTGTCGTCAATATGTGACTTGGCCATAGCACCTAAGACGTTATTATTAACATTCTTTTGCAAATCAGTGTATTTATAATCAAAACTTGC
Source organism: Conus ventricosus (assembly GCA_018398815.1). NCBI lineage: Eukaryota > Metazoa > Mollusca > Gastropoda > Neogastropoda > Conidae > Conus > Conus ventricosus. The sequence continues at coordinate 66,278,745 of CM031600.1, read as the reverse complement.
CGGGATAAGTTCCCAATTAGGAATGGGACTCACGGGATAACGTGGGGCTATGGTTTTGTGTGTGTGTGTGTGGCGCGCGCAATCCTCAGTGTGTCTGTATGAGGTAGAGTATGTCTGTAATTTTCGCTCTGTGTCTGTGATACGGGTATGTATATATGTGTATATGCGTGTGAGTGTGTGTGCATGCTATTGTCCTTTGTGTGTTCATTTCTGTCGGACTGTCCTCTTCCCTCTCTGATGATTTTATGCCAGAAAATGTATTAAATCACAGAATTACTCCTGACATTGCACACACACACACACACACACACACGTGCGCGCGCATACGCGCTGCCTGTCGCGGTTATCGTGAACTGTCGCCTTCACCCAATCTTTGCTGTTGCCGGCCGTCAATGCGGGAGTCCCCTGTTGGTTACGTATTCATTTTGATTTCTTTTCAATCACATGGTGCTTAATTCATTTCAGGTGTGCATGTGCGCGCGCGCGCGCGCGCATGTGTGTTTAACGGAAACAGATTAGCTTTAATTATTATCTCGCACCGTCCGTTTTGTCTCCAAGACTCGGCTGAGTCGGCCCGAGTAAATCTGGTGTGACTTTTATCGCCAAATGTGTGTCGACGATGATACGAATGAAAGGGGATGGCGTACACAGAGAAGGTGAAGGAAAGAGACGACAAAGGGAGTTTAGTCTGATTTCATTGTCTACCGGGACTAGTCCATGCACGTGATACTATAATCCGTCAAGGCATGCCACCATCAAAACCAACTTCAGTAAAATGACACGCAAAGAAACGACCACCAAAAAAAAAAAATCAAAGGCGAAAACAAAAACAACAAAAACATAGCAACGGGGGAGGGAGGGGGGGGGGGGGGGGGGGGGGGGGCAGGTGAGCGCGGAGGGAGGTTAAAGACGACTGCTACAAAACACTGGTTAGACCAGTACTGGAATATGGTTGCTCAGTTTGGGATCCTTACCATCTAAAGGACATTGATAACCTCGAAAAGATTCAGAAGAGAGCAGCACGGTTCGTAACAGGGAACCACATCAGAGAAAAGGGGAATACTAGGATGAACATGAGGAGATTAGAATGGAAACCCTCAGAAGAGAGAAGAGCTTTTATCAAACTTAACATCTTCTTCAAAGGCAGAGCTAAAGTAATCGATATTCCAATGGAACAACTAGTATTGAATAAAAGTAGCACCAGGAGTGGCGGTCAATGTTATACCATACCTGCATCAAATATTGACAGCCACTTACATTCTTTTTATCCCAGTTCTGTACGGCTGTGGAACTCACTGCCGGGTGCCATCAAGATTGCCACAAATGCAATCTCATTTAAAAAACAAATTGATTCGACAGTTTTGAGATCTGCATATTGACGATTTTCTATTTTTACTTCCCCAGATATTTTACTATTACCTGGGCCTGAATTTGGCCATTGCTTTTAACTTCTTGAATATCGAGTGCGACCCCTTGTTGCCAAATTTGCTCCAGGGGCCAACAGTCTGAGTCGCACTGTTTTATGTTTTATGTTATTTTATTTTACTTTTTAACATGCGCGCTGGTGACCTACTCGTTTTTGAGTGAACCAGTATTTTAGGAAGAAGAAGAAGAAGAAGAACACAATACGCCTGAACTTCGCTCAGTATCATCCGCACATCCGGTTGTGCGCGAGACCAAGACTAGACAAGACAAGACAGAAGAGACTGTTATCTCTTCATTCCCGAGAATTAATATGCTATCGGTGTATTACTTATCAATTCCTTTCACATTAGCTCCTGATCCAGAAGACGTGCTGACTGCAGTGAAATCATCCGTGGTGGTATCGCAACCCCTGCAGACACTGGAGGAAAACCAGGAACTGATCACTGACGTCAGCTTCTCCAAAGAAGTGGGAAAGAGAGCTCGAGAGGAAAGAGAGTGAAGGGAAGGGAGCGGGTTCGCAAGGTCACATACACACGCGCGCACGCACGCACGCACACACACACGCGCACGATACACACATACACATACACACCCAATGCGCGCACACGCACGCACGCACACGTTCACTCACGGCTGAGTCTATATACACGTAATTGCGTGCACATAGCAAATTTCGTCGTGGTAGCGTACACGTAATTGCGTGCACATAGCGAATTTCGCCGTGGAACGCACTTTTTCGACATTACGTGTACATAGCAAATTTACGTCAAACAGTGCACGCAATTACGTGCGTATAGCAAATTTCGAATAGGTAGATACACGTAATTGCGTGTATATAGACACTCCCTACACACGCGCGCGCACGCATACACACACACATACACATACACGCCCAATGCGCGCACACGCACGCACGCACCCGCTCACTCACACACGTGGGCTCGCGCGCGCGCGCGCGTCATATCATGTGTGTGAAAGAAAGGGGGTTGTTGCAGTGGGAGGGGAGTGAGGACTGTCACTGAGTAGATGCAATGTGACTTGGAATTCATATTGCAACCACCAAACGCCACATGTCTCTGGACATAATCAAACACTCTTTAAACGCTCTAAATTTGATAAGGGAACGCCTTGTACCGTTAAGACGTCATCAAGCAGTTCATTTCATCAGAAGGGGGCTCAAAATGAAATCTTTTCATCGTTGAAACTGAGGCCAAGCACTAACGAACCCACAAGGTGCACAGTTACGATTCAAAATAGACACGTGAATGTTTCCACGATGTGGCTTCTACAGAGGTCACATGGACCAGATTCACAAAATGCCCAGGGCAGTAGGCCCTACTACCCGATCACAGTCGTCGTTGACCTAGTGGACTGTTGGCATTTCACCTGTTGACTGCGCAGTGGAGAAATTCTGTATACTGAAACTCGTAATCAATCGACATACTCCTTTTGTGTGTGTGTGTGTGTGTGTGTGTGTGTGTGTGTGTGAGAGAGAGAGAGAGAGAGAGAGAGAGAGAGAGAGAGAGAGAGAGAGAGAGAGAGAGAAACTTTCCTAATCTATAAGGTGAATTTACCAACCGGTCAAACATCCAGAAAGCGAGTTTTTGCTCCCCATTAACCTACTATTTTCGTTAAAAAAAACATTTTTTGGCAGAGAACTCCAGTTTTTCATATTGTCAGAAACAGTTTTAACTAATGTGTATGTATACCTTGTTGATAACTGTTTCATAAACTAAAGTCAACAGTTCACAGTTAGATTTCTGGGAAAAAAATAATATTGTTTGAAATGTGGGAAAACGTTTAGAAAATGTAGAACAGGAAAAAAAAAGTCGTTGAACATTCTAGTTTCGCTTAAACGATGGGGATTTAGTATCAGAATAGCATATTTAATGTTTCCTTTCCAGGGCTAAAACACTTACAACAATTTTTTTTTACCAATGGGTGTAGTTGGCCGTTACGCCAGATAGTGCCATTGTAAACACTGAATGGGGAGGGGGGAGGGGTGCTTTCTACTGTGTTAGTTGCCAGTGGGGCGTTTTAGCTTTTTCTTCTTCTTTTTTCTTCTTCTTTTTTGTTGTAAGATCAGTTGTACCATTTTCCCAAGACAGCCACGTAACTAAGCGTCTTATTCATCTGATTGAATTGGTTGTAGTTTTATCTTAGTCAGCTATTGATACAATAATGTAAAAACATTTTCACTTATTATTCAGCAGTCTAAGCGGTGCCGTAGTGATGTAATTGAGCAGCAGAAAGAGAAAGATGCTTTATACGATGCTTAATGAAGAAAAGACGAAAGGATATTATGTGTAACGTGAGGGACGAACAGAATTCCTTAAAAGAACAAAGTAGTTCAACGCTTTCTGTTTCGTTTTTCTTCTTACATATTTGTTTTAATTATTACAAAGTATGGAAATGGGTTTGTTTTAACTTTTAAACCTGATTGTTTGAATGTTGTCGAAACATGCTGATCTTTTTTTCTTGCCCAGAAATGATGAGAATTATGAATTAAAGGGAAGAAAATATGAATGTAAATAGATTTTACATGAATCGAGAGCAAACTAATGTTGTTTTACACACACACGCACCACACACAACACACACACACACACACACACACACACACACACACACACACACACAGAGAGAGAGAGAGAGAGAGAGAGAGAGAGAGAGAGAGAGAGAGAGAGAGAGAATACGAATAATTCAATGTGCCAGGTCTTGTGCCCATTCACATGGCGACAATGAGGAAGGGGGGGGGGGGGGGGGGTGAGGACGATCAATAACTTAACTAATACTAATAGACACAATCAGTCTCAAACATGCCAGGTCGTCATGACATGGAAATCACATCAAGGTAACACAGGTCATCTCACGGTCAAAGTCTGCTTGAGCACAATAACAACAGCTCCTCAGTCATTGGTTCACATGAGATTTTTGCACAGTGAATAGAACAAGTGTGAACAGTGATAAACTGTACAGTGTATAGATCACTTCTAGACCAAGATTTCCTTTACAACCAGAGCTATGATAAATTTAAATGGTAAACTTTATCAAATCAATTTCTGTATTCAAGAGATATAATATTTGTCTATGCCAGTTTCTTTGTTTTGCGGATATCATACGGGTCTACATCACTTTCTGTGCTATTCAGGTACAATGCAGATCTACAGTAGTTTCTACGTTTTACATGTGTCATACAGATCGACATCAATTTGATTGTATTTCACAGGTGTCACACAGTATTATACAGGTCTGCTCCAATTTTGTGTTTTACTGGTATCATGCAGGTCTGCACCACTTGGTGTTTAACAGACATTGCACAGGTGTACACCAATTTTGTGTTTTGCAGGTATTATACAGGTCTATGCCAATGTCTGTGTGTTAAACCCCCTTCCCACTATGAGCGAAATGACGGAGTGATCGTGTTTTTGGGCCTAAATTCGTTAAAGTTCTCGATGAATGCAGGTAGCATTCCCACTACCAGACCCTTTCACTCCCAGCCAGCTTTGAGTGATTGTGCACGGTCAGATCACTCCGTGGTCGAGATTTGTGTTCAAACATGTTTAAACACAAGTGGCACCTACTGCATTCATCGTGTCCAATTTGCATACCGCGGGAAAATTTTCGGTTGCGTGCGAGCCTTGCCAGCCACAGTCTGAGGCGAGGCGCGGCGAGCGTGGCCCACAGGAAATGCTTGGGTCAGCTCCCCAAATAGATCACTCACACCGATCACCCAAATGCATTCCCACTATTTTGGAGTGAAAGGGCCCTTTGTCGCTTCACTCCTGAGTGATCCACGATCACTCAGAACTTTCACGCACAACTTTCACTCCGACAGTGGGAACGCGGTGTTACACAGGCATCATGCAGGTCTACAGC
>CM031600.1:66213441-66265941 GCA_018398815.1 Conus ventricosus | reverse complement strand
GGTCTCTGCACATTTGCGGACAACCCCATGCTTTCCAATCACGCCTTCCCAGGTGAAGCCGTCGCTGCCAATTCTCGCATTAAAGTCACCAAGAATGATGAGCTTATCAGCGCTGGGAACAGTGGAGATGACGGCATTCAAGTCTTCATAAAACTTGTCCTTGACCTCATTTGAGTCGGTCATGGTGGGTGCATACGTGCTGACAATGGTGGCAAACTTTTGTCCTCGTGAGAGGGGGAGCCTCAACGTCATCAAGCAATCGTTCATCCTTTAGGCGGGCCAACCAGCTTGCCGACAAGTGTTGACTTCACCGCAAAGCCAACCCCAGCCTCACGTCTCTCCTCAGGTCCACGCCCACTCCAAAAGAAGGCATAGTCTGCGCCTCGTTCACAGAGTTCACCCTCCCCAGCCATCCTGGTCTCACTTAGGGCAGCGATGTCAATCTTATATCTTGCAAGTTCATTCGCAATGAGGGATGTACGCCTCTGGGGTTTATCCGAGGCGTCCCTGTCAGGGAGCGTGCGGACGTTCCATTTGGCTAGGTTCAGAGGAGTGAACCTCGTTTTTCTTTTTACTGTCTTTTTACTGATGCCGATTATGTTATGTAGTCGATTACATGGCTGTAGTTCAGAATACAGAGCAAGGAAAACGACGAACTGCATATGCAAAACTGAAGGGCGTCTGACTGCACAAAAGCAGTCAAGTAAATGAAAGTGGGAAAACCGGTACTGTCGAGAGTGTGCGTATGAGACGAGAGGTTGACCCGTCAGCCTGGTGATGCAACGATCAATAACAGTACTCATGCGCCAGCAGGGTTGAATCAAGCGTTTACTGGAAAGGTGTCTATGTCAGTGCTAGATTTATTACCTTACTGTTTACGTTTGACAGCTACTGAAGTTTTATTCAGGCCCACCGAAAGTGACTACGGTTTCTTTGTTCAAATCGCAGGCATTCATGCCTTCAGCACATGGTGTGCATACATAAAGCAAGGTAAACGTATGCAAACGATTAGACTTAAATCATTCGTGTACCTGGCCTCGTCTGCAGACAATGCTGTTTGAAACTCGTGCGAACACTTCAAAATTCGTCCTTTGTCTAAGGCCCGCGCAAACGTAGATGTGAACGTTTTAAACTTGAATGTGCCCTGACCAATCCTTACCAGCACGTTGGAAATTACTTTTGTACAATGTAGCATCATTGCCGACGTGCTGGTAGCGGAAGACCCAAGGACCGTTAACTTGCATGCAAGTCTGCTTCTGAGCAAGCCTCTTGAAAGATGTCATGGCTTTCCTTGTCCCAGTTGAATAAAGGTGACAGATCGCGTAAGTCTTGTCATTGTTCATGTTTGCGGCTGACCGGACGTTTGAGTGGACGGACAACACACTCAAGTCCCGAGTTTCGTTTAGGTCGTGATGACGTTCTTTTTCTTCTTATTTTTTCTTTTTTTTTTTTTTTTTTTTTTTGGGGGGGGGGGGGGGGTAGCACTAGATGGGGGGGGGGGGGGTAGTGGGGGGACGCTTCCATGATGGACAAACAGACTTGTGTTTTTGTTTTGTTTTTCGCGGTTGCCGCGACTAAATCAACATGCTGTTGATGACAACAACAAACTGACGGCAACGACGACGATGGTGATGATGATGACAATCTTGATGACGACGACACAATGGCGAACTTACGTTCACAAATGCCGTAGCAGTAGCCGGTGCGGATGGTCTTGGGGTAGAAGATCTCGTGTATCCCTAAGTCATGGAACCGGACTGTGAGGTCAAACTTGCAGCAGCGACTGTAAGGGTCGCACTGACTGTTGCGTTTCTCCCTGGGGTTGTCCTGAGGGGGTTGCCGGCCTTCCCGGATCACCAGAACTGGGCGGAAGTTGCTCTGGCAGAGAGAATGAAAGAGTGAATGCAGTTCGTTTTAACGATAACTCACTGTCTGTCTGTCTGCCTGTGTGTCTGTCTGTCTGTCTTCTCTCTCTCTCTCTCTCTCTCTCTCTCTCTCTCTCTCTCTCTCTCTCTCTCTCTCTCACACACACACTAGAGGGAAAGGGGAAGAGAGAGAGACAGAGACAGTCAGAGAGAGAGAGACAGAGACGAGAGACAGAGATACAAAAGGGGAGAAAGATGCACCCTAAAGTGCAGAGGGAACCTACAGAAATACTATCTTCTACCGCCGAACACGGTGATATCGGAAACACTGAGACGTGAACTCATCGCGGCATGGGAACAGACAGACAGAAAAACTGTGAACTGGCAGAGAAAATCAAGAGACAGGAGCACTGTGACTGATAAAACACAGAGACGAGAGCTCGGTGACAAAGGAAACAGAGACACTGGGGGGGAAAAAAAATTACCGGAGAGAACATACCACGATACAAAGTGACGCAGAAAACACAGAGCCACTACCATTTACAGGAGAAACACAGACGGAAACACAGCGGTGTGAGAAATCAGGAACGAAAACACAGTGTCAGGGGAGATAAAGAGACGGGAATATGGTGGCAGAGGAAACGCAGACGGGACCACGTTGACAGGAAAAGCACAGCTCAACAAACAGAGACACGTTAGGACCAAGTGATGGGAAATAAGCCTAGCCCCCCCCCCCCCCCCCCCTCCCTTTTTTTGTTTTTGTTTAAAGTTCAAATCTTTGCCAAGTCATTACTATGACGGAAGAATTGTTAGCCTGCACTTGTTTTCCCCCACTTCTTAATTGTTCACAAATAAGCCTAGCCTACCAGAACTGCATCCTCGCTTCTGCCCATCTCCCTGTCCACCCCTGCTTTCCCGTGTCCTTCAAACCAAAGGCGTTTGTACCATTCATTTAACTTCGCTTTTTCACAAGGAAACGGTAGGTCGAGCCATTTTCGTCGCTGCCAAATCATTTCTACCAGCCCTGATCATTGCCGCCTTCGAAACATGTTTAGCAGAGAATGCGCGCGGCTGGGCTAATCCCGTGAAATGACTAGGCTGAAGGAGACCACAGAAAATGCGGCTTTGTTGCGTCAAATCCCACATTGACGTCATCATAAGCCTATTCTTAAATCGCTGATCCCTAGCCCAGCTAGGTTCGCAGAGCACAGGAAAGTTCGCTCAACAAGCTCTGAGAAATGTTTGGGCTTATAAATAGTGTACAGTGCATTGGAAATAAAGTCAGTTTACTGGACGACTAAAATGACTACATTCTACTTCATAGCGTATCGCCTACAGTTCCAAGCTCTGTTGGTCTGTCTATCTCAGTCGAACAGTGGCCTGAAGAGGTCTGTGCAGCCGGCTGTCCTTGCCAATAAAAAAAAAAATGTTCACAGAAATCAGTCGACGAATCACTTAGCCCGACATTTATAATAATTCATAAATAAAAAAAAATTAAAAAAAGACACACAGAAACGAAACAAACATTAACTGACGTTGTTTCTAATTCCGTTTGTTTACATTTAAAATCCACTCAATCTTCAATTTGAACCATTTTGTATTGTCTTTAAGGGTTCGAGGTCAAAAAAGCACACATTTCGAATCATGTTCAGCCATTTTTTGTCCCAGGCCATACTCCAAAAGTAGTGTTTTTGTTCGCAATGGCAGGAAGAACCGTCTCTTTGCTAGGTATGGAGAATGTTCTCTCTCTTTGCGAAAAAGTCGAATGTTGATCGTCATGCCAGTAATAATCGTAGATCATCCAATTCAGTTTAGCAACACACACACACACACACCACACACAGGATTACCGTTCTTCACAATGTAATTAACAGTTTTTAGTATAGCCGTTATGCCAGTTGTTGGATGACATGGTTGGGGGAAAAGTTAGAGGAAAAAAGAGCGGTGAGGGAGGACTCGCAAACGGCATGTCTTAAGCTAGTATTGGAAGGCCTACTGGATGAGTAAGTACTATCCATGATGGAGATACCATTGTTCGCCTGCTTAACATCGGATACACAAAGACTATGCGATCTTCTTTGTTCCGACAGTAACTTGATTACGTGACTGATATGTGTCCTGCCAACTTTGTGACAGTTGACAATGACATTTTTTTCGGCAAAGTCTCAGTTAAGAGACCCCTATTATCACAGTCATTAAATGGCGCTCTCACTGACAGAACGATTTCTCTTTGTCAGAGCGCGAATCGGGGAGACAGATGACAGAATGGTGGGCCACGACTATTGCATTCCCCGGACTGCATTTTGGACCTAATCTAACGAGCTTAATTAAACGGTCAGCCGGGGATGAATGGCCCAAAACTAACAGCATCACTGGGGCAAGGAAGATGAGTTTGGTTGTCATTGTTGTGTTTTCTCTTTGTTTTCTTTCTCTCAAGACTCATTCCCTTGACTCCAAAGATGGCTCTGTAGCTGCTCCTTTTGGCAGGTCTTGCAACGGACACCCAAATCAGCGAAGAAGCTGACACCTCTGGGTCGCGAGCGATCTCCCGTACGAGACGAGTGATGTCAAAGCGAAACCCCAGCCCTCCTGCACGTGCGTGTCCAGGCGTGCCACCAGGCTGTGTTCGCGGGTCGGCGCCCTTTGCTGTAATGGGCTGGGTGACGACCAGGTTTGCCCCTGACGGTCGGGGGGCGTCGTGCATTTTGTACACCACAGGTCGGCTTGCGTCACTCCCCCTTTCACCTTGCCGCGGACTTCGAACTGTTAAGACCCTGTCCCTGGTTTCGTAGACGATGTTGCCCACTGGTGAAACAGATAAATAAATGAATAGATAGATGGATAGATAGATATAATGAGTAAATTGAATTGACGTCGTGAAATACACAGCATAGATAGAAAATAATAGTAGATTAATGAAAAATGAATCAACGTCTGTAAAATAGACGCAGCATCTGCTGCTGAAACATACCCACTGGAAATTGAAACTGCCTCGCCAGTGGGAGTGTTTTTTGTTTCAGTAATCGTGAAAAAAAGGGTTTTTCAGTTAGACTGTAGTGTAAAACGATTAGCTTACGCCTCCCCTCCACCCCCTTCAGTTTGAATAAAAAATCCCTACAGTTTCAAAAGCGTCAATTTTTTTTTTTTTTTTTTGGGGGGTGGGGTTGAATGTTCATGGTGAGAGCATTTGCTGCAGAGGTGATGATCGTGATTTGGGAGCCACTCGTGGGGGTCAACTGTTAACGGCTGGAAACCCCCCTCTGTGCACCCAGCAGTCCCAGGGTAGTGATGCAGGAAAGGGAAAAGGTGAAGGGCAGCGGAAGGGAAGGGGGATGGGACCCGCCGTCATTTATGATGTGCCCGACACAGTGAGCCTCAACAGCGGAAACCCCCTCGTGCCCCCAGCAGTACACGGGTAGGTGATGCAGGTAAGGAAAGGTGAAGGCAGCGGAAGGGGAAAAGGGATGGGACCGCCGTCATTATGATGTGCCCCAGACCAAGTGAACCTCAACAGCTCCCACACTGCTGACATCGGGCTTTTGGACTCTAATCTTTAATTGCAATGTGAACCGAATTTGAGAGTACACCCAAAAACTCTGAATTGCCCCGGGGTTCGAGAGGGAAAACGAGACCAACGCATACCTCTAATAATCATTCGGGGTATTTTTCAAATGTTTTGATTAACAATTTGTTGTTTCGGTTCCGTTAGAAAATGATCAGTGATACAAATCGATAAACAGCGACTTACGGTCACGTCCAAAGAAAAGAAGCTGGGTTGGTTTGGCGTAGTACTGGTCCTCACGGTCCGGGCTCATCTTGTGGGGAAGGTCAGGAAAAGACCTGCTCGGGCAGTTTGGGTGGCAGGGTGCCTTCCGACGTGTGGGTACCAGCCTGAGTTTGTCCAGCAGCTGAGCTTTCAGATCTGCGTGGGTGAGAAAAAGAGGATGGTTATGTTAAAGTGTGGTAGAAAATGAAAGGTGATGAATTTTGGCTTTTTTTTTCAAACACATACCACGCCGCACGCCGCCGCACACACCTACATCACACGCGCTCACAGCGAGAGGACTTATTAACTGGCAATATTAGCCACATTTGTTTCTATCTTGTACGCTGAAAATGTATCGGAAGAAAAATGGGGAGAAAGAAGAAGAAAACAAAGAAAGAGAGAATAGAAGGAAGAAGAAAGAAAGAAAGAAAGAAAGAAAGAAAAGGAGGGAGACATGTATAAACTTAGACATCAAAGTTTTTTACAAAGAGTTCAGGAACAACCAATCGTGATATGAATTCACAATCATAACGAATTATTCATTAAAAAACAGCTTCTTCTGAAATCGTTTTACTGATAATCTTGTAAGAAAAACATGAATGAAAATAAACAGCTTCGGTGTATTAATAAAACTGAACACTTCAATAGGAACTGACATATAAATGTGTTCATGTTATCAGAACCCGACACCCATGAATTTTTTTGTGAAACCAATACTTTGAAAAAACCCTTTTGGTTGATTATGTTTGATGGTTTATATCTAAGTATCGCTGTTTTGGGTATTTATTCTTTGCTTAGGACATAGCAGCAGCAGCAGTAGTTGTAGTAGTAGTAGCAGCAGCAACAGCAGCATTTAGAAGACTGCTGCTGTATTGTTGCTGTTGTTGTGGTTGAAATGTGTAGTAGTAATCATCATCGTCGTCGTCGTCGTTAGAAACGATCAAACCCTCCCCTGTTGTGAAGTTCTCGTGCTTCTGTAAATGGCCCCCTTCTTTGGTGCATCCAACACATTCCTTCATCTTTGGCTGTCGGGCCTGACTGCTTTCTTCTGCCTCCTTTCAACGAGTCTGGCTTCTGGAGATTCCAGGGCCTTTTGATGTCCTTCTCTTCTTGTCTTTGGTCTTTGTGCTCACCAAGGATAGCTTTGGGTTTTCTGTGTGATCTGCTTTGTTGTCGTCTGTTTGTGGTCGTTCTGTACGTTGGCGACTTGTGTAAAATGACGTCTTGGCGAGTCTGAGCGTCGACGCTTCGGATTGGTCAGATTTCGAGTTCCATCCCTGTCGTCGCGTGAGCGTGACTTGAACTGTTTTCCTACTTCCATACCGTCTTCTAGGCCCCATCGAAAGTCCATCTTGGTCTGTTCACGTGGTTCCTGTTTGGGTGTTCTCGGTCAAATTCGGTGGTGTCTCGTTGTAGTTGAGTTGTTTCTTAGTTTCCCCTTTATTTGAGGAAACTTTGAGAAAAACGGTGATTGCCGCTCTCCAAAGGCCCATCTGGTTGCTTGTCTTTTGGATTAATCCCGTCCATTCCAATTGCTTCTCTTGAGGAGGTTTGTGGATGTGATTTTGTCCTAAGACCGCTAAGATCTGGAATGCGAGGTTTAGAGTGATGCTCGGTGGGTCAGGATCATGGGCGGGAATGACCTGATGGCCGGAATAAACTTGGTATGATTTTTAGGCTGACTTGGGTTCTGGCGGTTGCGTCTGGAGTCGGTCATGAGAAGACTGCTGGCGAGTCCCGAGAGATATGTTTTTGGGGGGCTGTGCGAAGAGGGAGGAGAAACAGGTCTACCCCAGCCATCCTGCAGACCACCAGACATCATGGTGTTGTCGCTTCCTCTGACGGTGCCATCGTCTCCACCTCTTCCACCCCGGACTGGCCTCCATCCTTACTGACATCGTCTTCTTTCCCCAGCCACGGCATGTAAGCCTGACTCTCAGGCTTGTCCGCCGCCATCAAGGTCTTGATTTGACGTGATGATCATGACGATGACCGCGATGGTGGGACGAAGGTTCTGACAAAGCAGAATCCTGAGAATACGTCGCAGAAAGTTTTGAGGTCGAGAAAACAAAAGGCCCCGACGGTAAGCCCTGAAAACCCCGGGGTTTCTCTTCTTTCGGTAAAGTCTCTCCACAAAGTCCTGGTCAAATACCAGGGTTCGTTTTTCACAAAAGTTAAGTCAGCATTATATTCAAAACGGGGTTTAATCGCGCTAAAGCATCTTCACATCAGTGAGGTAAACAATAAAATGGAACGAAGAGTTCTTTTCTTTTTTTCTTTTTTTTTTTTCTTTTTTTTTATTTTTACTTTCCTTCTTTTCCCCTATACCGTTTCTGGCCCTAGATAGTTTTTTTCTGTACAGTGTAGACTTGAACAGCGCACTTCCTCGTAGAGCCGCCGACTTCATAGGTAAAAGCTTGTCATCCATCCAAACGCTCCCAAAGAACGGCCACTGCCATGCTCTTGTCACTGGCAGGCTCACTCCCGCTAAGTACCCCGGTTAAATCCAGTCAAAACCAGAACGCTATAAAAAGAAAAAAGAAAGAGAGAGAGAGAGAGAGAGAGAGAGAGAGAGAGAAGGAAAGAAAGAGGGAAAAAGATCCAGTTCTGGCAGGAATGTCCGGCGGGGGTTTCAGAGTGCTTCACCGTGCAACATACTGATCCTCTTTGGCTTTTAGTGGGTGATGATTAGAAAGGTTTGCAGGACGGGGCGAGACTGGGGAAGAAGAAGTGGGGGAGGAAGAAAGGATAGTGGAGGGCAGCAGGCGGGTGGGCGGTGGGGGTGGGGGGTGCGGGGTGGGGGTGGGTGGGGGTGAAGCCAATATGTCGAGTCCGACATGTATGAAAAATGAGGCCTAGTGGTATGGAAGACCATTCAACGTGTTTCGAGTCCCCCTTACCACCCCCTTTGGGGTGACGCAAGGGACTTTTCTTGCCTTCCGTGTAGTTGTCGGTTTCAATCAGCATAAAAGGCGTTTACAGGAACGGGAGGGGACGGGGGTAAGGGGGGGGGGGGGGGGGGGGGGGGGGGGAGGGGCTTTGAAGGCTCTGTGTGGTGGAAAGAAGTTATTGGGGAGATGGGGTGTTTTAGAAGGAGGGTGACGTGGGCGGGGGTGGGGTGAGAGGGAGGGAAGGCGGGGTGGGGGTTGTTGTTAAATAGGTGGTTTAAACAAGTTTTATTCAAACATGGTTTACATTTGCAGCGAAAACTAAATGTATTTTAGCACAACAAGCTAAAGCTTATGGACCTGCAATACATGGCTATTGATATACAAATAGATGGCTGGATATAGCAATACATGTCATGGTGTGTAATATGAAAATATTATAAACATAAAAAGTAAAGAAAAGAAAGAGGGAAAAAGGGGAAAGAGAGGGGGTACAAAGACAAAATACAAGGTTAATATAGGTATGCCAGCGAACGTGGTGTGTGTGTGGTGTGTGTGTGTGTGTGTGTGTGTGTGTGTGTGTGGGTGTGTGTGTGGTGCTTGTGTGGTGCGCGCGTGCGTGTGTGTGTGCGCGTGCCGCGGGGCGCGCGTGGGTGTGTGCTTGTGTGTGTGCGCGTGTGTGTGTGTGTGTGTGTGCGCGCGCGGAGAGGATGGTGGCTAGAAAGTTGGATAGGTTCGTATAGCATTAATAATCAAGGGCATTTTTTAACTGGCAGCCTCAACTCTTGCGGTCTGTAACTTCCTGGACTACCCGTACAACGAATTCTCTGACAGTGTAACTTGTCTTTCGGTTGTATTCCCGTCATCTGGAACTTCTTTCTGTACCACTAGTTCCCTTTTCTTCTGGCTGTCTCTCTCTCTTCGACAGTTCCTGTTCATTTTTGTTTCTTCTTCTTCTTCTTCTTTTTCTTTCTTTCTTTCTTTCTGTCTTGCTTTGTTGTTGTTTTTTGCTGTCGTCCTTTATTTGACTGCTCTAGTCGACCACTTATCTGTGTTTTGTCTGGAAAGCACATAAGCTTATAATCTTTTTGGATTCACCATTGGAGATGCCTGGGAATCTACCAGTGTGAATTGTGTTTCCGTCTCCTGGAAATTCTTTACTAATAATTTCTTCTTTTTAAGTTGTAGGCGCTATTTCCATCTTACAGGAATTCTTTGCGAATAATTTTCCTCTTTTTCCACTTTCTTCGACTCTGCCTTTATTTATTTATTTTTTGTTTATGTATTCATTTGTTTATTCTAATTATCTTATTTTGTTTTATTTTATTCTAGGTCTCTTACTGTACCGTAGTCTGATATTTTTCGACCTTCGTGGCCCATTTGCCCGTCTCTGTTGTACGGAAAGTCTTTACACCTTTATGCATTCATCCATTTAGGATGTCGGAGAAGGAGGGGGTGGAGGAGTGGGAGAACTTTGGGGATATTTCAATATCAATTGTATCCTTGTTTCCTAGAAGTTCTGTGATATTAGTTTCCTCTTTTCTGCTGACCATTTTCATTCTGTATTTGTTTGTATCTTTCTTTGTGTTTCAGTTTCAGTTTAGCTACTGTCGTCCACCATTAAAAAAACAACCCATTGTAGCTCATTGACCTGAACGTCTTTGTTCTGGAAACTCTTTTAGGCGTTACCATCACAAGTGACCTAAGCTGGGACCTGCACATCAACGCCATCTGTGCTAAAGCCAACAAGACCCTCGGCTTCCTTAGAAGAAACCTGAAGATCCCAGCAGTGCGCCTCAAAGAAACAGCCTATAAGACTTTTGTCAGACCGATCCTGGAGTATGCGTGCACTGTATGGGACCCGCATACCCAAGGCAACATCAATAAGATTGAAGCTGTCCAGAGACGTGCAGCACGGTTCGTGGTCAACCGGTAACCACAACACATCTAGTGTCACCGCGATGATTGATAAACTGCAATGGCCGACTCTGCAGCACAGACGCAAGGTAGCTAGGCTTGCCATGCTACGGAAAATAATGAATGGAGAGGCAATCGTGGACAAAAGCTGCATCGTGCCAGCCCCTTCCAGACAAAGAAGGAAGCACTCCCACCCAGCTCAACAGATTCTGTGTAAAACCCAATATCGACAAGCTTCCTTCTTCCCCAGAACGATACGTGACTGGAACAACCTGCCTGAAACAGCTGTGGCCGCGGACACCTTGGACACCTTTAAGTCTAGGATGCCCCCCAGTCAGTAGTTAGTTAGATAATAGGTCCCCCCCCCCCCCCCCTCCCCACTCTTACCCCAGTAGCTTTTTGTTTTGTTCTTTATTTTTGGGGCCCTGCTGTCTTAGATCAGCAAGGGACCGGCTAGCTCGGAATAGCGAAAAGTGAAGTAACAGTAGCCTGCCGGAGAAACCACTTAGAGCAGGACTAGGTTTTTATCCTCACTTTTAGGTCTATCGCTTTCTATAATTTGTTTTTCTTTCATCGCAACCCCCACAAAACGGCGTAAAAATCAATTGGATGATTGTGGCCGTATACCCTGAAGAAGAAGAACCTCTCTCCTCCCCGTGTTTTTCTTTCACCTTCTTTCTTTCGTCCCCCCCCCCCCCCCCCCCCCCCCCCCCCATGGTTTCGAGCCTTTGGGAACTTTCACACGAAATTGATTTATGGGATCGCCGGCCTTCGCGGGGAAGGGCAGCCCCAGAAAGCAGCACCCGATTGTTAAACATCGTGAGTGGGGCCCCGGGCGAAGCCCCTGAACAAATCTAAAAATGGCTCCGGGGAAATATTGTTGTGAAATTGGCTGTAATTTCCATCACACCCCCAAAGGGTACAAAAAGGAAAAAGGTTGCGTTTTTTTGGAATTTCCCGGGAGTGTAAAACGGCATGGGGGGAAAAAATTATGGAAAACTAAACCGCACAGAGCATAAAGGGAAGGGCCCAGGAGTGATAAACACGTAAAAACAGTTATTTTAAATCGGCCCTGTCATGCTTTCTCCCCCAATACTGGGGTCCCAAAACGAAAACCATGGATTGCAATTTTTGGGAATTTCCGGGGTAAAAAGGCCATTGGGGGAAAATTAAGGGTTTGGGTCTGCCCAACAGGGGAGAAGAAGGGGTTTTTTCGAGGGGCCGGTCAGGCGTACGGACATCACTTTTTGGCACATTTGAAGAAGGGCTGGGGAAAGTCTTTTCCCAAATTTTTCCCATGGAGAAATTTGATCCCCTCGATTCTTTTTGGAAAACATGCTTTAAAGATTTTAAGTGGATGGAAGGGGCACGGGTTTTTTAAAATCCCCAAAAAACGAATGTGTGTGTGCGGGGCGTGGGGCGCGCGTGCGTGCGTGCGTGTGTGGGCGTGTATGTGCGTGAGGGGAGTGTGTGTGTTGTGTGTTCAAGTCCACCCTTCCTTACTTGGGGGGGATTTCATAAATTGATTCACTTGCCCAGTATGGTTCTTCCTTTAGCCAACATTGTCATTAGGGGGACAAACTTTTGGGAAAATAAAAATCTGTTTGACTGACTTGAGAACCCTCATACTGTAGGTAAAAGTGGTACAGGAAAGAAATTTGGGCAGGAAAAACTTTTGAACTAAATATTTCACTAGAAAAAAAGGGTCGTGTGAGTACTTTCGGGAAAGCAAATTTTTTAAAAAGAGCCCGTTAGAACTGACTCCAAAATTTCCAGATGTTTTGGGAAATTTAAATTTAAAAATTTTGCTGATCGAAATTTTTTGTGCATTTAAAAATACCACACACCCCACACTGCGGGGAACACAAACTGACGCACAACTATGCAAAAAAAACTCGAAAATTTTACGAAGTGCTTTCTTTTAAAAAATTTTTTCCCCCTGTTTTTTTTTTCTTTTAATCTCCTTTTTGGGAATTAAAAACATGAAAAGTAAAAGGGGAATTTCACTAGCATAAAAACAGGGAAAAGTAAAAAGGGGGTTTTCCCCCCCCTTGGCATGAACATTTGGGACAAAAAAAGCTAGCTTTTAAAAATTTAACTTGTAGAACATAATTTGAATAAAAACAATGTATCCAATTTTTTTCCAAAACATCTGAAACATCAAATTCACCACAACATGCGTTTTAACTAAAAAAAAAAAATCAAAAAGGGAGTGGGTTAGTTACCCCCAAAGAAAAAAGAAAAAACCCAAAGTAAGGAAAGCCCAAAAAGCATTTCAACCTCTTGGGTCTTTTTAAAGGTTTAAAGAAAACAATTTTTTGCTATGTTTAGGTAAGTGATATTTGGAAATTCTGGCCATGCCAATTTTTTAAAGTTGATTTTTTTCTTCAGTTTATATCTGGACCCCTTTGAGGGCACAAAGATAAAGCGAAACTGGTAAAATAGAAATACTTTTTTAAAGATGATTTTTTCCCCAAGAAGACGGTTAAAACAGAAATATTTTTTAAAAGGATGATTTTTTTTCCCCAATGTATATTTTTCACCCTTGTACGGGTTCCCTTTTGGGAGGGACAAAGATGGGAAAAAAACCCCATTTTTAAAATAAAATTTTTTCAAAAAAAACCTTTGTCCCAGTACCGGCTTCAGTTTGTAGCTGCCCCCTTTTGAGGAAAAAAAAGAAAAACAGAAGAAACATTAAAATAAAAAATATTTCAAGATAAAGTTTTCCCATGTATTTTCGTTGTTTCGTTCCCTATGGGGGCCCAAAAAGGGATAAAGCAGAAGATTTTTAAAAATTGAAGGGTTTTTAAAGGGGGAACTTTTCCCCCCTAAATACATTAGAGATCATATCGGGGGCACAAAAATTTTGTCAGTGGGTTTTCCATGAAAAATTGTCTGTTTTCCCCCAGTATTATTTTACAAGGGGGAGAGTTTGTAAAACAAACAAACAAAGAAAAAACTTTTCATTTATGATCTGTGTGACGGGATACTTTTCTCAAAACAAAAGAATTGATTTGAAGTTTAGTCAAAACTATTAATTTTTTACTAGGGTTTTTGTGATGTGATTAAGAGACTTTTTTTCCGCAGTGCCCACATTTTGGTTTTTGTACCATGCATTGGGAGTTTCAATTAAAAAGAATTCCCCAAACTGAAAAAACAGGGAAAAATTTTTCTGGGAATTTGGTTTAAAACCCGCTGTACTGTATGCAAAAATGAACAAATTTTGCTGTTACACACTTCAAACAAAATGATAGTGCGGGAAAATTGAAAAACACAACCCCACACAACCCCCACAAAACCCCAACACACACAACCACACAAAATAGTTGGGGATTTAAGAACATTTTTTTCCCGGCAGTGTTACTCACAGGGATCTGAGTTGTTTTTGCATGAACAGTGTGGTTGAAAAAAAACCTTTTCCCCCTTTTTAACAAAGACTGGTTTTTTCAAGAGGAAAAAAATTTTCCCGAAAACATTAAAAAGGGTGGGAAATGACAACAAAATGATTTTTATTTTGCTGTTACAAAACATTTAAAAACAGACAATAAATTTTCCACACCGTTTTTTTTTAAAACTACAGGGGGAAAAGGGATCAACCATTACATTTAATGCATATTCCAATACTACATAAAAAACCAAATTTTATTATGTGAACATTCTTTGCGAACCAAAAAAAAGGGAAATTTCAAGTGACAAGATGACCCGCAAGTGAAAAAGTAGTTGAGGAAATATCTATGGGCATTTTGAATTTTTAAATGTGGGATTTCCCCCTTAAGACTCACATTAAGGTTAAAATCTGTTACAAAAGGGTTTTTTAAAAATTGCCACTTTTGCACAAAATTTGACATACAGTACATCACAGTTTTAAAAAATTTGTTGTTTTTTACTTTCAAAATTTTTATTCCCATAGGGGTATTTTTCTGTCACAGTGCTAACCAAAAAAGGGAACTTTTTTAAAAAAAAAGCATTTAATGCCCTGCAGTTGGGTGGATCCCAATATGTTTGGATTTATAAAAGCGGTTGGGGAAACCTTTTCCCTTTTTCCCTTTTTTCCTTTCTTTTCTCCCCCCCCCCCCCCCCCCCCCCAAACCCATTTTTTTTTCCCAAACCAAAATTCCCCCTTTCCCGTCAAATCCCCTCCAGCCATAGACAAATTTCTTATTTTTTTATGTCAAAAGTTGTGTGTTCGTTTTTTTTTTTAATACTTTTGATGTTATTTTTTGTTTTTTTTTTTTATTTATTTATTTTTTTTAAAATTTTTTTTTGTTTTTTGTTGCTCTATTTTTTACTCAGCTTTCCCAAAACACCCCGCAGTTTCCCCTGTGAAATTTCCCTTTTGTTATTTTTGTATTGAATGAAAATGCCCCCCAAAAAAAATTAGATTTTTTTTGGGAAATTTGGAAAAAAGAAGTTCTTTAAATTTTCTTTTTTTCTTTTTTTGTCGTGTTAGTGGCTTTGTGGCCTTTTGGTTGTGACCCGCCAAGGAAGCGGGAAAAATCCCCCGAAACGCCAGAGGAAGGGGGAAGTAAATTCCTCCATTTTTGGGTGAAAAAAGTTTACTTTAAAAGCTGAATGGGATGAATTTTAAAAAGAAAATACACATTTCTTTATGTAGATTTATCTTTCTTAAAATCTTTAACAAAGGTTGCAAGATATTGTTTGTTTTCGCTTGATCTTAAAATAATGAAAAAAAAAAAATTTAAATGATGCAAGACACATCAGGAAAATGCACACAAAAAAAGAAAAAACCCCACACAACACAAACGCAAAAAACTTTTGATAAAAAAAACAAAAGCTTAAAAAATTTGTTTATAAAATTTATTCCCCTTTTCGTTTTATAAAGAAATAAAAAATGTAGAGCACACCCAGCCCCACATCTACAAAAGATAATGTGTGTGTGTGTGTGTGTGTTTTGTGGGGGGGGGGGGGGGGGGGGGGGGACAAAGGATGTGTTGATATTGATTTGGTTTCATACTCTGGATGTTTGGTTTTTTTGTGGGTTTGATTTCATGTCACCAAATCCAAGTTGACCAGTATTTTTACATTTTAAATTAAAGCATCCTCAAATCAAACTTTTTACGCGAATAATGATAAACCCAATCATGAAATTCCCCCCCTTTTTTCTTTGCTGGTGAAAAGCACCAAAACACAAACGGAACGGGCCCCACCCCCTTTAAATAAATTACAAAATTTAAATTTTTAAAAAGGGTTTTGCCTTTGAATCAAAAAGAAGATTTAAAATCTTGTTGTACTTTTATGAATTGCTGCTTCCCAAAAGTTGCCCTTCACTGACACATTTTAACCGAGGTTGACCGGGGAATACTTTGTAAAAACTACCTTTGCTTGACAACCCAGTGTTTACAGTTGGGGGGGGGGGGGGGGGGGGGGGGGGGGGTTTTAGACTTCAATTCATGCCCCAGCCCCTTTTAGTAAAACTGCCCCAAATTTTAGCTTTAAGGCTTTTTGTTAAAGGGACTCTAACTGCTGCAAGGTGAATGCGGGTTTTACCGCCCGAAAAAGGTAATCAAAGGTCGTAGGAAACAAAACCATTCAACCACTCCAATTTTTGGGGTTTGGGTTTTAAATCCCCATCTTTAAATTGTCAATTTACTTGATGTTTTCTTTTGCCCGCGTTTTTTTGCGTGGTGGCTGAAAACAAGCACAACACGACCGCCGCGTGACAAAATTTGAGAGGAAAAGGGCCCTTTTGCCGGAAAAGGGGCCTTCCCAAAAATGGGGGTTGCCGTTCGCTTCGGTAGAAACCCTGGGCGTCCCTCGCTCCCAAAACCCATAAATTTATTTAAATTCCCATGTTTTAGACAAAGGAGAAACATACTGTTTTAATTTCGCTCTTGGGGTGGGTTTCTTTGCAGTTAAAAGATATTTGTAGCAAAACCAAATGGTGGCTCTTTTTCGCAACATCAATTTCTCTCTCTTTTTTTCGGAGCATTTTTTTTTCCCTTTGATTCATTATTAGCCTTAGACCTCAAATAAAACTATTTCAAGGGGATTGGGCCCCAGTACCAAAAACTTTAAAATTTTAAGCAAAATTTTTGGGGGGAAGTAAAGGGAGCAGAAGAAGGACTTGAAAAACTCCCCTGTCTTTAAAAATCTCACGTTCTTAACCAACCCCCGCTCGGGCGCTCCGCCATTTTTATTTCTTTTAACCCCGTGGATTGTCGTATGTCAATAATGCGGTTTGTGCCCCTTGGTAAGATTTTAGCCAATCCGTTACAGATCATAGAGGGAAACAAAATGGCTGCATTATCCAACGTATTAGTCGTCATATTCACTTGTGGCCTTGTGAGCGCGTCAGGAGCCTTTGACCGAGTCCTTGATGGTGTAGACGCCTGCCGCAAGACCTGTGATAACTCGTATGCAGCTCATACGTATGAAAATGTAAGTAGAGACCCGAATAAATGGTTTTGTTGTCGCGCCTGTGACATGACTTCAGCTCAGGAATTTCAATTTATGTCACTCAAATGTTTGCACACAAGAGCAACAACAATGGCTTCGCTAAAAGAACGATAGAAAACTTTTGTGTTTGAGAAAGGTTTTATGACATTATTTTTCAAGAAAAATAAACATTCTTGGTTTTATAGTTAATTAATTTGTTAACTATTTCCTCGTTCTTCCGGTCCCGTGACTTCAGTTTTTGATTCGAATTCTGTGGGTTTATAAAAATTAGGCTATACAAACAGGATAAAGCCAGTATGGCCAATGAATGAATGAAGACACATCCTCATGGTCAATGAGTTAAGCTTTCAGCATCCACAAACGTTGGCACCAGTGGCTGGGCAGACGAGGAGCACAAAACCCATAGAATGCCTGAATAAGAATAGGTTCTTCTTCCTTGGTTGGTTTCAGTTTCAGTTACATCGAGGCGTCACTGCGTGCGGACTAGTCCATATACGCTACACCACATCCGCTAAGCTTTGAGACCACACTATGCATGATTTTAAGCTGATGATAAATGAATTCGCAACTAAGATGAGATACTTGAAGGAGAGGGTCTCACAGACTTAGCAGATGTCTGACCTGCGCATCAGCCCAATGTGCTGGTCAGACCTTGAGTGCCTACCTAACATTGGTTGTTGTTTTTTTTAAATTAAAACTTCTTCGTTAACACTAATATTGAAATCACCCACATAATCAATATGCACTACTTCCCTACCTCTTATCATAGTCTTAAGCGTTCCATGATGTTCTAATGGAAACAAAGGATTAATAAAATACGGTCAACTTGCATGAAGTAAACCAGTTTTGAGTTTCATTGAGGTGGTGCTCTATTACTGTGTGGGGCTTTATTTGTTTTATGGATGACACCACATCAACTTTTAGAACCTCTCATTGAGAGTAACCCACCTGCATTATTTTAAGCCTGTAGAAGGCCACAATGCCTAAGGTTGTGATCGAAACCAAGCAAATGCATGACCTGTGCATTTGCTTTGTCCCACTTGTTGGTTAAGATTGAATGCCTTGCTTAGTAAGTGTTGTAGGCATGTGAAGGTGGGGGGGGGGGGGGGGGTGCATGCAGGAGTTGTATAATTTATTGGAATTTCCTGCAAGTTATTACCAATACCAGTTTGCTTTCTTGGTCTAGCAAACCTTCAAGTTCAACTAGTTCTTCATTACTTAACTCAGTAAACAGGCGCCCAGCGCACAATACATTTAATGAAGCTAGTGAGCTGGTCAGGCCTCAGGTAGTTGACTAATAGTTTAAAGATGTGCTTGGACACATTAGAAAATACATACTTTTTCGTGATAACAAAAACATGTTGTTTTTAAGTGTTCATATGTTTTGTGCAGTTTAGACTGAAACTTTTAGGACACCATGTGTGTGGATCTAACAAAAAACAATTCTTTGCCCATGCTTGATGAAATAAATACTTTGCATAAAACATGATTCAAAAAGAAGTATTGAGCTAAGTGAGGCAGTTTTTTTCCATAGAAGTTGTAATAGAAAACAGGCCATCTCCTTTACAATTCTTTTTGCATCAAGTGTTGCATCAGCAGAGCCTAGAAAGGGCTGTTTGTGTCAGCTGGGGAAATTATTTACTGAAAAATGTTCAGCAGCAGTACATCACAACTTGCGTGAATGAATAACTTGTGAGTTGACTTCAAGGTGGTGACAGCCCTGATATGGCCTTTTGTGGTCGGCTGGGCTATAACAAGCAACATTACCTTACCTTACTATTTCTAGACATTCCAAAGTCACTGTATCCGCATGTGATGTCTTTGAAACTGTGAAAGCATTTTCTTATAAATGAAGAAATTTAGCAGAGAGCTCTAGGCATAATTGAGGGTATGCTGTGTTGCTCTTGCTACAATTTAGTTTTCAAATCATTCGAGTATAATTGTGTTACAAATAGTCATAAAGTGTACCATATTGCAAAGTATTTTTAAAATGCGTACTCACTGGTACAGTACTTTTCCATCCTAAAAACCAGTAAAAGCTACATCAAAAATGAGGAAAAGTAGACTACAATATTCATCTGTTTTGCATACAAATGGTAGTTAACAGTTTGTTAGTTTTGAGACTTACATTGAAATTAACATTGAAAAATATAGTGTTGCTTTGTTGTGGTAGGTTACACACACAGCATAACTCATTGACACATTCGCTCACAACTGATAACTCATAACCCGTAACTGAAACTACACTTGTCAAACTACAACAAGGATGCATCACACTCAAATTTACAATACTGGGATTTTATCGTCCATGTCACACTTTTGACCAATTTTAGGAAAGTGACCCTTAGCAATCATGATTCCCAATTTCATTAGTGATGCGAGCCTTTAGTAATGTATGCAGTAAAATCCTCCCACAGTTCCAGTCCCTGTCTTTAGAGAGAATAGTTGGCTAAGCTTTTCTTGTCCAAATTACATTTTATCAGATCTTTTTGTGGGAACAGTTCTGTGGGTTGTTCCCACTGTTCCACTTTTTCTAAGTTTCTGTTCTCTTTGAAAGTACATTTCACTTCCTTTTTATTCTTGGAAGTTTAAGGTGTCAAATATTGGGAGTTTCGTGGTTTCTTTCACCAGCATGTCTGCTCCCCAATTTCAGGCAGTGCGATCATGAGCTATTGTTAAGTAGTATTTACTGAAGCACAGTGTTGTAAAGGGTGATGAGGGGTGTTCTGTCTGCTGTCCTGATTTTAGTAATGCCAGCATTAGCTGGTATTATATATCAACTAAATCACAATGTTTGTGCTCGAGTGATAAGTTGTCAAGTTGCAACATGGGGAGGGGAGAAGCACCAAAGATTAGAGCAGACAGGAAATTGTGCTGTCCTGAGGCTCATTGTGTGTTTTGTTTTGTTTTATACTTTCTGGCGTAAGCACTGCACATTGCCTGCTTCCAGTATTTATCGTTATATAGGGAGCTGCAGATCCTTGGGCAGGAAGTTCACAGCAGGGAGAACTGAGCCTTGGGTCACCAGCTGGCTCGTTCCATCTGCGTGGTGGGTTCAGAGGCCACACTTTCTAAGATTTTCCTTTTGTGGTTGACAGGATAGTGCAGAATTTCCAGATGATTTTTAGTTTTCCTAGGAAAAAGATAGACTTGCTCTTCCAAAATAAAGAGAAGGTTGATTGAAATGCTCTTTCAGAATGAAAAGATGGTTATTAAAAGTTGATAAAGATGCACCAACGACGGTTTAGCTTGCAGATGTGTGATTTTGCTTGTCTGGTTCTGTGATAAAGTGAAATAAAGGAAACGGTAACTGTTTCTATGCTGACCCTGCATAGCACAGGCATGCTGCTGACATGTTTCATTTATAAAGCACATATATAGTCTCAGTGAGACAGAGCTCTGCTTGGGTTCTGTTTGTAGGAAAATGGAGGGTGGTGGAGATGTGAAAGTGAACAGGGGAGGACGGAAATTGACTGGTTTATACTGAACCCGACTGCTCAGTCACTCATAGCTGCCAACTGCTACGAGATCGCTGTAGTTTGCTACGCCAAGAGAATGCTTGCTATGACGCTACTACGATCATTAAATTGCTACGGCGAAACAAAAAAATTCGAAGATACTTTCGTTTTGTTTGGACAGCGCTAAGTAACGTCTCTATCGGTCTGCGGAACTGCATTTCCGCTTTCGGTTTTACTGTAGCACGTAGATTTTTTTTTTTACAATTTGCCCTCTTCCTCTGCTTCATCTCTGTATAATAACATTTATAGATACATATACTAAAAGTACTGTAGCTTTAATGTGGTCCGTAAAACTGGTTATAGGCCTGATTTCTTTTTAGAACGCGCGCAAAATTAAGTTGCTACTGTTAAATTGGAAATGCTACTGTGAAAATTGTGAAATGCTACTGTAAGCTGCATGAGCAGGTTGGCAGCTTTGGTCACTCGTTCGCATGATAGTTAAAGATCAGTTGCCCAGTCAAAAAGCAATTGCCCTGTGGCAAGTGGAGAGAGCCTTTCTAGTGTCTACCCGGAGGTTATATTGTCTAGCATCATCTAACGGGTTTTGAGCTTGCACGGTGTACTGATAAACATCATGATATGATTTTGTGATTGGCAATGAAGCAGAGCCTTGGGTCCTGGGCTGTGTAAGTCTCAGCAGTAAATGGCCACAGCTGGTACAATACTATTGATGTAAAAGTGTAAAAATTGACCTAGAGAAATCAAGTTGCAAATACTCATCACCGATTGGATGAGTGACTGAACTGGCTGGCACCAATGATTTTGTGTTGTCTTTCTCCCTTGCATGTAAATTTGTTCCCACACGACAGTTGCCATTAACATTGTTGCCAACCCATTCATGACAGGTCTCTTTGTCTCTTGTTTTTTCTGTTGTGTTTATGATGTCACAAAATGTCCATGGATGCTACCCGAGCATTTGTATGTCGATTTAAACAAACATGGGCAGGGCTCTTTCTCTTCAGATGAGTATCATGGTTTGTGTTCTTACCTCTCCACAACTCTTGTTGGCAGAAACTGGCTGGTAAAATCTGGATGCAGTCATAATGAACCTGTCTTAAATATTGTGATTTCTCAGCCATATATCATAGTCACTGTACGAGGAAGAGAGCTGATCAAGTACAACACTGATTTTATCATTGACAGTGAGACAGACAGCTGTTCTCGGTTATATTTATCACTGTTAACTATGCAGTGTTCATAAACAATAGATCATTAATCTTTTCATGACACAGTATTATAAATAGATGACCCAAGGCGCCTTGGTCACCAGCTGCTGAGACATGACAGGGCTGTGTAGCAGGACGTTAACTTAGTTTTTAGAGGACATGGCCCTGAGACTTAAACAAGAGGTGACTTGGTTTAGTATATGACAGGCCAATGAGGCCGAGTCATGCTTTGGTTTTTAGATGACAGATGACAGTACTTGAGGCCAAGGACTTGAGGCTGAGTCATGACTTGGTTTTGTAGATGACAGGACTTTGAGGCTGAGTCATGACTTGGGTTTTGTTGATGACAGGACTTTGAGGCTGTCATGACTTGGGTTTTGTTGATGACAGGACTTCGAGGCTGAGTCATGACTTGGGTTAAGTTGATGACAAGACTTGAGGCTGTCATGACTTGGTTTTGTAGATGAGAGTTATGAGGCCAAGACATGACTCATTTTTGTAGACAGCAGTGTGAGGCTGAGCATGACTCTTATTTGTTGATGACAGTGGTGTGAGCTGAGCATGACTTGTTTTGTTGATGACAGTGGTGTGAGGCTGAGCATGACTTTGTTTTGTTGATGACAGTGTGTGAGGCTGAGCATGACTTTGTTTTGTGATGACAGTGATGGTAGGCTGAGCATGACTTGTTTTGTTGATGACAGTGATGTAGGCTGAGCATGACTTTGTTTGTTGATGACAGTGATGTGAGGCTGAGCATGACTTTGTTTTGTTGATGACAGTGGTGTGAGGCTGAGCATGACTTTGTTTTGTTGATGACAGGACTGTGAGGCTGAGATATGTCTGTGTTTTGTTGATGACAGAACTGTGAGGCTGACTCATTTGTTCTGCAGCTGTTATGAACTTAGACTGAACATGACTTGTTTGTAGATGACCATGACTTCGAGACTGAGAGATGACTTAGTTTTAGGTTATAGGCAGTGAGTGTGAGGCTGAGCATGACTTTGTTTAGTTAATGACAAGGTCGCTGAGATTGAGATTGCATGAGAGTTACCAGAACTGACAATTCATTGTAGTACTGATAATCAATAATATTGCTTGTTTGTGTGCTTGAAGAGGGTAATGTAGGGTGATCATTTCAGGGTCTAGATGATGTACTGTTGAATCAAGAACCAGACATCATAGCTGTTTTATGGTTTCTGTTGTTTTCTTGATTAGCAGTCATTTGGTAGATGTCTTTGTCAAGAAGAGTTGTGTGTTGTATTTTGATTGACAGTGGCTTAATGTCCAGTGACTGCAAGAGAGGAGCGTTCTATTCCATATGGTTTCATGACCATGAGGAATCAGACATGGATTGCAAATCCAGTGAGTAGTATTTTAGGAGAAGAATCATTGAACGACTGCTGTTACATTAGTGAAGGTGAAATTTGTATTTCATCACTTCTGCAGAGCCATTATTTTTTGTTTGTTGTTTTGTTAGATCACAGATTGTGCTACGATATTTAACATAATTGAATAGTTGATCATAACTGTGGCTACAGATGACAACAGATGTAGATTGGCTATAATTTTGCACATAGAATAGTGTTCATTTGAAAACAAAACTTACATCTCAGAATACGCAAATTTAATGTTGAAATAGAGCTAGTGCTCTTGGGTAATACAATCTCATGGTGAGAACCTGTGTCAGGGCTTCCCATGTAGTGTGTGTGTTCACCATACATGCTATGAAAATGGTGTATATGCTTTGAAAGTTCAGATTTTGGATAGAAATATGCTCCTAGAAGTTTGCCTGTATGCAAGTTGATGCATTACATCAAGGTCACGTGCATCTCATTTTGACAGGATAATGCGAGAAGTTGAAACTAGCCCAAAATTTGGAATGTTCATTTGGAAATGCACCCATCTCCGATGAAAACAGTACAGGCAAACATTTTATTATAAGTTTATACCCTCAGCCTGAAATTTCAAAATGATTTTGGCAATTTGTTGTGAGTATGATACACAAATGTGCTAATGGGAAGGTCAGATGTGATTCTGTATTGGAAAACAAGAGATTTGAACGGAAAAACTTAAATCGGGCAGACAACTGTATACAGTAAATAACAAACTAGTAGAGTAATTCTTTCTCCCATTATGGAATTAATTACAATGTGCATAACATGAATGCTGCTTGCTTACAACACCATGTCCTTGTTTGTTCTGTTAGCTGTGTGTTAACATATCAGCTATGTGATTTGGTGTTGTAAGCAGCGTTCATTTGAAGGTAATGGTGTTATCAGCAAGTTTGTCATGGGAGAAAGAGTTGCAATACTTGTTCATTATTTAGTATTCAGAAATGTGTTTTGAAGGCTGTATTTTAAAGTAAATTCTTACATTAGTTACAATCTTTCAACTGCAAATATGATGTTTTGAAGCTATGTATTTTTTGTATACTGAACTTCATCCATAGGACTTGTGTAAAACCAAGAATGCCAAATAAAAGAAAAATGCCATGGCAAACAGACAACATATTTTGCAGACTCAATTGTGTTCAGTTTATTTTGAAAATTTCAGTACAAAGTACCCAATGTATTTCTTTGAATGTGCATGTGTGCAGGTTGTCTGGAAGCATACAACAGCACTAAACGTAACAGCACCAGTGAAGTAGATGCATGCATGATTGGTTGTCAGACTCAGGGTCAGATTCAGGCTCAACACAAGGAGGAGAAACCGGAAAATGATGTAAGACTGGCTGATTTGTTTTGTCAAAGTTTTTTTAAGTTTCTTTGTGCGTTATATATGTATTTGTGTGTGTGTGTTTGTGCTTGTGTTTTTCTCTAGCAAATTTATGTCTGTTTGCTATTTGATTATTATATACCAGGAGTTGTCCAATCACCCAGGCAGAATACAATTTAGCAATATAGGTGTCCACCACTTTGGAATCCAAGGACTTCTCAATCATATAGCCAGCCATGATATATCTCCCAGTATTCCACAATTAAGTCTTAGAAGTGGAACAGTCTTTGAGCGTACCTGCCATTTTAACTTTGGCTTTTGGGGTTATTCCTGCTGGTAATGGTTTCGTTGAAGAGCTTGAACCCTTGAGTTCTTCGAACTCATGTGTTATGGCAGAAATGTGTGCTCTTGATTTTGATTAACAACCAATCGCGTCTCAGTCAGTGTTTTGGAAGGGAAATTTTATGGGAGGTCAGAATCAGGTAGGCCAGTTTTGTGACAGGGATTGTCTCTGGCAAGGTCGAAACTTTGGCACCTATTTCCAGACTTACAGTTCGATAAAATTCCTGTGAATTTTTTTTAACTGCTTAAACTCTTCTTTTTTTTTTTTTTTACAATAGTTTGAAAAGGAGATACACACTTATAGCATAGTTTGAAAATCAGAAACCATGTTACTGTGACCACACACCCATGGTACATGGTTAGCTCTTCACAGTTTCTGGTTGAAAGATTGTGAGTTTGATATCCATCAGAGTCATTTTGGCCACAGCCCACTCCTGCTCAGAGTTGAGTTTTCTGTAGGTTCAAACGGGAAGGCTGACATCACGCAGCTGAGTTCCATCCACTTACTGGATGTGTCTCTTGAGGATATTGCTATAATTTCCTGCTCAGTACTGCAGGTATCTGTTGTTTTGGGGTCTGGTCGAAGCTGGATATGTTACGAAAGGAAGTGAAGAGTACAGCCGTGCCATGTAGTCTCAGACCAGAGTGGAACATCATAGCACCATCCACATCCTCTTTGAAAATCATTCGAACGAACACAAAATAAAAAGTCTGCAATGCATTGGCCCTTCATGCCCTGCTCTCGTGTTAACCTAATCTTGATAAAGTATTTATGTGTACCTAAGTTTTGATTTCCTGTCCATGTATATACCTGTGGTGAATTGGTAGCAGTCATTGATATTGGCAGTTTCATGGGGACTGCTAGTGTTACTGGTCTGATTTCCGGTCCATGTATACACCTGTGGTAAATTGGTGTCAAAGTCATTGACATTGGCAGTTTTCATTGGGATAGTCACTGGAAGGATGTGATGTCACCTTCCAGTGGGGAATGCTTGATTCTGCTTGCTCCACAACTTAGCAGTCATGTTGTCAGAAGCGGGTGTAGGTGTTCTCAGGGTTTGAAATGGTCTGTCATTTGGCAGATTTCCACTGTGTGAATGCGTAAATTTCCCATTGTCAGTTCTCTGACTTCCTCATCCCTACAAGGATGTAAGCATGTCTAAAATCTTAATGTCACAGGTTGACAATATAGTCCCCTCTTCTCTCTCCCCCCCCCCCCCCCCCCCTCCCAGCCCTGCTCCATATTATACCCAAGTGCAGTACTGAAAAGATCCCAGGTTTCATGTGCTCATATGTCTGCCTATGTATAACCAAAGGTGAAAGCATCACACATACATCCAGGAGCTTATTGTGTGGAGTTTGTATCGTCGGCATTCTAAATCTCATGTAACAAGGTGAAGGAGCCTGGACCCAGCTCCCTTGATTTAACTATAGCTTCAAAGCTTTAAACAGACAGTTGACTTGCTCTTCTTTGAAAGCCTGGGACTGAGAGGAGACATAGGAGGTGCCACAGGGGACAAGGTCAGTGTCAAGAGTGGCAGACTGGGCTTGCAGTCATTTGCTCACACAGCTGGGCTACTAGAAACTTCTGAAAGGATCATTGAGCCATCAATATTCCAGAGGACGAGTCTTGGATCTCATGATAGAGGGAAAGGTTAAGGTTAAAGTCCCATAGGCGAATGGTTATAAGGGCAGTAAACTGTCACCGTGTCTTAGGTG
The DNA here is from genome assembly GCA_018398815.1 of Conus ventricosus. NCBI lineage: Eukaryota > Metazoa > Mollusca > Gastropoda > Neogastropoda > Conidae > Conus > Conus ventricosus. The sequence goes on along the minus strand of CM031600.1, from coordinate 66,239,628 downwards.
TGGTATAATGGAAGGTGAGATCATTGATGCTCCTTCCGTCATCCTTAACCATTCCTGACTGAATCGGGTATGCATTTGCTGTTGGATGGACATGGGAGGTCAGTCATATGGCTTTAGGAGCCTGGGGTGGTAGTTAGCTCCCATATGATTTCAATGCATTCTAATTAAGAAAAGGGGGTCATAGTCATTTTTTGTTTAAAGCAATTAATGAGATAACCTTTGGTTACATTATGAACAAAATTTAATATGGCTAGTAAAGACCAGACCTTAGTATTTTAGCATTCATGTTGATGGTGATCTGTCAGTTTTTATAGTCTCTGCCTTGCAAAGCAAAGGGGACTGTGATGTAAAAGATCTGTGTCTGGGTGGTTGCAGGAAGAGCAGCTGATTCACATGCTGTACCCCCTGATGTACATGCACAGCATGTACAGCAACATGTTGGACAAGGTGTACAGCCACATGGAGTACAGCTGGTCCATCTTCCAGCGTGGAGACAATGGCCAGATGGTGGTGGTGCGCTCACAACCTGTGGTCATCAGCTTTGTGCCTGTCAGCTCGGAGCTGGAAGGTGAGGAGAGTGTAAACCACAGACATGAGCAAAGCATGGGCATATGCATACGCAGATGAACTCAGACACCAACCAATACACAGTAGGAAAATGAATTCACAGGCGTGTGCATGAATATTTTGTGTATATGTCCTTTCTTTGTATGAACACCTGAGTATGAGAACAGGTTAGCATGAACGTTTGAATATGCACAACGAATTAAATATAAATTATGATTCGCAGGCATTTAATATAAACATCAGAGTATTCACAATACACCAAAGTTGAACTATAATACGCCAGAGTTAAACTACTCATTCAGCCATACTAACATGTACCTTGAAGAGAAGAGGAGAAGAGCCAACAAAGGAAGGAAATGGGAAATGAAGGGGAAAAGATATGGCTGGGATATTGGAACAGAGAAGAAAAAAAAAGGTTGTGCCATACAAATTGATATCCAGGTCTGCCTGGTTCCTGACATGAAGCAAGTTGTTGCAGAAAGGCCCATCAGGTGTTCAGGTCTGCCTTCAGTGCTGTTGTTCGTGGACTTCTGAGGCTTTCCCGGACGTGGTTGTGAACAAGGAGAAGGCTTGTTTCCTGTGGGACTAATGCCAGAATGATGGCGCAAAAGTTGAAACAGAGCAGCATCCATGGCACAGTGGTTGGTGTTGGAAACCTGTGGGCTAAGAAGATGTGGGTTCAGATCTCATCAAAGGCATTTATTTGTAAGATTTTTAGGACCCTGGCTGGCTCCTTCCCTGAGATTCTGTGGACTTAAAGGCCAGACACAGGGGTTTAAACTGATCCAAAATCATTACTTAATTCGATGGGTTCTTTCATTCTGAATATATCACTTGAAACAATGAAAATGTGTTGGATTATGCAATCTGGCATGCCATTTCCATGCAAACCATCCAAGATGGCGGACAAACAGTAGGTTTTTTTTGAAAGAATGAAACTCCAAAACTGATGCAAATATTTTTATTTTGTTTGTTTACATAAGTTATAAAGAATGTTTTCTAAACATTTACAGAAAAGAACGCATCAAAACGAGTAATGATTTTGGATCAGTTTAAACCTGAATGTCTGGCCTTAAGTGGGAAGACTGAATCGCACAGCACAGTTTCATCCAATCCCTCAGATTTTCTGATCAACTATCTATATCGTTCAGACCCGCTAGATCTAGAGTACAGGCCTTTCATGTTGTCTAAGGATCTCCGTAGCGTCATCTCCATTGTTGTCCTCGTTGATCACAGTTCCTATGGTGCACTCGCTTTCTTCTGCTTGTTCATGCCTGTGGCGAGTTGGTGTCGGTTATGACACTGACAAGTTCATGGAGAATGTGGTAGACTGGACATGGCGAAGCCCTTGAAAAGGGGCATGCTTTACATATGCTGGCACCACAAAGAAGATATTGCTGAACATCAGCGAAGTGTTTTAACATAAATTCAGTGTTTCCTGTGATGGGCTGCCTCATGACCCAATTCTTCCTGTGTACTGTGGTACTAGTGATGAACATGGGTTTGGTGGTGGTCAGGGAGCCATAATACAGAGCAAGGGAATAATGACACTAGACAGGTGCAGAAAGGGATATGAGGGGAAAAGTGCTAAACTGTAAATATAATGAGATAACAAGGACACAGAAAAGGAGATTGGGGAAAAATAAGCGCTTTATGATATAATGAGACTACAGGGGCACAGAAAAGGTGATGAGGGGAAAGTACTTAAGTGTGTAATGAGACTACAGGGCACAGAAAAGGTGATGAGGGGAAAGTACTTAAGTGTGTAATGAGACTACAGGGGCACAGAAAAGGAGATTGGGAGAAAAAAAATGCTTAACTATTCAAGACTACAGGAGCGCAGAAAAGGAGGGGGGTAGGGGATGGGGGCAGTGTTTAACTATATAATGAGACTACGGGGATGCAGAAAAGGAGATGGGGGCTTAACTATATACTGAGACCACAGGGGCACAGAAAAGAAGATGGATGAAAAAAAATGCTCAACTATATGAGACTACAGGAGCGCAGAAAAGGAGGGAGGGAAGTGCTTGACTGTATTATGATGTAATGAATGACTATGAATGAATAACTGTACAATAGGGATATAATAACTATATATAATGAATGATGAATAATGATATAATTGCCATCATTATTATTTCAACTCCCATGATTCCTTCTAAAAGGCCTTGTTTTTGTCCGATAGCGATTTTGCGCCGAATATGAGAAGATAAGTGGTTGCTCGTTCTTTGTTTTCATTGTCCTAAATGTTGTTTGTTTTTGCCTGAAGAAGACCCAAGAGGTCAAAATGCATTGCATCGTCCTGTAATCTATCTTGTGTGGTGTCTATAATATCGTTTCTTTTTAAAACTTATATAATGAGACTACAGGGGTGCAGAAAAGGAAAGGGGGGAAAATGCTTAACTGTATAATGAGACTAACGGGCACAGAAAAGATGGGAGGGAAATGCTTAACTATAAATGAGACTACAGGGGCAGAAAAGGAGAAGGGAGGAAGAAATGCATAACTGTATAATGAGATTACAGGGGCACATAAAAGATGAGGAGGGTAGGGGGAGTGCTTTACTATATAATGAGACTACAGGGCACAGAAAAGATGGGAGGGAAATGCTTAACTATTATTATAATGAGACTACAGGGTGCAGAAAAGGAGAAGGGAGGAAAAAATTGCTTTACTATATAATGAGACTACAGGGCGCAGAAAAGGAGTTGGGAGGAAAAAATGCTTAACTATATAATGAGACTACATGGGTAGAAAAGGAGATGAGGGGAAGATGTTTAACTATGTAATGAGACTACAGGGGCAGAAAAGGAGACGATAGGAAAAAACGCTTAACTATAGAGACTTCAGGGCGCAGAAAGGAGATGGGGGAAAATGCTTAACTATGTAATGAGACTACAGGGGCACAGAAAGGAGATTGGGAAAATGCTTTTAACTATCTAATGAGACTACAGGCGCAGAAAAGATGGGAGAAAAGAAGAGCTTAACAATATGACAAAGACTACAGGGGTACAGAAAAGAAAATGGGGGGGAAAAAAAGCTTAACAATATAACAAGACTACAGGGGTACAGAAAAGAAAATGGGGAAAAAAAGAGCTTAACTGTATAACAAGACCACAGGGGTACAGAAAAGAAAATGGGGTAAAAAGAGTTAACAGTATAACAAGACTACAGGTGTACAGAAAAGAAAATTGGGAAAAAAAAGAGCTTAACAAGACTGCAGGGGCACAGAAAAGAAAATGGGGGGGAAAAGTTCTTAACAATATATCGAGACTACAGGGGCACAGAAAAGGAGATTGGGGGGGGGGGGGGGGGGGGGGCGGCTTAACAATGGTCTCGTTTGATTGTTGAGGAAATACATTTAGCACTATCTATACATTGTGATTTTTGTTGTTGTTGAGGAAAAGATATTTGTGCCCAGCTAACACAGTTCATGTCTCTTAATCAATTGAAGAAATTAACATAATGTTGACATTGGGAATTTTTTTCTTTTTAAGGTGTCAGTCTTCTTCAAAATTTCCTACAAGACGATGTGTGGTAATTATTGTCTGGGTGGAAATGTTTCAGACATTTCAGATGATACCTCCCGTGGCCTGATGACCGGACCAGCAGCTTTGTGGAGACCAACATTGCGTGACAGGACAATTCGGCTACTCCCTTCTTCAATTTTGGTTTTCGGTCCTTCACAGCTGAGGTCGTCTCGCAGCATGGGTGACCCACAGGATCTCCAGCTGGATGTTGAAGGTGAACTAGAAAATTAAGCAAAGTGGTTGGTGCCGCAGACTCCTGGCTGGGAGGCCGTGTTCAGTTCCCTTCAGAGCCACTTATTTGTAGGATTTTTCTGCCCTGACCAGCCTCTTGCTAGAGTTGAGTTTGCTACCGGCTCAGTTGGGAAGACTGACCAACACTGCAGGTGTCTGTCATTTGGGTCAGGTTGACGCTGGGATATGAAAGGAAGCGTAGAATACAGCGCAGTCACACAGTCTCAGACCTGAATGGAGATTGGTAGCATCTTTATCATCCCTATCAGTCAGCATAAAAAAGAAAGGCTCAAATTCTGTAGCCCTTATGCCTTGCTCAGTTGCCATCATGGTGACCTCAGTTTCGATTGTCTCACTGTGTCTGTGGCCTTTGATTCTGTTGAGGTCACTGGTATTGGCAAATTTAGGGATTGTTATTGGATGGACATGGTGGTGTCCTCCAGAAGGAGAGTTCGCTCATGCCTGCTCTGGAACTAAGGAATTATTGTTGTCAGTTGGTGGGGGTGAGGCTTAGTAGGTGATGTCCTGTGCATGTTGGATCAGTATGGGTGCCAATGAACACCACCAAAGTGACTCGGCAGCAGTGCAGGGTCTCCTCAGGTGGGCTGCCTTGTGACAACTTGACATTGTCTCTGTGGATTGGTGGTGCCGGAGCTCCGACAGGTCTGGCTGGGCTGTGGCTGTGGTCGGGGGGTCAGAATGAGTGGTATGGGTGCAGTGCCACTGAGGAAGATGGGACAGCCAAAAGAAAAAAAAAGAAGAAAAAGTTTTGTTGAACTGTGCGTGGCTTTGAGCTAAGTGTAGTTGAACTGTGTATGGCTTCGAGCTTATGGGCATAGTGTGTTCAACTGTGTGTGGCTTCGAGCTTATGGGCATCTCCACATTGGTTGAGTAATTGGTTGAAAATAGGAAAGTGTCTTCATAAAAGTTATCTGGGCATTATATACCTGAAGGTGCATAGTGGCATGCTAGATGCCAGAATTTTCGCTGTTTGTAAGTGTGCTGGCACCAGTCTGCCGAAAGTCATAGGACTGCTGGGTGTATTTGGTTGCATTGCTACAAAAACGTCCACAGAGATCAACAAATCAGGGTCTTCACAGCATGAAAGAACTTGTTCTCACAAGTTTGCTTGTCAGCTAGCAATGCTTTTTATATTCCAGCACTGTGATTGTGGCAGAATGATCACCTAGGGTTATCACCTTAGAAACTTTGTACATACAGATTTATCATTCTCTTTCCCCATCTCTCTTCCTTGTATATTTCTGTGTGTGCAGATTCCGGCAGGACTGACTGGCTGTCATGCGTGGCCAGGAAGACAGGCATTGCCCGCATTGTCTTGTGCTTCCTTATCCTGGCTACAGCTGTTGTCATGGTCTGGTTCTGCCTCACAGCGGCTGCTACCGCCCCAGAGCAAGTATGTTTCATGATGAATGGAATCAATTCAAGGCTCTTTTTATGCGCAGATTTATAGTCCGAATCTTTCTTCGTTTTTTTAACTATGATCAAAATCTGCTTGCATGATGCAAGACATAAACATTTTACAGCAGACTCCTTGAAAACCTTGTTCAGAGATGCCCCACCTGAAGTAATCTTAGAATTTCTGAAAAAGATTAACATTTTTTATCTTGATTTTACAGAAGAAAGATTTTTTTTAAACATTGCCTGTGTGTTTTTAGGTGTATTTTAAAGGGTTGTGTGAAGGTTTTTTCCCTTTCTTTTTTCCATATGACTTGTGAGTGACAGGCCGATATGGCCCTTTGCAGTCGGCTGGGCTGTAAGCAACATTACCTTACTTGTTTTGGAATCAACCTTGATTTTTGCTTGATTTTCTGTTTATTTTTCAACCATAACGCTCATGGTGTAATTTTTTTTTTTTTTCAATTTCTTACAGCACCTGAGCATCAATGGAGACCTGGAATACCTGCGCAGCCCTGGATGAGAAAGAATGCTACAAGTTGCTTCAGCCCCAGAGCCGAGTGGAAGCCAGGCCCCTGCCTATTAAAATTAAAGTGGAGCAAATTTGATTTCCCTTTGTCAGGCTGTCTCACGTCAAGTATGCACTACACCTGTGGTACACATTTCTTTGCACTGTTCTTTTCAATACTTTTTTTGTTCAACTAAAGTTCAGTATCATTCTGAAATTGCTTCTTAAAGGTGGTATAGTGTTGTGATTTGGACTGAAGCAGATTATACCATAGATCGTATCTCTCTATGCTCGCCATAGTTTTCTCTCACACAAGCTTAATAGCTTATCTGTACATGTCCACCAGAGATTATTTTGTAATTTTTAGTGGTTACATGTGAAATATTTGAGGTTGGCCGTTTTATCCAGTGGTAATCAAGGGTTATATCGGTTTCCGTTAGGTTAGTTTTTTGGGGTGCTTTTTTTTTCGTTTTCTTTCCCCTCTAAATTGCAAGCTTGTTTTTAAGTGCAAACACTCACGCATTCATCATGTAATACCGCATATCACAGATCTTTGGTGGCGAGGAAAGTTGCAGATAGTTCAATATGGAGCAATAGTTGTACGTTTTTTCTTCCTTGTTTATTTTTTTTATTTTATAAAATGAACGTTTTCATCTGTGATGGTCCCAATTTCTTTGTCGTTTTATTATGAAAGAGGTAATTTCTTGCATTGTGGCTCATTGACATTCCCTAGTGACGACATTGCTTTCCATCTTTGACTGCATTCTTCACATGGGCGCCCAAGGGTTTGCCAACGCTACTGCAGACATAGCCCTGATGTGGCGCCATGTGGTAGGCTGGGTTGTAAACTACATGACTTGCTACTGCCCTTGCATTAGACATCAAGGAATTGTGGGGCGCAGATTTTGGCCATGCATGATGGCAGTGAGGTGACATCACATATCAAGGAGTGTAGTTGGTGGTGGTGCACGTTTATGCCCCTGTTGAATATTAATTTTTTTAAACTGGAGTCTTGGTCAGCAAGGTCTGTTCACAAGTTGTGGGTACAAGTGACATGTTTATTCAGTTTGTTCAATGGTTCACCACTCCCTTTGTAGCATTTTCCCCCTCCTTTCTGTAAATAGTGTGCGATATGTGTATGAGACTGTTGATGTAAATGATTCAGCTTAAAAGAATACATCTTTTCTATCCAGGAAGAGAAACAAGAAAATGCAAAGAAACTAGATTAAAGTATTATACAGCCCCTTTTTTTAAGCATATGTAGTGGGATACATATTCCAAATAAAATCAAAATTGTACCATAGATAAAATGATGTGCTCCTGTATTAAATCGGTGCAAAACTTTTTTTGCTACATTAATCCTAACATGTCTGAACAAGAATTTGTCACAGGTGCCAAGTAACATGTTCTTGAAGCCATTTTGAATCCCTGATATGAACGCAAATTGGGTAATTCATAGATCCACGTTTGATTTTTCGGTCAGTTTCTTAACATATCGGTGTGTAGGAAATGGACAACAAATTTATGGCTTGGTAATATGTGCCAATTACGTTTTCTAATTCTGTGCTGCCACTTTGACAATTTGTTTTTCTTCATTGCTTTCCACCTCTGAGGAAACAGCATTTCTATTTTCATTTGTCATAGCTTTGTTTAGTTTGATGTACATTTGCAAAATGGTATATCCTTGGACATTTAGGAATGTGTGTAATATATACATATATTTTTTCTCCTCTCCTATTGCCTTCATTTTTTTTTCTTCTGTGTGAACTTTTTTTTGGTATTACAACTCGCAGACATATAAACATTAAATGGACATACTGTTTCTCTATAGTTTTGACTGGCGTACGTTCAAAACAATTGGTTCCAAGTAGGGTGTTGGTCTGTGATCTCCAAAATTTATGAAGTGAAAATATGAATTGGAAGACATTAAAAAAAACACATCAAAATTGAGTTTGATGAAGATATGAATGAGAAAATCAAGAAAATTAAAAAAAGGAATGTCAGCCATTTTGTCTTTAGGAATGTTGTACCCGTTTCAGTAGAATGTCTTGCACGAGAGGAAGCGTCTTTTGCAAAGCACTTGTTTGGTTAGTTGCTATTGTCTTGCTGCTTTTGATCTGAAGCCTGAAATTTAAGTCACTAACAGAGTGTGTAACTGCTTTGTTTTTTAAACTAGAGTACTATGCATCTTCTTTTTGCTGCATCTTCAAAGTTACAATTTTTTAATAGTGTTTTTATTGTACAAGAAATCTAAGTGAAACTTTTTTTCTTTTTGTAATGTTTTTAACATACATGAACTGGTCTAGCTTTGGATTCTGAAAATTTCAATTGCCTATGTGCAGTGTACTCTATGAAGTCTTTCATACTTTTCACAAGTGATAATGGAGGTGGTTCATTTTAGTCGATCGTCACTGTTGTCACGTTATGTTTAAGTGCATGTTAAACGTGGGACTTGGGTCTTTTTAAAACTTGTTTTTTATAATTTTGGTTGTAACTGTTCATGTGGGAATATTAATGTTCATGTGGGATTATTAATAAACATAATAAAAACGGGAAAAAGTATGAAAGCAAATGTTTGAATTCAAGTGAAGCATGAAAAGTAACAGAATAACAACACAAAACTACAAGCACTCAAATAATCTTTCTTGGACCAGCCTTCATGATTCTGCAGCCAGCAGGTGCAAAAGTTGTTATATCAAGGGCTGAGACAGTGCTTCCACCTCTATTATGGGCAGAGACCTGTTGCCACAAGCATCATGGGGAAGGGGAAAAGAGACTGTAATCAAGCATCACTGTCATTATGCATCAAGGGCAGAGATGCAGTTGTCACGGGGAGACACTGTCATCACATGTATCAAGGGCGGAGGTGCAGTTGTCAGTAGACACTGTCGTCACGTGTATCAAGGGCAGAGGTGCAGCTGTCATGGGGAAAGAGATAATGTCATCACATGTATCGAGGGTGGAGGTGCAGATGTCGGGAGACACTGTTGTCACATGTATCACGGGCGGAAGTGCAGTTTGTTACGGGGAAAGACTCGTCACATTATCACGGGCGGAAGTGCAGTTTGTCACGGGGAAAGACACACTGTCGTCACACGTATCACAGGGCGGAAGTGCAGTTTGTCACGGGGAAAGACACACTGTCGTCACATGTATCACGGGCGGAAGTGCAGTTTGTCACGGGGAAAGACACACTATCGTCACATGTATCACGGGCGGAAGTGCAGTTTGTCACGGGAAAGACACACTGTCGTCACATGTATCACGGGCGGAAGTGTAGTTTGTCACAGGTAAAGAGACACTGTCATGTGTATCACGGGCGGAAGTGCAGTTGTCATGGGGACAGAGACACTGTTGTCACATGTATCACGGGCGGAGATGCGGTTGTCACGGGAAGAGACACAGTCATCACATGTATCGAGGCGGAGATGCAGTCGTGGGGACAGAGACACGTTGTCACATGTATCGAGGGTGGAGATGCAGTTGTCACAGGAAAGAGACACCGTTGTCACATGTATCACGGGCGGAGATGCAGTTGTCACGGGACAGACACTGTCGTCAAGGGCGGAGATGCAGTTGTCACAGGGAAAGAGACACCGTCGTCACACACATCAAGGACAGAAACTGTCGTCACACACATCAAGGACAGAAACTGTCATCACACATATCAAAGACCAGGTCACCACATGCACTGAGGTCAGACACTTTTCTCTCATGTATCAAGCGCGAGACAACTGTCTTCCTAAGTATCAAAGCTCAAGCCGCTGTCGTCGCCTCCATCAAGGTCAGAGACTGTCATCATTTATCAAAGACTGGAATGTCGTCAACACGTGTATGAAAGGTGACAATCAATCGTCTTCACAAGTATCGAGGGCTGAGTACTGTCATCACATTAAAAAAGGTAGAGACATGGATCACCTGTAACAAGCGCCGACATGCGGTCAAATGAAAGGAAAGTTTGTATCGATAGGCATCTCACCGTTTCAGTGCTGTAAACCAAAATTTTTCCATAATCAACCAAATGGTAACTACAATCAAATGATACGAAAGTCGGCTTAAATGCATGATTTACATATTTCCTCCCCTCGCAAAACTAGATGAAGAAAAACTATACTGTGCCATGCAGATGAGAGACCGAGTGTACTTGGAAGCTTGTGCGCAGTCAGTCGAGCTGCTTGGTGCAAACCACTCAAGTGATATCCCCACTTTTCTGTCTGCAGTCGCCTTCTGGCTGAGGCTGCAGCAACTGGAATTTTACTAACGAGCCCAAAGCGAAAATGAAACCATTCTTCCAGCCGCAACTGGCAGTCCGGCTTGTGTGCATTTTCTTGGAATGTTCATGTAGCATTTTGACCTGCTACAGCTGCAACCATCCGATTTTGTGGGCGTGCTTATTTTATACGCTTTTCTCTAGGCATGCAGAAACGGTGTACAATATGCTCTGGGAAAAAAAAAATTGTTCTTCCAACAATAGTCAAAATCATAGCATCGGGGAAAAAATCTGTCTCAGACCTCTTCTAAGAGAAAACCTACCCTCTATGTCTGCTATACAACGCTAAGTATGCCCCCTTTAAGCATACTCTGTTACAACTAATACAAGAGAATATTTAGACCGTGCAATGGGAAAAAATAAAATAAGATGAAAAGAACAACCTAAATCAGCCATGTTGTCATGAACAGAAACAGAAATGAAGTTGAACAGTGACACGAAGATCAATTGAAGAAAAAAAATTATGAAATTGTGCAACATAAAAGCAGATATGAATAGTAAGACTGCACTTGATACATATATTTAATTACATATACACATTCATATACAAGATTCAGTGTCAAGTACATAAAAGGGATAACTCAAATCTTCCTTTTTTGACCTAACACCCTGCACCCACGCAAGCATGCACACACAACGCGGACACGCACCACACAAACATGTGATGCGAGTGTGGGTGCAAACACATTTTTACTCTCTCACACAAAACACACACCCACGCTTGCCAAACAAAACCAGTGTGTGTGTTAGTATGTGAATGAGTGTGCACATGGATTCATGCAAACGAATGTATACTGGCCTTGTTTTGACTTTGAATTTGGTAATATTTCTTTGTCTTTTCCTTCTTTTTTCTGGGCATGCCACAGTGTGGGGGATGCTTGCATCCGCTGTTCCTTCATGACCAGCCAGCCACTGGTCATCTCTTCTATTCCTCTTGCTTTACGTTTCAGTTGGTTGTTGTGGCATGCACACTTTCTCCACTCTATTCACCATGTAATGCTAATCCAAATCTCCATCTCTGGACCCAAGTCAACACAATAGTCTTAGGAGTACTGTTTGGGAATGACACTGAACTGGTGGCCAAGGTATATCAGGTATGTTATGTACCGTCTCATGTACCTGTCTGTTGCAAAATGGATCTTGATGGTATCTTCTTACAGCTATTACTTTTTCTTGGAGTACTAGCACCTATGTCCCCCTCCCTCCTCCTCTCTTACCCATACTCTTCCATTCATTCAATGTCACTATTGCACAGTTCCTCTCCCATTTCACTTGAAATCATTCTACTGAAAGTATGAAAGCAGTGAGCCCCATCTTCATGTTGCCAGCTTATACTGCTTCAAATATTTTCTTTGGAAGTCTGAGTCTTTCACTAGCACGATGAAGGCAGGAGTTCCTTTGAAGACCTGGTACCTGAAACAGAAACGAGCAAGTAGAATCAGCTGTTACAAGGCAGTCTTTAACAACAAAATCCTGACGTGATTTTTCGACCCCAACCGGATCCTACCCAGAGATGGGTTTGCTATGAGCTCAGTTGGGAAGTCTGGGACCACACAATTGAGTTGCATCAACTTAATGGATGCATCTCCGAGAGTGCTGCTCAAATTTCCTGACCAACACTGCAGGTATCTGTTTATCTTGTGCCTGGTTGAACCCAGGATATATTATGAAAGTAAGCTTAGAGTACAGTCCTGTCAAGCAGTCTCGGACCTAAATGGAAATCCTTAGCATCGTCTTCATCATCCTCATCAAATCCTTAGCATCATCTTCATCATCCTCATTCTCATCACTCTGCATTTTAAAAAAAATCTCAAATTCTGTGGCACTTTATGCCCCTGCTCTCATGGTGACCTCGGTATCGATTGCCTCTCCGCATCTATGGCCTTGGTTTGATTCTGTCGGGATCAACGGTCTCGCCAAATTCATGGGGACTGTCGTTGGACAGACTTGGTGGTACCCTCTACAGGGAGAGCTCACTCACACCACTTCCGCTACTAAGCAATTATTGTCATCAGTAGGGGGCTTAGTAGGTGGTGTCCCGTGTATGATGGATCAGAACAGGCACCACTGAAGTGGCCTGGCAGCAGTGCAGTACCTCCTCTGGTGGGTTGCCCTATGACCACTTAACATTTGACTGCTTCCTGTGGATTGCCGGTGCCAAGGCTGTGGCAATGTGGGCCAAACTGGACGAGAGTCGGATTGAGCGGCACGGGTGCAATGCAACTGAGGTGGCACAGAAGATGGGACAGCAACACCACACATACACACACAAAATCCTGACACTAGGACTGTCTTGCATTATCTAATGTGAGTGAAAAGGATACTGAAGTTTTCTGTCGAAAGCTTAAACAATTAAGATCTGGCTAACCCAAATCCTAGCTATGTCTATGGTTTTTAAATGTAGAAACTTGTATTTGTATATCAACTAGCAGGAGATCTTTTTACTGATACTATGCCACACTGTTATGTAAAAAATATTTCTACATTACCTAAAAAAAAAAAAAAAAAAAGTATAGGAAAAAAGGCATGAAGGAAGATTTTACAGCAGCCATATCAGTAACCTTGTAAATGACTTTACCGAAATCCATATTTTTTACATCTAAAGCCCACTATTTACTGTTTTTCTTTCCTTCCTTCCTTTTTACTTATTTACCCATTTCTGAGAGGTGGGGGTGAGTGGGAGGGTTTGAGGTTGGGCTGGTAATTTACATGACGAGTTCAAAGTTGAGGGTTTACAGTAGACATAAATACAGCCCTGTACTTTCTCTCCACATAATAATACATGGAAACGGATAAAAGCCATGATCTCACTTTTTGTGCTGCAAAGCTTCCAGAAGGCTGTTGTACTTGCTGACAGGGTACAGGGTTTCATCGTCTTTGTCTTCAAAGTAAAGCTGCCACCAGCACACACACAAACAATATTAAACAAAAACAGCCTTCCCTTAAACTGCATGTATGTGTGTGCATGTGTTCGTTTGTGTGCGCCTGTATGTGAGACAATGTTTGTACGTGTTTACAGTCTGGTACCTTTGAACAATGGACAGCACTTGCAATAACATCCTAGACGGAGTTCAACTCTTGCCATGCCAAGTATTTTAATACTGTTTCTATACATGGAAACCAAGTATTTTTTTTACTGACTCAGAATATTATCACCTATGTTACAAAAAAAAAATCCAGAAAATACAGTTCTAATTGAATTGCCACAAGATTTGGTGAAATTATGCAGAAATGCATGTAAATTGTTCTGACATTAATTTCAAGTGCATAATGTTATGTTTTTGGTGATAATGTTGTTGCTGTTGTAGATAGTGGCAATTTTTGGGTAACATAAAACTTTCAGTTGCCTATCACTTCATCATCCTCTTCTTCCGAATCAGAATCGATCAGTTCAGCCACATGTTCTTCTTTCACCATTCTTCTCTTTGTCACCTCAAAACATTCCTCCTGTGTAAATTCTTCAAAATACTCATCATCACTCCTTAAGTCACTGAAGAGATCAGTTAGAAACGCTTCGCTTACCCCCATCATGGAAACTGCTCAAAAAATTAAAAAATTTCCACTGAATTGATGTTTTGACACTTAGAATTGCAGACAAAGGAAGTAGCCATGTTTAGTTCAAGTGCTCATGTGCTAGGCTGTCCAGGGAAAGTGACATCAGCTTTAAAATTAGCTTAGTGTGTGCCATGTGTTTTTCGGCTGTAGCTACCGCCTTCGGCTCTCAGGTATAGCAAACATCACCAGTGGTAGCTACCGCCGGTGTTACGCGGAGAGTTAACTTGACATAAGTTAAAAACAAATGTGCATTACATATCAGTTAACATGTATTTTATCAGCACAAATCAGTCACTGAAAATCATCAATATTTCTATTTAAAAAAATGTCATTTTTTCATAATACTACAAATTCTGTTGACAACAGTATCTGAAAATTTATGATTGTTTCCATTCCGTGACATCTTGCTGTGGAGGCATGGAAGAGACTTTGACAGTATCGATTTTTCTACCGAGTTTGGTTATGCTAGCATTCGTAACTGCTGAAGAAAAGTTAAAATTTACCCCACACACATGCACATGCACACACACAAACTGCCCAAACCAGGCAAGATAATGCATTGTTAGCTTTGTTTACACGTAGCATAAAAAAAAAAAATGTATTGTTAAAAACACATCTCTGCAGAACGGACCTGTACACTGTCAGTGGTGTACTTGCGTTCAGTGTCCCAAGCAGCAGGCTCTACATCTGGTCCAAACATCTGCATGAGGTGTTCGTTGAACCTGCCACCAGTCACAATCAATCAATTAATCACAACAGCTCAAAAGTAACCACTGATGAACACTGTCAAATGTATATTGAAAAAAAATTGAGCACCAGCCACACAAGAAACTCAATTAAAATCAGTTTATATAAATACATCTGCAATTCACATCAGTTAAGCATAAAACTGTAACATCTTGAAACACGCACTAAATTCCCATTGATCTTTTTAATGCAGTTTACTTTCATAAAGAATTATTTCCATCTGTGCGAAATAAAAACCTAAACTAGAAACTTTACAGCTTTCAGATATTTTCTCTGCGTCTGTATCATGTGTATGACCATGTGCATAATCATTCAGTCCATCAACCACCCTCTTTTGTGTGTGTGTGTGTGCATCTGTATTATGTGTATGACCATGTGCATTAATCATTCAGTCAATCAACCACCCTCTTGTCGTGTGTGTGTGTGTGTGTGTGCACGACTTCTGCTGCTGTTTTCCAGTGTGTAGTTATCAAGAGATTTCAATGAGTACATATTTCACATTCATATACAGTGGAGTCCATCTATATGTCGGCATGCATATATGTCGGCGTCCGCTTATATGTCGGGAGACCCCCTTGGACGGAATCTGTCCCTTCTTTGTATGACTAAAAACTCGGGATGCTATATGTCGGGTCTGATGGCGGCAAGCACGCTTATGTGGCGGGTCAGCTGAGATCAAGTGGCAACTTGACAACTAATCAACCCGCCACAGTGAGTGCAGCAACGCCGCGGGAGGGTGAGACAAGTGTTCACAGGCTAGACTCCTTCACTCTCACAAGTGTGAGACAGTCATTCCTTGCTCAAACGCTGCCAACATGGCCACACCAAAGAAAAGGATCAACCTCTCTGTAGCTGACAAGTTGAAAATGCTTGACAGAATAAAGGCCGGAGAACCGAGACAAAAACTTGTTGCAGAGATGGGGATTTCGATGAGAACACTCGAGAGGATCGTAGCAAATGAAGCAGAAATTCGTGACACCGCTGCCGCCATCCCAGACAAGTCGCGAAAACGAAAACGAACCGGCAAAAACGAGGATGTTGAGTCGGCCCTTGGCTCGTGGTTTTCGGCAGTTAGAAACAAAAAAACAGACTGTCACAGGCCCTATGCTAATGGAGAAATCTAAAGATTTTGCAGAGCGCTTGGGCTCAGACTTTACCCCAAGCACTAGCTGGTTGGCTAGATGGAAGAACCGGATGGGCATAAAGTTTAAGCGGGCTCACGGAGAAAAAAGCTCTTCTGATGAAGCAGCTGCAGAAAACTGGTTGATGCACAAGCTTCCCCAACTCTTGGAAGAATTTCCAGAGACTGACATTTTTAATGCAGATGAGACCGGTCTTTTTTATAGAGCGACACCAGATTCCAGTCTCTGCTTTGCAACAGAGCAGCTGTCTGGGTCAAAGAAGGCACTGGACAGAATCACTGTTCTGGTTTGTGCAAACATGTCAGGCACAGAAAAGAAGAAGCTCTTAGTGATAGGAAAGAGCAAGAACCCCAGATGTTTCAAGGGGGTTGACGTTGGAAAACTTCCTGTGACTTACACGTCGAACACAAAAGCGTGGATGACTCGCGTCATCTTCACGGAATGGATCTCACAATGGGACCGAGAGCTGAGAGGGGCTGGGCGCAGAATTCTGCTCTTAGTGGACAATTGTTCCGCCCACCCTGCTCTTGACACGCTGACCAACATCCACCTTGAATTTCTCCCTCCGAACACCACTTCCATGATCCAGCCCATGGACCAGGGGGTCATAAGAAACTTGAAGGTGAACTACAGGAAGCAACTCATCAGTCTCACTCTCTCTCACATCGAGGAAGGCTTGCTTCTCCCAACTGCCACAGCGACAGACGTCAGTTCAAAGGTCAACGTCATTGACGCAATCCAGTTCGTTTCCAAGAGTTGGCGACTGGTGCAGCCTGCCACCATCAGCAACTGCTTCAGGAAGGCTGGGTTTCAAAAGACCAGTGAAGCCACAGACACAGCAGAGACAGAGACAGACGAGACAGAAGAAGAAGAAGCTGAAGCTTTTCTTGCCATGCAGGAGGAAGCAGACACGGTATGCAGAGGTGGCGAAGTCACGGAAGAAGAGATTGTTGAGGCAGTGCAAGAGAAGAAAAGGCAGGTTGGATGGAGGAGAGTGTGCGGTGGATGAAGAGGAAGGACAAGAAGAAGAAGAGGAGGAGGATGACCGACATGTGTCCGCTGCCGACGCAAAAAAGCACTAGCTACCCTTTGTCGATTTGCCACTGCTAGCGGTTTCACCCCAGAAACACTACAGAAACTTGATGATGTTAGCGCTGCAGTTCATAAAGCAGTACTCGCTTCAATGGTGCAGCCAGACATCACCCGCTTCTTTCACTCTCAGCCCACCTGTTCCACCTCACGTTGATCTTGAATTTTGGTTTCCCATCATTTTTCTTTCTTTGTCCTGTTAGTTTTGTCTCCGATTGACCTGTGATCTTCAGTCTTCTGTCATTCATGTTGTTGTTTTTCTCTTCTAAGTCATTTGCTGTGCGCTGGTATGTTTTTCTCTTCTAAGTAATTTGCTGTGCACTGGTATGGGTTCGCGAGTTATGACGGAGTTGCTCCCTTGACCCTGACCCCCCCCCCCCCTCTCCCCCCTCCCCCCCCCCCCCCGACTTCACGTATATGTCGGGTCCGCTTATATGTCGGGTCAAATGGCTGGACAAACACCCGTCATATATCCGGACTCCACTGTACTGTGTTTTTGACAATCATTTGATTTCAAACTAGTTACTGAAAGACAACTTCAACATGGATTGCTATCACTATTTTTGCTGTAGTTTTTTTAAGTGTTGCTGACCACAAAATCATCACCTGTTTTTTTAATTTATATATATATTATATTAATATTTTATTATATATATATTATTTGTTAAGAATATTTTTAAAAATAAGTTTTTAAAAATTTTTAAAAATATTCTTAACAGTGTTGCCCCCCAAGGGGGTTTTGGCACCTTCATTTTTTAAAAAACATTTTTTTTTGTTCATAATTATATATATATTTTTATAATTTTTTTTTTTATAAATGTAAACCCACAAAACTGGCCCCCCTTTTTTTTTTAAATTTTTTTAAGATTTAAATCAGTTCTAAGAATACAGTGATCTTGTCATCATGAAACATGGAAAGTAAAAATGTAAGGGAAAACAGCTAAAACTGTAGAAACTAAACAAGATCGGCGACGGGCTCTCACTAAGCAAGCCCCTTCTGAAGACCTTTAACTTGGGTCAAGGTGAAAAATTTACACCTTTTTTCCCCATAATCCTTGAAAATGCTTCGAAAGTGAAGTCTGAGAGCAATCCCTTTTTCTACCAAATGACAGTTAGAAATATCCAAAACATTTTGTAGTGCATTTCTGGGTGTGTCTGTGGGTTTTCCCCATAAAAAATAAGGGTTTGTTAATCAACTTTAAAAAACCCCCCCCCCCCCCCCCCCCCCCCCCCCCCCCCCCCCCCCCCCCCCCCCCCCCCCCCCCCCCCCCCCCCCCCCCCCCCCCCCCCCCCCCCCCCCCTTTTTCATGATGAGTTCAAAATTTTGAGATTTTACCCTAAGTTTAATTTAAAATAGTTAAAGAGATGGGTTTTAAAATGTGAAAAGGAGGAAAAAAAAAGTGGGGGGGCCCGGGGGGTTTGAAGGCCCCCGGTGGGGTCCGGGGGAAAGGGCCCCCGGGGGGGTCGGGGGCGAAGCCCTGAAGCTGAAGATTTTTTAGATTTAACCTGCAAAAACGCATCTGAGCCCCAAAAGTATTCAAAAGTATTAAAAACCTTGATCTACAAAAAAAAGACTTTTCACCCTTGCCATTGATGGGGTGTCAGGAAATTGAAGACCATTGCACGGATTGGTGTTTTCCGTTGCTAATAGTCCACAATTTTCCGCGTTGAAGTCAGTTTTCATTACGTCCTTCACATCCCACATTTCAGCGAGCAGTTTTTGTTTCTAATAGTAATGCCCTCCTTCAAAATACTTATTAAAAAAAGTTTTCCTGAAACCCAACAAATAATTTTTACAGTTGTCCTTAAAATACAGGAGGGGTTGATTCCTTTATGAATAAATAAGTGGAGGTTGACTAGGATATTTTTCAAAGTGTGAAATTGTGAAGGGTTTAACTCATTGTTGCCCAAAAAGGTTTTTTTTTTTTTTTTCAATTGATCCATCTCTATTACAATAAGAAAAAAAAAAACACTTTTACATTCTGATATCCCCAACTTTAAAGAGTTTGCTAAAAACTAGTCCAGAGTTAGTTTGCATGATATCTGCCCGGTCTGTCGTTTTTTTAATGTGTGTAATGATTTTTTCCCCCCATGTTCTATACCAGAAAAGAAAAAATTTTGTGGCGGGGGTATAGGTAAAAAAAATTTTCTTATTTTTTTTACTATTTAATTCTTTTTCTGTACTTCGTTTTTTACTTATTTTTTGTTTGTTTTCTGTAGAAAAGAAAAACCCCTTCAATTTTTTTTTTTTTTTTGTTTTTTCTCACTAAAATAGTTTTTTGTATGCTATTTATTACGTAAAAAAATTGACTACACAATTGTGTTACGTGACATTGATGTAACCTGTTTTTTAAAAAGAACCTTCTTGCAAAATAATCGTTGATGATTTGGGGGCATTCATCAAGAAGAAAAAAAAAAAAAGGGGGGGGGGGGGGGGGGGTTTACGATTATCTATTATTGGGATAAACCCCGAAATTATTAAAATCATTACTTCAACAAAAAAAATAGCATTCTTTCAAGAGAGGAGAGAGAGGGAGAGGGCGGGGGGGGTGGGGGTGGTGGGTAGACTCGCCCTGTCCAAACGTCCAAAAGTTCGTTTTAAGGCGATCTTTCACTCTGTAGGTGTTTCAGCAAAAACTGGTTGACAATGTGACTTGCCCCTGGGGCCCTACTTTTTGGGGTCATTACACCATGTGCAGCGCTTGTCCCGGATAGGGATTTTCCTCATGCAGTCTTTTAGTCTGAGAATCACACTTTGGGGGTGACGGGACCTTTGGAACTGGTAAAATCACTTTTTTGTCACTTCCCCTCCAACCATTCCAAATCCATTTGTTTTTAACTGAAGCATCGATTGTTGCAAGAACTTTCTCGCTTTCTGCTATTGCGAAAAATTTGGTTTTCGCCACTCCGTCAAAACCGAAGAAAAGGTCGGAAAAAAAATTCGCAAACAGTTTGCCGCGTTCTCAAAACATAAAAATTCCCCTTTGTTTGGGTTTCGGTTTACCGCGAATGAAAAAAAAGACGCAGTCTCGACCGGCCCGAGCCGGAAAAAATCCATTTGCGAACGGATCAATTGAGAAAACAAATATCGAGCCTCCGCCGACCTTAGCTCATTTTACAAACCACCCCACCCCCCCCCCCCCCCCCCCCCCCCCCCCCCCCCCTCCACATGCATTCCATTCTGTCCTCCTAATTCCCCCCCCCCATCTCTCTCTCTCTCTTCAACGCCGCCCCACCCCACCCCCCACTCCGCCTCCCCCTATGACCTGATTACCTTGCCTGTCACAAATAACCGGTGACTTGGTGACTGGATTTTCCCTTCCATTTGAACCCCCCCCTTCCCTCTCCCCCTTTCCCCCCCCCCCCCCCCCCCCCCCCCCACCCCCCCGCTGTTATAATCAATAGTTTTAATCATTAGTAAATTTTAGTCGGTAGTAAAAAAAAGATTAAATATGTCTGCAGATCCTGTCCCAGAGGAAGGTCTTTGGACCGAAATATTGGACATATTAAAGGAGTCTACCAAGTGGTTCTGCGGTCCATTTTTTCCTTCTTCTTCCTTATATATATATATATATATTTGTTAAGAATATTTTTAAAAAATGAAGTATTAAAATCTTTAAAAATATTCTTAACAGATGTTGCTCCCCAAGGGTTGAGCACCTTCAGATTTTTAAAGAACACTTTTATATTGTTCAAATATATATATATATAGATGATTGCATCCGCATGAAACAGCGCTGTAGATAGTTTTAAACCTTACCTTTTAACAATATATATATATATATATATATATATATATATATTTATTTTTTTTATATATGTAAAGCCACATAACTGGCCCACCTTTTTTTAATTTTTATTAAGACTGTAGAAATCAGTTCATACAGAATCATCAGTGATCTTGATCATCATGAACACATGGAAATGTCACATGATGTAACTGGAAAACAGCTAAACTACTGTAGTTAACTCAACAAGATCGGCAGACAGGCTCTCACTAAGCAAGTCCCTTCATGAAGACCTTTAACTTTGGTCAAGGTGACAATACACACTTTTTTCCCCTCATAATTCCTTGCAATGCTTCAGCAAGTGCAAGTACTGAGATGCAAGTGCCTTTTCTACCAAATGACAGTTAAACAGACACATATCCAAAACATGTCTGTAGTGCATTTCTGGGTGTGTCTGTGTGTATTCCCATAGAAATAAGGAGTCTTGTTAATCAACTTTAACCCCCCCCCCCCCCCCCCCCCCCCGGCCAACCCTCCAAATTTCATGTATGAGTTCAAAACTTGAGATTTATACCCTAAGTTTAATTCTACTAGATAGTTAACGCATGCAGACAAATATAAAAGAAAAAAAAGCTTGTTCCTACATGGACTCAACCGTAGAATTTCAAACAATCTCATCGGAACACTATTCAGCAAGGTAGTACCCATCAGCCACTCACCCGTCATTCTCACAGAAGCTCTGAATGAAGTCCGTCTGGGCGTATTCCGGGTACAAGAACATCACAGGCCAGTGAAGCACACCTTCCTCATCCAGTCGCACACGGGCGCCCGACGGATGGCAAGGGTCCAGGTCGACCAGCAGGCTTGGTTTCAGGTGGGCCGTGTCCTCTGTCTGCGGGACGGCTGACAGCTGGACGTGCCGGGACTGTCCAGAAGCAGCATATCATGTAAGAAAGCTTCAAAGGACAGATACCATCACAAATTGTTTTCATTGTTTCTGCCATGTAAATTTAGAAAACAGACCCAAAGAGCTGTGATTTATACCTCTCCCTATCTGCACTTGCCCCCACAAACCATCACAGATCTTTGTGTATTTACAGTTCTGAATGAGACTCTTTGTGTATTCACAGCTCTGAATCAGACGATCTAAAATGCTTTCTTCTGAACACAGACAGGAAACAAATCTTCAAACAAACAAAAAAAAAGGTGAAACAAATCAAGCAGAAAATGGGGGAGGAGAATAGAATGAGAAGACTGTATGAAACACACACACACACATATACACACACACACAGAGGAAAAAAATACTAAAGACCTAAAAAGATGTAGTTACTGGCACATTTACTAATCTCACACTGTATGACACTGAAACAAGCCTGACCAAACGACCATTAGTAACATATACTTTGTATCTCTCTACAGAGCAACTCAGAATGCAAAACTGTCAGATTGAACCTAACAACACCGAGATCAAGTTGCATTATGTGGACAATCACTTAGGTCACACTAGGCAACAAATATGAAGAAGGCATTTTATGTCTGCCACAGAATGAGTTTGTCCACATTTTTCACAGAATATGAAGTCCAGACGAATAAAGTTCCGGTCATTTCACATGATTGGCAAGATACTTTAGTTTCCAAAGCAGAAAGCCTTTTCCAAGCACAAAAATATACCCAGAGTCAAAATCCACAGTAATAAACACTATCAGGGAAATAATTTGCAATGGCAAGTACTTGTATGCGCGATACAGTAATTAATGAGCATCCTTACCTTTATGACTTCAAGAAGTTTCAGAGTCGTTTCTTCCTCCTTTTTCTCCTTCAGCGCCTGTTTTCTCTCATCTCTTTCTTGGATGCGCTTTGTAAAGAAAACAAACAAAAAACATAAAAAGTTTTACTAAGGCACATTCCAATTTTCGGAAGAAAAACAAACCGTAGTTAACTAAACGCATAAACCTATATACTTTCAATTTGCTTTTAAAGCACAGATGCACAAAAAAAAAAGAAAGAAAGAAACACCAAAAAAAAAAAAAAAAAAAAGACTAAAAAGAAAGGAAAGGCGTTGTTACATAACTAATATAAACACAACATTGCCATGGATGAAACTAAAGCCAGTATCTAAGTAAACATTAAGTCATTAAACTCGCAATGGCCATGAATACAATATCATATCAACACACTGTCATGAACAACACTCAGATCATTAAAAAAAACAACAACAGGAGAGAGACATTTTAGAAAGTTTTAAAAAGAAAAAGAGATCAAGAAACAGAAAATAATGAACTTTTACTTAGCCTTGCTTGTTTTTGCCTTGAGGTCAGACAAATCTTTGTGGTTTGGTTCCACCTGCAAGGGAATAGTAAGCGCATAAAGTTAAAAGCTGTGAAATCTATAAAAAAAACATCAAGCAGCTGCCAATTTAATCATTTAAACAAATTGGGGCTTTTCATCCTTATTTTGCCATTATAATCATTCGAGAAAAATGCAAAAGAAAATGAAAAAAATAAAAAAAAAAATAGAATTGAGTTTCTTTATCTGTTTTGATTTTGAAACATTTTGGAATTTGACATCAACAGATTATTTAATTCCAATGACAACTTTTAAAATTTTTTTATTTGATACAATCTACACTTTTGTTTTTGTATATTTGCTTATTGTCAAGAAATCTACAGTCATGGTTTTCATGTCAACAGAGAGAAAACTGTTAAAATTTATTCACATTATGTTCTAAAACTGTCCAATTTCATGCCTACTCTACCAGCTACACCTTTTGTGAAAATCTTCGATGGGACATATGTAACGTATTTAAAATTACATTTGAAATAAACTGCAATTCTGTTTATTTTTAGGTCAATATACTGTGATAAAATTCATTTTATTTTTTACACAATTCACATTCTAAATCTCCAGTACCATCATTCCAAAACCAACAGGTGAATTTTTGCATCTTTCGATGCAGCTTTGGTGCAATCTTGTCCACCATTTTATGCATAAATCTTTGGCTTTCAGACTGAATTTATTACTAGCTAAAATTCTGCCCCTACATTTGGAAGCGCCTGACTGATACAAACATTTTATCCTCAAAATTCAAGAGGCGGGCACTTTAATCTAGAGTGCCTTCTCTGCTAAAAATTACAGAACTTTACACATTTATGTACATTCCCAAAGCCATTCTGAATAGCAATTTTGCTCTATCACATAATTAGATTTGCTCTCAATTAATAATTGGGGCAGGACACATACCATTAGGCCAGCATCACACCACCTCAATGTGTCAGCATGCTTCTTCATTTTGTCACAGCACAGGGCACCTGGTATCGAAGAAAACCAGCATTATCAACAGATTCAGAAACACATTAACTAATTAAATTACTAAGATTCAAACACACACACATAGGAAAAATGGTCAGTAAAGAGTATAATTTCTGTGCTTTACAAAGCAAGTCCGAGTTCAAGAATTCTTCTTGTCTGACGAGAAAATAAAATGACAGGAAAATGAAGTACAGGAAAGATATTGGTAAACCTGCTATAAACACACTATTAGTGCAATTAAAACGGCTATAAACACACTATTAGTGCAATTAAAACTATTAACAAGAAAGACAGGACGCCCATAGCAGACAATATCTTAACAAAAACTCCCATTATCAGGAAAATGTCTTATAACACAACAAAAAAATACACAATTTTTTTTTTCCAGTGCCAATTGAGTGGGTCAGCTGTATGCTAACTCTGCCACCCCCGTCCTCCACAAATCACGATGTGACAGGAAAGTATAGCAGAAAAAACTATTCTGAAATGACCTACAGCTTGAGAGAACTATTTACCAAATGAGAGGGAAAACCCAGATGAACTGCAACAGAAAAAATTTCTAAATGACTTGCACAATGACAGGTAAATGTGGACAAATTTAATGATCCACACAATGACAAGCAGAACTCCACAAATGACCCGCCACCTGACAGGACAACTTCCCAAACGGCCTTCAACATGACAACAATCCTCCTCAAATGGCTTGAAAGAGTGCCACATTGGTCTTGTAGGCAAGGTGTTGGACTATTGTTCCAAAGGTCCGCGGTTCAATTCCCAGGCAAGACAGCCAGGCTGAAAGAGTTTTCTTTTCACCTGTGCAAATTCCCATCCCCTCCTATTCCTTTGGATGAGACTTTGAACTCGAGGTCCCCTGTGACAGTGCATACTTAGAAACATCTTGCAAGCGGGTTTAATCCCATTCCCTTCTTTCACATAATTACGGGTAGTCCAAGGTGCGCCAGTGAACGGGATAACATGAAAATAAAACACAAGCCCACTGGTGTTGTGTCTAGCACTATCTCCAAAAACAGACTGCGGCTACCTTAATGGCATGATTTATAACGGTTCTGTGCCCAAACATTTACTATGGTGAACCTTGGAGTTGTAGCTAACGAAGGAAAACAGATGAGAGAGTGAGATGGCTATAAATATGACAGCAGAAGCAAAGCTTCAACTGTATGACAAGAAAATTCCAGGAATTATACCCGACGACAGGAAAACTCCAAAAATGACCTACAACATGACAGGAAACCACAAATGACCCATAAATGATCATATACAGAAACTCGACTAACAACTCAGAATATGGTACCTGTCTGGTTGACATCCTCTTCACAATCTGAACCACAATTTTCACAAGAGAACATATTGCACCCCACCCTCCTCCCTCCACCATCATAATGCTGACTTGCTAGTGCCTTCATCCCTCCTCCACTTCCCCTTTTGTGTGTGTATCTGCATTCAAGAGATTCAGTGAACATGCTGCAGATACAGCTGTCATTATACCCGACGACAGGAATTTTTTTTGGTGGGCTTACTTATCCAACATATACTACCCCTTAAAGCAGTATGTGGTTGATATTTGTGTTTGGTGGGCTTACTTATCCAACATATACTACCCCTTAAAGCAGTATGTGGTTGCCTAAACAATGGTATAAGAAGAGTCCTAAACATAAAAACTCAGTTATGCACGGATGATGACTGCAACAATAAACATCAATTGTCAGGGCCAAAAGCAGCTGCAACAGCATGACTGTCTCTCTTCCCTATAAACAGAAATAAGGAAAACACAGATAAGCACTGACAGAACAACTTCAAGCTTCTCTGTCCTGGATGTAATGGAAACATTACATAAAAGTGACAGGTAAGGTTGCAAAGTCCATAACCTAATGGCTATTGAGGCGACAAACTTTCAGTGATTCACCATGTCTAAGGAACAGCGTGGTAGAGGGTGGAACCCATTCGCCTCCTTCCGCTGCCTCTCACCCTCCCTGAACTGAATCGGGTATCCATTAACTGCTGGGTGGACAGAGAGGGTTTCCAAACTGAAAAACCCCAAAACTTGAAAAGAGAGGGGGTTAGTTACCGCCAA